>CM067552.1:2515000-3765000 GCA_034509755.1 Anisodus tanguticus | reverse complement strand
TCAAGAACAAAGTTGTTTGTAAACTGAAGGATCAGATTCAGACACTGAAGATGTCTAAGTCCTTTAGTTTGTTTTGAGTATTTGTCATTTTGTTCTTTATTGTAATCCTACACTACTTTTAAGAAGTGTCATAGTAGGACATATTTATACATTTGTTCGTTTGTGTTCTTGGCTAGAGTTACTCAAGGTTTGTAGCTTTGCAATAGAGTTATTGTAAAAGGGCTTACAATAGAGGTATTGTAAGGGGTATTCATAGGTTGCAATATGAAGTTGCTCAGTTAGTGAAGTTGAAAATCCTACTTGGTAGGTCGTGGTTTTTAATCACTTGAGAAAGGAGTTTTTCACGTAAACATCGTGTGTTATTTACTTTCTGTTTTGCTTAAGGGAACAAATAGAGAACATGGTTCTCTATACTGTTTGGTGGACTCTTAGTTTCTATCAATTGGTATCAGAACATGTGCTTTCTAAAAGGTTAACATCTAGAAAGAATCTCTCTCATGGATGCTCCACCAAACTTAGAGGAAGGACAATCTACCACAAGACCACCAAGGTTCAACGGAAAGTACTACGGGTGGTGGAAGACAAGGATGCACGATTTCATCATGGATGAAGATTCTGAGTTGTGGGATATCATCTGTGATGGTCCTCATGTTCTCATCAACACAAATTTAGCTAGTCTTATAACTACTCCAAAATCAGGGAAGGAGTACAATGATGTGGACAGAAAACCTGTGGAAAAAAACTTTAAGGCAAAGCAGATTCTTGTTTGTGGTATTGGACCGGATGAGTATAATCATATCTCATATTGTGTATCTGCTAAGAAGATATGTGAAGCTCTCCAAACAGTCCATGAAGGAACCACTCAAGTAAATGAGTCCAAGATAGATATACTCACAACAGAGTATGAGCTATTTAAAATGAGAGAGGATGAGTCAATACCACACATGCATACCAGGTTCACCTTTATCATAAATGAGCTTAACTTTCTCTAGGAGAAGTCATTACAACTAACAAACTGGTCAAAAAATTACTTGGTGTTATGCAAGACTCTTGGAATAGCAATGTGAATGCCATATATGAAGCCAAGAACCTGAAGATGCTGACCATCGATGAGTTGATTGGAAATCTCAAGACTTATGAGATGAAGAAATCCATGAAGAATCTAGAAAAGAGTGAGGCAAAGAAGGAGAAAAACCTGGTTCTCAAAGCTGTCAAGAGTGACTCAAGTAGTGATGAAGTTGATATGACATACCTCACTCGCAGGTTTCAAAAGATGGTTCGAAAGAATGGTGGGGTTCCCAGAATAGAAAGTTCTAGCAGGAACTTCAAAGGAAATGACAACTATTGTCATAAGTGTGGAAAACCTGGTCACTTCATTAAAGAATGTCCTCTTCACGAGGAGGACAATCAGAAAGACAGAATTGTTAAGAGGAACCAGGTCTTTGATAAAAAGTCCAAGAAGAGAGATGCGGCTGATGACCTGGTGAAGCAAGCTCTTGTTGCTTGGGGAAACTCCTTAAGTGAATCTGAAGATGATGATGACCAGGGTGACAAATCAATGATGGACATTGACAATAAACCTTCTGAATATGAGTCAATCTTTGCACTCGTGGCCAAATATGACGGTGATGATGATGATGAACAATAAGAGATAGCTTTTCTTGATGTTCAGAAAAATTTGAAAATTTATTCTCAAAAGAAACTCATATCATTGGCGAATGTATTAATCGATGCTTATCATGTTCTTGTTAAAGAAAAGAGTGCTCTAAATGAAGAAATTTGTGATTTAGGACAATAGAGAGATGATTTGGTAATTTTCATTATAGATTTAAAAGAACAGGTTGATGGAGTAACTCAAGAAAATGTACGGTTAGAAAACTAATTGAAAAATTGTATGGATACTCTCTCTAAAGAAAAAGGTGTAGCTAGTGAGACTCAATTGGAGGTTGAGAAAGAGCTTAAGAAAATGAAACTGAGTCTCACTACTGAGGTAGAAAAGAATAGACAACTATATGAAGATTTTAAAAAGGTAAAAGTTGATCTTGATAAGGCACTTCATTAGACATGGTCCTCTAATGTACTTACCTCTATGTACAAGAGCAAAGGTGAGGGCAGGCAAGGGTTTGGTTTTGAAAAATAAAAAACCCCTTATAATCCCCACAACAATATGTCATTACAAATGAAAACTGGTTGTGTATTCATTGAGGTCTGACTGGTCATTACAAGAATACATGCAAAGCCAGATTTCAGTCACTTCAAAAAAATAAGAATTTTGTTGAGAGGGGATTCAGTGTTGAAGGACCTGGTTCTCGAAAGAGAAATTTCTTGTTTGCTTGGACTAGAAGAAGTGTGATTCACCCATTTTATAATTATAAGGGACCCAAATTCGTTTGGGTTCCCAAATCTAATGAGTGATTTTATTTGCAGGCTGGAGTGAGAGGAGGCAGTCAAAAATGGTATATGGATAGTGGTTGCTCGAAGCATATGACTGGTATAATGGATGATTTTCTGTCACTCAAGGCCTATCAAGGTGGGAGTGTGTCCTTTAGTAATGGCAAAAAATGGTACATTCTTGGTGTTGGCAAGGTTGGGAAGACACTCTCTCATGCAATTGAGAATGTGTACTATGTAAATGGGTTAAAATACAGCTTGTTAAGTGTGTCTCAAATATGTGATAAAGAAAATGAAGTGAAGTTCTTGTCCTGCTCTTGCACAGTCACCAATCTCAAAACTGGTGAAGTGGTGCTAATAGAAAAAAAGTTCAAGAATATATATGTTGCAGATTTTGATCCTTTGAATGGTAGTGACTTGACATGCCTAAGTTCATAGATGATGATGCTGAGATTTGGCACAAATGACTATGACATGCAAGTTTTTCATTAATGAACAAACTTGCTACGAAGGACCTGGTTCGTGAGTTACCAAAGGCCAAGTTCAAATATCACAAGGCGTGTGATGCTTGCATTAAAAGAAAGTAGGCTAGATCCTCCTTCAAGCCAAAGAAAGAAGTGAGTACCTCAAGGCCACTTAATCATCTTCACATGGATATTTGTGGACCAATAAGGATTCCAATCAGAGGAGGAAAAAGTATATTTTTTGGTTGTTGATGACTACTCTAGATTCACTTGGACTATATTTTTAAGAAGCAAGGATGAAACATTGCCAGTGTTCTATGCCTTTGTGAAACAAATTCAGGTGAAACTAGGAAATCACATTGTGAGTATTAGATCATATCATGGTACTGAGTTTGAAAATGCTAAATTTAAAGAATTTTGTGCTGAAATGGTATAAGTCACAAGTTTTCTACTCCTAAAACACCTCGCAAAATGGTGTTGTGGAGAGGAAAAATAGGACACTTGAAGATATGGCTAGAACAATATTGATAGCAAGTGGTGTGTCTAAAAGTTTTTGGGCTAAAACTGTCAATATTGCTTGTTATGTGATAAACAAATACATGATCAGGTTCCTGCTTTAGAAGAATCCTTATGAATTGCTCAATGGGAGAAAGCCCAAGCTGACTTATCTAAGAGCATTTGGCTGCAAATATTTTGTTCTCAATAATGGTAAGGAAGCTTTGGGGAAAATTTGATGTAAAAAGTGATGAATAAATCTTCCTTGGTTACTCATCTCATAGCAAAGCATACAAGGTCTACAATAAAAAAAACTCAGTGTGTAGAGGAAAGTGTGTATGTGATCTTTGATAAATCTAATGCACTGAGCTATAAAGAGTCGCATAATTATGAAGCTGAAGATGGAGTATTTTTAAAAGTTCCTAATGAAGCTATTGAAATCTCAAATGGAAAGACTGAGTTGATGACTCAAATCAAGTAGAGTAATGAAGTAGATGCGGCAGAGTCTTCAGAAGGTACATAGGAACTTAGTCCTACCATTACTCCACTAGAAGATGAACATAAAATAGCAGATGTTGTATCAGGCACTCTTGAAGCTAGACAAGGAAGTAGAAGTCATGCTTCTGTTGATGTCAATGATGGATCCAACATGGAAGAACCTGGTCCCTCAATTCATACAGTTCAAGTATCCAACTGGAAACACAAGAGATCGCATCCACTTCAAAATGTGATCACTCCCTTAGTGATATTCAAACTAGATCTAAGACGAGAAACATGTTCGCTTCTTAGCCTTTCTATCTCAAATTGAACCCAAGTATATCACGAAAGCATTAAAAGATGTTGACTGGATATCTGCTATACAATAAGAGCTCTATCAATTTGAAATAAATAAGGTGTGGCACCTGGTCCCTAGGCCCTCAGACAGAACAATTATTGGGACTATGTGGGTGTTTCACAACAAGTTCAAAAACACTACCACGAACAATATAAGACTGGTGCTTCAAGGTTACAATAAAAAAAGAAGGGATACATGGAGGCAATCAAAATTCTTATTGCTTTTTCATCCCATATGAAATTCAAATTATTCCAAATAGATATCAAGAGTGCATTTCTGAATGGATATCTAAAGGAAGAAGTCTTTGCCAAGCAATCCCCTGGTTTTGAGAGTCATGAACATCCTGAGCATGTGTTCAAGCTTGACAAGATTCTATATGGTTTGAAGCAAGCTCCTCGGACATGGTATGAAAGGTTGTCAAAGTTTCTTCTTGAAAATTGCTTTATAGGAGGAAAAATTTACAACACTTTATTTCTGAAAAAGAGAGGGAGAAATTTGTTGATTATGCTATGTTGATGATATCATTTTTTGTGCTACTAATGATTCCCTTTGTGAAGAGTTTGCTAACCTCATGGGAAGTGAATTTGAGATGAGCATGACGGGTGAGCTAATTTCTACCTTGGGCTGCAAGTGAAGCAAAACCCAAAAGCCATCATGATCAGTCAACAAAAGTATATCAAAGAACTACTTAAGAGATTCAAAATGGAGAATGCTAAAGCCTATTGATACACCTATAGCCGTTGCCACTCGGTTGTACATGGATGAACATGGTTACCCTGTAAATGAAACCATGTATAAGGGCATTATTGGGTATCTACTATACTTAACTGCTAGCAGACCTGACATTGTCTTTAGTGTCGGGTTATGTGCAAGGTTCCAATCAAGTCTCAAGAAAGCTCATTTGAAGGCTGCAAAAAGAATTTTGAGGTATCTCAAAGGGAATCCGGACATGGTCCTCTTCCATCCCTCAGGAGATAACTTTGACTTGATTGGATATGCTGATGTTGATTATGCTGGATATTTGGTAGATAGGAAGAGCACATCTGGAATGACACATTTTCTAGGATCATGCTTGATTCCTTGGGGTACGAAGAAATAAAACTTTGTAGCTCTTTCTACTGCTAAAGTTGAGTATGTGGATGATGCTTCCTGTTGTGATCAACTGTTATGGATTAAACAACAGCTTGAGGATTTTGGTGTACTTACTGACGGTGTGACCTTGTTGTGTGTTAATACAAGTGCACTTAACATAGCAAAAAATATAGTGCAACACAAAAGGACAAAACACATTGATGTCAGACACCATTTTCTAAGGAATAATGTTGAAAAAGGTTTGATTTGCATGAAGTTCTGCAAGATAGAGGACCAGGTTGCTGATATTTTTACCAAGGCAGTAAGCAGGGAGCACTTTGAGAAAAATTGCTTGGAGTTGGGCTTGATCAAACTCAACTAGTTAGTCCCTCACAAGTTCCCTCAATGATTGACTATATTAAGAGGAAAATTACAATGCTAAAAAGTGTTTTTTGGTGGCATCTAACTCACTCTTATACTGTTACAGGTATACACGCATGGCAGTTTCAGGACAACACAAGCCGATGTGATATTGCATAGTTAAGAGTTTTTGCTGCAAATTTTTAAGAATATTGTCAAGGGACCTGGTACCTATGACTCAGGTTAGTAGTCCCTTCAGTACTTGTATGATTTTGAATTGTTTAAAGTTCCAATTCATTAAACCTTTCCCTCATTTAATTCAAAATATTTTTCCAAACGGTACACTTCCCCTGAACCGACCTGATCGTCTCTCTCATACCCAATCCAACGGTTACCTTTTTCTTCTTAAATACAATTTTTCTATCTCTCTCTCCTTACTCAAACTCTAAACTCTAACTTTACTCTCTCTCTCTCTCTTCTCTCACTCACCTACCTGTTCTCCCAACCTTATACATTTCTTCTTCAAACCGAAATTAACCATGTCTAACCAAGAATCAGCCACTCCAAACATGGCTGAGACAAACCTCATTCCATCACCCTCCAAAGCTCCAACACCATCTAAATCGATACCTCTTGTTTCACCCCCGAAATTCCCAATCACCATCGACTAAAACCCCACTGTCACATCCATAAAATCCATTATTTTTGGTCCTCTTAGAACTCATAAGAGTCAAACCCTAAGGAAATTCATGCCATCTTCCTCGATTTCTAGCCCGATAGAAAAGCTCGACTTAGTCGGTAGTGGGCAAACCATGTCTGTGTTGAGGTTCTTTCAAAATACAGAAGAACTAGAGGAAAATGATGAGGACATAGAGGTTACTAGTCAACTACTTGAGAAAACAGTGGCACACGATCATGTGAACAAAAATCTGGTCTTTGGTGACTTGCATGTGAGTGAGGATGCGGTTGTTATAAAGAAACGGGACGAAGGTGTCAACAAGGACAATGTTGAAGACACTATGGAACAATCAGGTAATCCTGTTCTATCTAATAATGGTAAAGGGGTAGATGAGTCATCTATATGGAGTTTGATGGGTCTATATAAAAAATGGGTAAGGGTAGGTTAAATATTTTGAACAGTGAGGCTGAGATTATGACTAATTTTCCTGATACCTTGCAAGCTATAAAAAATAGTAAGGTTTGTGCCTGTTCCTCAGCAGGGGAAATAAAGAAGGGACCTGGTCCCCTCAGCCTAGGGAGTTTGAGTCTTCAACACTCGATACAACTCATCTCTAGGATGAGACACCAGGTTCCTCTAGGGTAAATTTGGATTTAGTTGTCAATTCCAAACTAGTGTCTACTATTGTTGTGCCTTTGGGAGTTTTGTCACCCGATGAAAGAACCTGGTTTTACTGATCATACTGTTGAGTCTGATGATGAAGTGCCGCTATGGTTTAAGCATAGAAGAGCCACTGTTGTTGAAAATCCAAAGGAGAAGGTTGTGTCCAAAGTGAGAAAGAGTATTCCCCAAATGGCTCCCAGAACCAGACAGAGTAAAAAGGTTGCAAAAGCTATTTTGGATTCTTCCTTAAAGGCAAACAAAGAAAAAGGCACTAAAAGGACAAAGACCAATTAGGAAAAAATAGGATTGTTGATGAAGATGTTTTAGTTGATGTATATGTTGTGATTGATGATGATGTTGTGGAAGAAGAAATGGAAAATTCTCCACTTGAAAGGAAGAATTCAAGGAAGAAGAAAGAGGAGAAAAAAATGTGGAGCAGATTGTCACTGATGATGAGGGTGACAAGTCTAACAGAGAAAAATGTGAAACTGGACGTCCTTCTCCAAAGAAGAGGAAAGGTAGTACCAGGGAGGGACTCGATTTCTCCAAGAGACAAAAAGTTGTGTTCAATGAAAAGGAAAATAAGGAGATTTTGTTGAATCAAAGGGTTTTGTTAGGGAGAGTGTTTGATTCTGACATTGCTGACTGATTTGGCATGAAGAAACTATTTGAGATAGTTGAGTTCCAAAAATGGACTCATCTCTTTGTCCCACCGGCACCAGTGTATATGAAGCAGATGTGACCGAGTTCTATGCAAACCTTTCCTATATTAATGATTGTACTTTTGTTCTGTAAGTAAATAGGACAAATTTTAAGTTAGATGAGTTGAAGCTTGGAGAAATTTTAAAAGTCCCAACTGATGGATGAGGACAGTGTTTGGCGATGCATCTGATGCCTTTAAGAATGTGATTGTGAAAATGGAGGGGTCTTCTACTAGAGTAAGGCTCTTCAAGAAGGAGTTTAAACCTGAGTATCAACTCTTGTTTGTACTCGTCAACAATGTGGTGCTTCCAAGGGCTGAAGGACATTTTATTGCCTCCATAGCAGACCTGGTCCTTCTTGAGACTCTGTCAACTTTTAAACCTATCAGTCTGCATGTTCTCATGATTGAGCACATCATCAAAGTGTTAAATACAAGGGAGGGCAGACATGGTCTTCCATATGGCTTCCTTTTGACAAAGGTACTTGTACATTTCAAAGTCAAAACTGGAAAAGCTACCATGGGCACTAAAAAGTATATGTTCACCATGACGACTTTGGAAGAATGTGAATGCATACCAAAGAAAGGAGGTGTTGGCAACAACTCTATCATTTCGACTCTGATCGAGGCTCAAGAGATGTCAACTATTGAGATTCAACGGCTTAAGGCTGAGAATGCTCTTCTCAGGGTTCAACTGGCTGAAAAGGCACACGAACCTGGTTCTCGTGGTGATTTGGAGGCTCCAAATGTTGAGAATGAGAAGCTACAAGATGAAAATGAGAATTTAATACGGAAGGTTGATGAGCTTCGTGATTAGATACTCCAGGACCGGCGCACTAGAAATGAGCGAGTGGATAGACTCTTCAAGGCTCTAGCCCCTACTCCTTAGTTTCCCTTCTAACATACTAAGCCTCTGTTCTTAAGACATGGTCTTTCTTCCTCTTTAAGTCCCATTTTTATCCCTATTTTTGTTTTCCCTAATGACATTGGTGCCGATGGCAGTTTATTTTCATGTTTTGTACTGTTTTGGCTACTATATTTTTTAATGTTAACATATTTTTGGGCAGTTACTCTATTTTTGTGCATTGTTTTTTGCATTGATGCTGACTTGTTTGTTCATGTTTCTGCTTATTTTGTGTTGCTTATGTGGCTTCGAGTTAATGTTGGTGAACTTCTTTTTGCTTGTGCCTCTCTGATTACTTTTTTCAATAATGCCAAAAGGGGGAAAGTAAGGGGAATTGAATATTCTTGCTATGATTGAAGGGGAAGTTAAATGATAAAATGTTGTTGCCATGATTAACATGTTGTTATGTTTGAAAGATGGGTCTGATCCGTAGGGGGAACACGTGGGGAACTTGGTTCTCGGGGAAAATATCAATTCAGTGTTTATCATCATTAAAAAGGATGAAATTGATAAGTTATATCATTTTGTGTTTTGATGATTTGTCAAATTGTCGAGGAATCAGATAGGGCCTGGTCTACGATCCGTTCCTTTTGCTATAGTACAATCAACAGTTACAAATGTAAAGTTGTACTATTCACTGGCAGAAGTACAACAAGTTTGCTGCAGTTTGTTAGTGGTCAAACCAAGGGATGAATATCTCCCCACACATGCTCCCAAATATATATACAACATGTTACAAGGTTTAATGTAATACTTGAAAACCTAAAATTACTTTGAAAGTGCAGTCGCCACAAGTCTCCAACTGTTCTCAAGAACAAAGTTGTTTGCAAATTGAAGGACCAGATCCCGACACTGAAGATGTCTAAGTCCTTTAATTTGTTTTGAGTCTTTATAATTTTGTTCTTTATTGTAATCCTACACTACTTTTAATAAGTGTCATAGTAGGACAAATTTCAACCTTTGTTCGTTTGTGTTCTTGGCTAGACTTAGTCAAGGTTTGTAGCTATGCAATAAAGTTATTGTAAAGGGCTTACAATAGAGGTATTGTAAGGGGTGCAGAATTAATAGTTTAATTCCTAGGTTGCAATAGGTTGTAATCTGAAGTTGCTCAGTTAATGAAATTGAAAATCCTACTTGGTAGGTCGTGGTTTTTTATCTCTTGAGCAAGGAGTTTTCCACATAAACATCGTGTGTTATTTACTTTCTGTTTTGCTTAAGAGAACAAATAGAGAACCTGATTCTCTATACTGTTTGGTGGACTCTTAGTTTCTATCACGCTCTTTAAACATTGTCCCCATTTAAGAAATTTGTGCAAAAATAACCTGGCACGTCATAACTTTCACAAGCATATCATAATTGTTCACAAGTTTTGTCGGACGGAAGATTGAAAAATTAAGCTTTTGATGGAGCATAACTTTGATACAATCTTCATTCTCCTATCTTGTTAGATTATTCACAAGTTTTGTCATATTGACATAACTTACTTGTGTTCAAGTGTTCACAAGTTATGACTGGGGTGATGGGGGTGGGGGTGGGGGTGGGGGTGGGGCATAACTTTGGTTTAATTTCATTCTCCTATTTTGTTAAATTGTTCACAAGTTTTACCGGATCGGTAAGACTTTCTTGTGTTCAATATTTCACAAGTTATGAAGAACTGGCAAGACTTTGAAATATCTTCATTTTACTATGCGTTAAGGGTAAAAAGCACACCTCAAGTATCACTGAGGTAGAAAAAGTGAACAAATGATAATTTAGGTGTGTTTTGCTAACTAGTTGGTGATAGTTTAGGTTGAAAACTCTCACACCTGATAAGTCAGGTAGGAAACTAAAAAAATGATACTTGATGTATGTTTTTTACCCTTATCTCTTTTACTATCTGGTTAATTGTTAACAAGTTCAGCCAAATTAGCAAATTTATCTATATTGTTCAAGAATATTTTGATTATAACCCATTGCAGGTCCAATTATCTACAAGTGCATTAATCAACCAAGATGAACTATTTTATAAAATTAGAAAGAATGTTCAATATAATTTCAAGTATTATGCTGAAATTTATTGAATTATAGAAGACTAAATTGCAACCAACCCTCAACTTTAATAAAAAAAATTGTCAAAAAATAAGGAAGATCCTTCCTTGACTGCATCATTGATTGAGTAGATGTGTATTTTTGTCATAAAAGCCAAGCTACTTTTCTTCAACTTCAATTTAAATAAACAAATTTAGAACACATAACATGACTTTCTAGTTTGCATGTGATTATCACATGCAAAATGGTAGAGTAGTTGCAAGCATCTAACCACTAATCATAGAAGTTTGGAAACATGGGTGGGCCCTAGCAACTTGCAAATTAGCTCCACTAAAAATATTTTAAAAAGCACCGGCAAACAAAATGGAAAATTGCATATAATATGAAAATTGATTGAGAAAATAATATAAGGGAAAGTCATAAGAGTAGATTTTCGAAGGCATTACACCCACGATGAAATTTAATTTAAACATTACACTAATAACTAAGTCAATCAGAAAAAAAAAACGATAAGTCAACAGAGTCTAAGAGCCTGTTTGACCAAACCGTTTTGAGGTCAAAAGCGTTTTTTTCTAAGATTTTTTTTTTTATTATTTGAGGTATTTGGACAATTAATAAAATTACTTTAAATAGAAGCAGAAGCAATTTTTCTACGGTTAGAGATTTTTGAAAAAAGCAGAAGCAGAAATTTATTTTTTTCAATACAAAATTATTCCTATCATAAATATATATTTACCAAGTATATCCCTCATTAATCCATTAACTTCTAATTAATAATATTTTATTTTATTTTATATTGTATTTTTGTGATGAATTTTAATTTGTGGAGTGATTTTAAATTTCATTTTGGTTGATGTATTTTAGTATATTTAAATCATCATGTTAATTTTATATTAATATTTAATATTTTTTTGGTTTATGTATGCATTATATTAATTGAAATTTTAATATGTATTTTAAAATTTAATTAAATAAACATAAAAATTTAATTAAAGTCATTCATATAGATATTTAAATAATTTCTCTCTATAAAATAATCTTAATAACTAAAGTTCTTTCATATTTGTCCTTTTTGGTAATTTGACACTCAAAAACACTTTTCTAAGAAGATTAGCCAAACATAATCTGCTTACCAAAAGTACACAAAAGCATTTTTCAAATGAATTAGCCAAACACAAATTACTTCTCACCAAAAATACTTTAATAAAAAATATTTTTCAAAATAAACAGTTTTAGCCGCTTGGATAAACAGGCTCTAACTAGTAATGTTGAGCAAAAAATGTCTGCATGTTTCATCTTATGTGACGGAATTCTAAAAAGAGAGTCGAAATATCTAATATCGTATGAATTTATACACATATATTTTTAATAATTGTAAATAAAAATTCATACATTTAAAAAGCAATACAAAAATGCTACGTATAAATTAAAATATTAATAATTAATAGTAATATTAAAAGAAATCTGAAAAAGAGAACATAGAGAATAAGATTATTATCAAATTGTTAAACAACTAGTTCTTTTATCATAATTTAGGTCTGTACTTTTTTTAGCATATTTTTTTAACAAAACATTTTTATTTTATAAATAATTTTATTTTATTTTTTTTACTTATCCTTGACGACATGATTTAATCGTCATAGAAAGATCTAAGACAAGTTTTAATGTATAAAATACAAGTTCTAATTTCCTTTTTTAATTTTGTGGCGAATTAAATAATATCAAATAATTGAAATAGAGGCTTTGGATTCGAGCCATGATAACTGAAAAGATCACGTTGGCAGCGCTTCTCCTAGATGGGTCATGTAACACGCAATTCAAATTTAATAAAGCTCCAATATAATTACCAAACTTCAAGTGGAAAAAAAAGGAGAGAACTATATAGCTTAAATTTTAGTCATGCATTTCCTTAAATCTTGTGTTTACTTTTGATTACGACTTTTGAGGTCTTCCTTAAACACAAAAAAAGGAAAATTAAGTACGTGACATCTACTATGAGACATTTTAAGGGATCACACCTCACAACATCATCGCCGCCACATGCGTTGTCGGAATAATCAAAGATATTTTCAATTAACTTATCATAATTAATTATAGGGAAAAGTGTCAAATTTACCCTCCAACTATACTTTATAGTTTAACATTATCCTCCAATTATGCTTTGTAGTTTAAAATTATCCTTCGTCAAACTTTGAGATCAAAATTACCATTCCCATTAGTATACTTATTAAATTTGCTCTTACATGAATGGAAGTCTGACTTGGACTCCACAACACAAAAAAATTTCCACGTCAGATCCACATAGACGTCATGTAGGCGTCTCATTGTTACCGCCGACGAGCCCTTTTTGCTCCATCTCCGACCACAACCACGAGCTAACGACCCTTCTCCCTTCCCCCGCACACGCATCCTTTTTTTCTCCAGGTCAATGCCAAAAGAAAATCCGACGAGCAGACGCTAGAATCTAGCGAACAACACCGACCAGTAGCTCCCCATCCTCCTCCGTCTCGCTGGTTTGTTCATTCCTAAAGAACTGTATTTGTTTGATTATATCTGATATGTTGCTTGTTCGGTACGAGATCTGGTCGTCTTTATTTTTCGGTGACTATACTTGTCTTCTGTCTCACTGTTACAACACGACCCCTTTTTTGCTCCATTTCCGACCACAACCACTGGCCAACGATCCTTCTCCCTTCCCCCGCTCACGCATCTCTTTTTTTCTCCAGGTCACTTTCAAAATAAAACCGACAACGCCGAATCCGGCTAAAAACACCGACCATTAGCTCCTCCTCCTTCGTCTCCGATTTTGTTCGTTCTTAAAGAACTGGATTTGTTTGATTCTATTTGATATGTTGCTTGTTCGGTACGAGATCTGGTCGTCTTTATTTTTCGGTGACTATACTTCAAAATAACACGACCCCTTTTTTGCTCCATCTCCGACCACAACCACTGGCCAACGATCCTTCTCCCTTCCCCCGCTCACGCATCTCTTTTTTTCTCCAGGTCACTTTCAAAAGAAAACCTGACGAGTAGACGCCAGAATCTGGCTAAAAACACCGACCATTAGCTCCTAATCCTCCTTCGTCTCGCTGATTTTGTTCGTTCTTAAAGAACTGGATTTGTTTGATTCTATTTGATATGTTGCTTGTTCGGCACGAGATCTGGTCGTCTGCATTTTCAGGTGACTATACTTGTCTTCTCAATCGCTGCTTTGGTTGTTTCTGTGTTTTAGGTGACTATACTTGTCTACATGGCGTCTATGTGGATCTGACGTGAAATTTTTTTGTGTTATAGAGTCCAAGTCAGACTTTCATTCGTGTAAGGGAAAATTTAATAAGTATGCTAACGGGAAGAGCAATTTTGATCCCAAAGTTTCACGGAGAGAAATTTTAAACTATAAAGCATAGTTGGATGACAAATTTAACCCTTTTTCCTTAATTATAAACGTGGCACTTTCTTATTGGACGATTAACATGTCAATTTGCGGACTTGCTTAATCAGCCTGCGCTGGCTAATAATGTAAGACACATATGTTATGACAGTAATGCCCTTTGAAGTTTGGTTATTTGCATTTTGTATTCTACTTTCCAAAATGGAAAACAACACGTGCATATTATATTCTATAATTAAATAAAATATATAGATGCAAGTGTATAGTCCTTGTCAGGTTCACGAAATGTTGGGTGTACTTTCACTGGTACTACTGTTTTTGGTCTTGTCGATTTGACAGTTGACACAGACAAATACTTAAATACCTCAATATAATTGATGCCAAAGCGATACATACTTGTTGAAACAAATAAATATTTTGAAAATCTAAAATAGTTCAGCAAGATCTTTATGGTGAAAATAAATGCAAATAATCTCATAAAATTAATTATTTATAAATATAAAAATGTGTCAATTTTTTTGAGACGAGAAGTAATCAATATTTATAACCTAGATTTATTTCAGTCATTCAATATACAAAAATAATGATAACCTCATAATTAAGAACAAAATACAAATTCGATACTGCGTGAAGCCAGGCTATATATACAAAATAATGATAACCTATGAAAGGCATCTTATTGGTCAAATGATTTTTGTAAATTTGGAGAAGATTTTCTAAAATGATATAGATAACAAGATTAGATTCCATAAAACAGGGTATATAAAATTCATCATAAATTAATTAATTTTATGATGGCTATCATTTTATCACAACTATTTTATTTTTATATTGTATAATGATTTGTCTAATATGAATTTTAATGGGATAAATATGATTAGTGATAAGCCACAGTAGTAATTTATTGTAATAGTAGTTAGATAACCGTCAAGAATTATATTCAAACTAGTACAAAGAAAAAATTCTGAATTAATAACTTTTATATGGTACGAATTCAAAGTAATCATAATTTAAAATAGGTAATCGAACGTTAAAAAAATAATAAAAAGTTGATGAGATGCAGGGTATCATTGATTCATTTCTATGGCAAACGTAAAAGGAAAGAAAATAAAAAAACAGGCGAAAAATCAATATCCTCTTGTTGCCCAACTTGCCAATTGCCATCCAATAATAAACCTCGGCCTTTATTGGTAAGTGGTAACAATAATATACTAAGTATAATATTACTTTTCGTTTTAATCCGTTTTAAAATGGTTGTTTTTTTTTCTTTTTTTTATTTATAATTTTTTAATATTAACGTTATATATGACATGTTTAACACTATGAGATTAAACATTAAAGTGCATTTTAATATATTTTTAAAATTTTTAATTTAAGATACATGATTCAAAAATATTTTTTATTTTTTTAAACTTCGTATCAAGTTAAAATAAAACAAATAATTTAAAACGGAAAAAATAATAATAATAAAAGAAGAAGAAAGAGAGAGGAAAGTGACAAATTCCTTCCCACCCACCACTATTTCTCCCCAATTTCTCTCTTTGTTCAACAAATTCAAACCAAACCCATAGCAAAAAAAACCAAACACTTGTTCTTGAATTTCTTCTTCTATTCTATACAATTTTTCTATCTCCTTTTTTCCTTTATTGAAGGAAAATTAATCAAGAAAAATGAAAGCTTTGGACCCAACAACTTGTTTTATGGTAGATGATGATATTCTCAATTTCTCTTTGGATGATGATGAGAAATTCCAATCTTCTTCTTCTTTTGAATCTTCAAACACCGTTGGATTTCTCCAAGATGATAATAGCCCTTCATTTCCTGTAAGTCATTTGATTGATGCACTTTTTTGCCATAGAATGGCATTTTTGTGAATAAACGTGGAAAATGGGGTAACTTTGTAGGATGAGGAGAGAAGATACTCCTCCTAGTCAAATGACTGACAAAAGTGGAGGCGTTAGAGAATATTATATTTGGACTATTTTGCCCTTGAAACCCTAAGAGGTCTGTTGGTTTTCGAACTAAGTTATCTCGGGATTATAATTCTTAGATCTAAGAGATGGTATAAAATAACACCCAAGTTTCATGTGATAAGGTGAGATATTCATAATTACGTTTGAGATACAATTTATAGTACTTTATTTGGTTATACCTTCGATCAGATAAATATAAATTTAATCCAAACTTAATTTTGAGATATTCCATTTTATCTCATGAACAAACGAATTTACCAAGGACGTTCTATACTTCGTGTGTTCTAATTGTAAAACTTATAATTTTAAACATATCATAATGTTTATCAACATGTAAAAATTTCTTATTCTGAAAAAATTAAATTATATTTAAATTTAAATTTAAAAAAAATAGTATTTATTTAACGAATTTCACATAAATTGGAATAGTGGGTACATTCCATTCACCAAGAAATGATAGGGGGGAAATAAAGATGGGATACTTTTGGAAATAAACTATCGGGGTAATTTTGGAATTTAAAAGATTGCCGACATAATTGGTACGTTGGATGTCACGATAATATGAGCTGTACGAATAATTACTACGTATCCTTTTTCAACTTGCATTATATACATATGAAAAGACATTTGGGTCCCTATGCATGCACAAGTTCATTTGACTGACTTTTTTCTTGTGCAAATGTTATAACGGATACGTAAATGAGTAGATTCCTCCTCAGATATTTTCAAGCTTTGCTATATAAAATGAAAATGACGAAAAATAAGTTCAAGTTATAATTATTCAACTCAATTGTCATGGAAAAAGTTATCAGTCCCCTGTTTAATTTTATGTGACTATTTACTTATTAGTCCGTTTTGACAAGAATGTAACATTTCGGTGTCTGAAAACTTTTATATTATCCTTAATGACATGTGTTTTTAACTAACAAAATATTACGACATGTTTAAAACAAGTTTCAAAAGTCTTTCCACCGCCAAAGAAACACCAATTTCCGAGAGAAACGTTTCGATAGACTTTCCGTCGAGAACCCCTTCCAGATTAGCTAATTTTTTATGGGATGTCAGTCGAAAATTCGTGTTCTTTTATTAGTGTTCGAAAACTCTGAGCTAATCAAACAACGTCATATACATTGAAACAGAGGGAGTAATCGTGTTCTTTTAGTAGTGTTTGAAAACTCTAAGCTAACCAAACAACGCCATATAAATTGAAATTGGGGGAGTAGTATCAAAAACTTATTGTTCCCAAGAAGTGGAAAATCATAGGTGATTATGAATGCTTATTTTGAGTTAACTAGCTGCTCATATGATTATTAATTGGGATGAATTTTGCAGGATTTCGTAGAGGAAGAATTGGAATGGCTTTCAAATAAAGATGCATTTCCAGCAGTAGAATTTGACATATTTTCGGATCATGTTCCGAGTGTCATATTTGATCACCACAGCCCGGTTTCAGTACTGGAAAATAGTAGCAGTAGCAGCACCAGCAATAGCAGTTGCAATGTAAACGTCAAGGAAAACACGTTTATCTGCAATGTAAACGTTAAGGAAAACACGTTTATGAGCGGCGCCTATAGCAGCCTACAAGTTCCCGTTAACTACCCCATTCGTGCACGGAGCAAGAGAAGGCGAAGAACCACCTTTATTGATTTGCAAATAGAGCATTTATGTGTGTGGAGAAACCAAGTGAAATTCAAGAATACTACTAAAAGAGCTACTAGCATTGGTAGGAGGTGCCAACATTGTGGGGTCGATAAGACCCCACAATGGCGTGCGGGTCCTACAGGGCCTAAGATGCTATGCAACGCTTGTGGGGTCCGGTATAAGTCTGGAAGGTTGTTGCCTGAGTATCGCCCCGCGAATAGTCCTACTTTTTCAGCTGATTTACATTCAAATTCTCATAGGAAAGTTTTGCAGATGAGAAAGCAGAGGATTGTGGAGTAGTAGGATTAAATGAAGTATGTTTATTTTATATATAGGGCAGGTGAATTAGTGGTGAGTCTCTAGCATATTCTTTTGAGCTTTTCTTCTGTTTTAGCACAATTAGTGTGGAGTCTAGGTTTGTTTTTAGTGGCTAGAAGGTTACTAAACCATATTATTTGTTTCTTTCCATCAAAATCCAGTAGGGAAATTTCAAGTTAGCCTGTTTTAGTTATGCTTTGAAACATAATAAAAAAGAAGTGCTCCTATCATGGTACCCTTTTTACTGCCAAAGTATTTCATTTTTTCCCCCAAGCAATACTTGTGCTTCTTCATTTGCATGGTTTGGAAATGATAAAATTTTGTGTCAAGAAGGAATGAAGTTGGTTGAATAGTTGATGGTGAGTTACTTACTATCAATAAAATGTTTTGATGTTGGGGAAGCTTGCAGGGTCCGAACCCCTCAAAATCACACTGTATATATAAGATCCATTTTTTTTAATTTTGGTTCGATCCTTCCTCGGACCCTGCGCATAGCGAGACATTAGTGCACCGGGCTGCCTTTTTTTTTTTTTTTATATAGTAGGTGATGAACCCCTTTGATGGGATTCCTATCTCCGCCACTTACTACAGGTTGCTCTAATGGTCTTGTTTAGAGATGTTTGATCATCTTATTTTTCTTCTGGAGAGTATCTACCTGATGTTTTTCTTGTTGAAGTTTTCTTTTTCCTGTGCTGCAATGTGCATTTAATTGGCTAGATCATAAAATTGTTGCATCTAAGCTGTGAAACTTCATATTTTGCATTTCTTTTCTGGAAAATCTCCACCTGGAAATTAAAGAATACTACGGGTCTTAAAAACTCAACGAACTGAGATTGGTATTTATGTGAGCGCTCTGGGTACGTCCTAGTGGTTAAAGAAGTTGGTGTAAATTTTGAAGACCAATGCTCAGATCACACAGCAGGACAAAATACTAGGTTATTTTTTCTCATTTACATAAGCTTTAGTCATACTTAACCTTAGTAGGCAAAGTTATTCGGTATCCGTGTTGATGAAGGTAATAATTACATGGTAGAATGGTTGAGGTGGGGGAAAATTGTCCAGACAACACCGTGTTGTAAAAAAGAAAATGTATTCATGTGTCCTTTCATTTACTCTTATTTGATTTAGAGGTGGGGAGGTCAATTTAGTAGGGAACAAAACCTCTTCTTTTAGGCTGGTTGATGTTCTTGGTACTAAGAATGTTTTTCATGCTACAAGCATATAAAACTAGCCCTTTATTTGCTTATCATTATCCCTTTTAGGGCCTGTTTGGAAAGCCATCCAGGTAATTGGAATTGGGTATAATTATACAGTTTGATCTATTTGTTTGATCAAGTAAATTATTTGGTAACGTGGAAATTGAGTGTAATTGAGAGGGTGTAATTACACTCTCCAATTCTCGGGGGGGGGGGGGGGGGGGGGTGAGATTGGGTGTAATTACATAGTTATTTTTAGTTTCTTCTTTTTTTAATTTTAATTTCTTTTATTTTAATTATTTTAATTTCTTTTATTTTTATTATTTTTATTATTTTTTATTTTACTTTTAAATAAATTTTATTTTTAAAATATATATATTTTTTATATTATTTATCATTTTTTTCATTTTTTCTCATTCCCAACCTTTGCTTCTTGTTATTCCATGTAATTGCTCGTATTTCTTTTTATTTTTATTTTATTCATTTAGCATGACTATGTTATTATTCTAATTTTTGAGACTACACCTCTTAGTATTAGAAAGAATGAGTCATTAACAAACTTGACATATAACGAGTGATGATATTAAAGTAGAATTTCGTTGTGAATGAGGTTAGAGACTTATATTTTCCATTTCTTTTAAATTACATTTACTTAAGTACTTTGTAATTTTCTTATGTAATGTTGGAATTTGACATAAGAGTATTATGTTAAACTCTTTTTTGAATTTTGAATTTCGGTTATATTTTAATTTTAATTTATTTGCTTTCGTACTATTGACTTGTTATTTCACGTTGCATGTTGTTTATTTTTTCACTTACATAGATTTTTTTGTCAAACATTTGAATAATGTTGTGGCATTATATTTATAAATATTAATTTTTTCTCAAACATCCAATTCATGTTGTTCTCACAAAAAAGTTTGAAATTGCTTTCAAGTTTTATAATTAATTAAAATAAAAATATTATTAATTTGAAAAATATATATCAATTATTTTTTATAATATTAGTTACAAATAAATGATTATTAATTAATATATTTTTAAGAAATAATGTGTTGTTAAATACATAATTTAATATCATTTATAAAGACACATATTTTTCAAATATTTTCATTTTTAATAATTAAATTTTATTTTTAAATTAAACTAGCCATGTAATTACACTTGTACACCAAACAGTACGCTTGTAGTTACACTGTAATTACGTGATGACAAACAAATAGGTCCTTGTAATTACAATACTATGTAATTACTATGATGTGTAATTACACCAATTTCAATTACCAAGTGACTTTCCAAAACCCATAAGAAAAATGGTTTTATTTAGTGCAAATTTGTTGATTTGCATAGACATTTCAAGATTGTCTTGTAGATTGATAGAGTGAAGACTGCATCTACAAATACATTCTTATTTCTCAAATATGTTCTTGTATGGACAAGAAATAAGAATCCATTATTTCAAGGATACAATAATCTTATATAAAGTTACTAACTTAACTAACCCCAGCAACAGAACCAGCCTTGCTTTGAGACATAGAATTTGTTACAGTTGCATCTCTGTCTTCTAAGGTATATATATATATAGCAGAAGTCACAACACCTAATTATAGTTCCTGCTCAGAACTGTTGTTGCGCTTGGCTTTCTGAATTACAAGGTCTTCTCTCTTTATGTTCTCACCATACTTCTGAAGGAACTGATGTTTTGACATGTTTATCTCCAACAAGGTAGCCCCTGTCGGCCAACATTTCCATCAGTGTCTTACGAACTCTGAAAAGTCTTGAGAGCTCCTCTTCTGATAGAGTCATACTTGCCCTACTAGATTCAAAAAATGCTATTATTGTAAAGAATATCAATCTGGAATCTGTTAGGATTTGAGTCCCAAATCATACATAATCAGAAAACAGTAAAATAAGCGAAGTACAAAGAACACACAGATTTATAGTGGTTCACTCTCAATGCGAGAGCTACGTCCAATTTGCCACAACAGATTTCACTATAATCGAATAGGGAGTTTGAGTTTACAATTCTCTCTTGCTCATTTTTTTGTCTTGCTCGACCCAGAAAGAAAATATCGCCCCTAGTCTATATATAACGAAAACTAGGGCGAATATAATACAAGTCCGAAATTTCCAAAATACCCTCCATCAGGTCGATCAGCGTTCCACGCTCTGCGTAAGGTCTTCATAGTGTCGGCGATGAATTAGTGCTCCACAACTCAACATAATCTTTGTAACAAGAACCTTTTCTCGACTTCCTTAGTTAAAGAGGTCCCATTCTCCAGCGCGCTAGTTAGCAGTTTCTAAAAATATAAGTACATGATACATGGACAAGACCAGTCGAATAGTTATACTAGGCACATAAAAGTATAAAACTATTCTGAAGAAGCAAAACTGTCTTTCTGAATAGTTTTTGTTGCAAATAAAAACACTAATACAAAAGAAAGACAAGTTCAACAGCAATGGCATATAAGTTGTTAGATTATATAGCATATGTGATACCAGAAATTTCTTTCTTGAAACACCCAATCCATATACAACATTGAGAGATGCTGATTGTCGTCATAGAAAATTGAAAGTAATGTTATTTTTGTGGTCTCAAGATCAAATCATAAGATAGTACAACATAAACCTATACTATACAAAATGAAAATGAAAAAAGAGTCTAATTTCGTGAGTGACAGTACTTAATGCATAATCTGAGCACATGACTTAATGATAAAGTACAAAGAAGCACAACACATATTGAGATTGCTATTAACTTTAAAAATCCAGATGATTTCACATTTTTCATCTCCATAGTTGCGAACTTGCGATCATCTTCCTAATAACCAATTGATTCATAACAATGTATTTAACTGCATCAGACAATAGCAGATACAACCATATCCTTTTTTTTAAGGAAGATGATCATACCCTTTTGTGTTAACTGTTCTAATTATAAAGAGTATTTTTAAAAGAGAAGTAACACATTATTTTGAAACTATTCTAACTTCAACGGGTACTTGAGGGTGAGGATAAACATCTCTTTTCTTTAAACTTTAATTATGGTGGTGCTAGTACTAGCTTTCACATGGTAATTTTACAATTACAATATTCATGGTCAAACTCAAAACTCCATCCTCCTATTAGACCATCGCTGATTTTCTAGAATATCACCGAGGCTAGAACAAATGGGAAGAAATCAACTAGTGTTTTTGTCTCTGTTGGGAATTGAACCTGAGACCTCAGGGTGCTCAACTCACTTTATTGACCATCGAGCTATAAGTCTACATGTATTTCAACTAAATTTAGTTAAAGAAAAGATATGCAACTAAGGCAAACAATATAAATACACAATTTAACCTCTAAAAATCAATAATTTTGACACAAAAGCTATTACTACTAAATATTTATGGGCTATTAATTTTGACACAATCTATAGGTATAATCCACCGCACTACCATCACAAATTTGAGCTACAATCACATGGGAAGCAAATAAAAATATATATTAAATCGAAAAAAAACCACAAGGTAGCAATGATATAAGGGATTTATTTAATAAAATTATAAACAAATACATAAATATGATGCAAATTCACTAAAAATTAAAGAGTGGATAGAAGTACATGCAATTCGATTCGGGCCAAAGTCCTCACGTCCAAATGGGCCCCAAAACTTGTGTTTTCTTTTTATGAAAACATTATGCGACGCGGCAAATATTAAATTGTATTATAAAACGTAGCTATAGTTTCAAGAAATTATTAATATAGCTAATGTATTTACGAAATGTAGCAATAAGCGTTGATACAATATATAGTTCATTCGCACGATTTCAGATGATACAGAGAGTTTTGAATTTAAGGAAGAAAGTTTAGCTTAACTTATATTTGGCTGAGACTTACTTTCAGATGGGCTACTGTAGGCTCCATTTGTTTTTTGGGCCAAGATCCTTACGTCCAAATAGGGCCCAATACTAGTTCTTTTCCAGAAAATTTACACAAATTAAAACATTTAATTATCCAAAAAGTGTTAAAAATGGCCCGGAAAGTATGTGAAATTTACAATATAATGTCTTTCGTTAATAGTTTGGTTAATCCTTCCCCTGAAATTATTTGATTGTGCAAAATATACCTTTATTTCACACGGAACTTAACCAAAACTAATTAGAAGACTAATAAGGGCATATCTGGACCTACATGCATATACTAAAGATATATTTGGTCCAATTTTATTCCAAACTGCAATTGTGCAATAACTTATAAAGTTCCATTTATGAAGTAATTTAGTTAAATTATAGTGAATGCTCTCATCAATTTAAAGCATCACATAAGCACATTTTGAGATATTGTAAAGCAATTTAACATGTTATTTTTTACAAATCTAAATTAAAAGTTTTAGCTAAAAATACAACAACCATAATATTCTAAAATAGGACAATTTATATTACTTCAAACACAATATCTTTACATTTCATCAAATCACCAAATGTCATAAGATTCCGACTAATTATTTAAAGAACTATTTTATGGTTGCGTCTAGAGCTAATCTATATTATATTAAAAGCACGAAGGATCTTAGAAATGTTTGATTCAACTTTTTCCATATATACTATATATATATATATATATACACAAAGATCTTCTCTTTATTTTATTCATTAATTCACTATTAAAAACAGAAATTAGCGTTGAATAAATTAATTTGCCACTTTGAGTTCCTTCTAGGTTTAGGAGTCTTTTTGTTAAAACCCTTCAAAATTCATTTAAGTTAAGAATATGTACGTATTATTTAGTTATTACTTCCTTTTCTTTAATAACTGAAGTTGTTCGTGGTTTTACTTGTGATTTGCTGTATTTTCTTTTGATTGCATAGCTATGCTAACGAGCTTTTACTTCTTTTTTACATCTCAAATAATTCATTTTTTCTTCCAATATTTTATGGATGTATGTTTATCTAAATTTATTGGTCCTCTAATAACATGATTTTTGTTTATGTTGCAGTGCATTCCTCGATATAATTCGTCAATTCTGTGAAAATTGAATTTTTTTATGACAAGTGATAATTTATTAAAAATTGCGATTAATCCCTGACGTCACAACTGACCGATGAGTAACGTAATTAATTATTCTACATACGTTAATTACATCTAATACATCTATTTTTTCATGTTTCAATCTCTAATAACATGATTTTTGTTTATGATGCAGTGCATTCCTCGGTATAATTCGTCAACTCAGTGACGATTGATTTTTTTCTATGACAAGTGATGATTTATTAAAAGTTGCGACTAGTCCCTGACGTCACAACTGACCGGTGAGTAATGTAATTGATTATTCCACATTCATTAATTGCATATAATACATCTATTTTTTCATGTTTCAATTTTAAAAATTAGACACTTTGTAGCCATAATTTTGGCTACATAAAGTTTTGATTTTTTTCTATGAAAAGTGATGATTTAGTGAAAACTGTGACTAATCCCTGACGTCACAACTGGTGAGTAACGTAATTGATTATTTCACATCCGTTGATTGCATGATCAATTTTGTCATTAATTACCTCTATTTTTTCATGTTTCAATTTAAAAAATTAGACACTTTGTAGCCATAATTTTGGCTACATAAAGTTCTACAAAATTATATAATATTTTATTAATATATGTCCGCATACACGTGCAAGGCACGTACACTAAATCTAAGTTGGGGGTGCTTGATAGGGTTCTCTATGTGTGACAGTTCTTCGTTAACAAGTTTTCTTGCAGAGTTTTTACCTCAGGAAGACTTCGCCAAATATATGATAATTTAGTTAAATATGATTGTTTTACCTATTTTTTAGAATGATTTTTCTAAATACAACAACAACATACCTAGTGAAATCCCACAATGTGGGGTCTAGGGAGGGTAGAGTGTACATAGACCTTACCTCTATCTTGATAGGTAGAGTGACTATTTCCGGGAGACCCTCGGCTCAAGACAAAGCATAATCACAAGTAAAGCAAGCAAAGCAACGCAAGAGAACGGTTAGACCCAGACAAGAAAATAAAGCAATATGAACATGCTGATAACAAAGTCAAATACGCCATGGTAGCTTCATTCTGACAGAAGGAAGCAGTAGCTAACTTAGATAAATAATATCAACAAAGTACACTAGGGAACACATAGCAGCAGAAATCAAACTACATGGGACTATAAAGCAATATTGCGCCTATAAGTGTGATAGGCTAATCGGGCCTACAGTAATAACACTACAACTATTATTTTGTAAGCGTATGTAGGACTACGCTCGATTACCTACTACCCTTCTACCCTAATCCGTGTCCTCCACAACCCCCTATCTAAGGTCATGTCCTCAGTAAGTTGCACCTGCGCCATATCCTGTCTAATCACCTCTCCCCAATACTTCTTCAGCTTACCTCTACCCTGAAGTACTGTTGTTGATTGCCAAAAATGTTGGGACAAATGTCACAATATTCAGATCAACATTTTGCATAACAGTTTTGCCTTACTTCACGTTAAGCAGTAATAGTTTTACTGAGTGGTAAAAATGACTTAGGCATGTGAATTAGGAGCCGTGTAAAACGTGGGAGAAAGAGTCAAAGCTTGGGTAAGAAGTCGAGTGAAGAACGAGTCAAAGTTTGTTGAGATTTCGACTCCATGATCTTCTCCAACAAACACAATAGTTGCCCACCTTTCCCTCAACCTACTCAACCAATCGATGAACTTTTCAAGGAAGACTCTCTACTATAAATAGAGAGGATACAAGAGTGAATCGATATCCAGAAATATATTGCAAAAATATCAAGAGAGCTCTCAAGAATTCATCACAGAAAACTGAATCACAAGTGTTGCCTGAGCGTGTCGACAACATTCTGTCCAACATTGCAATTGCAGTTTAGATTCTAGATTAACTTTGTATTAAGCAATTACAAGAATAGAGTCATTAGGTCTAAAAAGTATTACACATTGCCTCTTGCTCAGAATATGGCTTGGTAGAGTTCTTCAAAGAAAGACAGCTCCTAGGATCTGTTACTAACAAAGGACCATATGTTGATGAAATAGTCAGGTTATTTTATGCTAATTTGGGTTCTATATAGAAGATACCTCCTTAAAGAAGTTTGGGAAGGTATATCTCCGTAACAGAGAGTATTCTTTCACACCTGCTGTTATAAACCAATGTATGAGACTAAATACTGAGGAGAATGTTAGAGAAACAGACCATGCAGTGGACAATAGAGATGAAGTAATTGAGTACCTCACATGAGGTATAATGCATAAGTGGATCTCTAGATGTCCAGCCTCAAATTAACAGCCCTGTTTGCCACTCTTCACAAAATTGCTATACACAATTGGCTTCCTTCAAAGAATGAGTCAATTGTAACTACAGAACAAGCCACCATGCTGTATAAAATTGGGAAAGGTTTGAGAGTTGATCTGAGCAAAATGATCTTCCATCAAGTTGCCAACTTGGCACAAAAAGAATCAACCTTAATCCTCCATTTTCCCTCTCTAATATACAAAGTTTTATCTACCCAATGTTTTAAGCCTAAGAGAGAAGACACATTAGGAAAGGCTCCTAAACTGTACACAGTCAACAAAGCAATTTTGAAAAGTAGAGAGAGAGTCATTGATCTACCCTATAAAGTTGAAGGAAGTAGTATAGATATTGACAAGAATGTCACCAACATTCCTGGCAACACTGATCCGAGACAGTCTCCACTATCTACTGAATGACTTGTGAATCAAATTGCAAAGGTCACTCACAAATCTAAGAGGTTGATGCTATGAGGAATGCCCTGATTCAAGCAAGAGACCATCTCATGTTGCTGCTTTCTTCACAAAAATGGGGAGATAATGTTGCTGGTGATGCCGAGGGAAACAAAGGAAGTGCTGATGCGCAGGGAGCTGAGGAAGAAGGTTAGAGGTTGTTGCTGGTGCAGAGAAGTAGTCACGTAGGAGTAGGAAGCTTCTTTGTATGATGAGCTATGAGGAGTTGTTGCTAGCTACTGGGTGATAATATATGAAGGTCATGAAGGTTGCTCATTCTGAGCAGTTATCTGTTTGACAGGATGGATGTTGATTTATGTGGCAAATGGAATATGTTCTTTTGTGGTCTGTATATAAGTCTTTGTAAATGGATGATATGTAATGCGCTAACTATTTTTTCTTTATGTTCTATATATTTTTTAATCCTACAGACTGGTGTATATAAGTCTTGCTTGTATACCATCACAGGTTAAGGGGGAGCATAACTATATTCATAGTTGTTGGACAACAGCTATGACGTTGCCTTAAGTCATTTGCACATGTTACAATGGGTTTCGTGAAGAAAGGCAAAAAGGGAGAGATTGTTAATGTTGGGTTTGGTGTTGTAACATTTGACCCAACATATCCCTGAAGTACTGTTGTTGATTGCCAAAAATGTTGGGACAAATGTCACAACATTCATACCAATATTTTTCATAACAGTTTTGTCTTACTTCACGTTAAGCAGTAATAGTTTTACTGAGTGGTAAAAAGACTTGGACATGTCAATTAGGAGCCGTGTAAAACGTGGGAGAAAGAGTCAAAGCTTAGGGAAGAAGTCGAGTGAAGAACGAGTCAAAGTTGTTGAGATTTCGACTCCATGATCTTCTCCAACAAACACACTAGCTGCCCACCTTTTCCTCAACCTACTCAATCAATCGATGAACTTTTCAAGGAAGACTCTATACTATAAATAGAGAGGTTACAAGAGTGAATCGATATCCAGAAACAAATTGCAAAAATATCAAGAGAGCTCTCAAGAATTCATCTCAGAAAACTGGATCACAAGTGTTGCCTGAGCGTGTCGACAACATTCTGTCCAACATTACAATTGCAGTTTAGATTCTAAATTAGCTTTGTATTGATCACTTGTAATGAGAAGTTGTCTATGTCTATTGAGGTAGATTTTTCAGGCAGAAGTCATCTGCGACTTCAACGTTTAATTCCTTTTCATTTCATCTTGTAAAATTAGAAAGAAAGGAATTTGTAATATTTGTATATAATAAATATATACAATACTTTCGGTCACTGACCGTCATAGGTTATATAATATATATAACCTATGTAAATATTAAACCTTTGTGTTCATTAAATTTCCGCTGCATTGCTCTTTAAAGTTTTCTGTTTTTACTAAAGTGTTGTCACTGGTGTCGGACGACATTATCGCCGACATTCGGAAACTGAATTGACATTCAAGTTAGTTTATTTCTAGTTGTTTTTATTGTTCCATAGCATACCCGAACCTATCAGGAATTATACTTGTAATTACCGATTTTATTAGAATTACTCAAACTTCTTTTCATTTGTAAGAAATTTAAAAGCTAATTGATTAAGAATTGGAACATTACAGCTTGTGACATGTGCCTGCTTAAATTATGGATCATTGCATCTATGAAAATTGGAAGTCGTTTAAAATACTCATATTCGTGACTTGATTAACTTATAGAATTACTTATGTAAGAAGATATATTAATTCTTTTTTATCCCAATTAGTTATATAAAAGTATCATTTCTAAAATTTATTAATGTTTCTTCCAACCGCACGAAGCGCGGAGAATTTTACCAGTTTAAAAGAAAGAGAATAAAACAGTAGAAGACAAAATCTATTTAAAATGAATTGTCATTAATTATTTGCATTCATTCCAACAAAGTAGAACATAAAACTAAATAGTTTTATAAAGTAACGAACTTATACAAAGTACAGTAAAATAAAGGAAGAATGAAACTAATAATTTGATATTCAAAGAGTGAATCAAGAGGGGTATGTTAATGTAGGGTTATCTGATTTATATTGTGAGATTATTTTTAAAAATTAAGTAAATTAAATGTTCATTTCTTGAATGTTTAAAATAATTAAGAAAAACCATAAGGTAGGTAATATCATAATAAAATTATAACTCAAAATTACAGGTTTAAAATAAAGAGAAGGAAAATCTTAATATTTATTACACGTAATTCAATAACTAAGTAAATATAATAATATTATTTCATCATTTAAATGAATGTTGATTTATTTTAACGTCCATTGTTTTATTACATAATTATATAATATTTTTAATTCAGAGCACGTTCGCTAAAACTAATTTAACATAAAGCTTACGGACATAAAAAGTTTCCAATGGTGGTCATTTCCAATGGTGGTCATCTAATGATGTATGAGAATTTTATGTATGTAATTTCTTGTTACAAATGCATGGTTTTCCTCATACACTTGTCTTAACTTTAATTGGCCGGTGGTTTATGCGACTTAATGAGTTTTACACTATATATTTGTTGGAAATTTGTCTTTGGTGGGGAGGTGCGTCCACCCATATTTAATGACTTAAACATTAGGGTTCCGCATGTTAGAGGCTTTGTCTCTTCACACGTGCATAATCTACTAAGTGAATAGATGACCGTAGGGCCAAAGATCGTCAAATTTCGTTAAGAAATGAAAGAGATATTGGTCTACGAAGTAAGGTGTTTGATGCATGAAAATATGGTGTGGGACAAATCTATCACATCGGTGGGAAAAAGAAGAATTGTTCTCTTTATAAGTCTCAAAATTGGCTAAGGGCTTGGGACCCCAAGGGGTAACCCATGTGTTTGAAGGAGGGAGGACCTAGATGTGCTTGGCTTCAAGGCTAAGCCCACACGCGCGCCGTCGCCGCGCGCCCGGTTCGGGCTCTGGTCGTGGGCCCTTGGGCTTTGGGCTTCTCCCCTTATGCTATATATTGAAGCATTTTGGCTCAATTGATGGACTAGACTACAATATACTACAGAAAACTCTTCCTTCCTGAAATTATGTCCAAAAACGTGTGGACAAACAGAAAACTCTTCCTTCCTTTTCCATTTTCAGCAAGTCGTTTCGTGTTTGTTTTCTTCGTCAGAATCAACCTGTTTGCTTTGTAGTGTTGATTAGTTGCTGTACTATTGCCCTTTTAACGTAAAAGCACATATACGGGGCAATCTTGTCTTAAAGACAGAGAGTCATCTCTCGACTCAACCACAATTGTAACAATCTAGATTTAGTGTTTCTTGATTTCAGGTTATCAAGATTCAAAACTCAACAAGCTTGCGGCAGTTCTGAATTGCCTATTTGTTTATCCTTTCGAACACTTGTAATATTTATTTACTTTCCGTACCGCTTTACATATCCAACAATTTTGCAATATTCTCCATTATAGTGTAAAACACACAATTACAAAAATGAGAATCAAGAAAGGGTTGGCATTAAAAGCCATTATTTGTATGAAGGTTTCATATAAATTTTTTTCCCTTCACTTTATATTTCCTATTTTTTGTTTGGAATTCTAAATTAAAGTTTGAATCAAGTAACTTAAAACATATTATAGGGTCTGATTTACTTTCCCATATAGTAACAACGTGATAAAGATTTTTCCTTCAATAATAGAGCAAATTACTAACTTTGGCATATCTGAATATAGATAGTTTATGATAACGATTTAAACATTTCTCAAACTTGTAAATTTGATAAGTTTCCGTTATCATACTCCCATATTTGATAAGTTTTAAAGTTTGATGAGTATTCTAAATTTAGTTAAATTTTAAATACAGAATTACGGAATATGCATATAGCGGATCTCAGCCTGTTTGGGACTGAGAAATAATTATTGTTATTGTTATTCTAATAAAAACACTACAGTAGTTAATTTATTTGAAATCACTTCATGCAAAGATAGAATCAAATTTATACTTCATTAATGATAATCATATGGCAAAGACATCTAAAGAATGCAAGAAAAATAGAAAATGCAAAACCAACGGTCTCAAAAATGATTCAAGCTCCTCCCTTTCATAAATGCTAAACTAATAATTGTACAAGTTATTTCACTACAAAAATATGAGGTGTTCTGTGGCAATTTTAGGCAGAACTTTTTTAATCGTCACAAAAAGTAAGAATTTACATTAAATTGCCAAAAAATTCAGAGTTTTAGTGGCGACCTCAACTCGAGCAACCCTTTAGGAGTTGTTACGAAGTCTATTGTAGAGGATATGTATAAAACAGTTTGATAGTTTAGGGATAAATTTAAATTACAATATTTGTCTACGTGGCTTCACCATAACAAATGTCAACACCAAACTGAACAACAATTAAAGAGAGGAACACATCTACGATAAACTTAACGTTGCACATCTTTCATAAAACCACAACCAATGCGAATTAAAGCAATATAAAATAACAAGTTTGCAAGAAATAACAAAGGGGAAGAAACTATTCAGAGTCCCACCCTGCAATAAACTTAAAATCAATTTTATTCCAACTTAAATAAAATCCATCTTTTGCCACCCTCCAATACATAATAGGGTAACCTTTATCTCTTTTTGGTTCAAATGCATCAATTGAAGCAATTTTTAAACCCCAAATGGCTGCACAAGCATATGTATCATTCACAATAACTTTGAATGGCAAATCTTGACCTGATTTAAGAGTTAAATCAGCACCAATTTTTCCATCAACTTTGCATTTAATTTTTACTGGTTCTGTGCCATTATCCATTTTGCTAATGAGATGAACAATTGATGGTGTGGTGTCTGCAAGGGGAAGTGAGAATGTATAAAACACAACAAAAATGAAAATCAAGAAAGAGTTTGTAATATTGAAAGCCATTGCTCCAAGAATTATATTTTTCTTTCAATGTTATTCTCCCTTTTATAGTTGAATTCTAATGTTTGGTTACATGCACCTAATTTATTGTTGAGATTTGGATTTATGTAATTTAAGGTCATATTTTAGGAGATGCATTAATTATAATAACATCTTGAAAAATCAATCTTTTTTCTTTCAATAGGTGCCTATATTTAATTAGGAAAAGAGTCAAACTACATATACTAGAGACCCTTATTTTTTTTTTTTAAATTGCTATTTTAAAAAAAATATTGTCACGTTAGGTAATTAGGTAAATACGTTTATACAAGTTATAATTAGGAGCCATTTTCGTCACCTCGGATAAAATTATCATAAAACATATGGTATTTAGTTAGGAGGTTGGATCACGTGAGGTGCATTAAGGACGAGAACAACAAAGTACTGGTGGAGGACGCGCGTATTAGACGGAGGTGGCAGTCTTACTTCCATAAACTATTGAATGAAGAAGGAGATAAAGACATTGTGCTTGGAGATCAGGAGCAATACGAAAGGTATCGGGATTTTGGATATTGTAGAAGTATTACAGTTGAGGAGGTTAAGGGTGTTGTTCGCAGGATGCGCAAGGGATGAATGAACGGGCCTGATGAGATCCCAGTTGAATTTTGGAAGAGCGCAGGCAGGGCAAGTTTGAAGTGGCTTACTGAGTTGTTTAATATCATTTTAAGACGGCAAGAATGTCCGAAGAATGGAGGTGGAGTACAATGATTCCTTTGTACAAGAACAAAGGTGACGTCCATAGTTGCAACAACTATAGGGGGTATCAAGATGCTAAGCCACACTATGAAAGTTTGGGAAAGGATCGTGGAGATGAGGGTGAGAAGAGGCGTGTCTATTTCCGAGAACCAGTTTGAATTCATACCGGGGCATTCGACTATAGAAGTCATTCATCTTATTAGGAGGTTGGTGGAGCAGTATAGGGAGAGAAAAAAAGACTTACATGTGATTTTCATCGACGTCAAGAAGGCATATGACAAAGTCCCTAGGGAGGTTATATGGAGATGTTTGGAGGTTAGAGGTGTAATTGTGACGTATACTAGGGCGATCAATGATATGTATGATGGAGCCAAGACTAGGGTACGGATAGTAGGAGGAGACTCGGAGCACTTTTCAGTGATGATGGAGCTACACCAGGGATCAACTCTTAGCCCATTATTACTTGCCTTGGTGATGGATGGACTGATGCGATAAATTCAAGGGGAGGTGCCATGGTGTATGTTATTCGCAAATGGCATAGTCCTGATTGATGAGATTCGCAGCGGAGTGAACGCTAAGCTGGAGGTTTGGAGACAGACTTTGAAGTCTAAATGGTTCAGGTTGAGTAGGACAAAGACAGAATACTTAGAGTGCAAGTTTAGTAACGCGAGTGACCATGAGACAGTGGTGGTGGGGTCTATTATCCAAGGGAATGAAGAGATTGATGACGATGTCACACATCGTATTGGTGCAGGGTGGATGAAATGGAGACTCGCATCTGAAGTCTTGTGCGGTAAAAATGTTCCACCAAAATTTAAAGGCAAGTTCTATAGGATGGTGATTAGACCGACTATATCGTATGGGGCGGAGTGTTGGCCAGTCAAGACTTCGCACATCCAAAAGATGAAAGTTGCAGAGATGAGGATGTTGAGATAGATGTGTGGGCATACAAGGAGGGATAGGATTAGAAATGATGATATCCGGCACAGAATGAGAGTGGCCTCGGTGGAGGGTAAGATGCGGGAAGCATGTTGAGATGGTTCGGGCATGTGCAGAGGAGAGGCACAAATGCCCCAGTGCGAAGGTGTGAGAATTTGGCTATGGACGGGTTCATGAAGAGTAGAGGTAGGCCGAAAAAATATTGGGGAGATGTGATTAGAAGGGATATGGTGCATGTGCAATTTACTGAGGACATGACCTTAGATAGGGGGTTGTGGAGGACACGGATTATGGTAGAATGGTAGTAGGTACTTACACTTACATACTTGTAGTTGTAGTGTTATTATTGTAGCCCTGCTTAGCCTATCATACTAGTAGGCGCAATATTGCTTTATAGTCCTCTGTCCTTTGATTTCTGCTGTTGTATGTTATTTCGTGTACTTTGTGTATCTTATTTACCTGCGTTAGTGACTGTTTTTTTTCTTCAGAATGCTTTATCATGGCTTATTCTCTTTTATTACTCTCATTTTCATTCTGCTTTAAATTTCTTGTCCGGGTCTAACCGTTTCTCTTGCTTTGCTTGTGCTTATTCTTTGTCTTGAGCCGAGGGTCTTTCGGAAACAACCTCTCTACTTACCAAGGTAGATATAAGGTCTGCGTACACTCTACCCTTCTAAACCCCACGTTGTAAGACTTCACTGGGTATGTTGTTATTGTTGTATCTGGTATTTAGTTACAGTTGTGGGCTACGACAATATCATTATGATCATGCATAGAGCGTATCACAACTCTATTTTTTCTCTCATCACCTTAAAAAATAAATCAGAAATTTCATCTTGTTGTTCCATTCTGTAATGGCTGTCCGATTAGCTTTATCCCAACTCTAATAGAAACCAACATAACGCGAATTAAAGAGAATAAACATAACAACATAAAAACCTTAGCTAAAAGCAAAAAAATCTTCCGGAAAGAGTCCGATTCAAATCACTTGTCCCCTTATTAAAAAACAAACTAATTTTTTCTCTCTTAGCAAATCTTTCTAATCACCTTAAAATACAAATTGAATTTTGTCTTGACATAATAGAAGGTGGAAAGCTAGTTCACTTGTTATTCCATTCCGTAACGCCCGTCCAATTAGCTAGTTCACTTGTTATTCCATTCCGTAACGCCCGTCCAATGGACCAATAGACAATAGGTTTGCCTTTATCTTCTTTAAGTGGATCATATGCATTAAAGTAGGCCCAAAAATTACCCCATCTAGAAAAACATACATATATATCATTAGTAATACCAGCATCAAATGGAAATTCTTGGCCTAGTACCACAGTTGCACTAAGCAAAGGGAGTCCAGTTTGTATCTTACAAGTAACTGTCACATTTGTTTGATGATCAGTAGGCATGTTGTTATTAAGGTGAACACTTGGTGTAGGGTCATCAGCAGAAGAAAATGAGAATTGAGACAAAGTTAAAGACACAAAAAGAATGAGAATAAAAAAAGAAGTAGAAGCCATCGTTGTATAATTAATTTGTTTTTGCTTTCACTATTGACGTCCATTTATAGTTTGGATATTGTAATGTTTGGTACTATTAAATATACATAATGTTGGTTACAAAGATGCAGGAAACGGAAATTACAAGTAACTGCTAAGTATTACAAAAAGTATTACAAGAACTGAAATTACAATTGAACAATAAACTGAAATTACAATGAACTTGAAGAATAAACTGGAAGAGTTTTTTTGGTATGCTGAGTCGAGTGTTTGCACTCTGTCTTTAAGACAATATTGCCCCGTATGTATCATTTCTACGTCCTGGACAATTGTCTCCGAAGATAAAACAACAAATGAGCAAAGGAAACTCAAGTGCTACCGTGAAGATTTTTGAGTAATGAAATGATGCTGGAAGGTAGTAGGAAGACTGATTTCATTTCTGTTTTGTGTCTGTTTTTGCAGCTCAACAATGGTGCAAAGGGTCCTTTATATAGTTGAAGGAGAGGCTTACCAACTGCCCACATAAGTGCCATTACCGGCCAAGTAATGACCATTATGGAGGTAGTAATTCCACCAAAATAAATGGTGAAGATGTGCAACAAATTGAGTGCTGGTTGACGTTCCAGAAATCTGCCCAATTTGACAGCCCACAACCCGTGACCCGTGACCCGGACCAGACGGGCGGCGGCGGCGCGCGTGTGGGCTTTCCTCGAACCGAAGCACATCTAGGTCCTCCCTCCTTTAAACACATGGGATACCCCTTGGGGTCCCAAACCCCAAGCCAACCTTGAGACTTATAAACAAAACAATTCTTTCTTCCTCCACCGATGAGGGAGAATTGATCTCAATACCACACTTTTCCATGCTTCAAACACTCACTTCGTGGACCAATATCGCTTTCATTTCTCAACGAAATTTGACGATCTTGGCCCTACGGTTATCTACTTACTTAGTAGATTATGCACGTGTGAAGAGTCAGATTCTCCAACATACGGAACACTAGTGTTTAAGCCGTTAAAGTTGGTCGGACGCAACTCCCGCCAAAGGCAAATTTCCAACACATAATATACACACAATATACATGTGTATATTATGTATATTTATGGTGTATTATTCTCAGTAGGTTACTTCCCATCCGTGGGCAGTTTATGGTGTATCTTTCCATGTACAAATATGTAATTAATGTTGTAGTCTAATTAGTATTGTACACTTACCATACTTGTATAGTTAGTCTTCAAATAGAATAAGGTTTTAGGATTAGAATAGGAATATGATTCTCCTATTATGAAAATATGTAAATTGTATATATACTCTTTCAAGTAATGAAAATAATCAAGGAATTATTTCTTTCAGGTACGTTTGATTCAAGTACCAGGTCAGATTCAACTTATAGAATTTTAGAATATGACATAATTACTTCCCATATAGTAGCGGAGTGGTAAATATTTTTCCTTTCATAGAAGAGCAAATTACTAAGTTGGCATATTCACGAAGACAATGAGCTTTTTAGGAAATGAATTCTTTTTTAGGAAAGGAATTTTTGAGAAGATGTGAATATTTCTAAAACTTGGTAGTTTGATAAGTTTTATCATATTTCCATATATATATATATATTAACTCATCACCGTTTAAAATAAAAAGATTTTGAAATGCATCTAAGTTGGGGTGCGACGTAATTGACATCCAACATGTACTACTGTAGTATCCCTGAAAATTTTGATTTAAGTTTAACACCTGCAAGCTAACTAATATGAGTCGGGGTAGGTAATATGTTAATGGTTCGCTTAGTGATAGTTCATAGGCACTGGGTGTCGGCCACGTGGCAATCCGTTTTGGGGCGTGACAACTACCCATCAAGTGAACCCTGAACTAGCTCGTCGAAGATCTAAGCAAAATGTAACATTTAAATAGCTACTAGTAAAGTTTTCAAATTTAATATTCTGAAAGGTGAATAGTAAATCAATTCTAAAATATCTAAAAGCTAAAACTCACTAGCAAGTCATGAGTCTATGGGCCATTCCTTGAAAATAATAACACTATATGAAGGTAATAAACGTCTAAAAAGATCCGTTATCGTCGAGATCAAATCATCTGAGCTTGTTATTGAATCTAGAAACGTACGCCTCTAGCCACATGTTCCATCAATGTGCACTCAACACCTAGCCGTAATGGGATGAGTTCCAGGATACCGTAGACCTCGTTTACAATCATCTAAGTGAATGACAAGACTAGAGATGGCAGGTGGGTATAATTTTGCGTATTCCGCACCGCACCCGTCCCAGTTGGGATGGGTATGGGTATAACTTTGGCGGGTAGTAGGCGGGTATGGGTATTGAAAATGTACCCGTCACGGGTAGGCGGGTAGGTGGTGGATTTGTAGTCATACCCGCCCGCCTACCCCCACCCCCGTTTTATACCCGCCCCAAGCCCAAAATATTAGCAGCCCATAAGTCGTGCCTTCAACCCATAAGTCACGACAAGTCTCTCATTCTCCAACAAAACTCAAAACCCTACGCCTCTTCAGTCCTTCACCCTCCCCTCTCTCTCGTTCCCCTTCACACCGTCTCTCCTCACTCTCTCATTCTCGACGTCTCTGCCTTTTTCTTTAAAGGAAAAATCACAAACTTTTTTCACGAACCACCTCGACGTCTCTACCTTTTTATTTAAAGGAGATGTTGATCGGGAAATATTGGAAAATATTGATGTCTTTGCTTTGTGCTTTGGGGTTGTCTTGGTGAGGTCATTTTTTGTGCATTTGTTAAGTTTTACCTATTGGGTTTGTGGAGTTCAATTGAAAAAGTTGAAAAACTTTAGCTTATATAGTTGAAATAATATCCGGGTTTTGTCTACATTTATAATACATAGTTATTTGGGTGGATAATTTTTGGGTTTTCTTGAAAATTTTGTTTTCTTGATTCTTTGTTGTGCAAGGGGGAAGAGGTGAAAAAAATGGGGAATTCTGATGGTGAAAAACTCTGGAATTCTCCTCCCTCTCTCCCAAAGAAAATGAGACCGTGACAATATTAATTCTTGATCCAAAATTTTGGGATAATTTTTGGAATTTGAATTTTTGGGATCATGTTGATAAAAAATGAATTGATTACAAAATATGGCAGGCGGGTATTGGCGGGTGACGGATATCCACTTGGGTGGTGGAGCGGGTGTGGATTTAGGAATATATCCGCCTAGGCGGGTATGGATGTTGAAAATTGTACCCGGTGGCGAGTATAAAATTTTCTGGCGGGTACGGGTGCGGGGGAAGGGGTACCCGCACCCGCCCCGCCCAATTGCCATCCCTAGACAAGACTAGTTGGGATATATATAAACATAATAAATGCAAGAAATAAAGCAAGCAATTCACATAACAAATGTTGTAAATCTATAAATTGAAACTGAATCTAAAAATTGAATCTGAAACTGATAATTGAAATTGAAGTTGAAAACTAAGTCTGGGAAAATAACTTGTAAGATTGTATTAATCTCTCTTGGGGAGTCTTTCTCACTAATACAAATATATATAGTGTATACAATGTGGAGTCCTAATACAATAAGGATCTTATATCTACCATAATTATACAACACTAATAATTACAAAATATATGGTGAATATCATCTAATATTCACTAATACACCCCTCAGTCGGAGCGAAAAGAGGCCGGACGTTGATATTGGATCTGAAGTCAAGGAATAGATGTCTAGGAAGTCCTTTGGTGAAGATATCCACATACTGATACGAAGAAGGCACATGCAACACTTTAACATGACATATATCAACCTTCTCACGAACAAAATGTATATCCATCTCAGTGTGCTTAGTTCGCTGATGCTGAACCAGATTATGAGATACGTATATGGCGGATATATTATCACAATACACCAAGACGCCTTACGCAAGGGACACTGAAGCTCCAAAAGGAGGTTTCGGAGCCAGCAGATCTCAGCAGCAATATTTGCAACGCCTCTATACTCTGTTTCTACACTCGAACGGGATATGGTGGCTTGCCTCTTGACAGACCACGAGATGAGATTATACCCTAAGAACACACAATAGTCAGAGGTGGAGCGTCGCGTGTCCGGACATCCTGCCCAATCTATATCCATATATGTAACAACCTGGTCGGTGCAGAGGGGTAGAGATGTAATCCATAATCAAGTGTGTCTTTAACATATCGAATGATACGTTTAAGAGCAGCGAAATGAGTCTCCCTGGGGCATGCATAAACAAACACACATGCTGAACATCATAAGCAGTATCAGGCGTAGTGAAAGTAAGATACTTAAGTGCACCTGCAAAGCTCATATAAAGAGTGGGATCGGACACTGGATCATCATCAACAACACTGAGCTTCGATTTAGAGTCAACCGTAGTATGCATGATCTTGCAGTTCGCCATTTTGGCCTTGTACACAATCTCCTCTGTATACTTACACTGACACAGGAATATAGTATCTGCAGATCTAGTCACTGATATCCCAAAAAAATAACTCAACTTTCCCAAGTTAGTCATATCAAATTCGGATTTAAGCAAAGCGATGATCTCATTTTTCAACACATCAGATGAGGCAGTAAGAACAATATCATCCACATATAACAACAAATAAGCAATGTTACTACCTCGATGAAAAATGAATAGAGAATTATCACACTTGATAAATACAAACCCAAATTGTATAATGTAATTGGAAAATCATGCACACCACGCTCTGGGGGGCCTGTTTCAAACCATAAAGTGACTTACGAAGACGACATACATAATGAAGGGCCTCCGGATGGACAAAGCATGGCGGCTGGTGTATGTAAATAGTTTCTTTCAAATACCCATGTAAGAATGCATTCTTGACATCAAACTGATGAATCGGCCAATGCTTACTCATATCAATGCTCAGAACTGTGTGAATGGTAGCCGATTTAACAACCGGACTGAATGTCTCACCACAATCAATACCACCCTGCTGATTAGTACCATTAGCCACTAGTCTCGCCTTATATCTCTCTAGGTCACCACTCTCTCTGAATTTGTGAAGAAATAACCACATGCATCATATCACATTCACCCCATCCGGTCTAGGAACTGAATTCCAAGTGTGCTGCTTCATTAAAGCATTAAATTCCTACGCATGGCTGCATTCCAATTAAGGTCAAGTTTGGCTAATTTTGGATTTTTAGAAATTGGGGATATGGTTTGTGCGGATAGGTTAAAATGGACTTTGGGTTTGAAAATCATGTGTTGAGCACGGGTTTCCATTCGGTACATGGGGATAGGTTGGGTATTTTGGTGGGGTGTTGTGTCTGGGTTATTCTGTTGGGTCTGAATTTATGGGGCAGCGACGATGGGAAGTGGCTGTCGGGGGAGGTCGATGGGGTAGGGGTTTGGATGATTATCCTCGGGTGAACGAGATGGATCGGGTGGGGTTGGAGATTGGATCAGATCTTGAGGATGGGTGGGACGTGATTCCTAGTCCGGTGACGGTAACTAGATGAGATGGTGGTTATGTTGTCGCGGTGGGGTGGCATGGGGTTGGTACGGTGACTGATTTGCGGCGATTTTTTTTTTGTTGCACGGTTGGGCGACGGGGAGAGTAGGCGGCAGTGGGTGACATAGTAGATGTCGGTTTTGGTTGTCGATGGGTCGGAGAGACGACGACGAGACTATTTTGGGGGATAGTTGACCGATTGCCCGTGATGGCAGTGGAAATCGGCGGTGACCGAGATTGGCCGGACATAGTGAAGGAGATGTGGGTGTTGTGGTGACGATACGACAGAGTTCGGTGAGTATGACGGAGGAGGTGTCAGACTCGTCTAGAAAGGTATAGTCCGTATTTCAAAACTTTTGGATGTTTGCAAAAGGGAAAATTGTCTCGTCAAATGTGACGTGGTGAGAGACGTGAATTTGACGAGTGGACAAGTCATAACACAGATAGCCCCTATGATTAGATGGGAAACCTACGAAGATATAATGAGTGGTTCGGGGTGCTAATTTGTGAAGGGTAGTGGAGGTAAGATTTGGGTAGCAAAGGCAACCGAAAGATACGAAGGTGATAATAGGAAAGGATCCGACGATATAGAATTTCGGTTGGGGTCATGTTATGAAGAGTACTAGTAGGTAAAATATTAAGGATGTATTCTATCATTTTGACCGCATAGACCCAAAATGAGGGAGGGGGAGAGGCATGAAAAAGGATAGTACGAACCATGTTATTTATGGTGCGGATGATTTGTTCTGCTTTGTCATTTTGAGGGGAGGTGTGGGACACGAAAATCGAAAAAACATGCCATTATTTTTGCAAAATTTATGAAACGTGGAATTATTAAATTCACGATCATTATCACATTGGAAAGATTTGATGGATTTTTCAAATTGTGTTTTGATAAAAATACGAAATTCAAGAAACTTGGCAAAAACTTCCGACTTGAATTTTAGTGGGTAAATCCAAATAAAGTGAGAGAAATTATATAATAAGACTAGATAATATTTATGACCCAGTGAGATAGTAATATGAGATGTCTATAAATCATCATGAACAATATCAAAAGGAGAAAATGTAACACTTAAAGATGACTTAAAAGGAAGGCGAACATTTTGCCTAAAGGGCAAGAAAAACAACGTTGGGCAAGTGTCCAATTGTTACATCGAATAAAATTATTGCTTCTAAGAAAATTAAAAACAGGAGCTCTTGGGTGTCCAAGTCTATCATGTCAAGTTGATGGAGTGATATAGCAACGAGAGAGGTATGTGAGCGGGATCTGGCAGCGGAAGTAGATGAGAAGGGATAGAGGTCCCCTGTACTATTGCATCTCGTAAGGGGTGTCCCCGTAAGAGGGTTCAGGCCATCATCTAGGAAGTCGTAGGAATGCCGAAGTGGTGAATTTAGGAAGGCAATGGGGAATTGAGACTCATCAAATAGGACATGACGTGAAATAATAATTTTACCGCTCGATAAGTTATAGCACGAGTAACCATGATGATTGGCGGGGTAACCCAGAAACACACACAGGGAAGACTGAGGTTGGAGTTTGTGAGTGGTCAGATTGATAGGGTAACATAGACATTCAAAGATACGCAAGTGTTGGTAGGAGGGGTTCCGACGAAATAGAACTTAAGTGGGCGACCGTTGAGCTAGAGACTTGTTTGGGATGATATTTAGGAGATAGATGTCCATGGAGAGTGCGAAATACCAGAATTGGGGGGGGGGGGGAATTAAGCCGTGAGAAAGTAGGGCACGAATTAAGTTATTTATGATTAGTATTTTTCGTTCGACTTTACCATTTTGGGAGGAGGTATGAGGATAGGAAAAATGAAAGGTAAGACCATTTTTGGAGAAAAACTATTTGAATTAATTATTATTAAATTTCCTGTCATTGTCACATTAAAAATATTTAATGATCTTTTCAAATTGTGTTTTTACAAAAGCACTAAATAAGAAAAAAATGGGGTAAACTTGGGATTTATTGCCAATTGGAAAAGTCCATAGAAAGTTGGAAAAATCGTCCAAAAACAACACATAATATCGATGGTCAACCGTACTTAAAATATGGGACGTCCACAAAATACTATGTATGATATCGAAAGGCAGTAAACTACAATTTGTGGATGCAGAAAATGGTAATTTAACATGTTTCCCAAAAACGCAGGATTCACATATAGGAGTCCTAGAAATACAATTGCAATTAATAAAATTATTTTTTCTAAGGGAGCGTAAAACAAAATCGCTTGAATGTCCTAATCTAGAATGACATAAGGAAGATAAAAGAGCATCAAAAGTTGATAGAACTGAGGCTGGATTATTGACGGCGTTTGAAATAGGGTAGTGCTGTCACATCTCATTATTCATCTCCCTGTCATAAAATCCTTCACAGAAAAACTAAAAGGATCAAAGTCAAGGGAAACATTATTATCAGTTGTGAAATATCGCATATAGATTAGATTTTAATGAGTTTAAGGGCACGGAGGACATTTTTAAGAATAGTGGTGGATGTGGTAGGGATAAGGATGAATGACAAAAATCGTGAATGGGAATGCCTTGTCCACTATAAATAATAATATTCGGTTTAAATTACTCAAATTGGAATAAGACGAAAGAGTACCTTGTGATACCGTCATGCGAGATGTGGCCCCTGTGTCAATATACCAATTTTCATCTAGAGCGTTGAGTGACATTGTGTTCATAGCTGCCTCAATGTCAGTCGATGCATTAGTTGAGGAAGGGGGGCCTATGCTGTGTAGACATGTTGTGGATGTGGGCCGAATATGCCAGGGTGGGCATGTCGGTTCTGAGGTGGAGTCCACGAGGATGTTGGATATAGGAAAGAGAAGAGGCTCATGACGGTGGGTCCCACGCGGCCCACGACAGGTAGGCAGCCCATGGCGGAGGTTCTTTGCCATCGCCGCAATCGGCCGCCGGTTGTTTCTGCCGGCGGGGACCGCCTTGCCACCACCGTTGTTGCCGAAATTTCATCCTCCACAGCTCTTGCCGGACTGCTTTCTCCAACAGTTATTGCGGATGGATGCGAGCTGCTGCGGATCCTCAGGCTGACGATTTTAGTTGCCGGAGTTGGAGGCCCTACCGTCTGCGGAAGGCCCGATGGTCGTGGTGAGGGCGGCGTCGATAATACTGGCCTGAATGGTTATGCGCTTGATTTTATGAGTTTTCTCAAGAATAAGCTTTGAATGAGCCTCATTAAATGGAGGTAATGGCGTGCATTGCTGAAGGATGGTGGCAACGACGTCATAGGATTCGTTCAAGCCTGCAATAAGTTGCGTGACCAATCACTGATTAGTGACTGGTGTGCCGACGTTGGAGAGTTGGTCGGCAAACATCTTGAGTTCTTGATAGTATGTAGAGACTTTTGGGAAATCGTCCTGATGAACATTCTTGAACTGATTTTCAAGGTATAACGCTTGTTGAGTTTTGTTGTCGTGGAAAAATACTTTCCAAACGTTCCCATGTTTGGCGGGCAGTGGCATCGGTCTTAATGATGGTGTGCAACATATCATTAGGGATCGTGTTGTATATCCACTGGAGGATGGTTGCGCATCCAAACAAGACCAGAGTGCATCATCAGAAGTCAAAGCCGATGGTAGGTCTGTGGACTTCGGTGTAGGAGGGATGATGTGGTCGATAACTTCGTAAATATGACAATGGATCTTAAAAAGCTTCGCCCACTAGGAGTATTGACCATTTTTCATCTCAAGAGTCACATGGATGAAGTTTTTAATGTTGTTGACTGTAAGTGCATGATGAAATTTGGTTTTGTCAGCCATGGAAGAGAAAGGGAGAATGGCCAGAAAAATTAGGGTTCAGTCGTGGGGAAAATGAGGCGACCTAAAGATGAAGTCAGCGGCTAGGGTTCAGACGTGGGAAGGGTGGCGATCGAGAAAAGTGGTTGGCGGCTAGGGTGGAATATTTAGGGTTAGGCTTCTGATACCATAAAGGAATATGTTCCTTGATTTTATTCATCAATAATGTACAATATATATATAGTAGTACAAGAATATCTAAACTAGATAACTAATCTATCTAATTACAATAGGAATACAATTCTATCTAAAATAGGAGACATAATTACAATAGGAATATAATTCTACCTAAAATAAGAGATATACAATTAATGAAAGAATATTCGGAAAAATATTCTATTAAAGAAGAAAAAAATCAACTTCTCTAAAAAGAATAAGTATTTTCATTTTTTTTGGGATAAAAGTACTTATATAAAAAAATCATATTGTCAAATTAGAATTACTAATATCTTTTCTTTTTGCAATTTGACACATAAAAATATTTTTCAGAAGACAAATTATTAAAAATATTTTTATCAAAAGTTTATCAATCAAATTATAAGATCACATTTTGGAACCAAGAAAATGTGAATAAAACGTTAAAATAAAGTGACTTGGCCACGTCTTCAAACCGACTTGAAAAAGTCTAGAAAATTAATAGCCATAAGAGAAGTTTTCTCCATTTAGCAACAAACTCGCAAAAGTTGGACAAGTGTCATTTGTCAACCTCTTTGGTCTCCACCAACAAATTTTTTCGACAATACATCACCAAAAAGAGAAAAATAAAAAATAAATTCACTACGGAAAAATCACTATCAAAAGCAAATTGCAAAACAAGAAGAAGAAGAAAAAATGGCAAACTTGAAACTTGCAGCCACCATGTCCAATTCAATTATTTCTGCTAGATTTATGGTGCCTTCTAGTGTTTGTATTTCTCGAGCCTTTGTTAGTGCCACTAGACCTTCTGAAATTGTAAGTTCTATTTTCCCCATTTTAATTGTTTGTAATAAGATAGTGTTCATATCAGTTTGTATGCATTGAAATTATTTTTAGTACCTAAGTATATGTTACATACTTTCGTAATAGATACATCGAGTAATTCTGTCCATCAAGGTTTAGGTAGATAGAAAAAAGATCGCATTTTTTCTTGAATTTCACCTAGGGTCTGTTTGGAAAGCCACATGGTAATTGAAATTTCTAGTAATTACATAGTATAGTAATTACGATGACTTGTTTGTTTGTCATAAAGTAATTGCATTGTAATTACAAGCGTACTGTTTGGTTGCACAAGTGTAATTATACAGTCAAATATTTTAAAATTTTAAAATAAAAATTAATTATCAAAACTAAACGTTAATGTTTGACAAATATATATTCATATACGAAATATTATTTAATCTTATCTATCATTGTATATTTAATATACATATTATTTCAAAATTATAGAACTAAATAATTATAAATTTGTAACTAGTATTGTAAAAAAAGTTGACATATATAAATAAATAATATTTTAATTGAATTAATTAATAAGAACTTCTTACGAAGCATACATTTTGCAATAACATCACAGACAACATGTTTGATAAAAAAATATTTACAATCATAATTTTACAATTTTAGTTAAATGTTAAAAAGTAATCTATCAATGCTAGCATTACTCAATGTAAGCTAAGTTTGCATATAACCTCATCTAACAAAGAAATTCAACTTTAATGACATCACTAGCTCGTTGTAAGTCAAGTTTGTGGATGACTTATTATTTCTAAGATTAGGAGTTTTAAGTTTCTTTTAAAAAGAAACGTGAAGTAAAGATTGAGAAATGAGAAATAAATAAATAAAATATAATAATATAAAAAGAATAATATTTGGAAAAAAAGAATTAAAAATTTAATATAAAAATAAATTAAAAAAAGAAAAAAGAGAATAGATATAAAAAATAAATTTAAAAAAAAAAGAAGAGATTATTCTCAGCCCCTTAATTACAGCCCTTCAATTACCCTCAATTACATGATGACCAAGTAATTACTTGATCAAACAAATATGTCACATGTCAAAACTGTGTTATTACATCCAATTACATGGCCTCTTTCCAAAGAGGCCCTAATTCATTTGGATGCTTAGAATTTAGTTTTACTTTCTTCTTAAATATGTCCTGAAGTGGATTTAGATTGTTGGTCACGGATTCAAGTAAATTTAGTACTCCCTGTCCCAATATAAGGTTTTACTATTTGGAGTCAATCAATTTGTTCTTTGCTACCATTTATCTTAGAACTCTTTTCATATATTGTGAATTACTCTCTCATCTCAATTTCATATATTATGAATTATTCTCTCATCCCAATTTCATTTATTGTGAATTATTATTAATTATGCACACTTATACTACTTTTAATGAAGTTTTTAGATACTTAAAGTTTATTACTATAAAATAGAAGAAGAATATATATTTGAAATTGAGTCAAAAATTAATTGTGTTGACCCTCGTACTCCGAACTCCTTCGTAGTTTTTTGTTGAAATTTTATATATTAAAAGATTTCTTAAATATCTATGAATATTTGTATTATTATAGTATTAATTTGGATGACCTTTTAGAAACTCATACACTTCACATTTTGAATGTTTGGACGCATGTCTTATTTTCCTCGTCCTGAGGTGGATTTATGGTGTGAGGTGTCCATTACAGATTTTTATGTATAAGTTTTGCACTCAATCATTATTGCAGTATTAATTTAAGGTAATTATAGAGATTAACTCATAAATTTCAAATTCTGGATTCATTATATCTTATTTTGTTCTTAAAGTAATGGATTCGGTTTGTATTATCTGAACATTCTTGGTTCCTTTGTATTTTTAATTTGGGAATATAAATTTAAATTTACAGGCAAAAGTGGATAAAGAGACTGCCCAAAAGATAAAAGAAGCAGCAGTAGCAGTGAAGGAAGGTGCACAAGAAGTAAAGAGCGTGGGTGATTCTGTCAAAGAGACCGTCTCTTCTAGTGCTGGAAATGTAATTTCTCTCTTCTTCCTAAAAAAACAGTCTTTATTGTTTACTTTCTTTCGTCTCAATTTATATGATATAGTTTGACTGACCACGGATCTTAAAAAATAAAAGAAGACTTTTGAATTTTATGGTCTAAAATAAGTTAAAGATATTTGTGTGGTTATAGATCGTCTTGTTAAGTTTAAACGGTAAAGTTTAAAGTTAAATTGTTGTCAAATAAGAAAATATGTCATTTTTTTATACGGACTAAAAAAGAAAGTGTGTCATATAAAATTGAATATGGAACAGAAATAGTATCAATTTTGTTTTAGTTTAGGACTTCATTTTTTAATTCAAGTAATTAAATATGCAAGTAAAGGGAAAGGGAAGAAGAAAAATTGATTGATACCACTTTGGGGTTTCTGATCTATATATAGAGGAATGTAATTTAGGTATGTTTGGTAGGAGTGATAGCATCCATTTATACAAAACACGCCCTATGAAGAACTTCTCCATATACTTGTTATAGTAGGTAAAATTTATTCATTTTAAAAATTACAATTTTACATTTTAAGGAGGCTTACCCGTAGATTACCGACCTAATGGATTGAGTATGTATATAATTTTAATTTATACCTAAATTGTTTACATACAAAATCTAGGTGACAAATATGTTGAAAATATATTTGTATTCAATAGTGTTCATTCTTTTTCTAAGGCTATTCTTCCATATTGCCATTTTATTATCTTAAAAAATCTGACAACTTATTATGTTTTTCAATTAATTTTGATTAGGTCATATCAGAGATGTCGAAGAAGGTGTTGGACAAGGCAACAGAGAATGAAGAAGAAAAGGGTACATGGGAAACTATCAAGGAAAAAGTCGTTGGCAAGTGATTATATAAATTACTGTAATAATCAGATTAAGCTTTTCACGATTAATTAATGTCTTGAGGTCCATTTTATCAATATCTTTTGCCTGTTTATTTTATCAGATTTTAGTTGTCATCAGGTAGGAACCATTTTTCATGTATTGTGAATGGGAAATACCATGAATTTCCAAACATCTAATATTTGAATAGTTTGTACCCATCAGTGGCATACTCAGTTCAATACTAAGAAAAACTTACTCCGTTGAACCCTGTGAATTGCGTGAAAGTAGAATATCCTAAATTCGGGGTCAAAGTTTTAAAAAACGTTCTTGTTACTGCAGTGGAATATTTGTGATTGTGTGCGATGAACCTAAGCCTTTTTGTTATTTAATTTCTCATATACGAGATTCCGAATTTAGATTTGATTAATGTAACCTTTGTTGAAACTATAAGCTTAGGATTTAGTTTTATTGATATCTCACTTTTGCTATAATGTTGTTCTTTATTCTTCATAATAATTAGGAGTTAAGCTATATACACTAAGATTATAATGAATTCTTTATTATAAGTGTCTAAAAAGGCACATTGAGAATATATTCTCCTAAAATCCAACCTAATATCCCATGTAACTTAAATACTTTATATTAAAAAAAATGACATACTCGGGTCCCAATTTATATAATAGTTTGATTGAGTACATAATTTTTTTTAAAAGAATATTTTTAAATTTCGTGGTCTAAATTAAGCTAAAGATATTTGTGTGCTTATAGATCATCTCGTTAAATGTAAAATGTAAAGTTTAAAATTAAATTATTGTCAAATAAAAAAATGTGTCATTCTTTTTGAATTGACAAAAAAAATGTGTGATATAAATTGGGACAAAGGAGTACTATATATTAGTCTCACTAAGATGACAAGGAAACCGACTTTAGAAAAAGCTAGTTTTGCCTCGCTAATAAGTACTATGTTTGTCGTATTTATGTGGTATTATTTTTTTTTTACCAAAAAAGAATGAAATATTTTTATAATTAGAAATAATTTAACTGAGATGATTTACAGCCACACATTTATATATGACTTATTTTGGATCACATATTTCAAAAATCTTTCATTTTTTTTTGTCAAGGCAAATGGTTCAACATAAATTGAACTGATGGAGTACTAGTACTTTACGTGAGAGACTTTTCTTGACACCCTGTCTTTGTTGCCTTGCCTCAGTTTCATTGATTGGAACTTTTCTCGCCCTCCCTTCTGTCTATTTCTTCTTCACTCCCAACATATTTACTCAATGATAGGATGTCAGTGGGGCGGGTAAATGCGGGTACCGCCCCGCACCTGCTCCAGTTGGGTCGGATATGGGGATGGTTTGGTGGATGGTAGGGCGAGTATGAGTATCAAAAATATTATCCGCCATGGGTAGTGGGCGGAGTGGATTTCATATAAGACTCACACTGCACCCGTTACCCGCACCGTACCCGCACCGCCTAAAATCATCAAGTCATCATCAAAGATAAGGTGAGTTAATTTTGAGAGTTTACACATAGGATGAAACTGAAAATCAGACAGTTCACTCATTTCTTGTAGAGTTTTAGAAAGATATTCCATCACCAACACAAACAATAGTGGTGACATGAGATCTCCGTGCCTAAACAAATCAAGACATTATGAACCAATGATCTTCCAGCTACAAAAGTTGCTTGATTCTCAGCCACAACAGTAGGAATGATGTTCTTTAATCTCATGCAAATTAATTTAGAAATGCATTTATATAGGACATTGCAGCAAGATATGAGCTTATATTAACTAACATATTGGGGGGCTTCCACTTTGGGGATCAGAGATATAATGATAGAATTTACTTGTCTTAATAATTTACCATTCTTAAAGAACTTCAACACAACACTTGTCACCTCCTGCCCAATAATACTCCAAGCATCTCCAGGGGGGCGGGTAAATGTGGGTACCGCCCCGCACCCGCTCCAGTTGGGTCGGGTATGAAGATGGTTTGGTGGGTGGTGGAGCGGGTATGGGTATCAAAAGTGCTACCCTGGGTGGTGGGGTGGATATGGGGGTGGGTTTTAGGTGGTGGGTACGGGTATGGGGTACCCTTCCCTGCCCCCGCCCCCCGTTGACATCCCTACTCAACGACTCTCCCAACACCACCAATACCAAATAAAAATCAATAATCACAATAAGGCCGAAAAGAAATTTGCATTACCTTCTTGAAAGTCCTTAATTACAATATGCCAACCTTATATAGTATACGTGCCTATATATACTCCCTAAATCTTCCCTCATCAATCCATCTTCACAAAGTGCTAGCATTGCTTCTAACTAATAAAGTGTTATAAACAAAGACATGGAGTTCTTCTATGTCTCTCTTCTTGCCTATTTGTTTTTTTGGTTTCCCTCTCCCTTCACTTCGTCTCCAACAAGAACAAATCCGCCTTGCACTATCCCCTTCCTCCGGGCAGAAAAGGGTGGCCTTGTATTTGGAGAGAGTCTCGAGTTTCTCTCCACTTGCTGCAAAGGCCACCCTGAAAAATGTTGGGAGTTTTTGCTCTATGGTGCTTTATAAAGCAGTACGGGAAGTATTTAACTATTACAAGTATTCGAAAGGATAAACAAAGATTCAATACTTCAACTAGAAATCTGAAAATTACAATCGTTACACAAGTAAAAACTGGAAATTCCAGTTTTGTAGAAGACGGAAAAATGTAAATTGTTTTTGCTGAGTCGAGTGTAGCACTCTGTCCTTAAGACAATATTGCCCCGTATGTATCCTTTATACGTCCTGGACAATTTGTCTCCCAAGATAAAACAACAATGGAACCCTTGAGCAAAGGAAACTCAAGAGCTACCGTGAAGAATATTGAGTAACGAAATGATGCTTGGAAGTTGTAGGAAGAAAACTATTTTGGTTGTGTATTTTCGTGCACTGTTTTTCTGCATCTCTTACTATTAACTCTTGTGCTCAACAATGGTGTAAGGGGGTGTTTATATAGGAGATGGATGGACTGTTTTGCTGCGCCTCCATAATAGCCAAATAATGGCCATTATGGAGGTAGTAAAGTCACCAACATAAATGGGAGAAAGACCAACGGATTTGGCCATTATAGGAGGAGTAATTCAGCCAAAATAAATGGCTGAATTGAGTGCTTGGCATTTCTGTTTTTGACCGTCGAAATTCTGATGTTCTGGAAACTTCAGGGACCAAACTGTACATCTTGAAACTTCAGGAACCAAACTGTACATCTGAAAGACCCACAGCCCACAGCCCGTGACCCGTGACCCGAGAACCCGAGAACCCGGAACCCGGAACCGGAACCGGAACCGGACCGGACGGGACGGGACGGGCGGCGGCGGCGCGCGTGTGGTCTTTCCTCGAACCGAAGCACATCTAGGTCCTCCCTCCTTTAAACACATGGGATACCCCTTGGAGTCCCAAACCCCAAACCAATTTCGAATCTTATATACACAACAATTCTTTCTTCCTCTACCGATGAGGGAGAATTACACACAATACCACACTTTCCATGCTTCAAACACCTTACTTCGTGAACCAATATCTCTTTCATTTCTCAATGAAATTTGATGATTCTTGGCCCTACGGATATCTACGTACTTAGTAGATCATGCATGTGTGAAGAACCGGATTCTCCAACATACGTTACACTAGTGTTTAAGCCGTTAAAGTTGGTCGGTCGCAACTCCCGCCAAAGGCAAATTTCCAACAATCCCCTCTTGAAAGAGATTTTGGCGCACTCACATGGTGTCTTTTCTTTTCCAGCAATATTTCAGCGGACCGATGTTGCATAAGGAGAGGTAGCCTCAGCTTTGAACCTTCCATAGTTGAATACCATCGGACTTCCTTACTGCGCGGTGAACGTGATGTCTTGAACCGTCAGTGTTTAGTGTAAGCCAAGACAACGGTACCAACACAACAAATTCCCTTACTCTCTTCTTCGTAATATTTTGTCCGTTTTGGCCATGGACAACGTCTTGGATTCTTAAGTGCGTTCAATTTTGAGGCGGCCCGTCCTCGCACTTAAATAGGTGGTCTCCTACAAGGTATCCTGCTATACCCCACTTTCACAAGTGTTAGAAACCATTAAAAGTTTCCCAAAGACCTAACCTCAACTATTGAGGATCTTTACAAGTTTTGAAAACTTAACCTTTACCCATACTGCAGATAGCACTTAACGTCTATCGCGGGAACGGCTTTGGATTTGGTGTTTCTTTTCAGAAATAACTATCCGAAGTGCTCATGCTTCCACCGAAGCGATCAACTGAACCTTTACAACTTAGTTTTCCCATTGAACCAAATTACCGGGATCTCCAGTTCGTAAGGTTGGGTTTCCATTTGTATTGGTCCGTATATTTTGGGTTTTAAGCCCATTCCCCTAGACAGGCAGAACACTTGATCTCCGGGTAGTCCCTTAGTTAGTAAATAAGGAAGTGACACCCGTGATGATCAACTACCATACGGTCTTATGTCTCCGACAGATCCTGACAGATATGTCCAGACGCCGTCATCCGTGTCCTTCCTAAAGCCGACCGGCTAGCCACAGTGTATAACTGCTGAAGGCACTGGTTTCTCCCAATAAGGGATGTCCTCTAAGGACTCATGAAGTTACTCAACTTCTTTCATGCTTTGTATAAATCGATAAACTCTGATTCCATCATGAATCGGTCGATGCAAGTTTGCTTAGAGGTTTTTCTAAGACCCACCATACACATTTACTTGTGGCTTTGGTGTTCTTCAGATCTGATGTCCAGTTTGCATCATTGTGTTCTCCTAGAACCATTTGGACATCCAGAATACTATAATCCGTAGATCAGCAAATAATTCAGATATCGTCATATCCGACTTAATGCCTTCCTATTAATCATGTATTGAAATCATCAGTGAACCTTAGTTCAACTGATCTGTTTGTAGGACGATACCAGGTCGGTTGTAGTGTGTACAATACATTGAACTACACGTGACCTGTGCATATCACTCCTTGTCTATGGGTGCACCATGATTCTGATCAGTTCTATGATTCATATCCATTGGTGGCTTCAACGTGACCGTTAACTATCGACCAGTCCGTTAGATGTCTTAGAAATCCAATTCCTAAGATATCATCTGTGATACCCATATCTTTCATATCGAGACTTTGTTTCAATATGATTTTCACTCTAAGACCATTGGTTTTCCAACTGTTGGCTTTCTAACTTCAGAGTCAATGTTTCGTGATCGATTCATTGTTTCTGTTTTATACGAGACTTTCGGGACCAAAATGTTAACATTTCGGGGATCAAAATGAAAGTTCGGGGAAGAAGCCCAACAGTTCAAACAAACCAATTCGATCCTCTTCTTCCAACTCTCCGATTGGGAAGGTCTTTCAACACCCATGCCATGTAAGACTACAATGGCCCTGGATGTGAAGCTACTCTCAGGGGAGCACTTTTTACAACCCAAGGATTCTTTTCCGGAGGAAGATCAACCATTACACACGTATGGTTCCATATGATGGAATCTATTTCTCTCTTTAGCTTCTTTCCAAAGCAGTGCTTTTGGAGATGACAATTCTTTGTTAATTGTCCATGGTTCGTTCTCAACCATACAAGCTAGAAGGTGTGGAACAAGTCTTTGTCCCCTCTTTGCTCCTTCTTGGTTCAACATCTAGAATCCCGAGTTCTGGATAGACGGAAAATTAAGTTCCGGATATCCAGCAACTTTTGAGTCCTGTAGATACGGAACATCTAGTTCCGGACAGTCAGGCCCTCGCGGGTTCTTGTTAACCTTGAGCAATTACTCCTTTTTCCTTTTTCAAGGAAAGCTATCTTCAAAGAATTCAAGTATTCTTTGACGCCGAAGAGCGATCGGCACTCTTCGTTATTTGCGGATCCGGTGGATATGCAATCTACAGTCTTAGGTACAACTTGACCTGTTTCATTATTCCAACTTTTACCAAGCAACCCCACATAAATTGGGCGTATGACTTTGCGCTTGGCTAACACCATTGGACTAAGGTGAGAAATGAACAGTCGTTTAATGAACGATGCTTCACTTTTTCCCCCTCTATCACTACGAATTACTCATTCCGTAGGCTTAGTTGATTTTCAACTTCTGCTTTGTAGCGCTTATCTGCTTCAACAACTTCATCTTTGCTTTTTAACAAACAAAGGATTCCATACGTTGTACCATCATTAATGAAGGTCATAACGTACTTGTCTCCCCCCTCTATTTTGTATAACCTTCAAATCACCCAAGTAGGTGTGACTAAGTTCTAGAGGAGCGATGCTTCTTTCGCTATTCCCTTTGACAGAATTTGGAAAGGTGATTTTGCCTCTTCGTCTACCTCACATTCATTTTGAGGGTTTATGTCGACAGAAGGCAACAATCTCAACATCGTTAGCTTTTGAATGACTTGCTATTTAACGTGTCTTAATCTATGATGGCATAGATGCACAGATTACAAATATATCATTCATATGGCTACAGACATACTGTACCATTCTTAGTTATTACAGACCTGTTGGACTAGTCTCAAACCAGCTTGACCAACAGCGTCCCTTAAACCAAGTTAGGGATATGTATCACCTCATCTTAGAGTGATCCCCATCCATGAAGTCCTATTGAGGACAGCCTCTCCAACCCCTTCTGCTTTAGAGGTGGCGTTGCTTCACATGAATAACTTCTTGCCCGTGGTTAGGGCGTAACCGGATCATATGTGATCTGGATACTCTGGCCCACTGCAGTTGCTTTGCAGACTGAGTGTCCAATTTCTTTTCTGCCTTTCTTTAGGCCTTCAGATCATTTCAGACCTGGAAACTCTGGCCCACCTTACTAGGTGTCAATTAATTTTCCTATGAAATGAATTCTGGCCCCACTCCAGTCGCCCGGAGGCTTTATATGACTGAGTGTCCAATATCACCATATCAAAGGAATTTCAGCCCACTCTAGTCCCCCGGAGGCTTTGTATGACTGAGTATCCAATATCATCCTATCAAAGGAATTTTGGCCCATTCCAGTCGCCCGGAGGCTTTGTATGACTGAGTGTCCAATATCATCCTATGAAGGATCTTCTGCCAAATAATATGACAGGCTCAACGTCATTAACTTTTAGACTTCTTCCGTTATGATTGGTGCCCAGATAATTCTTGGCGCTTACTTAAGAGTGGTAAGAGTTTTCGCACAGTTAGTGGATCTTTCTCCATTGTATGTGCGACATACTTTACACACTTTTAATTATTACACTTAAAAGAACGGATCTTTTTAAGTCGTTTACCAAATCCAATCTTTAAACGGGAAAGAAGATGAGATTAAACTTCTGATTTGTTAAAGCGTAAGGAATATAAATTATTTTCATATTCCTCCTTACTTTAATCTATTTTTTTAATCAGACATCATTTAATCTTTATTCTTGACAAGTAAGAAAAATACTTATCATTTAATCCTTATTCTTGACAAGTAAGAAAAATACTTATCCCAATTTCGGATTCTGGCTCACTTCAGTCACTTCATCAGACTGAGTGTCCATTTCCTTCTCACCATTATTCGGATCCTTTGTCTGGGACAGATATAGGCCTTCTGCTACAAGATAGAATAACATCTTCACTCTTCTCCTCTTGTCCCAGTTGGCATCCTCAGGCTCTCGTGAGCGCTTGTTCCCACCAGTCTTGGTAGCGGTGACACCATGAACACGTTCATCATCATCACTCTCTTCTACCAGAAAACCATTTCCATATCCAGATTTGGTCACACAACTTTTGACCGACATCTTTCGAACACTAATAGTAATACAATACAACTGTTGTCTTAAGATGTTGGGAGTTTTTGCTCTATGGTACTTTATAAAGCAGTACGGGAAGTATTTAACTATTACAAGTATTCGAAAGGATAAACAAAGATTCAATACTTCAACTAGAAATCTGAAAATTACAATCGTTACACAAGTAAAAACTGGAAATTCCAGTTTTGTAGAAGACGGAAAAATGTAAATTATTTTTGCTGAGTCGAGTGTAGCACTCTGTCCTTAAGACAATATTGCCCTGTATGTATCCTTTATACGTCCTGGACAATTTGTCTCCCAAGATAAAACAACAATGGAACCCTTGAGCAAAGGAAACTCAAGAGCTACCGTGAAGAATATTGAGTAACGAAATGATGCTTGGAAGTTGTAGGAAGAAAATTATTTTGGTTGTGTATTTTCGTGCACTGTTTTGCTGCATCTCTTACTATTAACTCTTGTGCTCAACAATGGTGTAAGGGGGTGTTTATATAGGAGAGGGATGGACTGTTTTACTGCCTGAAAACTGCCTCCATAATAGCCAAATAATGGCCATTATGGAGGTAGTAAAGTCACCAACATAAATGGGAGAAAGACCAACGGATTTGGCCATTATAGGAGGAGTAATTCAGCCAAAATAAATGGCTGAATTGAGTGCTTGGCATTTCTGTTTTTTTTTACCGTCGAAATTCTGATGTTCTGGAAACTTCAGGGACCAAACTATACATCTTGAAACTTCAGGGACCAAATCGTACATCGAACGAATTCGGTCCAACCGTACATCCGAAACTTCGGGATCAAAGCGTACACGGCAAGGTTTTCTGGCCCACAAAGATAATATCAGAAGACCCACAGCCCGTGGCCCGTGAACTCGGAACCGGACCGGACGGGACGGGCGGCGGCGGCGCGCGTGTGGTCTTTTCTCGAACCGAAGCACATCTAGGTCCTCCCTCCTTTAAACACATGGGATACCCCTTGGGGTCCCAAACCCCAAACCAATTTCGAATCTTATATACACAATAATTCTTTCTTCCTCTACCGATGAGGGAGAATTACACACAATATCACACTTTCCATGCTTCAAACACCTTACTTCGTGAACCAATATCTCTTTCATTTCTCAATGAAATTTGACGATTCTTGGCCCTACGGTTATCTACGTACTTAGTAGATCATGCATGTGTGAAGAACCGGATTCTCCAACATACGTTACACTAGTGTTTAAGCCGTTAAAGTTGGTCGGTCGCAACTCCCGCCAAAGGCAAATTTCCAACAAAAAATTCATCTTCGATCGTATAGCTAAGTACTCCTCCATTGTCTTCAAAACTCACCTTCTAGGTGAGCAAGCCGCTATTTTTTGTGGTGCCTCAGGGCAACAAGTTCTTGTTTTCAAATGAAAACAAGTTGGTACAAGTATGGTGGCCGAATTCCATGAACAAAATCTTTCCATCTACAACACAAACATCTTCCAAAGAGGCTGAAGCTATTAAATTGAGAAAAATGCTACCAAATTTCCTCAAACCCGAAGTGTTGCAACGTTACGTTGGGATCATGGACAACATGGCCCAACGTCACTTTGCTTCGCGATGGGAAAATCACGACCAAGTTGTTGTTTTCCCATTAACAAAACGTTACACTTTTAGGCTATGGTGTCGATTGTTTGTGAGTGTGGAAGATCCTAACCATGTGACTAAATTCATCGACCCTTTTGATGTTTTGGCTTCTGGTTTGACTTTTATTCCTATATATTAGCGAATATTCTAAATAGACAGCACGAGTGTGCTTATTGTCATGAAAAATCTCCTCTAATTGAATCCATAACTCACGAGCCGAGGCGCCGGTTTTCATTACAGTGAGGAGCAAGTCCTGAGAGATAGTGCCATAAATCCACTGTTTGAAAATGGCGTCAAGACAACGCCATGTTGAGTCATCAACCTCAATGGGGCGAGGGGAAGAGTCGTCGATATGATCGAGCACATTATAGACATATGTATGAATGCGGAAAAGTTCAATCCACTGGGAGTACTGACCGTTTTCTTGATCAAGAACCACAGGAATGAAGTTGTTGATGTTGGTTACGGTGAGTGTTGGATGAACAGAGTGTGAAAAGGATGATGTGGATATGACAGGGGTGACGACGGAGGAGGTTGAGGTTGAGGTTGAGGTTGATGTGGAAGTTGTGGAAGAAGTCATTATAGTGGATTATTTGTGGTGAAGGAAGAAAAAGAAGACAATAATTTGTTCTCGGGTAAAGGAAAAAAAGAAGCCGACAAAAAGTTTTGTTTTCTGACAAGTTGGTCGAAAAAGAAGACAACTAACTTTGGTTCTCGTGAAAAAGCAGAAAGGAAGAGAAAAAACAGAAAAGAAAACTTTTGTTCTGCTGACACGAGGAGCAGCCGCCGGTTGAAGAAACTGAGGGGAGGCTGCAGGTGAAAGGAAGAAATAAGATTTAGACTTTGGCTCTTGATATCATGTAAGATTGTATTAATCTTACTTAGGGAGTCTTTCTCATTAATATCAATATATATAGTGTGTACAAAGTGAAATCCTAATACAATAAGGACCATATATCTACCATAATTATACAATACTTATAATTACAAAATATATGAGGAATATATTTAGAATATTCGCTAATACTATAGACTTATCCGGAACACCATTTAATCGTGCAATTAAGGCGTCTAATTTTATTAGGAAAGAGCTAGTGGTAATTATTAAACAAAGAAATATTGATTTGGGTGAGGGGAAAGCTTCACCAACACAAGATATATTGTCATACATGCTCTTGACGTGTGATGAAAATGGGAAATTCGTGCATGAGTTGGATATTGCTGATAAGATATTAGGGTTGTTGATTGGTGGACATGATACTGTTAGCTCTGCTTGTACTTTCATAGTCAAGTATCTTGTTGAGCTTCTTGAGATATATGAAGGAGTTTACAAAGGTAACCAACTTCTTACTTTCACTATAAGAACACTCATTTATTTTTTCAAGTATCCTTTATATATGTCTGAGAGTTCATAATAAAGTACGGCTATAGTTTTATCTGTTGTAATAGGTAATTCACTACTTTTTGCAAGTTACAAATACATACCTCTTACAAAAAGTCATTAGTGATATTAGTGCTTTATAAGTAACTTGAGAATGTATAAATTATTTACGTTTTAGTGTTTGATAAGTAGGTAAAAAAATATTGTCCTAAAAATCTTTATATGTGATCAAGCAAAACACTATGGGATGGACGGAGTGGGGAGTATGAGTTCAAGGGTGGTGGAGGATGTGATGGCCAAGGACAGCCCCAACTGAAGGGCAAAGCCCCTCAAGCAAGGGCTTTAGGTCCCCAATATTTTGGGGCCCTATTTTTAGTAGTACTAAAATGTTTTTGAGTTACTAATTTCTTTTAAGAAAATTAAGTATATCAAAATAAAAAAACACAATTTTTAGCTAACGAAAGGAAAAGAAAATTTTAATTTGTTACTCATGCTGATCTTTGAGATTTGAATAATTTGAGGCTTATGAAAATATGTTTAGTATTCTATTTAATGATAAAATTTGAGATCACTATACTTTGATATCAATGGTTTAGATTTATTCTTGAGTTAAAAATAGTTTTCAAAAATAAGTACAAATAGAAGATAATACTCTAATTGATATAGTTAATTGGATAAAAAGACGTGACTCTTTATAAAATCTCTATATTGCTTTTAGTATAGAATAATGTCAACAATTCATGAAACAGTTGAATCTGTGGAAACAATTTTTCATAATTAAAATGGATAAACTCTTACCTAAGGTCATCAATGTCTCAAGATATTCTAAATGATTAAAAAGGCAGCCCGGTGCACTTAGCTCTCGCTATGCGCGGGGTACGGAGAAGGGTTGGACCATAAATGATCTATTAGACGCAGTCTTACCCTGCATTTGTGCAAAAGTCTGTTTTCACAGCTCGAACCTATGACTCCCCTCCCCCCTCCACACACACACTATATTACCAATTGAAAGATATATTAAAAAGTTAATTATAAACAATTATTAATAACTTGATATCTCAAAAAGTTAGAAAAATAGATTTCAAAAAAATTTATACATGAAGTTTCTTTAAAAGCAAAATGCAAAAAATTAAAGCTTCTTATTAAATTTGGCTTTAGGATACTAAATTTGTTGAGTCGTCCTTGGTCAAGGGGGTGGGGGTAGGGGCCTTTGGGTGGATGAGGTGGAGGCGATGAACTTAAAATGTCACTTATGTAGCTTGTTTTCCCTACTTTTATTATGGAAGTCATTTTCCTCATTTTCAAGAAATTTATTTTCCTAGAAAAAATGTTTTTCAAAATATTTTGGCCAACCAAACATGGAAAATTTGAAAAATATTTCGGAAAAAAATTCAGGAAAATGTTTTCCAGCAGACCAAACACACCCACCCTTAATTAGATCAATTTTCATTTTAATTGTTCCTCTGTTTGTTACTTTGTTTCTTACAATTATGGTATTTTTTTTATTCAAAAAATGTATACAGAGCAAATGGAGATTGCCAAATCAAAGGCTCCAGGCGAATTATTGAACTGGGAAGACAATAAAAAGATGAAATATTCATGGAACGTGTAATTTGCAACTTTTGAACAATATCACAAAGTTGTAATTTTGACAATTGTATTTGTATTACAAAAAAATCATATGTCTATTAAATAATATAAGAGACACAAAAACAGTCTTGTGATGTTTTTATTACACTATTTTGTTTAATTATTGAGTTTTTTTTTATATATATGTTATTAAAAAAAAACGATCCCGTCCCTCCCCCCGTCCCGCCCCGACTTGATCACGCCGGTCCCAACCCGACGGACCCGATCCCGGCACACTGGCCACGCCTAGTTGGTCCTAAAGAATCTATAAAGACCAAAGATCTGGTCCCTAATCTAACTTTATGGACCATAAACATGGTCCCTAATTGGATATCTGATCTTTTACGTACTATTTTCTAAAATATTATGCAATTCAAAATATAAAAAGTAAAATGCATAATGACAACATTCTCAATAATACGTGCGTTCTTATAATATATTGTTAAAGAGTTAATGGTCAAAAACATATCTCAAGTTTCACTTTTTTTTAGTTTCCTATTTGAACTATCAGGTGTGAGAATTTCCAATCTAAACTATCATCAACTAGTTAGCAAAACACATCTCAACTATCATTTGTTCATTTTTTTCTACCTCAACTATATTTTAGCCCTTTTTAAATAGTTCTGTTTTGTAGTCTTATTTAAACTAGTTCCAGCATATGATTAGAAACTGTATCGTTGTTGTATAAAATATGTATCACTATTGTATAGAATATGTATTAATACTGTGTATATATATAAAAAAATGTATTATACGTATAGAAATTGTATCCTTGTTGTATAGAATATGTATCCTTGTTGTATAGAATATGTATCCCTACAATATGTATAGAAAATGTATAATTTGTGTATAATAAAAGTATAATAAACGTATATTCACTAATTATACATATATTATATAATTATTATGCATATTTTAGGGATATTTCTTGATTACATTTTCTTGTGCGGAATGCCCTTCAAAGTCATTGATCTTTAATTTTCATCCCTCAAATTTGAAATTTTTAATTTTTTCCTTTTGCTTAAAAATTCATATGTTCTGGGTTCGAACCTCTGCTCAGGTAAAAAATTTTAAAAAAATCACAAGACAGAGGTTTGTAGCAAAATTAGGCCTATATTGATAGAAGTTTGCCTTTATGTCAGAGATTTGCCTTAAGACCTAATTTTGAGTTAAACTTTGTCTTATGACAAACTTCTACCAAATAGGTCTAATTTTGCCCGAATAGACATATTTTTGCTACAAGCCTTTGCCTTGCGAAATTCTTTTAATTTTTTTCTGAGCAGGGATTCGAATTCAGAACCTAATTTACTAGGTTAGGGCCAAAAAATAAATATTTTAAATTTTATGGACAAAAATTAAAGGCCACCCCGAAATCCCATATTTATTTCGTGCCATTTAGGCTAAACTTGGGCTATTACAATTTGTGATTGCTAAATCAGTATCCTTTTCCCAAATCCAAACCCTCTGGGCCCAAAGTTTCAATATAAAACACAATTCACGGAAGAATTCAAAATTTGAATTTCAAATCACAGGAGAGAGACAGAGAGAGAGAGAGAGAGTAACAATGGCGTCGAAATCAGATATGAATGGTTTCTACAGGCAAACGAAGAATAATGGCGGAATCACAAAGCCAACAACACATTCAAAATCATCATTTACTTCTACTACTACGAAGAAATCGGTAACTCCAAAGCTCTCCGTTGCTCTCGGCTCTTCCGATTCGCAACCTGGTAAGCATTACCTATAAGCTTTCAATTAGTACAACTGAATACATGAATACAGTATATTTGTTGAGATTTTTCTATACATAATGAATTCGTCTTTTCACACGTCGGTTTAGGTTTGAATTGAAATGCTAGATCTATGGTTTGTTATTCGATTTGAAATGATAAGGTGTGGATTATTAGTTACAGGATTGTATGAAGGAAAATTCTACTACCTTTTACCTGGTTTTCTGACTAAGTAATACTCCATCCGTCCCAATTTATACGACGTAGTTTGACTGAGCACAAAGTTTAAGAAATAAAGGAAAGACTTTTGAATCGTGTGGTCTAAAATAAGCCAAAGAGATTTGTGTGGTTATAAATATCTCGTTAAGCGTAAAAGATACAGGTTAAAATTAAATTATTGCCAAATAAGTAAATGTGTCATACTTTTTGGGACTGACTAAAAAGAAAAATGTGTCATATAAATTGGGACAAGGAGGGTACTTTTTACCTCGTTTTCTAACTAAGTAATAGTTTATTAGTCGGTGAAATGACTGAATTTCTGATTCATATGTCACTTGGTGGAGTGTAGTTTTGTTCACAATGAAGATTAGCTAACTGCGATTTATCATTTAGTTAGCTAGTCATATTATTCTATCACCTAACACTCCAATTTCTATCACCTCTTATCCCTTTCTACTGATGTTGCATAATGAATACCATATACTTTTGGTCGTGTTTATTTCCCTATGTTTGTTCAATGATCAGATTGGAAGGCCTGAAATTTGTTGAATTTTGTCTATACATGATAAATTCTTATTTTCAGACGTCGTTTTAGGTTTGAAAATGATGAATCTAGGGTTTGTTATTCGATTGTTGATGGAATTTGAAATGATAAGGTGGAGTATTAGTTACAGTACTCTATGAAGCAAATATTTGTTTTCTAAATAATACTCCATCCGTTTCAAAATGTTTTTCTTACTTTCCTTTTTAGTATGTTTCAAAAAGAATGCCTCTTTCCTTTTTTGACAACTTTTTCATTCCAACTTTCCACATGACATGTTTAAGACCACAATATTAAAGGTCATTTTTGTACATTCAACACATCTTTAATTTAAGACCACAAGATTCAAAAGTCTTCTCTATTTTCTTAAATTTTGTGCCAAGTCAAAACAAGACAATCTTTTTTAAACGGAGGGAGTAGTTTATTACTAGGTGAAATGGCTGAATTTCTGATTCATTATGTCACTCGGTGAAGTGTAGTTTTATTCACAATGAAGATTGGCTAACTATGCTTTTATCATTTAGTTAGAAAGTCATATTATTCTATCACCTCTTATCCCTTTGTACTGATTTTTCATAATGAATACTTTATACTTTTTGATTTGGTGTTTATTTCCCTCTGTTTGTTCACGATCAGCTTGGAAGCCCAGGAATTTGTTGAGTTTTGTCTGTATATAATGAATTCGTCTTTTCACAAGCTGTTTTAGGTTTGGAATGCTAAATCTAGGGTCTGTTATTCGATTGTTGATGGAATTTGAAATGATAAGGTGGAGTATTAGTTAGAATACCTTTTACCTAGTATTCTAACTAAGTAGTAGATTATTAGTAGGTGAAATGGCTGAATTTGTGATTCATATATCACTTGGTGGAGTGTAGTTTTGTTTACAATGATGATTGGTTAGTTAGCTAGTCATGGTATTCGGTCAATATTCTATGGGCTTGATATCCAGAAGTGGTGCGAATATTTAAATGAACCACTGTTGTTCTCAAGAGGAAGTTTTGCTATGTTTTCTTCTGGTACCCTTTCATTAGTTGCATTAGGGTTCAACTGTTTAGAGTGTAATTGATTTACAAGGGGGATTAGAGACTTGTTGATCATAATCTTGAAAGGTCCCTAGCGCACCCAATGGACGCACTTGATGTATAATTGTGTACTTGGGCGTGTTAATTCTGTTTTTGCTAAAGATTTAGTCTGCATAAAGTTCTAATCAAAATATTTTGCAGTAAGAAGAAGTCAAGGTATACTTTCAATTAATACAAGTACATATGATATGATTAATTTATAAACGGTATCAATAAACAATAACCTGCATGCATATGTAGTTATGTTTTTGGATTGGAAATGACAATTAGTAACATTATATGAAGCATTGTGAAATTAAAAAAACTGAAGACATAAAGAGGTTTAGTCTAATGGCCCTTTGTAAGTTGTGAAAGAAAAATCTCGAAAAAATTGGTCATTCTAAATTTTTTATCCCTTGGGATTTTCATCTTGTGACTATTAATTCCAATTTATTCTTTGCTATCAAATAGATGTTATGCAGGATGACTGATTCTTGTACTTTCTCATCCTGCTAAATCCAATTAATCAAACATTCGCTAAAAACTGTGTCTTTTATGATGTCTAATAAATGATAAATGTGCTCATTTTTGTGGAAATAATGTTTTACCTCATTCATGAACGGACTATTTACTCTCTTGTTGTTTACTTACTTTGCTTTTAGTTTTTTCCCTCGTGGCCTTCCCATTGATACTTCTGGAATAGTGGAATTTCATATACCCTACGTGGTACGTGCATGCATATTTTATAACTATTTCGAACATTGTTCTATTGTTTGCTTTAGTTATAAGAAGTCCCGAGTAAAATGGTTTAAAAACTTCTAGGCTATCAAAACATGTTTTTTTAAAAAGATACTTGGAGCAAAATGAAAAACAACGGAATTCAAAAGATAAAGGGCTAAACATTGCAAGAATGGAGTTAGAGAACCTGGTACTTTTTTTCTCCTCCTGGTTGGCTGATGGTGTAAATGAGTTGCAAACAAGGCTGCTGAAATTGGCTATTCGATGAGTTGTCTGTATGGAATGACAATAGACAAACTTGTTGCTATTCAAATTGGGAAACCACAGATGCTCAATGAGATCATCAAAATAGCAGGAACAGAGTTTGTAGCAGGCAAGTAAAAAAGGCTACTATTCTAGATTGTACTGGTGAATTATCACTAAAATGCAACCTCCCTCAGAATTTTTTTGATAAGTAGTGTGATTGAAGGTCTTCTTTGTACGGTGTTACCAGGAGAATGTAGCTTGAGGATTTTTTTGTCACTGGTTCCTATTCGTGTCTTAGTATAAATTTACTTGCAGAGAAAATAAGAAGACACTCATCAATCTTTTGACACTACCCACAAGATTTCACTTCTTTGAGAACTGAACATATAAAAGATAATAGTGCCCTTCTGTTCTGATTGTTATATCTACTATTCTCTATTTTTCTTTTTCTTGCAATACTTTTTCCTCTATCAAGGATTTGCATTTGTACTTACAATTACCAATTTTTCAGATGATTATGATGGGAAAGAGGAAATATTAACACAATTTGACCTGAATATGGCTTATGGGCCATGTCTTGGATTGAGCAGACTTGACAGATGGGAGCGTGCTAAGAATCTTGGTTTAAACCCTCCTAGAGATGTGGAGCCCCTCTTGAGGTTTAGCAAGGTTCGCAATGAATGCCTGTGGGGTGGACGGGTTTAACTTTGTTTAGGTTATCATCCAGTAACTCTTGTAGTACTTAGCTTTGGGGTGGGTGGTTCATGTTCCAGGTAATTAAGTTACATCATCTAGCTGTATGGTAGATGTCTAGTTCACTTCATTCCTAATGCAAGGCTTTTTGAAGTTTATTTAGTCTTCTGTTTGATGAATTTGCTGCTGAATGTTTTTATGCATATTATTAGATATTTTCATCGATTACCTGTTTTCGTCACTCAATATGTTCCCATTTCCTATAGGTTTAATGACTACCTGTTTTTTTCACAGCTTATGATCTTATGTTCTATTGATGATAGATTTGGCTAATCCCAATCCTACATAAATATCTTCTTTGAGCTTAGTGATGACATGGGATGGCTTATCGCCTTGCCTTGTATCCCTTCATAGAAAGATTTTGTACCTTACCCCGCACGCTTGAGTATAGTTCTTGAGTGGTTATACGGAAGTCTCCTATATTGGTTTTTTTTTTAAAAGCATATCAAGGAGAAAAAGGTAAAATTCGAAGTGTTTAGCATATAGCATGTTGAAGTTGCTCGTCTTCTTGAAAACGTGATATAGAATCTTAAGATTTCTAATGTCACATTTATGCAACTTTGTAAAGGAAAGGTCTCATAGCATCTAGGCTGTGGTTTCCTCTGCAATGGTCGTCTTGTTAATCTTGAACCATTATAGGCGCGCATCCTCATAGAGTGAGGGGTAGAAAAGATCAATAAAAGTTTAGAGCGTGAGCTAACTAATCTACTGATAAGTTCTTGATTTCTTATCCGCGAATGCAACTTATGAAGAAAGATTTCGTAGAATCTTCATTGTACTTATGTCTTTATATTGTCTTATAAATCATGAATCCTCCTTTTGGGGAAAGGTTGAGGGAAGGGTCTTGTATTTGATGTTCTTTTTTCTTGCTAAGAAGCTGCTCTTTTATTTTATTTGAGTGTGCTCTTAATCACGATTCAGGTATACCTTTACCCTTCAAATTGCACTGTTTACTAATTTTGTTTCTCAGATTTATGAGAAATGCCTGCCAAATAGGGTGGTCTCCAAATAAATAAGTTCATGCATAAGGGGTTGAAATTAATAAGAGGTTCTAATTGTCCGAACTTCTAAAAAAAAAAGGTAGCCTGTAAAAGTATTTGGATTTAGTATGTAAAGTAAATAATTTACGGCTTGACTTAACACTGTACGACTTGCATTGTATCAAAAATATGTATAATGTTTTATAGATGTTACGGTAACATTGTATCCAAAGGGTGTGGCCTAGTTGTTGCAGATTTTAGAGATCAAGATTCTAGTTCCACCAGAGACAAAGAAAACTAGGCAATTTCCTGGCATCTACGTATGCTTTGGGCGATAAAGCTACTTGACACCTGTGCTTGTGAGAGTTGAGGTGCAGTTATATAAGTTGATTCGAACGCCACTGTTATTAAAAGAAACACTATAAAAGTGTAACTAAATGCTACATTTATCCTACTGGTGCTATGTTATATATACAGTACCCTTGCAATTCAACATAAGCTTACATTACCTAACTGAAGAATAACTCTTTTATCTTTACATTCCTTACAATTGTATTGGTGCTAAGACATGTTGCATTACCTATTAAGCCTTCCAAAGCTTAATTGTTCAAAGTGGTTCTCTTTACAAGTGAGGCACACCTTTATATAGAAAAAGTTTATCCATTCTGAAAATTAGTGATAAAATTATCATGTGTGTGAGTGTGTGCAGCCACTAAGGAACAGTGGACCTTTTTTTCGTTTCTTTTTGAAGTCAACTATTGAGATATGTTTAGCTTTTGAGGATTACTCGTTGAGCCTCCCACCTACTTGGAGCCCATCATGATTAACATGAATCATAAAAGTTTATTACTTTTCAATTGGTGTTGACACCACTTGAAAGTCAACCTTCTTGATTAGCTTTTATTTTAACCAAATTTTAGTTTATAGTTGATTTGGCCATGTTTTTGGGAAATTACTATTTGGTCAAGTGGTCAAAAACAACTTATTTTGAGAAGTATTTTTATCAAATAATTTTTTTAAAAAGCATTTTTGAAGAAAAGTTGTTTGTGGTTTGTCAGTTCATTTGAAAAGTGTATTTTTCAGTAATTGATAGACAGATTGTGTTTGACCTATCCTTTCAAGAAGTGCTTTTGAATGCCCAAGTACGAACAAGAATAAGAACCATGACTCGTTTTACTATGAGGATTGTTTATATATAAAATTTATTTATATTTATTATGAAAGATTTTGAAGTTGTGTGAAAAAATAGCAGCTCGTAACTTTTCTAGCAATACTTTGTTATTCCAAAAAGAAAGTGGAGAAATAGAGGAAATGCTCGGTAGGAAAAAGGAGAAAGAAAATAAAAGGAAAGACACAGTGGAACCAAAAGAACAAAAGAGTTTGTATATTGAAACATATATGCTTTAAATTAAGGAGGGATAGTTTGGTAATGGTCAGGATATTTTTATCTTGATTTTTTTTTTTTTTGCTTCGCTTCTGCTTCGGAGAAAATCAGAAATTTATAGTTTTTTCCTAACACCAATAAAACTGCGTCCGTTGCTCCTCAAAAGTACCTTTTTTTAATTGGACAAATACCTCGAATCTAAAAAAAAAAAATACTTTTAGTCTTCTAATTGCTTGGCTAAATAAGCTAGCCTGGGAACCTATAGAGAAGAATCTGAGTCCTCTTCTCCATGTTAATCGTCTGATCACAAATTAGGAATCATGTGAAAGGTATGATAAGGTTTACATATATTCTATTCTCTTCAGACTTCACGAAACACACCGAATATTTTATTATTATTATAAAAGTAAAGAGTTGAACTACTTCAAAATACGACCTAATTTTTTATGTGCTAAATAACTAAATATCTAATAATAACAATAACAAAATAAGTTGGAGTCAACCTGTCCACCACTGCACATTCATTCCAAAATATTTGTGATTTGGGTTCACTAGATTCTATCATTTATACATATTAGTCTCTATAAACGTGTAGTTGCACATTACTCTCAAATAATATCTATTATAGTAAAAAAAATTAGATAATATTATTTTTAATTATATACATTTATTTTATGAGTTACTCCTCCACCGTGTGGGGATTCGTGAGAGTCAATTCTTTATATAATATTTCCACCCCTTATATAAACAAATAAGTAAATAAATAATTACCTAATATAACTTTTTGATGGAGAATATTGAGAGAGAAAAACATAGATGATACTTACTTTTTCTAAATTCAGTATTTAACAATAACAACATAATACACAGTGTAATTCCACAAAGTGGGGTCTGGGAGGATAGAATGTATGCAGAACTTACATTTACCCTTGTGGAGTAGAGAGAGGCTATTTACCCTCGACTCAACATTAAGTATTTCTTACTTAATTATTTCTGAATTAACTAATTTAACCACTTGTTTTCTTTTTCCGTTTTACTAAGTAATGCTGAAAATTTTGGTGTAGCTTCTTGATGGCTGTGGTTAGTTAAACAAACATTTAAACACGACTTCTATACCAAATAGGATTATATCCCAAGTGTAGCAATATTTGGGAGCTGTCGGTCTCATAATTCTTTGAACAACCAATCACGGATTGGAAGTCCTACTTTGAAGGGATAATTTAATTTACAAAGAGGATTGGACTCTACAACAATTGAAACACTTTTACGTTTTTGGACGTATCATGAATACTAGTCTCTATGTTCGTGCATGCACGAATATCTCTTACATATATATTCTAAAAATAAATATCAAGTATTTCAATTTATACTGTTAGAGCCATATGTAGCATATAACTTATGGGTTCAATTGAATCCCTAACTTTCGACGCATAGTATAATTTTGTGTAAAAATTTACTTAAATTGTAATAAATAGTAGATATGAAATCATAACTTTTAAAATACAATGAGTTCAATGCTAAGAATCTTAAAATTGAACCCATATAGTTTAAAATACAATGAGTTCAATGTTCAGTTATTGTCACTTAATATCGGTGAAAAAAACTTAAATAGTAGTGTTTTCACACAGAAAAATAAGAAAATCTCCCAACATTTCAATGACAACCTATTTTTCACCATGCGTTTTTCCAATCAACTGGTTTGATGGTAATGAAGTGGGAAATCATATTTTATAGCACAAATTTTTCACTTAATGTCGGTGGAAAAAATCTCTATTTCTAGCCGTGAACATCTGATTTTCATTTTATTTCCTACAAAATTATTTTAAATTAGCACAAAAAGTTTTAACATTATAATCCCCGAATTGTAAGTAATTTGTACATTATAAGTTATAACTAATATTTTTATCCGTGTATACAACGGTTTTCAATAGGATTATAGCCTATACCATGCATATTGACGTGAGTTGTTGTCCAAAAAGGAATCATAAAGGTTTTACTTGGTCTTTATCCAATATTATATTTATACCCTACATTAAACTGCTTTATGGAAGAAATAAAAAAAACTTTAAAGGGTATAAAGTCATTTAATATATAAATAATATTTTAATTAACCAACATTTATATTCATATTTTTTAAATAATATAGATATTAGTTTTAAACTTCCAAATGGCCTCCAAAAAGAGTTGACAGTTGAAAAAAATAAAAGGTACAACTACAAAAAGTTAAAAAGCCGAAATTGACCTTTTAAAGTCCAAACATCTAATAATCATTAAAATTGAATAAATTATTGTGTATTCCAATTAATTGGTGGGCTATCTTTAATTGTAATTTGTAGTTGTCAAATCATAAACGCTAAGTCCAAACACATAGAGGGGTTATCAAGGAAAAGATAGGTATATAAACAAATAAATAAAAAGTGGCCACTAGTAGTAGTATGGACCTAATAAGGTGGGCAATTTTGACCTAAATTTTTTTTTATTTAAAATAATACAATATTTTTAAATTTACAAAAATAGAATAAACATAGTTGTGACTTGTGAGTAATGTTTTAAGTATTGTTCTATTAAAATATTTTAAAGGAAAAAGTTAGCACAGACGGAATAACAAAAATATAAAATGTGATTGTGAGTAACGTTTTACAAGTAATTCGTTACGGTAGTTACAACTCTCTGATTCTATTAATTACTCTATGTTAAAGTACAAATTGTGGGTTCAAGATAATTTTATTTGTCTCACACTGTTTTTCTATGCTTCTTTTCTTACTTTTTTCTCTTCTCTCTCCCTTCTATTTCTTCCCAACAAACTACACCAAAAATAGTACTACAATGTGACGATTAAAGTGCTGGACTAAATTTGCACAATTAAAAAAAATTGCACAATTAAAAAAATTGCACAAAAGATTCATTTCCAAAAAAAAAGAAAAGAGAAATCTCCTATCCTAATTACAATGTATATAGTTTACAACAACAACAACACGCACAATGAAATCCCACATCGTGGGTCTGGGGAGGGTAGAGTGTACGCAGACCTTACCTCTACCTTGGTAGGTAGATAGAGCTTTTCCGAGAGACCCTCAACTCAAAACATGCATAGCACAAGCAAGAACAAGAACAAGAACAAGAACATGAACAAGAGAAAACAGTCAGACACGGTCAAGAAATTTAAAGCAGTATGAAAATGCTGGTATCAAAAGCGAATACATAATGATAATGCATTTTGAAAAAAAAAAAGTAACTAACACATAACAACAGAAATCAAATTACAGGGGATTATAAAGCAATACTATGCCTATTAGTATGATATGCTAAACGGACCTACAATAATAACACTACAACTACCTTTCTGTAAGCGTAAGTAGGACTACGCTCGACTACCTACTACCCTTTTACCCTAATTTGTGTCTTCCACAACCCCCTATCTAAGGTCATGTCCTCAGTCAGTTGCTCCTGTGCCTTATCCCGTCTAATCACCTCTCCCCAATATTTTTTGGGCCTACCTCTACCCCTCTTGAACTCGTCCATAGCCAATCTCTTACACCTCCATACTGAGGCATTTGAGTCTCTCCTCTGCACATGCCAAAGCCATCTCAACCTCGCTTCATGCATCTTATCCTCCACCGAGACCACTCCCACTCTATTCCGGATATCATCATTTCTAATCTTATCCCTCATTGTATGCCCACACATCCATCTCAGCATCCTCATCTTCGCCACTATCGTCTTTTTGATGTGTGACGTCTTGACTGGCCAACACTCCGCCTCATACAACATTAGTGGCACCTTTTTGCTGCACAAGACTCCAGATGCGAGCCTCCATTTCATCCACCCTGCCTCAATACGATGTGTGACATCATTATCAATCTCTTCATTCCCTTGGATAATAGACCCGAGGTACTTGAAGCTTTTTTTCTTCGGAATGACCTGAGTACCAAGCCTCACCTCCTCGCCTGTATCAGGCTCGCTCTCATTGCTGAACATGCACTCCAAGTATTCTATCTTGGTCCTACTCAGCCTAAACCCTTTAGACTTCAGAGTCTGTTTCCAAACCTCCATCTTAGCGTTCACTTCGCCGCGAGTCTCATCAATCAGGACTATGTCGTCTGCGAATAACATACATCATGACACATCTCCTTGGATTTGTCGCGTAGGTACATCCATTGCCAAAGTAAGATACAATGTATATAGTTTCTTTACACAATTTCCTAAGGTAAAAGATAAAACTGAAGACCATTCTATTTAAATAAATATAAGTAAGAAATTTCTTTCGTAGTGTATCATTTTTGGTGTAGTTTGTTAGAAAGAAATAAAGAGAGAGAAAGAAAAAGGGGAGAAAAAGGTAAGAAAAGAAGCACATAAAAAAAGTGAGAGAGAAATGAAAATCATCTTGGACCCACAATTTGTACCTTAGCAGAGAGTAGATTTGTCCAACGGGTCGGGGACCCGCCCGACCTGACCCGACCCAAAAAAACCAAGGCCAAGGTCGGCTTATAGCTGACCTGCGAGCCACCCGACTCGAAAAAGCGGGACCTGATCTTACGTAGGGTCGGGTCAGGGTCAGAATATTTTACCCGTCTGACCCGGCCCGACCGCCGACCCGACCCGACCCGACCAGTGTATTTTTTAATATAATTTATATTATTTTTCCTTCATTAATATTTATTTTGTACCTATATATATTTTTGCCATTAATATTTAAGTGATATAATGTTTTTATAATATATGTATTGCTCTAATCTACATTGAGCTCGACATAAAATAAGATAAAAAAGGTAGCTGATTATTAACTATATATTTATATTATTAGTTGTTCTGTTAATATCACGGAAGCATAAGGTAGGGAGAGAGAAATTAGTTGTAAATTGGTGAAACTTTAAATGGTCATAACTCTGCGCTCGGATGTCCGTTTTACCTTATACTTTTTTTTATTTTGCGTATTTTTTCGAGACGGTGCCGGCCAAACTGCCGCGCATCCAATTTTTAGAAAAACATCTGTTTTCCCAATCAATTTGTATTTTCCCCCAAATCGATTTCTAATTTTCTTTTTTCTTTTTTCTTTTTTCTTTAGTAAACATCTCACGATACACAATAGATTCAACGTCGAAATTTCATGATAGTGCAGGTGTGAATGTCAATTTCAGTTTTGGAAATTCATTTTTTTAAAAACTAAAAAATTCCTCGACCGACCCGATCCGGCCCGCCAAATCCCGTCCCGTTCCGATGGGTCAGGGCCGCCCCGTGACCGGTAGGGTCCTCGAAGGGTCAAGGCTAGGGTCGGAAATTTAAAAAACAAATAGGGTCAGGGTCGAGCCAGGATCGGGCAAGCAAAAAAAAAAGCCACCCAACCCGGCTCGACCCGAGCTTTGGACAGGTCTAGCAGAGAGTAATTAATAGAAACAGAGAATCGTAACTCTCAGTAACGAAATACTTGTAAAACGTTCGTTATTTCGTCTGCCCTTGCTTTTTCCGTTAAACTATTTTAATAAAATCTAACCTAAAACATTACTCACATCTACGTTTATTCTATTTTTATAAATTTTAAAACTATTGTATTATTCTTGTTAATTGTTTCAAATAATATATTATTTAGGTAAAAAAATCTCACTATTGTCCTATGTAATAGGAGAAAATGAAATGTTGTTTAGTGGTAAAACATATTGCAAAGGTCTACGAGGAAATTATATCCAAAACAACATACCATACCAGAATTTAAGGTGACATAATCGAATTCAAAATTTGAAATTTGTAAAATTTTATAGTAATTTTGAATTAATATATAATAATAGTAATTGATTTTCACCTGTGTCAGTACAACAAGAATAAGGATTGGTGGAGCTCATGATATTTGTACATGATTAAAACTTAGAACAACAATCCTGTCTATTCAAATTAATTGGCCGGTTGCCTTTAATCGTAGATGTCATATCATACCATCAAGGGCTATGCTTTGTGTTCGAGTTTAGAGAATGGAAGATTCAGATAGAGAACTTTTCCTCTATTTAATAATCATTACAATACACAGATTTGAATTAATTTAGACCCAAAACGATAATCCAGACAAAAAAAAAGAAATTGTCATATCATAAGCACTAAAGGACAAACAAATAGAGAGCTACCAGTCAAAACACAGGTATATAAACAAATAAAAAAAAGTTGACACTAAAGTACTATGGCGGACATTCACTATGTCCTATGTAATAGGAGAAAATTGAAAGGGGTTTACCCCGTTTGAATTTGTATGGAATTAAGAAAAATTTTCTCACGTTTACTCTTCCTTGGTTCAGAGATTTTTTCTTGAATAGATGAAGTAAGATTTTCATCATTATTAGTGTTTTGGTTTGACTCATCTTGAGGCAGTGTCCTTTTCTTATGATTAGGAACACTTTTATCCTTGTCTTTGTAAGGAAAAAAATATCCTCAAAAAATTCTGCTTCAGCAGATTTCATAAGTGTGTTTTTGTGAATATCTTCAACATCGGAATGATACACCAAAAACTTATATGCTGCACTATTATTAGCATGATCAATATATATGCAATCCACCGTTTTTGGTCCAAGTTTAGTTCTCTTTGGTGAGGGAACTTGAACTTTCGCTAGGCAACCTCACACTTTCATCCTTTTGAAAGTAGGCGATCTTCCTCTCCATAACTCATAGGGAGATTGGTCATTTTTCTTTTGAGAAATTTTGTTCAATATCATATTTGCAGTAATTAACGCCTCACCCCATAGACTAAGGGGTGCACCCGAACTAATCAACATTGAATTCATCATATTCTTCAATGTTCTATTCTTACTTTCGGCAACTCCACTTTGTTTTGGAGTATATGACGCAGTGGTTTGATGAACTATACCATGAGTAGAACAGAATTCTTTGAACTCATTTGATTAATATTCACCACCTCTGTCTGACCTTAGAATCTTAATTCTTTTGTCAAGTTGGTTTTCCACTTCTGCTTTGTATGTTTTAAACATGTTCAAAGCCTCATCTTTGGTATGTATTAAGTATACATAACAAAATTTACTGCAATCATCTATGAATGATATATAATAATTCTTTCCTCCACGAGATGGGGTTGCTTGGTAATCACATAAATCACTATGAATTAAACCAAACACTTCATTTGATTTCACTACAGATTTATGAGGATGACTTGCATATTTTGATTCTATGCAAACTCCACACTTAGTCATTTTGTTCATAGAGCAAGTTGGCAATATGCCTAACTTCACCATTCTTTGTAAAGAGCGATAATTAACATGGCCTAATCGTGAATGCCATAAAGAAGGAGAATCAACCATATACATAGAACCAGTGCTAGTGCCTGCATTTTCATTAATAATGGCAATTGCCTTAGTAGGTACAACAGATAGTTTGAAGAGTCCCTCACTGAGGTAACCCTTCCCTACATACAACCCACCCTTGGTGAGTACAAATTTATCAGATTCAAATACAATTTTGAAGCCCTTGTTACTAAGAACAGGCCCAGAAATCAAATTCTTACAAATTTCATGCACGTGCAACACATTAGTGAGCACAAGATCATTCCCGGAAGTGAGTTGTAAAGTCACATTCCCTTTCCCTTCCACTTTCACAGAAGCAGCATTCCCTACGAACAATGGTTCTCCATCCTTGATGGCATGGTAGGATGAAAACATATCCTTTTCAAAACATACGTGCAGTGTAGCACCCGTGTCCATCCACCAATCGGTTGAATTTGTAACCAGATTTGCTTGAGCCGCCACAACCCCAATGAATTGGTTTTTAGTTTCAGCCCAGTTGGATTGGTTGACATTACTCGAACCTCCAACACCACCACCTTGATTCTTGCGAAGGCGACAATCTTTTACTCTGTGTCCAGGTTTTCCACATACCCAACAGAGTCCTGGTTGTGGTTTCTTGAATGCATTGGTCCTTTGTGGGGCGAATGCATTCCTCCCGGTTGCAAAAGATGGCTTGGCACCATTAAATTTGCCCTTGCCTTTCTGAAACTTGGCCTTAGAAGCATTGCCTTCAACCATGTTGGCATTAGGCTCCAATGAAACAACATCTGCCTTTTCATTCTTCCGGTTATCCTCTTCAACTCGAATTTTTAGAACCAATTGCGCAAAATTCATTTCCTCGGTTAGATGCTTAAGATAAACCTTAAAATCCTTCCACGAGGGAGGTAATTTCTCAATAATAGCACCAACAAGGAAATTCGGGTTAAGACCCATACCTTCAACCTCTAACTCATGAACAATGATTTGGAGTTCCTCCACTTGCTTGACAACTGCCTTGGCATCACTCATCTTAAAGTTCAGAAATTTTTCGATGACGAACTTCTTGGAACAAGCAACCTCAATTTTTTACTTGTTCTCCAACGATTGCCACAACTCCCGTGTCGTTCTGAACGTGGAGTAGATGTCGTAGAGAGAATCATCCAAGGCATTGAGAATATAATTTCTGCAAAGAAACTCCTGACTTTCCTAAGTTTGAATGTCTTTCAGCCTTTCAGCCTTCTCCGCATCAGTCGGAGTATTCTCCCCTTCTCCTTATGGCAAAGCCATAGGAGCCTCAACAATCAATACGTTTGCCACGTGAAGAGTTATCAAGTAGAACAACATCTTCTGTTGCCAGCATTTGAAATCAGAACCTTTGAATTTCTCAGGTTTCTCAACATGGTTTTTCACCATTGACGATCCAGATTGATCCATCTTTGCAAATCAGGAAATTGAATTCTCTGAAAAATTTTGCAACCTCAACAAATCAGAAAAAAATATGATTTTTTTTTATTTGAAGAATTTTTGTCTTAGATTGTTAGTGTCAATCTAGTATCATCAATGATGAAATGAATTGAGCACAATAATATAATAATAACTTGAAATCAACAACAATGAATTCAGCAAATTGAAAACACATACTAACTTGGTGTCGATAGAGGCCTGCTTGATGCAGTGTCCTAAGATAAAAATTCGCCCCCACTTGTGCTGCAATTTTACGGACGTCTGTCTAGAGGATACACATATCTAAGTGAGAGTTCTAGCACAAGAACTTCACTTCTGGCGAATTTACTATATGTGTTCTTCAGAACCTTGTTTTGAAGAAGAAGAAGAAGTAGAAGCCACAATCTTAAATCATTAATTGTGGAAAAACTGATTGATTGTAGTTTTTTTGTCTTGTTGTATTTTACCAACCAAGTGATCAACATTTTTTAGATAGAGTAGCATATGAACAATTACCGCCATTCATATCAAAGGTTGTAATTGTTCTGAAAAATTGCAACCTTTGATTCGAATTTTCTGTTCGTTGATCAATTTATTTCTTCTTAATTCCATACAAGTTCCAACAATACCCCACATTTTCTATTCAAACATCAACATACCCAACATATTGGTTCCCCTCCACTCTAAACAGAACTCGTCAACTATGCAAAACATTTTTTTAACGCCCTGAGGCGAATGATTTGTAATGTACCTGAAAATAAAAACTATGTCCCCAATACCTCAAACTTGCTCTAATGAATGTAAAAAGAGTATTTAGTGATACCCAAATTATGTGCACACCAAGTTGTCTATCCTATGCGACACCTAATTTTTACCTATAGGATGGAACACATTACCTTACCTGTTCTGTGCGTAGTTTGGGAATAATTAAAGAACAGTAAAGCAAGGACACGGTTATTGAGTTAATTTTCTTGTATTTCTGTTTCTCTTAGTATATAGTATGGTTTCAAAGAACAAAAGAATGAAAGGGAAAAGTTTAGTATGGGTAGCAATGAGTAAATGCAGAAGGATTATACAGGAGCAAGTTCAGAAAAGGCGGTTATTGGACAAATAATTCAAAATATAATGGCTCTTTTAATTAAATCATTCTTTTTTTCTTCTTTTTCCTCCTTCTTTCTTGGGATTTCAGCGGAATATTGTTTCTTCCATCATAGCTTCCACCATTTTCTTCATAAACTGCATATTGTCATCCATTTTCTATACAGAAAAAAAGAAAACATAACCACAAACACTACCATTTTCTTTCGTATTGTCAGCCATCGGCACAAACACAATTCAAAAAGAAGCCCAAAACTTCCCTTTTTGTTCTCACCAACAAAAAGAGAGGAAATCTTCTGCTTTTTGTTCCTACTATTAATCATTATTTGGTAGCTGGTCAAGAGTTAATTATTTGTGAAGTAATGTAAAATTCAAATACATCTAATATTATGTTTGATTTATAATTTAAAAATTCACGGAAATTTATATATATTATTTTATGCAGGGTAAAAAATGAAATAAATAATATATGAATAATTAAATCTCACATAAAATAATACATAAATTTCTTCATAGCTAATCTATATATTATTAATACATGTATAATTCTAATCAGCTCAACCTCTAATATTTTAACTTAATTTGAAAAGGAGCAGAAGATACTTTATTATATTGGAAGAGCTTACGAAATTTCTTTGTTGATATTACGCATTTATTTTCTGAATTAAAGAATAATGAGAGCTATATAGCATGTTTTACGCAATGAAGACAAGATTTAAAAAAAGAAAAGAAAGTTGTAAATTCCACCTGTTTTGCCAATTTTCTTATATTAAGAAGAGTTAACAAAAGTAGTCTGTCATTCGTTTAAGAGGAAAGAGTGAAAGATACCTCTACTCTCATAAATTAGTTATTTTTACTCTCGTTATAAGTTGGGTTAAAAAATATTCCTTCCGTTACAAGTTGGAGGCAAACGAATCCCCCAAATTCATTCAAATAATCCAATTTCAATTAAAATTACACGTTCCCTCTTTTAACCCGACGCACTAAACGAAATCAAATTAAGGGAGAGAAGGGAGAGGGGAAGCACTGGCGTTGGCGGAGGTGTTTTGTGGTGGAGCATCGGAGTTTCATCGTGGTGTTGGGTATTCGGAGAAGGAGCAGTGGGTGGTGGTTGTCGGAGAAGAGAGAGGAAGAAAAAGAGAAGGGATGCTTGGTTGTTCGCTGGTGGCTGGGAGTGCTAGCAGTGAATGGTATTCTCCAGAGTTTGGAGGGAGAGCCAAGGTGTAAACAGGGGTGTTAAGGGTGGCAGTTTAGGTGGCGTTAATGGAGATGGGCGGAGATCGATGAAGGAGCGGTGGAAGGGTGGTTATAAGAATCCCAGGGTTGTCATCCGTTACCAATATGGTATATTTTTCTTCAACACCCCCTCACACCCAGATTCGTACAGCATTTTCACACCATCGTTCCGGGACTGATCAATTGGTCCGAGATCCGAACAATCTTTTTTCGGAGTTTCACTGTCCGATCTGGAGCATGCACATTCCTGAACGGGGCATTTCCACCCCATTCGGGACCGATCAATTGGTCCGGGGAGCATTCCACGATGGGGCATTTCCACTCCCATCGTTCTGGGACCAGTCAATTGGTCTGGGAGCATTCCACCCCTCTTTTTTTTTTTGGGCCCTGTATCGGATCGAGACTGACTCTGATACAATGTCAAATTCGACACTAGGTCTAACTCACACCCATAAGCTAGCTCAAAGAAAGAAGTATTGTCCAAATCTTATAAGGAGCTCAAGATTCTCATCCGTTACCGATGTGGTATATTTTTCTTGTTGATATTTCACTCGCAATAAATCATTAGTCCAGGTACCGTCCGGATAAATTGAAAAATGAAAATCTCAAGATGGTCAAAGTTGAAATGATGATAAAAAAAAATTAAAAGACTTAAATAATAAAAGTGAAACAAGAAAATTATTTGAGCTAAGAAAATGTTAATTTTGTCTATTGTAGTAGAAAATTGGGTCTAGACTTCTCATTAGACAACTACATTTTCCTTCAACTGGAAAATTTTCTGAAATTAAGTAGAAGAATAAATGATTATACAGCTAACTCTTTAATTAAACAAATTCCTGCCTATGACTTTGATTATGTAAAAAGTCAAGTTTAGATTTGACTAAATGCTATTGATAACATTGAAAAATATGTTTTGGTATAAAAAAGTTTATATATGTTACATCAATTAAGTCTTCATTGAACTAATAAGTCTATCTGGGGGTTCTAAATCATAGGTGTTGCACATATTCTTCATTAGTCCAAAAAATAATTATTTGAAGCAAAGTTAACTGAGAATGCAATTTATTTTTATATGACATTAGGAGATTGAGGAACGGGTAATACTGGAAATTGAATCACACACTTATTGTGTGAGAGATTTTCGTTAATACCACTAGATTATAAGGCTGATATATTGCGATATAATATGATGATAGTGCAAATTGAATTCGTCATAAGTGATCCTAATAACAAATTAAAGTTTAGTTCCGTCCAAGTTTTATTGCTTCCAAATATAACATAAAGGGAAGAAAACGGGTAATATCCAATTACAAATAAAAAAAATTAAAAAATACAATCACACACAAAGCAAAGAGACCTTCGTGTGATCTCGTTCTATCATGTTACGTGTATGAAAAGTTGAAAACTATAGATAAAGATGATTAGACCCAATTTACCAATTAAACCTATAGTTTTTATGTAACCTTATAAAGCAACCAACAAAATGTTCTAATTTTAATGCTGACCACTCTCAATGTTAAAAATGTAAAAGATAACCTATTTTACTTCATGCATATATAGCAATAGTACGTGGCTTGTAAGGAAATATTATAAGACAAATTATTTTTTCAAGTATAAAAATACTATCAGGGGATTTTCCTTTGAAGTGGAAGAAGACTAAGGTGAAAGATAGAATAATTTACCTTGGGGATTCCTTTCATTATTCACAATATATATAGATGTACAAGGTTGATTCCTAATATGGTACGAATCCTAACTTATCTTACAAAGGTTGATTCCTAATACAATTAGAATCCTAAGTTACCTTAAATATACATCTATCATAATTACAAAATATACGGAGAATATTCTGAGAATATTCGCTAATACTCCCCCTCAGACGGAGCGGGAGGAGGCCGGATGCTAAGGCTGGATCGGAAGTCGGTGAAGAGCTGTCGCGGTAGTCCCTTTGTGAAAATGTCTGCATACTGAAAAGAGGAAAGCACGTGTAAAATTTTGACCTGACCACGGGCAACCTTCTCTCGCACAAAGTGGATATCCATCTCAATATGCTCAGTCCGCTGATGTTGGACTGGATTATGAGACATATAGATAGCAGATATGATGTCACAATAGACTATAGACGCCTTGCGTAATGGACACTGGAGCTCCAAAAGAAGATTTCGGAGCCAACAGATCTCAGCGACGACATTAACAACTCCGCGATATTCTGCTTCAGCACTCGAACGGGATAGCGTGGCCTGCCGCTTGGCGGACCATGAGATAAGATTATCCCCAAGAAATACACAGTATCCTGAGGTGGAGCGACGTGTGTCGGGGCATCCTGCCCAATCTGCATCCGTGTAGGCTAGCAACTTGGTTGGGGCAGAGGTGTATAGATGTAAACCAAAGTCTAGTGTGCCCTTAACATATCTGATAATACGTTTGAGGGCGGCAAAATGGGACTTTCGGGGGTCGTGCATGAACAAACACACCTGCTGAACGGCATATGCAATATCAGGCCTAGTGAATGTAAGATATTGAAGAGCACCTGCTAGACTCCGATATAGAGTGGGATCAGAAACTGGCGCACCGTCATTGGCACTAAGCTTGGATTTTGAGTCCACCGGAGTTGGCATAATTTTACAATTTGCCATCTTGGCCCTGTACACTATCTCTTCTGCATACTTACGCTGACACATGAACATAGTGGCTGCAGATCTTGTCACCGATATACCCAAAAAATAACTTAGCTTGCCCAAGTCAGTCATAGCAAATTCAGTTTTGAGTAGAGCAATGATTTCATTATTCAACCCGTCAGATGAGGCAGTAAGAACAATGTCATCGATATATAATAGCAAATATGCAGTGCTGCTACCTCGGTGAAAAGTGAAGAGAGATGTATCACACCTGCTACATACAAAATCAATCTGCAAAAGAGACATGGCGAACCGATCATACCAAGCGCGGGGTGCCTGTTTGAATCCATACAATGACTTCCTGAGACGACACACAAACTGCGGAGTCGCCGGATGAACAAAGCCGGAGGTGATGCATGTACACGATCTCTTTCAAATCCCCATGAAGAAACGCATTCTTGACATCAAGCTGATGAATCAGCCAATGCATGCCAAAGAAACACCGAGAACCAGTCCGAATAGTGGCCGGTTTAACAACCGGACTGAATGTCTCACCACAATCAATACCCTCCTGCTGATTAGTGCCATTGGCAACTAGTCTTGCCTTATACCTCTCTAAGTCACCACTGTCTCTGAACTTGTGATGAAATAGCCAAGGATAACATTCACACCAGCTGGTCTAGGTACCAAATCCCAAGTGTTCTGCTTGGTTAAAGCGTTAAATTCCTCGCACATGGCCGCATTCCAATTTGGGTCCAGTTTTGCTAGTTTTGGATTTTTTGGAATGGGTGATAAGGTTTGTGTGGAGAGATTGAATTGAACCTTGGGTTTGAAGATCCCGTGTTGTGCACGAGTCTCCATGCGATGTGAGGGCACTGGTGGTGGGTCGGGGCTGTGAGGTTGCTGGTCCACTGGTTCTAGACCAGTGGGCCGCAGTGTCGCTGGTGGTGTAGGTGACTCGACTAGGGGCTGTAGGGGAGAGCAGGGAGCTGGTGGGGTGGTGTCGGACAATGGCGATACTGTCGGAACAACGGGCTGCTGTTGGTATAGATTTTGGATGACCGGGGACAGACTTGGTTCATCGAGAAAGATGTAATCGGTGGTCTGAAATTTTTGGAGATTTGAAAAAGAAAAGGTTGTCTCGTCAAAGGTGACGTGATGGGAGACAATGATTTTGCGAGTAGCAATGTCATAGCACAAGTAGCCCCGATGATTAGGAGATAGACCAAGGAAGACACATGGAAGAGTGCGAGGGGCAAGTTTGTGGGGTGCAGTGGAGGCTATGCTGGGGTAGCTTAAGCATCCAAAAATACGTAGGTGATCATATGATGGCTGCCTACGGTATAAGATTTCTGTAGGGGTTTTGTTTTGGAGTGTGCTAGTTGGTAAAATATTTAGAAGGGATTCTACCATTTTGACAGCATAGACCCAAAAAGGGGTGGTAGGTAGGCATGAAACAGAAGTGTGCGGACCATGGTATTGATGGTACATATAATTATTTCAGCCTTTCCATTTTGGGAAGAAGTATAGGGACAAGAAAATTGGAAAACCATGCCTTGTTTAGAACAGAAATTGTGAAATGCCGAGTTATTAAATTCACGTCCATTATCACATTGGAATGATTTAATAGGTTTTTCAAATTGTGTCTTAATAAATTTTTGAAACTCGAGGAATTTTTCAAAAAACTTCACATTTGAATTTCAGTGGGTAAATCCAGACAAAGTGTGAAAAATCATCCAAGAATACTAGATAGAATTTATGACCCAAAGAGCTAGCAATCGGAGATGTCCACAAATCAGCATGAACAATATCAAATGTAGAAAAAGTAACACTGTTTGATGACATAAAGGGAAGACGAGTATGTTTGCCTAGTGGACAAGAAAAACAGTGTTGGGCAATTTTTCCATTATTACATTGAATACGCTTAGAAGTCCTAAGAAAAGTAAAAACTGGGTCTCCGGGTGTCCGAGTCTGTTGTGCCAAGTTGAGGGAGAGATCGCCACAAGGGATAGAGATGCTTGCGGTCTGACAGCGGAAGATTGAGTGAATGGGTAGAGGTCTCCCACACTATTGCAGCGTGTAAGAATTTTCCCCGTATTGAGTTCTTTCACAGAAAAACCAAAGGGGTCAAATTCAACAGACATAGAATCATTACTAGTGAATTTTCTGACAGAGATTAAGTTTTTAATGATGTTAGGTGTGTATAGGACGTGGTTTAGGGAGAAAGGTGGGTGTGGATGTTTGGTGTGTGTGTTACCGTAACCTTCAATTGGAATGTGATGACCATTACCGACAGTAATAAATTGAGGACACTTTAACCGACCTAGTTGAGATAGGTGGTTACCTAACGACCGGGTGAGGTGAGATGTGGCTCCGGTGTCCATGTACCAATTGTCGTCGAGCTGTTGAAGGTTCACGGTGGTGTAGGCCTGGCCCAAAGCGCGGGGCCGAGGCTGCCGTGTCTTCTTGCTTGCGATTCAGCATCTTGCAGCCGGGTGGGCCTATTGCTTGCCGTTGGTTGGCTCTGCTGGTGTATGGGGGGGGCCCAAGAGGCCGATCGACCACGGCCGCTGGAATTGCTCCCGCATTTCGGTGGTGCCGCCGCCGCCGCAGCTTGCGCCGCTTCGCAGCTTGCCGATTCTTTGCGATTCTTCTTTGGTTGTCTGTTCTTCGCCGGTTCCGCCGGCGCGCAGTGTTGTCATCTCGTCAACGGCTAAGGCCTTTTGATTGTGTTCCTCTTGTTTAGCACGTCTAGTTTCTTCCAACAATAGTTGTGAGCGTGCCTTGTTGACACTTGGGAGAGGGTCGGCTTGTTGAATCATTGTTGCGAGTGTGTCATATTCACCTTTTGGTAAACCCGCAACAAGTTGAAGCACCATCTTGGTTTCTGAAACAGAAGTCCCGACGTTGATCGGTTATGAGTTTCAGTTGCTTACAATATTCGGACATGTTGTTAAAATTCTCAAGGCGGATATTATTGAATTGCTCTTCCAAATATACGGCCCGAGTATTTTTATTGTCCTGAAAGATTTCTTCTAGTCAGACCCAAAGTTCTCGTGCCGTAGCACCTGTTTTCATGATAGTGCACAACAGGTCTTTGGAGATAGTGCCGTAGATCCATTGTTTGACGATGGCGTCAAGACGACGCCAGATTGAGTCTGTAACATCGGTGGGACGAGGAACAGATTCATCAATATGATCGAGCACATTGTATGCACATGCATGAATGTAGAATAGTTCCATCCACATGGAATATTGACAGTTTTCTTGGTCAAGAATTATAGGGATAAAATTCTTGATGTTGTTAACGGCGAATGCCGGATGAAAAGAAGATACTGAACGTTGAGAGGGGTTGTCAAGTGTTCCAGTGGATGAATCGGAATTTGTGGGGGAAGACATGGTTGCCGCCTGCCGAGGGAAGGGAATTTTCTGGTTTGGCCGAGAAAGGGAGGAAGAAACCAGATTTTTTTTTTCTGTGAAATCCGAAGAAAAATGATGATTTCGGCCGAGAATGAGGAAGAGAAGGGTTTTAGGTTTTAGGCTCTTGATACCATGAAAGATAGAATAATTTCCCTTGGGGATTCCTTTCATTATTCACAATATATATAGATGTACAAGGTTGATTCCTAACATGGTACGAATCCTAACTTACCTTACAAAGGTTGATTCCTAATACAATTAGAATCCTAAGTTACCTTAAATATACATCTATCATAATTACAAAATATACGGAGAATATTCTGAGAATATTCGCTAATATAAGGTATCAATAAAATTAATCAAGGGTGTAGCCTAGTAATCAATATAATAGCTTAAGAATTATGAAGTTTCAAAATTAAATTCAAGAAGAGGCAAAAATACTACACTATTAAAAATGGAATTAGCTACGTACTTCATATCTAATTTGCTCGTAGCTAACATAATTTTGTGATAATTCGTCGCTAATCTCTTTAGCGACAGATTTTATTGTTTAGCTACAAAATTTGTTCGTCCCTAACTCTTGTTATTTAAGTAGTATCCTTAGCCACAGACCATGTAAAGTATGTAGTTAACTTTTAGCTACCTACATTTTGCTATGAATGTTAAGTACGAAAAAAATTTGTGGCTATAAGTACTTAAATACAAAAAAAATCATATTTAACCACGTGTTCTGTAGCGATATATATACTATGTTGTAGTGTTAGATCATTTCTTCGCATCTATCCAAATCTTGATGAATACTCAACCTAACTGGTAGTGAGGGAAGATAATACACATAAACTAACTAAAAAAATAAGATATTCATACATAGAGATTGGCGTGAAAAAGAAAGGGCTTAAGACCATGATCAATTAATGCCCTATTTCAGAAGGAATAGAGGGACACGTTTAAAGGATGAATAGTAAGATTAAACTGAATAAAAGAATAAACAAGTGGGTTGTATATGTCGTCCAAGTGGATATTTTCTGATACGTTAAATCTGAATTAATTGATTATTTAGTCTAACTAAATACTCTAGGATGGTCACTTTAAGTACTTTAAGTGTCGTTTACCTTAATTGATGACACAGGTTGAGTCACCTCACACAAATATGTTTTTAAGAGATTTTTATACTACAAAAAAACAGCTCAAATTGGTCTATTTAAAAGAAATAATCCTAATCTTTATTTATTCAAAATTTAGCTAGTATAATCTACGCTTCATCATTGTGAATATAGTATATATTGGTTGGTGATTATACAATTATTATATTCTTATTATACACTTTGTATACACTCATTACACATTACTCCCTCCGTCCCAATTTATATGACACGCTTTCTTTTTTTAATCAGTCGCAAAAGATTGACATCTTTCTATATTTAGTAACAATGCAACTTTATTTCTCATTTTCCCTTGATGAAATGATTTGTAACCACATATTTTTCAATGCTTTATCTTAGACCTCAAATTTCAAAAGTCTTTATTTTTTTCTTAAATTATGTGCCTAGTTATTCACTTTCATATAAAATAGAACGGAGAGAGTAATATACACTTGCGCCAGTTACAAAGGGATACAACTAGGGACATAAACCTGGTTATTTGTGTAAAGTTCCCCTTTTTAGGTAAACCAGCTGATATTCTATGCCATTAATTCAACTTTTAGAATTGTGTAATTCTTTGTGTGGAGTATTCTCATTAATGCAATATATATAGGTAGTTATAAACCTAAGTGTATGAGAATATCTTATTTACATAATTACACTCAATAATATAATTACAGAATATATGGAGAATAAGTATATTCTTTATCACACCCCCGCAGTCGGAGCAAGAGGAGGCCGAACGCTCAGACTGGATCTCAAGTAAAGGAACAGTTGCCGAGAAAGTCTCTTAGTAAATGCCTAAAAACATAGCATTAGCCGATAATTTTTTTCGTTAAAGAAACACCATAGATTATGTAGTATATAAGCATATTTAGAACTTTTTATTCTACTTCTCCTGTTTCGTTTTAACTGTCGTTTTAGATTGTAAAGAATGGAAAGAATTTGTCAGTTTAGGAATTCAAGACTAAAGTTGACAATTGTGTAAACTATATGTTAAATAAGATAATATACACACAATATACAGGTGTATATTGCCTTATTCAATGTCACGGATTCTGTCAGAATTGGTGGTCTCAGTTTTGGTAATATTGGACATAAGAATATTGTATATTTAGAAAATATATGTGTAGTATATTGTAATGTATTTGTTACCTAAATTAGGATTATACACTACCATAATTGTAGAGTTAGAATTATGGTAGAATAAGATTTTAGGAATAGGATTCTCCTATTTTGTAACTTGTATATATACCTATTCAATTAATGAAAATAATCAAGGGGATTATTTCTTTCATGGTATCAAGAGACTAGGTCTTACAAAAAAAATTCTCCGAAATTTTGTTAATTCTCGGCCGACAACCCCCCCCCTCGGGTTTTCTCTTCCGAAATTAGTCTTCCGCTCTCAAAATCTCTCTTACTTTTCCAAAATTTCCCCTCCTTCTTTGTTCTTTCAATATGTCTATGAACAATTATCATCCTGCCCTTATGGGTTCTAACGTCAAGAACAGTATCCCTATTGTACTTGAGATGGAAAACGTCTAATATGCGATGTGGGCAGAATTGTTTAAAATTCACGCTATCTCCCATCAAGTTATTCATCACATCATTCCTCCCGCTACACCTCTTCCCGCGGAGGATCCTCAGTTGTGGATTACTCTTGATTCTACCGTTCTCCAGTGGATCTATTCCACTATTTCGGTTGACCTTCTACAGACGATTATAGAGCCGGATACCACGGCTATGGCTGCCTGGAATAGATTGCATGACATATTCCAAGATAACCAACATTCACGTGTTGTCACACTCGAGCAGGAATTCTCTCTAGTTCGAATGGACGAATTTCCAAACGTTTCTGCATATTGCAAGAAACTCAAGGAGTTGGCGGATCAACTCCGTAATGTTGGCGCACCGATAACAAATAATCGTCTGGTTCTACAATTGGTTGCCGCCCTTTCGGAGGCCTATAATGGTGTTGGAACTCTCCTTCGTCAAAGCAACCCTCTTCCCAACAATTATCAAGCCCGCTCCATGCTTACTTTGGAAGAAGCCGTTTGGCTAAAAAGGTGGCTACCGGAGCAAGCCCCGTCGTCATGGTGGCGTCCTCCCCAAGTTCTTCGGGTTTTGTTAATAATTCGGGCCAAAACCATAATCATGGTGGCGGCAAAAATAATCGTAAGAATAATAACAAAAATCGTGGGGGCAAACGCGGCGGTTCTGGTGACGGTTCCGGTGGTCAGCAAGCAGGCGGTGGTCCCCATCCAGGGAACAGTGGCCCACCACCCCCTAGTCCCAGCAGTGGGGCCCATATCAGTGGGTCGTGGGGCAGCAGCCCTTATACTCCAGAAGTTACTTCCAGCGGCCAGTGGGCTGGCCAACAATTCAAGCCCAACAATTCAAGCCCAACAACCCGGTGGCGGCCCGGCGGCCGGTGGCCCGGCGGCAGTTAGCGGTTCCGGCGGCTACGGCCCAGGTCAGTCCCGTCCTGGAATACTTAGGCCCCGACCTCCGCAAGCCCATCACACAGCAGGCCCCACTCAGACCGATATCGAGGCCGCGATGCACACATTGGGGTTGACTCAACCGGATCCAAATTGGCATATGGACACCGGGGCCACTACTCACATGACTTCCGATTCAGGTACTCTCTCATCTTATTCCAATTTGAGCACCCCTCGGGGTATAATTGTTGGTAATGACAACTCTATTCCAATTCAGAGTTCTGGTCAGAAAATGTTGTCTCCCCCCAATTCACCCCTTATCTTGAAGAATACTTTACATGCTCCCAAATTGATTAAAAATTTAGTGTATGTCTGAAAGTCCACCACTGACAATTCCGTTTTCATTGAATTTGATCCTTTTGGTTTCTCTGTGAAAGATTTCAAGACGGGGAGTCATCTCATGAGGTGTGATAGTGGGGGGGATCTGTATCCTATCATGCCCGGTTTCAGTCCATCGAGTCAAGCCTTGCCGTCAGCTTTTGCAGCCATCTCTCCTTCCATGTGGCATGCTCGCCTGGGTCATCCGGGATCTTCTATTTAATCAGTTTTAGATAAAAATAACTTTATTTCTTGTAAGGGTACGAGTCGTACTCCACTTTGTCAGTCTTGTTCATTAGGAAAAAATGTTAAGTTGCCATTTGTAGACTCCAATTCTCATACTTCAATGCCATTTGATATTATTCATAGCGACTTATGGACGTCTCCTGTTCTTAGTTCATTGGGTCATCAATATTATGTTCTCTTTTTAGATGATTATTCTAGATTTTTGTGGACGTTTCCAATTGCGAATAAATCACAAGTGTTTTCCGTCTTCATCAAATTTAGAGCGTTCATTCGTACTCAATTCGAAAGAGACATAAAAAATATTCAATGTGATAATGGGAAAGAGTATGGCAATAGGGAGTTTCGGGAATTCTGTGCTAATAATGGGATCAATTTTAGGTTTTCGTGTCCTCATACATCTTCACAAAATGGAAAGGCCGAACGCAAAATTCGTTCCATAAATAATATTGTCCGAACTCTCTTAATTCATGCTTCTATACCTCCATATTTTTGACATCATGCTCTACAAATGGTCACATATCTTCTTAACATAATTTCTTCCAAAGGTCTGACATATTCTTCCCCCCTCCAAATATTGTATAATAAGAACCCTTCTTATTCTCATCTTCGGGTTTTTGGGTGCTTGTGTTATCCGTTATTCCTATCCACCACAATTAACAAACTTCAGGCCCGGTCTACTTCGTGTGTGTTTTTGGGTTATCCGTCTAATCATCGTGGTTATAAATGTTTTGATTTATCCTCCAAGAAAATCATCATTAATCGCCATTTAATTTTTGATGAAACTCAATTTCCATTTACTAAATTCCATACTCCCGAGCTTAGTTCGTATAATTTTTTGGATGATGGTATATCTCCGTATATTACTCATCATTTTTCGGACATATCCCGCACCTAAAATTCTCCAGCGGGCCCACTGCCCGCTGGACCCACTGCTCCGTCACTGTTTCCAGGAACTGAAACAGTTCCAGTGATTGGGCCAGTCCAGCCCAATTCTGGAATTGTTCCGGTCGCCCCGATTTCTCGATTTGGGCCGGCGGGCCCCACCGCTCGCTTGGCCAGTCCGTCCCGAGCCTGGCAAATTCCCAAAATTCACTAAATTCTTCCTCGAGTCATAGATCGGTCACTCGTAGTCAGCGGGGTATTTTTACACCTAAAAGACATTTTAATTTACATTCTAATGTCTCTAAATCCCCCTTGCCCCGTAATCCTGTGTCCGTCTTAAATGACCCTAATTGGAAGATTGCTATGACTGATGAATATAATGCTCTTATTGATAATAAGACGTGGGAGTTGGTACCCCGTCCTTCTGGTATTAATGTTATCAGGTCTATGTGGATTTTTGTTCATAAGGAGAATTCGGATGGGTCATTTGCTCGACATAAGGCGCGGCTGGTAGGTGATGGTAAGACTCAACAGGTTGGGATAGATTGTGGGGAGACGTTTAGCCCGGTCGTCAAGCCGGCTACTATTCGCACTGTGCTTAGCTTGGCTCTTTCAAAGACTTGGCCTATTTATTAGTTGGATGTCAAGAATGCTTTCCTACATGGTGATCTCAAGGAAACAGTCTATATGCATCAGTCGTTGGGTTTCAGGGATCCCAACCGTCCTCATCATGTCTGCTTGTTGAAGAAGTCATTATATGGGCTCAAGCAGTCTCCACAGGCCTGGTATACGAGGTTTGCTGACTTTGTTTTGACTATTGGGTTCACTCACAGCAAGTCAGATAATTCCTTGTTCATCTACCGTCGTGGTTCGTCCTTGGCATACATTCTGTTGTATGTGGATGATATCATTTTGACTGCCTCTTCCGATGCCTTGCGCCAGTCTATCATGGCCATGCTCAGTTCTGAGTTTGCTATGAAAGACGCAGGGCCCAGGAGTTATTTTTTGGGGATTGTCGTCAAGCGTCATTCAGGTGGTTTGTTTTTGTCTCAAAGAAAGTATGCGGCAGAGATCATCGAGAGGGCTGTGATGTCATCATGTAAGTCCACTTCCACTCCGATTGATGCAAAACCCAAGCTTAGTGCCGCGGCAGGTGCACCATATGAGGACCCGACCCGCTATCGCAGTCTTGCAGGGGCCCTCCAGTATCTTACCTTTACCAGACCGGATATTACGTATGCTGTTCAGCAGGTGTGTTTATTCATGCATGATCTCAGAGCTGAGCACATGAATGCAATCAAACGCATCATTCGGTATATTCAGGGGACACTGGACTATGGTTTGCACTTGTATCCTTCATCTACATCCACACTTGTCTCGTACATAGATGCGGATTGGGGTGGTTGTCCGGACACCAGACGGTCTACGTCAAGATATTGTATGTTCCTTGGCAATAACTTAGTCTCCTGGTCTGCAAAGCGTCAGGCGACTCTATCCCGCTCAAGTGCAGAAGCAGAATATCTAGGGGTAGCTAATGTGGTCTCAAAATCATGTTGGTTACGTAATTTGCTTTTAGAGCTTCATTGCCCCATTCAGAAAGCAACCTTAGTATATTTTGATAATCTTAGTGCCATCTACCTCTCAGGTAATCCGGTTCAACACCAACGCACTAAGCATATCGAAGTGGACATTCACTTTGTCCTTGAAAAGGTTGCTCGGGGGCAGGTACGCGTATGTCATGTCCCGTCAAGATATCAAGTTGCAGACATCTTTACAAATGGTCTTCCCTCGGTACTCTTTGAAGATTTTAGGGACAGTCTTAGCATTCGAAGACCGCCCGCTATGACTGCGGGTGTGTTTTAAATAAGGCAATACACACACAATATACAGGTGTATATTGCCTTATTCAATGTCACCGATTCTGCCATAATTGGTGGTCTCAGTTTTGGTAATATTGGACATAAAGAATATTGTATATTTTGAAAATATATGTGTAGTATATTGTAATGTATTTGTTACCTAAATTAGGATTATACACTACCATAATTGTAGAGTTAGAATTATGGTAGAATAAGATTTTAGGAATAGGATTCTCCTATTTTGTAACTTGTATATATACCTATTCAATTAATGAAAATAATCAAGGGGATTATTTCTTTCACTATAATCTTAACATTAAAGGAACAATTCTTTTTAAGATTGCTCAATTCTTAAAGAAACAACTAATAAATATGAGTAACGTAGTAAATTATATTATTTTCACAATGGGGGTGAAAAAAGCTAAATCCATAGTTAAAATGAGACAGAATGAATAATTAACAACGGTTAAGATTCTATATAATTAATGTCAAAATGTTTTGTACCTTTGAAGAATTTCCATCCTTTCTCTAAATTAGGTCAAATTGATCAATTTTTTCCATGCATCACTCTTTTTCTTACTCCCTTTTTAAAGTCTATCACAAATAATTACTTAAGTGGCAGTAATTTCAAACATAGTTTACAAGAAAGTAATCTTCCATTTTCTTGGAGTAAACGTGTTGAACCTATATATGTATTCTTCACTAACATTAATTCTACGCACCTGCTTTTCTGATCATATTGACCAAATTAAATTAAAGAAGGTTCTATAGCCAAGAATCATTAAATAAATGAGAAGGCAATAGAAGTTTCCATACAGCCCAAATTACTTGACTTGTGAAGAGGTCAAGTCTCGAGAAAAAATGGGGCAATGTCTTCTTTTCATTTTCTTCAGGTTGAAATCATTTCTTATTTGCCGATGCACATATCTACATAATAATAAATTAAATTAATAAGCTAAGACCACATCAATAAGGTTCTTTTTTCTTTTTGAATTTTTCGTCTCCATTACTTGCTTTGAGTTTTTGATTAATCAGGATTCACGTCGGGAAATCTCACTTTGGAGGTAAAGCTCTCCTTATCAAAGGCGATTCAATTTTCAAAGCGCTCAAACTCGAGATCTATGATTATAGATGGATGTTCACGTTACACCACATTAATTACAATCTCTGGTGAATAAATTAAATGTTGAACTTGTAAAAAGTGTTAGGGGTTCAGTAATAAAAACCTAAAATTCAATTCAATCAAATTTAAGTTTTAGATTTGCCTTTATATATTGTCAGTGTTACACCACTTGACTAATATCTTCCTCGCTTGAATTCACTCTCTATGCAAAAACTTAATTGAAAACAAACATTTAGGATGTGATTTGTACGGTGGAAAACATTTTGCATAAAATATTTTCTTAATTTTCTCATTTATGGTTAGTAGAAATTTTTTGAGAAATATTTTCTTTTAGAAATTGACTTCTCTAGTGAAAGTAGGTAAAACAAGTTCCATAAGTGCATGACATTCTATGCTGATTATCTCCTTCCCACCCCTCTGTTCCACCGCAACCCTATAATATATGTTTAGATTATACCTAAATGCTCTTGAAATAATATTTTTATTTATTTATCAAACACCAAAAAATAAGTATGAATATTACTTATTTTTCTAATAGCAAACACACCTCTATTTTCTCTGAGTAGGAAGTAGGAAATGAATATATTACACTCCAATTGTCTACCCCTCCAAATATTTTTTCTCACCACTAAAATAATAAAAACGAGTTTTTGTTAATTATTTAGCTTTGACAAAATAATCAGCGAATCAATAATCAAGCCTTTTAGATTGGGGCACAGATAAGAGTGCTAATTTAGCCTAATAAGTACGTTTCAACGCTTTCGGGTCAGCCCACATTTAAAACGTGTCAATGGTACCGTTGTCGATATTGAAAGTTGAAAAAAATGAAGAATTAATTAATAATAATAATAATTTACTCAATTGATCCCAAATACAGTCAAATCTTTTTAATTTATAACAACGTCGATTGTCCTGATATTTTTGGATTGTTATAGCGAAATGTTGTTATAAAGAACATATAAAAAATATTTTCAAAGAAAACTTGATTGTTATAGTCAAATGTTATTGTAGAAAATGGTTAATTGATTGTTATAGAGAGATCTGATTGTGTTAACTTTTTTGACAAACTGAAAATACTTTAAGTTTTAGAAAAAATAAGAAGTTATTTTGTAATTTTCTTTATCTTTAATGTTTCTATTAGTGTATCATTAATTAAGCAAGATTATTAAAGAAAAATAAAGAGTTAATTTTTTGCATAAACCTAAAAAAACAAATAATGTGGATGGGAGGGACCAGGGAGTATAAACGCTAGGACCAATTCCTTTCTTTTTCTTTCATGGTACTAAGAATACAACTCGCTATGTCCTATTGAATGTTAAATTATTGTTTTTAAGGTTTCTAAATTCCTTCTAGAAGTTAAAAAAAAGTTTATCATCATTTCTTAAAATTTAAAAGTAAGAAGAAAAAAACTACTTTGGAATTTGATCATTTTTTGGGTCTTTTGTATTTTTAAAAAGGACACATTAAATCTATACAGAGGAAAAATCAGCCTTATAATTAATTGGTGGGAAAATCCAGCTTATAAACATTTGGAACAAAGCTAAATTATTAGAGTGGGTTCATTATTCATTGCATATACTAAATATACACTTTTAATGTAATTGACATAGCTTTGTTGCGTATGTAATAGTTTTTATTTAGAGTGGATTCATTTTATTTTTTTGATATCCAGTTTGAGAACAGAGCAATTGATATCACCTACAAGGTCCTACTCCAGAAGAGAGCAAATTGCTCTCACCAGGGTTCGAATCCACGCTGCAGGCTTTCAATTGGATTTTAAGTTCTCCTTCTTTGTCATTCAGCTATGCCCGGGGGACTAGAGTGGGTTCATTATTCATTGCGTATGTAGTAGTTTTTTTTCCTTTTTTTCTGGTGAGCCTCCTTCCCCCACTAAATGGGAGAAAAGTATAAAGTCAAAAAATCTTAAATATATATTTTCATATGATATTTATAGTTAGGCCATGTTTGGTTTTTGACACTGATTTATGGCTACTTATGTTACTATATTTAGAATTAGAAGGTATTAGATAAGTTTGAAAATCATAGGGATGGGTCATGAAATTATGAAATATCAAGGAGACAAGTGAAATTATCTCAAAATTTTGAAATAACAATAGTTACGCCTCAATCTAAAGCTAGTTGGGATCGGCCTATCAGCCCTCAATCATAAAATCTTTTTTTAAAATATAACAAAAGTTGTACGCAGTACTCTTGTCTGTGTGTATTAAATTTAGTTATTTAATTTTCATATAGAATTAAGTCATTAAATAAAATGACTTAAAATCATCCATGAAAATCCATAATATATGTTAGACAAAAAGTACCTGTGGTATGTTTTAAATAACAATTTTTTAAAATATTTTTAAATTTTGTATCCAATTAAATTAAGATATATAAAATAAAATAGATTATAATAATAAAAACGAAAGAGCAAAAAATAAAATATATAAAACAGGTTAGAAATTGCTAGCCGCCTTTTGGGGCCATATATCTACATCAAACGAATCTTCCCCCCAAAATTTCTAATAATTTACACATTAGCCTCTATTGTTTATTAATTCAATTCACTGTACATTAGGCAACTTTCAAATTCAAAGCACGAATAGTCAAACAAAGTGGCACTTTGCTTTTCTAATAAAATCTCCACACTATTATATTTACCACTACTAATCAATTAATCAACCAGTTCAAATTATATTATTCTCCATATTTACGAAAAAAAGTAATGTGGAAATTAAAAAAGATCTTAGTAAAATTTTCGTTAATATTTTGAATAACGTAGTATTCAATAGCCGCCTCTTCTGAACATGTTGTTATATAAGTCCTTTGCTTTTAGTATTTTTTGGCACCAACTCTAACTTTGCCTTTCATTTTTTTTGTTCTTTATAAATACATGCAAAGGGTAGAGGGACAAGAAAAAAATATTCAAGAACACAATTTGGGTATCTCTAAATACTCTTTTTGACGTTCATTTGAAAAAGTTTGACGAATTCAGAGCATAGTTTCCGTTTTTTTTAAGTATAATCCTCCGCCTAAGGGCGTTAAAAAGATTAACACTTTTGCATAGTTTACGAGTTCTGCTTAGAATTGACGAGAACTAAAACGTTGGTTCAAGATGGAGCCGGCGAATTTGAATAACATGAGAGGGAGTAGTATGAGAGGAAGTTTAAGGGGAAGTTTAAGGGCAAGTACTAGCAACTCAATATGGAGAAACAATGGTGTGGAGGTATTTTCGCGATCAGCGAGAGATGAAGATGATGAAGAGGCTCTTAAATGGGCTGCTTTAGAAAAGTTGCCTACGTTTGATCGATTGAGGAAAGGTTTGTTGTTTGGATCACAAGGTGCTGCTAATGAAGTTGACATAAATGATCTTGGATTTCAAGAAAGGAAGAATTTGCTTGAGCGGCTTGTCAAAGTTGCTGATGAAGATAATGAGAAGTTCTTGTTGAAACTCAAGAACAGAATTGATAGGTATGTGAAAATAACTTTTCATGTATAGTTTTGTTTTTCATTTTTGGGAAATATTGGAGCAACGGTAAGAGTGGTCGCCGTCATGGAGCTAGGATTTTAAGTTTATGAGTTCTAGATTCTGGAAATGACAGCTTAATAGGTTCTGGATAAATTATTTATACATAAGTGGATTTTTAGAAACAAATATAGTGTTTGAGCCAAAGCTAGTGGGTTTTGCCGAACCAGTAGACAGGTTTGTAGACGTGTTTAAGCCAAGAAAACAGCATTTTCCTACAAAAATACTAGGTAAAATTGAGTATAATAGACCCAATGTGGTGCGGTCTTTCCCGGACCTAGGCGTAGCGGGAACTTAATGAATCGGAGTTTTGCCCTTTTTTGCTTTTTTCTAACTATGAGTTGAGTTGAGTTTCCCTTTCCTATTTTTACTTGATTGGTATTTAACTTGTGTTTTTTTGAAATTTTACAGAGTTGGGATTGATTTGCCATCAATAGAAGTGAGATATGAACATCTAAATATTGAGGCAGATGCATATGCAGGAAGCAGAGCTTTGCCTACTTTTTTGAACTTCATGACCAACTTTGTTGAGGTAACAATATGAATGAAATAAACAAACATTTCAATGCTTCTATTTCTTTTAATTGAAACTAACTTTTGTTTTTTCTTCCTATTTTTCAATCCAAAGACACTCTTGAATTCTCTTCACATCCTTCCAAGCAAAAAGAGGCAACTAACAATTCTCAAAGATGTAAGTGGTATGATTAAGCCTTGTAGAATGACTCTACTATTGGGACCTCCAAGTTCTGGAAAGACTACTTTGTTATTAGCTTTGGCTGGTAAACTTGATCCTGCTCTAAAGGTGAGATTTTCCAATCCAAATATCGCAGATACGTTTAAATAAAATGTTTTTTTTATAAATAAGAAAAGAATTAAAGTTTTCCAGTTTTTTTCCGATGAAATCAGGTTACTGGTAAGGTGACCTATAATGGACATGAACTACATGAATTTGTGCCACAAAGAACCGCGGTTTATATTAGCCAGCATGACTTGCATATTGGTGAAATGACTGTAAGAGAAACCTTGCAATTTAGTGCCAGATGCCAAGGAGTTGGCTCTAGAGTTGGTTAGTATCTTCTTATAGTTTTTTTCAAAATAAAATTCAGTTTTCATAAGTGAATTTTATATCTGTTTCTATATATTCATTTATAAGTTTGTTTAAAACTTGTTCAGAAATGTTGGCTGAACTGTCAAGAAGAGAGAAAGCAGCTAATATCAAACCAGATCCCGATATTGATGTCTACATGAAGGTAAGACCGGAGCTTGATCATCTTTAATATCATACCAGATCCTGCACTTAAATTTAAGAAAGAAAAGGATAATAAAAAGAACTAGTTTAGTTATTATTCTATTGAATCTTAGGGACATCATTCTACGTTAATTTTTGTCTTCATGGCAAATAATTAAAGTCCTTTTTCTTTCTGGGAAATGTAGGCTGCAGCAACAGAAGGACAGGAAGCCAATGTTGTTACAGACTATGTTCTTAAGGTAACATTTATTTCTCCTTTCACTGTAATTTGATCTGTTGTAGGAGGTAATCTGCCTTACTTTTCAGACAACTTATTCTAACTTTGCTTCTGACTTCAATGTGCAGATTTTGGGACTGGACATCTGTGCCGATACTATGGTGGGAGATGAAATGATAAGGGGTATTTCCGGGGGGCAAAAGAAGCGTGTAACAACGGGTGAAATGCTTGTTGGACCATCAAAAGCACTTTTCATGGATGAAATCTCAACTGGATTGGACAGTTCAACTACTTTCTCCATTGTTAATTCTCTAAGACAATCCGTGCAGCTCTTGAAGGGAACTGCTGTGATATCTCTGTTGCAGCCAGCTCCTGAGACTTACAACCTGTTTGATGACATAATTTTGTTATCAGATGGATACATTGTCTATCAGGGCCCTCGAGAAGCAGTTCTTGACTTTTTTGAATCCATGGGATTCAAATGCCCCGAGAGAAAAGGCGCGGCAGATTTCTTGCAAGAGGTATGTCTTACAATAAAGTATAACCAACAAACATTATAACGCTGAAGTAGGTGGTCATATCATCTAAAAGTTTAAACTTAGTGAGAGCACACTTCTATAGAGTTAATTATGTCTTCAATGCTTCTAATCATGTGTCGGCCTGATTCATTTTTCATGGGTGGCAATGTGGCTTAACCAACGACCTCTATCTATTATGATACTATTTTGAAGAGTCTGACCATAAAAGCTTAATTTGTTAGATAGAACAAACTTTTATATGGTTAAATATGTCTTCGACATATAAGAATGAAGTTTAGGTTCTAAAAGGTGGAAGCTTTACATTATTTCTCACAGGTAACATCAAAGAAGGACCAACAACAATATTGGTCTAAGAGGAATGAGCCTTATAGGTTTGTCACATCGAAAGAATTTGCTGAGGCATATCAGTCTTTCCATGTTGGAAGGAGAGTTGGTGAAGAGCTTGCAACTCCATATGACAAGAGCAAAAGCCACCCTGCTGCTTTGTCTACCAAGAAGTATGGTATAGGGACGAAACAACTGTTGAAGGTCTGCGCTGAACGAGAATACCTACTAATGAAGAGGAACTCATTTGTTTACATATTCAAGCTCACTCAGGTACCTTCTACTTGGTCTATAAGAACTATAAAAGTGTGTGCATTGTCTCATAACCATGTTCCAATTTGTAATGATCTCTTTGTTTCTGTTATGTTTTCTCAGCTCCTGATAATGGCACTTATAACGATGAGTGTCTTTTTCCGAACTAAATTACCCCGAGATGATATGGATGATGGGGGGATATATGCTGGTGCTCTCTTTTTCGTGGTTGTTATGATCATGTTTAATGGAATGGCTGAGATCGCCCTGACAATTTTCAAGCTTCCCGTGTACTTCAAGCAAAGGGACCTCCTCTTTTTCCCTTCATGGGCTTATGCCCTTCCCACATGGATTCTCAAAATCCCTGTAACAATTGTTGAATGTGGCATGTGGACATTCATTACATATTATGTCATGGGATTTGATCCAAATGTTTCAAGGTAAGCGAAGAAAATGCAGTACATACTTATCAGGTAGCCTTCACAATTCCATGATTATTAATTGACTATTGCTTTGCAGATTGTTCAAACAATTCTTGCTTCTCATACTAGTACACCAGATGGCATCAGCATTGTTCAGATTCATTGGAGCAGTGGGTAGAACAATGGGAGTTGCTAGCACATTTGGAGCATTTGCATTGCTTTTACAATTTGCACTGGGTGGATTTGTCCTTGCACGAGGTATATTGTTTGGTGTCTGAAACAATTATTTTTCTTATGGTCGACCCTAACTTGTTTGGGACTAAGACATAGTTATTGTTGTTGTTGTAATCCGACATTTATTTATGTTCTAATTTGCCTGATGCTGCAGAGGATGTGAAGAAATGGTGGATTTGGGGTTACTGGACCTCACCACTGATGTACTCCGTGAACTCAATTCTTGTGAATGAATTTGATGGAAAGAATTGGAAACATGTAAGTTTATACTTAAAGTGTGCATATAGTTAATTTTCTCATATATGGATGCTGATATCCACTCTAATTGAAATAGATTGCACCAAATGGAACCGAGCCACTTGGAGCTGCAGTAGTAAGAGCTAGGGGATTCTTTCCAGATGCATACTGGTACTGGATAGGTTGTGGGGCACTTCTTGGATTCACGATGATCTTCAACATCTTCTACAGTATTGCACTTGCTTACCTGGACCGTGAGTATCTCTGGTGTCTCTACTTTCCCTTTGAAAAGAAAAAGTCCATGCACTAACAAGAATATAACTGCAGCATTTGGTAAGCCACAAGCTATGATATCAGAAGACGATGAGAATGCTGATACTGCTCAACTCACGGAGAGAAATGAAACTGAGGATCAGAACAAGAAGAAGGGAATGGTTCTTCCATTTGAACCCCATTCCATCACTTTTGATGATGTTGTATACTCAGTTGACATGCCTCAGGTAATTTTCCAGAACCCGTAGAATGATATTCGTGACTAGTTAGGCTTTTCTTTTCTATGAATAGTTAACTTAACATTCCAATGACTTGCAGGAAATGAAGGAACAAGGTTCCGCTGAAGACAGATTGGTACTTCTAAAGGGTGTAAGTGGAGCTTTTAGGCCAGGTGTTCTCACAGCTTTGATGGGTGTTAGTGGAGCTGGTAAAACAACACTGATGGATGTGTTGGCCGGAAGAAAAACTGGAGGATATATTGATGGAGACATCAAGATTTCTGGATATCCAAAGAAGCAAGAAACCTTTGCACGTATTTCTGGATATTGTGAGCAGAATGACATCCATTCGCCTTATGTTACAATTTATGAGTCCTTGGTTTACTCAGCTTGGCTGCGTTTACCTCAAGATGTTGACGAAAATAAGAGAAAGGTTGGTTCCTCTAAATTCTTAGCTCCATACTGATTATCTATCCTACAAATTGGTCGAACCTTCTAAAGAGCGTGCATGGCAGCCAATAACATTATCAATTCATTACCTTTCTGCAGATGTTTGTAGACGAAGTTATGGAACTTGTGGAGCTAACTCCATTAAGATCAGCCTTAGTCGGATTGCCTGGAGTCAATGGTCTATCAACCGAGCAACGCAAAAGGTTGACCATTGCAGTTGAACTGGTAGCAAACCCCTCTATCATTTTCATGGATGAACCAACTTCAGGGTTGGATGCAAGAGCTGCTGCCATTGTAATGAGAGCAGTTAGGAACACTGTTGATACAGGAAGAACCGTCGTCTGTACCATTCATCAGCCTAGCATTGACATATTTGAAGCCTTTGATGAGGTGAGTTTATTATCCTTCCAAGACAATGAAACTAATATATGTTCCCCTTTTTCTTTTGCTTTCGGATACTTAAGTAAACATGGCTTTGCAGCTATTTCTAATGAAACGAGGAGGACAGGAGATATATGTTGGTCCTTTGGGTCGCCATTCTTGCCATTTGATCAAATACTTTGAGGTATGTGATCAGAACAAAAAAATAGTTCTTTTTCGCAGAATTTATAATCAAATACTAATATTAGTTCTATCTTGAATTCAGTCTATGCCTGGAGTTAGTAAGATAAAGGAGGCTTATAATCCAGCAACTTGGATGTTAGAAGTCACAGCCTCATCTCAAGAAATGATGTTAGGGGTTGATTTTGCTGATTTGTACAAGAACTCAGACCTCTACAGGAGGAACAAAGCCTTAATTGCTGAACTAAGTACTCCTCGTCCCGGTACAAAGGATCTGCATTTCGAAAGTCAATTTTCACAGACTTTCTGGACCCAATGTATGGCTTGTCTCTGGAAGCAACACTGGTCGTACTGGCGTAATCCAGCTTATACTGCAGTTAGATTCATTTTCACAACATTCATAGCACTTGTCTTTGGCACAATGTTTTGGGATCTTGGTACCAAAGTGTAAGTACAAATCACAAAGAAGTAAATATAAACTTAAAAGATAACCTCCTATAGTGGTTAAGCTAAACTATTCGAGATTTCTTGATCACAGGAGCCGGAGCCAGGATCTTATCAACGCTATGGGATCCATGTATGCTGCAGTTCTCTTCCTTGGTGTACAAAATTCATCATCAGTCCAGCCTGTTGTAGCCGTTGAGCGTACTGTATTTTACAGAGAAAAAGCTGCTGGAATGTATTCTGCCATACCTTATGCCTTTGGACAGGTAACCAGACAGTTTCAATTTGTCACAACCTATACATATATCTGCCTAAAATTAAAGATTTTAATCCATGAAATTGTATTTTCTTACAGGTTGTCATTGAAATTCCTTATGTATTTGTACAATCTGCTTTCTATGGTATCATTGTCTATGCAATGATCGGGTTTGAATGGACTGCTGCCAAGTTATTTTGGTACTTCTTCTTCATGTATTTCACCCTCTTGTACTTCACCTTCTATGGCATGATGACTGTGGCTATTACCCCGAACCAAAATGTTGCTTCCATTGTCGCGGCCTTTTTCTATGCAGTATGGAATCTCTTCTCCGGATTCATCATTCCACGACCTGTAAGTTCTTGAAAATCCTTCATTTCCGTCATTTTTTATCCATTTAAACTAACCTGAATCTTGAAATGATGACATGTTATCGTTGTATTTTTTGCTAAAAACAGCGTATCCCAATATGGTGGAGATGGTACTACTGGGCTTGCCCCGTTGCATGGACCTTGTATGGTCTTGTTGCATCCCAATTCGGAGACATCCAAACTACTCTTACCGATGAAGAAAATGTGGAACAATTCTTGAATCGTTATTTCGGATTTAAGCATGATTTTCTTGGAGTAGTTGCAGCTGTGATCGTCGCGTTGCCTGTTATGTTCGCCTTAACATTTGCATTGGCCATTAAGGCATTCAACTTCCAGAGAAGATAAGAGTCTTGACCTACCAAAGAGTACTTATGAGAAAAAAGAGCTTATAAAAATTATGTATAGGTCACAACTTTAGACCATTCCTTGTAATTTTTCTTTTATTATTATTGTGTATGTTATTTATTTTTTTAGCGTACAATAGACTGTGATCCGGCCCTTCCCCCGCCCCGTGTATAAAGGAAACTTAGTGCACCGGCCTGCCCTTTTTTTTTTTCTTTTTTTCCCTGGCTGAATTCCAAGTTTTGTGTAGAATAATTAGTTTATAAATGATAAATGAAAATATTTATACCATCAATTTACTCCACCTTTGGGTTTATCAGCTTCTAGATTTTCCTCATTATTTTCCAATTATCTTGGAGAAATCAATTTTTGGTCGGAATCTAGTCAGGTCAACATATATTCACGAAAGAATAGCAGAAAAAAAATACTACATTTGCGTTAATATTTTGAATCATATGTCCATCCAATAGTCACCTCTCCTTAACATGCTGCTATATATAAGCGCTCTGACTTTTACTCTAATTTGCACCAAGTATTCTTTTGTTCCTTATAACAATTCAGGTATCTCCCAATACTCTTTTTATGTTCATTTTAAGTATTGGGGACAAATTTTTCATTTTTAGGCACGCTCTCTGCCTCAGGGCGTTAAAAAAATTATCATTTGCATAGTTTACGAGTTCTGCTTAGAGTTGACGGGAACTAAAAGAAGATTAGCCTTGTGATCGATCGAGTGGACATAGGTTCGTGATGGAGCCAAATCTTAGCAATTTGAGAGGGAGCATAGGGAGAAGTTTCAGGGCAAATTCTAGCAACTCAGTATTTTCGCAATCAGCGAGAGATGAGGATGATGAAGAGGCTCTTAAATGGGCTGCTTTAGAAAAGTTGCCTACGTTCGTTCGAATGAGAAAAGGTTTATTGGTTGGACCAGAAGGTGAAGCTGCTGAAATTGATACAAAGAAGATTGGACATCAAGAAAGGAAGAATTTGCTTGAGAGGCTTGTCAAGGTTGCTGATGAAGACAATGAGAAGTTCTTGTTGAAACTCAAGGACAGAATTGAAAGGTACGTGAAAATAACTTTTCATGTATAGTTTGTTTTTCATTTCGGGAAATCTTGGGGCAACGGTAAGAGTTGTCACTGTGTGATTGGAAGGTCATGGCTTCAAAACTGTGAAAATTGCCTCTAGGACCTAATATGGTCCGATTCTTCTAGGAATTCGCGCATAATAATAGAGCTGGCCATGTGTCCAGGGGTCGAGGTTTAAGCCGTGATAACAGCCTCTTGCAGAAATGCAAGATATGGCTGCGGACATGCTGCGGACAGCTTAAGCTTTTTGATGAGACGGTCAAACACTTCAACATGGTAGCAGAGCATGAAAAAGTCATGAGATCGATTCCCACCGCCACCCATTGTCAAAATGAATTTCCACGTGCCTATCTATGAAAAAATCAGGCCAGCATGTGAGGGGGCGTGGAGAATATAATTATATATTAAAAGTGTGCTCCCTCTAACAGTTTAACATTTTATGAATTGAGTTTCCCTTTTCTAGTTTTATTTAATTGGTACATTTAACTTGTGTTTTTGTTTTTTGGAAAAAATGAAATATTTACAGAGTTGGGATTGATTTGCCAACAATAGAAGTGAGATATGAGCATCTAATTATTGAGGCAGATGCATATGTAGGAAGTAGAGCTTTGCCTTCTTTTATCAACTTCATGACCAACTTTGTTGAGGTAAAGATATGAATAACCGTAACATTTCAATATTTCTAATTTCTTTTCATTGACACTAACTCTTTATTTATTTCCAATTTTTTGCTCCAAAGACAATCTTGAATTCTGTTCACATACTTCCAAGTAGAAAGAGGAAAATCACAATTCTCAAAGATGTAAGTGGTATGATTAAGCCTTGTAGAATGACTCTACTATTGGGACCTCCAAGTTCTGGAAAGACTACTTTGTTATTAGCTTTGGCTGGTAAACTTGATCCTACTCTAAAGGTAAGATTTTCAATTCCAAATATCATAGATTATGGGGAAATGGCTAAATTTACCGCGTAATTTGGAAAATTATTTATATTTAGTCTTCGTTTAAGTTTTCGAATAAATATGCCTTGGAGTAACTGGTAAAGTTGTTGTCATGTGACCAGGAGGTCATGGGTTCAAGTCGTAGAAACAGCCTCTTGCAGAAATGTGAGGAAAGACTGCGTACGACCCTTTCCTGGACCCCGCGCATAGCGGGAGCTTAGTGCATCGGGCTGTCCTTTTTTTATGCCCTTGTTGTTAGTCTTTCGATCACATATAGCCCTCCACTCTAACAGAACAAAGGTCCCACACAAAGTATATGGGCAAATTTGGGAAACCTAATAGACTATGCTATGTAAATTTTCCTTGTTGGTGTGACTAATAAATTGTAAATCAATATCATAACTCATAACTAGTAGTAGTAACTAAGTAATAACTTGTATTATTTATAGTTTACTAATTCTACTAATTAAGGATAATTACCTCAAAAGTGACTTGACACTATAATATTTTTAGGCTGTCAGTTCATAGAAGTAGAAATAAGAAAAGAAAATACTAAAGTTTTCACCTTTTTTGGGAAATCAGGTTACTGGGAATGTGGCCTATAATGGACATGAACTACATGAATTTGTGCCACAAAAAACATCTGTTTATATCAGCCAACATGACTTGCATATTGGAGAAATGACTGTAAGGGAAACCTTGGAATTCTCTGCAAGATGTCAAGGAATTGGCCCTAGATATGGTTAGTATTTTCTTATTTGCTTTTTTTTCTTTGAAAAAAAAAAAGGGCAGCCCGGTGCCTAAGCTCCCACTATGCGTGGGGTCCGGAGAAGGGCCGGACCATAAGGGTCTTTTTTACGCAGCCTTATCCTGCATTTCTGCAAGAGTTTCGAGGGCTCGAATCCGTCACCTCCTGGAACTTTTCCAGTTATACTTAGAACTAAATGCAATTTTTATAAGTGTTTTGTTTCTTTTTTTTCTTTGGGGCAGTGCATTTATTTTTATTTTTTTCTTGAAAAACAGAGATGTTGGCTGAACTATCAAGAAGAGAGAAAGCAGCTAATATCAAACCAGATCCTGATATTGATATCTACATGAAGGTAAGAATGCAACTGAAGGACATGAAAGGGAATAATACCAAATCGTTTAGTACATTTACATTTATAGTTTTGAAGGGGAGGCTTGGAGCAACGGTAAAGTTGTCTCCGTGTGACCTATAGGTCACGGTTTCGAGCCGTGGAAGCAGCCGCTAATGCTTACATTAGGTTAGGCTGTCCACATCACACACTTAAAGAGTAGAGTGAAAAGAATGAATCGATGATCTTATCCACTTGTAATCTGCTGTATATAAAGGTTGTAGCCATCTGTTACAAAGAGTCCTGATATGTACAAAGTATATACATGATAACTATAGAAAATAATTTAAAAGGACCTAAACACATGAAAGTGATTGAGATAAACATTAACTCTAGAAACAGAAAAGAACTGAAACAAACCTAAGCTAAAACGTAGGAAACATATTTTAGTCGTTATTACGCCCCAGCAAGTTGGTGCTGGTATCAACCACACCCAACTTGGGAAAAAGCCGCCGCTCAAAGGAAGCACGTGGCAGAGGCTTGGTGAGTATATCAACAACTTGGTCAGCAGCATGCAAGTGTTTGACTTCAATCTCCTTGTTCTGGAGTTGATCCCGAACAAAATGAAAGTGTATGGCGACATGCTTCATTCGACTATAGAAAACAGGATTGGCACAGATATATACGTAGTGCTAACATTGTCACAATATACTGTCGGAGCACCAGCAAGAGGAAAATGAAGCTCACGAAGGAGATTAGACAGCCAGTTTGTTTCTGCTACAGCAGCAGCCACAGCACAGTATTCAGCTTCAGTTGACGAAAGGGAGACAGATCGCTGCTTCTTAGACGACCAGGAAATAAGAGTTCCACCTATAAAAAGCACATATCCTGATGTGGAGGTATGATTATCGGGATCGCCAGCCCAATCCGAATCAGCGAAAATAAGTAATCTAAAATCCTGTTTCTTGGCAATATTGATGCCAAAGTGGGAAGTTTCATGAAGATAGTGAAGAAGACGCTTAACTGCCTTCCAGTGAGCTTGACTTGGTTGATGCATGAAGTGGGAAAGTTTGCTAACAGCGAAGGCGATGTCTGGCCGAGTAAAAGAAAGGTATTGTGTAATTTACCAATAACTCACCGAGAAATAGAACCATCAGCAGGGTCATCTCTGGAAGAGGCAGTAAGAACTGTAGTGGAAGTCATTGGTGTTGGAGCACCCTTGTTTTCCTGCATACCAACATCATGTAACAAATCCAAAGTATACTTTTGTTGTGACAAGAATAAGCCTTCAGTGTGCGGAAAAACCTCAATACCCAAAAAATAGTTTAAGAGACGAAGATCCTTTAATGAAAACCAATGAGAGAGACGATCAATAATACTTTTTACACCTCGAGACTTATTACCATGATTATGTCGTCCACATAAACAAGCACATAAACAGTAAATTCAAAAATTGTGCAAGATGAACAAAGAGGAATCCGACTGAGACTTCACAAACCCAACAGTTGCCAAATAGTTCTTAAGCTCAGTGTACCAAGCGCGAGGTGCTTGTTTCAAGCCATAAATGGCTTTGTTGAGCTTGCACACATGTGAGGAGTGATTATGATCCTCAAAGCCAGTGGGTTGTCGCATATAAACCTCCTTTTCTAATCGACCTTGATGAAATGCATTATTCACATCTAGTTGATGGATGAGCCAGCTATGTTTAGTAGCAATAGCAAGAACTAAACGGACAGTGGCTGGCTTGACTACCGAGCTGAAGGTTGAATGATAGTTCAGACCCGGGCGTTGTGTAAATCCTTTAGCAACTAGACGAGCCTTATACCTGTAAAATCGAACCATCAGGATGATGCTTTATACGGAATAACCACTTACTGTCAACCACATTCATAGAAGGACTGAATGGTACCAAATCCCATGTCCGATTTCGAACTAGCGCATCAAACTCAGATTTCATAGCTTGTTTCCAATGAGGATAAGGGTGGTATTGTTTGTATGTGCCAGGTATGAAGGATGGAGAGGATTGGACAGTGACATTGAATTGTTTTGGTTTAAGACTTTTGGTCTTAGAACGGGTGACCATGGGATGTGAAAGTGATTTGGTTATGACAGGAACTTGTGGGGAAAGTGGGTTGGAAACCACTGTGGGTTGTGAATTGAGGGGCTCGGATGGTGAATTGTGTGTTGTTTGTAACACTGAAGATTGAGGGCGGATGTTGGTAAGTGAGTAAGGGGTGGTTTGGGGGAGGTCTAGAATCTAAGGGTAAAAGTGTGGTGGGTTGAGGCAAAGAAGGAAACTGTTGGGGTGCTGAAATTGAAGGCGATGGATGAATTTGAATCGGCAATGAAGATTGAGAATTACCTGAGTTGATGGAGGCACTTTGGGTTGTAGAGGAGGGCGAGAGTGAGCGCGTGGGCAGCGACACAACTGGATCTGGAAGCTGATAAGAAGCATTTGAAACCAAAGGTTTATCCTCTGAAGGTTGTTCCACAAAATAGTTTTTTCAAGATACATCAGTTAGTTGTGTTTTTATTCTTCAAGTGAGAAAGCAGATTTTCAAAAGGAAAATTGTCTTCCAGAAATAGAACATCTCTGGACAATTTTTTTTTTGAATTTATAGGATCTAAACATTGGTGGCAGTAATAATTATTTGAAAATCCTAAATAATCACATGGAGTTGAACAGGGCTCTAATTTATTCCTAGCATAAGGTTTAACCCATGGGTACCATAGACAATCAAAAACTATAATGGAATCATATTTGGGTGTATCTTGAAATAGAATCTCATATGGGCACTTATCTTTTAAATTTTGAGTGGTCAGTCTATTTATAAGATAGACTGCTTGTTGACAAGCAAAACTCCAAAAATATGATGGTAATGAAGCTTCATGTAACAAAGTTCTGGCAGTCTCAGTAACATGTCTATGTCGGCGTTCAATCAGAGCTACTCGTTGTGGTGTATATGGAGGTGACACTAAGTGTTCAATACCATGTGTTTTTAGATAAGATGACAAACTTTGAAATTCACCACCACCATCAGTGTATAAGGATAAAATTTTTGTTTGAAATCATTTTTCAAGCAATGGATACAAGTTTGAAAAATGTCCAAGACTTCCTTTTTCGATTTTAAAATGAACAACCACATATATTTAGAGAACTGATCAACAAACAGAACATAATATCTTTTTTTATCAATTGACAAAACAGGCGAAGGACCCCATAAATCACTATAAAGAATGTGCTATGGCCTTTGACTATGCAAAGAATTTTCAGAGAATGTCAACCTGTGCATTTTATTCGAATAACAAGAATTATAACTTGAAGTTGTTCTAGAATGAGAAACAGGAATGGAAAACCTATGCAAAATTTTATTCAAAACATGGTGATTAGGATGTCCTAAGCGTCGATGCCACAGGTTGAGAGGAACAACCACATTACACTGAGGAGAACTTTGTGTGCTGCCCGGCGCCACTCATACAGCCCGTTTTTATTCGCCCCGTGTAGTAGAAGTGCCCCCGTAATCAGATCCTTCACAAGATAATAAAAAAAGGAAAATATTCTATGGATATCTGATTATCTTGACAAAATTGACATAAATAAGATTGCTTTTTATGGCAGGAGAACATAAAGTGTTAAGTAGTTTGAAATCGTAGTTTGAAATCATAGTTTGATGCACTTATGTTAGCGTTATCGGTATGGCTAATTGGAATGGTATTACCATTGCCCATTGCAATCTCTCCGAGACCTTGATATTGTGACCACGCATAAGCATTGACACTTGAGCTTTCCACGGAGAGAAGTTGTGGCTGCCAGCTAATTTGATGGGCAACTGCGTTACAGAATTGAACTGAACAATTGTGGTGTTGTTAGCATCAGAATTAACCACAGAAACGTTGGGGGCCATTGCAGGTGATGAATGTGTGAGTTATCAGATAATGGACTCGTAAGAGTGAGAGAGGCGCTAATACCATAAAGAGTAGAGTGAAAAGAATGAATCGATGATTTTATTCACTTGTAATCTGCTGTATATAAAGGCTGTAGCCATCTGTTACAAAGAGTCCTGATATGTACAAAGTCTATACATGATAACTATAGAAAACAATTTAAAAGGACCTAAACACATGGACATCAACTCTAGAAACAGAAAAGAACTGAAACAAACCTAAGCTAAAACGTAGGAAACATATTTCAGTCTCTATTAGCTAACACGGGATGTTTTGTGCACCTGGCTGCCTTTTTTTACATTTATAGTTTTGATTGTTTTTTGGGAAATGTAGGCTTCAGTAACAAAAGGACAGGAAGCAAATGTTGTTACAGATTATGTTCTTAAGGTAATACTTCCATTATTCAAGTATTCCTCCTATATTGCAGTTTAATAAGCATTAAAGTATACTGCACACTTTAACTTGTAGTAGATAACCTGTCTTATTTTTCAGGATACAAATTCTAATTTTTATGGACGTTACCTATAGTTATCTTCCAGTAAAAGTAATTTGGTTGATCTGACTTCCATTTGCAGATTTTGGGACTGGACGTTTGTGCTGATACTATGGTGGGAGATGAAATGATAAGGGGCATTTCAGGGGGGCAAAAGAAACGTGTAACAACGGGTGAAATGCTTGTTGGACCATCCAAGGCGCTTTTCATGGATGAAATCTCAACTGGATTGGACAGTTCAACTACTTTCTCTATTGTCAATTCTCTAAGACAATCTGTGCAACTCTTGAAAGGAACTGCTGTGATATCTCTATTGCAGCCAGCCCCTGAGACTTACAATCTGTTTGATGACATTATTTTGTTATCAGATGGATACATTGTCTATCAGGGCCCTCGAGAAGCGGTTCTTCACTTCTTTGAATCCATGGGATTCAAATGCCCCGAGAGAAAAGGAGTGGCAGATTTCTTGCAAGAGGTATGTCTTACAATAAAGTATAACCTGCAAAGTTTACGACGTTGTGTTGAAATGTGCCACCATTTCATCTAAAAGTATAAACTGTTAGAGGGCGCGCATTTTATATGGTTTATTATGTATTCAATGTGTCCCCTCACGTACCGCTCTGATTCCTTATCATGGGTGATGATGAGACTTAAACAACGACCTTTGTTTTTTATGATAAGATGCGGGAAGCGAGGTTGAGATGGTTCGGGCATGTGCAGAGGAGAGACACAGATGCCCCAGTGCGGAGGTGTGAGAGGTTGGCTATGGACGGGTTCCGGAGGGGTAGAGGTAGGCCAAAGAAGTATTGGGGAGAGGTGATTAGACGGGATATGGCGCAGGTGCAACTTACTGAGGATATGACCTTAGATAGGAGGTTGTGGAGGACACGGATTAGGGTAGAAGGGAAGTAGGTAGTCGAGCGTAGTCCCCTTTACGCTTACACAATGATAGTGTAGTGTTATTACTGTAGGATCAATTAGCCTGTTACACTTATAGGCGCATTATTGCGCTATAGTACCCTGTAGTTTGATTCCTGCTGCTATGTGTTCTTTAGTGTAATTTATTTATCTTATTTAGTTGTGTTAGCTACTGCTTCCTGTTGTTAGAATGTGCTACCATTGCGTATTTGATTTTTACTATCTGCATGCCCACAATGCTTTAATTTCTCGTCTGAGTCTGACCGTTTCTCATACTTTGTTTTGATTTTCTTGCTTTGCCTGATTATACTTTGTCTTGAGCCGAGGGTCTCCCGAAAACAGCCGCTCCACCTACCAAGGTGGAGGTAAGGTCTGTGTACATTCTACCCTCTCCAGACCCCACATTGTGGGATTTCACTAGGAATATTGTTGTTGTTGTTGTTGTTGAAGTATGTGACCACCATAAAAGCTTATTCTGCTAGATATACCGAACTTTTATGTAGTTAACTATGTCTTAGACATAGAACAAAGAAGTTTCGTTTCTATAATGTGGAAGTTTTAAATTACTTATTGCAGGTAACATCAAAGAAGGATCAACAACAATATTGGGCCAAGAAAGATGAGCCTTACAGATTTGTCCCATCGAAAGAATTTGCTGAGGCATATAAGTCTTTCCATGTTGGAAAGGAACTTGGTGATGAGCTTGCAACCCCATATGACAAGAGCAAAAGCCACCCTGCTGCTTTGTCTACCCAGAAGTATGGTATAGGGACGAAACAACTGTTGAAGGTCTGCGCTGAACGAGAATTCCTACTGATGAAGAGGAACTCATTTGTTTACATCTTCAAGCTCGTTCAGGTATTGACTACTTGGTCTATTAGAAATATATAGTAAGTGTTTGTCATTTCATAACCTTGTGCCAGTTGTAATGATCTCTTGTTTCTGTTCTGTTTTCTCAGCTCGCGGTAATGGCACTTATAACGATGAGTGTCTTTTTCCGAACTACGATGCCCCGAGATAATATGGATGACGGAGGGATGTATGCTGGTGCTCTCTTTTTCGTGGTCGTTATGATTATGTTTAATGGAATGGCTGAGATCAACCTGACAATTTTAAAGCTTCCAGTCTTCTTCAAGCAAAGGGACCTTCTCTTTTACCCTTCATGGGCTTATTCCCTTCCCACATGGATTCTCAAAATCCCTATAACATTTATTGAAGTTGCTCTTTGGACATTTCTTACATATTATGTCATCGGATTTGATCCGAATGTTTCAAGGTAATGGAAGAAAAAGACAGTACAAAAGTAATAGTTAGATGACCATAATTTCATGATTATTGAGGGACTATCGCTTTGCAGGTTGTTCAAACAATTCTTTCTTCTCATACTAGTACACCAGATGGCATCAGGATTGTTCAGATTCATTTCAGCAGCGGGGAGAACAATGGGAGTCGCTTGCACATTTGGAGCATTTGCGCTGGTTTTACAATTTGCATTGTGTGGATTTGTCCTCTCAAGAGGTATATTTTATGATTTTCGCAGAAATTCCTTTTCTTGTTCAATCAGACCTATATTTATTTTCTGTTTTGCTTGATACTGAAGATAATGTGAAGAAATGGTGGATCTGGGGTTACTGGATCTCACCATTAATGTATTCCGTGAATTCAATTCTTGTGAATGAATTTGATGGGAAGCATTGGAAACATGTAAGTGTTTTGTTCCAAACCACATGCAAATAGTTAAGATTTCTCATATAATGGATGCTCATATCCACTCTTAATTAAAATAGATCACGCCAACTGGAGAACCACTTGGAGCTGCAGTAGTAAGAGGTCGAGGTTTCTTTCCAGATGCATATTGGTACTGGAGAGGTATTGGGGCACTTGTTGGATTCATAATAGTCTTCAACCTCTGCTATGCTATTGGACTCGCTTACCTGAAACGTGAGGATCTCTGGTGCCTTATCTTTCCCCTTGAAAAGAAAAATTCCATGTACTAACATAAACGAACGATCAGACAAAAGAATTTACCTCTAGAAAACTCATTTAGATAGGTCAGTTTATGACTTCAAGGACTGTTAGAGAGGGGGTTAATACCTTATTTCTTGTATATAACTGCAGCATTTGGTAAGCCACAAGCTATGATATCAGAAGACGATGAGGATGCTGATAATGTCCAACTCATTGAGGGAAGTAAAACTGAGGGTCAGAACAAGAAGAAGGGAATGGTTCTTCCATTTGAACCCCATTGCATCACTTTTGATAACGTTGTATACTCTGTTGATATGCCTCAGGTAAATTCAAAAAAATTGTCACTAATAATATCCGTGACTCGTGAGGCTTTTATTTTCTATGAACAACTAACTTACAATTCTAATGAACTGTAGGAAATAAAAGAACAAGGTTGCACTGAAGATAGATTGGTACTTCTAAAGGGTGTGAGTGGAGCTTTCAGGCCAGGTGTTCTCACAGCTTTGATGGGTGTTAGTGGTGCTGGTAAAACGACATTGATGGATGTCTTAGCTGGAAGAAAAACCGGAGGATATATTGATGGCGACATCAAGATTTCTGGATATCCAAAGAAGCAAGAAACCTTTGCACGTATTTCTGGATATTGTGAGCAGAATGACATCCATTCGCCTTATGTTACAGTATATGAGTCCTTGGTTTACTCAGCTTGGCTGCGTTTACCTCAAGACGTTGACGAAAATAAGAGAACGGTCGGTTCCTCTAAATTCTTTCTCCATAGCGATAATCTATTTGTAGTTGAACCTATTAAAGAAACATGCATGGCAGCCAATAACATTATCCATTGATTACTTTCCTGTAGATGTTTGTTGACGAAGTTATGGAACTTGTGGAGCTAACTCCATTAAGATCAGCCTTAGTCGGATTGCCTGGAGTCAATGGTTTATCGACCGAGCAACGTAAAAGACTGACCATTGCAGTTGAACTGGTAGCAAATCCCTCTATCATTTTCATGGATGAACCAACTTCAGGGTTGGATGCAAGAGCTGCTGCTATTGTAATGAGAGCTGTTAGGAACACTGTCGATACAGGAAGAACCGTCGTCTGTACCATTCATCAGCCTAGCATCGACATTTTTGAAGCCTTTGATGAGGTTAGTTTATTAACCTTCCAGGACAATGAAGCTAGTATTTGTTTCACCTTTTTCTTTGCGACCGGATACTAAAAGTAAACACGGCTTTGCAGCTATTTCTAATGAAACGAGGAGGACGGGAGATATATGTTGGTCCTCTAGGTCGCTATTCTTGCCATTTGATCAAATACTTTGAGGTATGTTAACAAAGAAAAAGACGTGTTTTCTTTTTCGCGGAATTTAAAATCAAATATTAATCTTAGTTTTGTCTTGAGTTCAGTCAATTCCTGGAGTTACTAAGATAAAGGAGGCTTATAATCCAGCAACTTGGATGTTAGAAGTCACATCTGCATCTCAAGAAATGATGTTAGGGGTTGACTTTGCTGATTTGTACAAGAAATCAGACCTCTACGAGAGGAACAAAGCCTTGATTGCTGAATTAAGTACGCCTCGTCCTGGTACAAAGGATCTGCATTTTGAAACCCAATTCTCACAGCCTTTCTGGACCCAATGTATGGCTTGTCTCTGGAAGCAGTATTTGTCGTACTGGCGTAATCCATCTTACACGGCAGTTAGATTCCTCTTCACAATATTCCTAGCACTTATCTTTGGCACATTGTTCTGGGATCTCGGTACCAAAGTGTAAGTAACATCACAATGAGAAGTAAATATAAACTTGAAAAGAGAAAGGTAACTTCCTATAATACTTAGCTAAACCTTTCGAGCTTTATTCATCATAGGAGTCGGAGCCAGGATCTTTTCAATGCTATGGGATCTATGTATGCTGCAACTCTCTTCCTTGGTGTACAAAATTCATCATCGGTCCAGCCTGTTGTAGCCGTTGAGCGTACTGTATTTTACAGAGAAAGAGCTGCTGGAATGTATTCTGCTATACCTTATGCCTTTGGACAGGTAACTAGACAGTTTCAATTTGTCACAACCTATACATATATCTGCCTAAAATTAAAAAATTTAATCCATGAAATTGTATTTTCTTACAGGTTGTCATTGAAATTCCTTACGTATTTGTACAATCTGCTTTCTATGGTATCATTGTCTATGCAATGATCGGGTTTGAATGGACTGCTGCCAAGTTCTTTTGGTACTTCTTCTTCATGTATTTCACCCTCTTGTACTTCACCTTCTATGGCATGATGACTGTGGCTATTACCCCGAATCAAAACGTTGCTTCCATTGTCGCGGCCTTCTTCTATGCAGTATGGAATCTCTTCTCAGGATTTATCGTTCCACGACCTGTAAGTTTTTGAAAATCCTTCATTTCCATCATTTATTTTTATCCACATAAACTAAACTGAATCTCGAAATGATGACATGTTATCGTTGTATTTTTTGCTAAAAACAGCGTATTCCAATATGGTGGAGATGGTACTACTGGGCTTGCCCTGTTGCATGGACCTTATATGGTCTCGTTGCATCACAATTCGGAGAGCTCCAAAATAAGCTTAGCGATGATGAAAATGTGGAACAATTCTTGGGGCGTTATTTTGGATTTGAGCGTGATTTTCTTGGAGTAGTTGCAGGAATTATCGTTGCATGGCCTGTTGTTTTCGCCTTCATGTTTGCATTCGCCATTAAGGCATTCAACTTCCAGAAAAGATAAGAGAGTTAACCTTCTAAGAACTTGAGAGAAAGAAGAGAATACAGAACTACTATGTACAGTTCACTACTTGAAGATTGTTTCTTGTAATCTTTTTTGTGCTGATTATGTTCTTTTTTTCTTCTTTAATCCCAAGTTTTGTTTTACAAACAAATAATTTGTTCATTACTAAATGAAAATATATGGATTTATTTTTTTCTTACCTTCCCCTTCACAAATTCTATTCTCAATGTTGAAAAGTGCTACTCCGAGCCGAAGGTCTATCGGAAACAACCTCTCTACCCCACAAAGGTAGTGGTAAGGTCTGCGTACATCTTACCCTTTCCAGTCTCTCTGTGGGATTACATTGGGCATGTTGTTGTAGTAGTTATCTTGCTATTCCTTGAGACAGTTCAACACTCACTCATGGAGATATCTTATATTCATTCACTTTATCAAACTTCTTGTTTAAATCCTGGGAAACTAAATAAAAGTCCGATCCATGTGTGCGCTACTCAGAAGCTCCTTCAACAATCAACTCTATAATCTTAATGCAGGACATATTGTCATCACATGACTTCAATCCCATTGACCAGCCAAGTATGAGTCAAATGTAGTACTTTTCATTGTTATAAAAGGCTTTTTCGAGACTCACACGGGGCTCGTTCCTGGGCGGGGCACTTGCAATACGCCATAAGGCTCAAATGTGGGGTTTTGTTTTGTGAGTTTTATGCCCCAAGCGTCCGACCTGTATGCCCTAAACACTCCTAATACTCGGGGTTCAGCCAGCAATTCCTGCTCAAATCTCTTCACTAATTTATGAAGTATGTAACATTGGATTAGGTCACAAGAATCATCTGTGTAATTTGATCTAGTTCATCAGCAGCCCTTGCATGACGAAAAAATTTCTGTTGTCACAAGATTGAGTAGCTCACAAGTTTGTATTATATGTTCACCTGATAATGTCTTTTTGCATATGTATCCTATTTCGTTACCCAGTGTTTTGCATTTAGCACCTTTTTATTTGGACCCTCCTTTAATTGCAGTTATTACCGACTGTATGATTCTTTTTGCTCCCAAATGCACACGCAAATATACACGATCTATCTAAAATGAAGCGTCAAGGATAATGCCATGGAGTTTCAACATCTATAAACAAGTCCTGGAGTTCAAACAAATCTTTAAAGGTATTACATTTCTTTCTCCAATAAAATGAACCAAAGAATCAGCCTACCTTATTGATCCGTCAGAAATTGATGCAACCTTGCAAATACCAACTGATGTGGTGAATGGCACATCTTTATAGCAGGCTACCAATTCCTTATTGGTATGAAAACCTACCTGAAGAGTTTCCCAAACCTTCTTCTTAGGGTTTAAGACACTGTCAGGCTCGCCATCAAACCCCGGGAATGTAAGTCGTTCCCCAATTGCAGCATCTTTAGGTGGCTCAACTAATTCAACCTGACGTTGTAACATCATATAAATGATCAGAAAGTCTATCCAGATAAAATCCAATTAATAAAATTGGCAAAGGGACAAGTCCCTACAGCCAGCAGTCATATAATGATTGCTCTACGATATTATTGTTGCCTGCTATCACCAAAATATTTGCCACTTATCTACCTGTAGTTTCAAGAACACAATGTTTGATGTTTCTATTGAGTAACAAAAATGGGGGGGGGGGGGGGGGGGGGGGGGAGATGTTCTTAGCCTCTTTTCCCGTACTCTTCTCCCCATTTTTTTCGGGTTCCTTCCAATGTTTTTGTTTGTTTAACTCGACTTTTCCATTAATTAACTTGTCATATTACATTTCAGTATTAAGTACTGTAGTTCCACAAAAACACATATGTAAGGTACATAATATATTTGGTCTAGCTACCTAAGTGTGAAGGTTAAGAATTCTCAAAAAACATCTCACTACAAAAGCTACACACCATGCTCTCGTCCTAAAAAGCTATATTAGCCTTGCAAATTTCGTGTGATTGTTCTTATATAGTGGGAAAATGTGAGATATAGAGAATCTCTTGTTTTAGTGAACTTTATTCAATCTTTTCTTTCTTTTCTGGCCTTAAATTTTTATCTCTTTTTTGTATTGGGTTTCTTTGCGTGAGGGGTTAGTAGTCATAGCATTCAGACTGAATATGTAGAAATCAATCATGGCAAGACACACAGCAAATTTCCGGGGAAATGGACAGAAGAGATGAGCACGCGTTGCTGTTTACCTTAGTGTGATCACTATTAGAAGCAGCAAGAACCATTGCCTGGGACTTTATCCCCCTCATGCTAGCTGGTTTTAGGTTGCATAAAACACAGACCTTCCGATTCTGAAAGGGAAATGTCACTGCAAATAAATATCACCAGCTCATGTTATATTTGGAAATTGCAATGGTGTAGAAGCCAAACCTGCATCTCCTCAAGTGGAATATACTTTACAAGGCCACTAACAACAGTTCTGGGCAGAGCTTCGCCAACATCAATCTCTTCCACATACAATGAATCAGCATCAGGATGTTTCTGCGCTTTTGTTATGAGGCCAACACGAATGTCGAGTCTACTAATGGAAATTTCTCCTTCAACAGAAGATGGGGCCTTAGATTTAGTTTCAGAAGATTTTGTTGCACGTTCCTTCTTATTACCATCTGGTACACAATACAAAAATCAAAGTGAGCCAGAATCCATATGAATGTCGTGAGAGAATAGAGCTAAACTGCAGCCACCAGCCATGGCTACTAGACCTAGAACTTGAATAAGAATCTGACAGGATCCCAATACTAGATGCATAAGGGTAGATGATTTACTTGTCTCTTATGAAAGCATAAGGAATCTGTATGTATTCTTGAAAGCTTATCCCAATTTGGAAAAGTTCTCTGAGTGTACACCACAAATGAGTAAGCGAACGCCTGAAAGGTTGGGACTTACGCCTCATGATACTTGGACCACACCCCCTCAACCCACCTCGATGCGTTTTAACCCCCTCTCTAGGCTCACCCGAGTCCCAGAAAACGCATTTTAAACACTGTTTTTCGTTAAACTGTATGACTTCCAAGAGATTGTAGGTCTTTCAAAACTTCATTTCCATCAATCTTCTTAGCAATAATATAGCATCGGTATATCGACCAGGCATAAATCAAACTAGTTTTCTGTCACTTTTGTAGTGTCCCCAAGTCCACATTGTATCACTCTTTCCCAAAGTTCCATCATATGGCACTCCGGTTCTAAGTTGCGCGGACTCTTCACTTTCATTGAAGCACCCGTGTCGGATTCTCCAAAAATACACTACTTTTGTAGTGTCCGACATTCACCCGTCAATGTTTTTGAAGAGTCCAAGTAACATAGCTCTGGTTCATAAGTTTAATGTCACAATAGTTCGCACAACTTTGGATATCTCCTTGGTACTCTTTCTCCACTCATCTGACATCCTACCACTTCTTAGTATAGCATTAAATAGCTTGATAAGCCATACTGCTCCAACCTCCCCAAGACACATCCAAACCTCTATGGGGATACTATCTGTATTCTGTGCCACAAGAGGTATTTACTTTTTTTTTTTGACAAGTAAATAAGATTATACTATACTGCACTATGGGTGCATCCCATTACCACACACACTAAAATAAAAAATCAAAGCACCTGCTCAAAAACTTGTGCCTAAAGAAACTAGAAGGCTCCTTAAACCCTTAACACGCCTGCCCGACAAATAAATAAATTCACGACAGAATGTCAAATAAATGGAAATCCTAACCTGATATTTTTGCTTTGTTCAATTGTTCAGCCATCTGTTTGGCCTCAGTTTCTGCTTTCAGAGCCCTATCTGCCCTATCTGCCTGACTTCCTGCAAACTTCTCTCTGTAGAATGCAACTTCTTCATCTTTCTGTATATTATCATCAGCATCAATTATAAACCAGCAAACAAATGAAAGAATGAACAAAGATGCAGTAAAAAGAGACTGAAATGTATTACCAGCTCCTTGAACAATGGCGCTGGTGTTCCAATTTTGTGACCTGCAGGTAGAATATCCCATGGTCTTTTGCTATTTTCAATTTCACCTCCTTTATCAGACAATGAAAGTTGTGTTTCAGGAGGCAAGTTGAGCTGCTTAAGCACCTGTCAATCAAGAGGGAAAAACATCAAACCCCTGCACATAGACAGATGACATCAACACAAAGTTCAATTTTGTCATGATGGCAACAGAAATATTACCTCACGTGAAATGGATGGCATAAATGGCTCTAAAAGACATGCCAGAAGATATACTAGACCACAAGCAGTTCTCATCACTATCGAACAGGAAGGCTTATCTTCCTTGTAAAGCTTCCAAAATTGGCTCTCCTACAGAAAGAAATTTGAAGTGATGAACCTCAACAGTTTGAGATTAGAACAACCATAAGAATACCCACAAACATTACCTTTGTCACATGAAAAATTCAAAACTTCAGCTAGTTAAAATAAAATGAGATAATTACATCGCATTGCTTGAGCCGAGGGTCTCCCGGAAACAGCCGCTCTACCTACCAAGGTAGAGGTAAGGTCTGCGTACACTCTACCCTTTCCAGACCCCACGTTATGAGATTTCACTGGGTATGTTGTTGTTGTTGTACATCGCATTGCTGTTATTGATAAAAAGACTAGAGAGCTGGAGAACATTTGACAATTACCTGCAGATAACGGTTTCCTTCACCAGAAATAGACATAGCATCCTTCAAGCCTTGCTTTAATTTAACCTAGACCAATTGCAATAGATTTAGGTTATTCAAAGCATTGTAGGAAAGAAGAGAACCAATCAAGATAGAATCAGATACAAGAAAATGTGTCACCCGTGGCAGATGAGTCACCTTATTATCATAACTTCCTTGTTTCTCTTTCTTGTTTTTTTTTCTTTTTCTTTACTGATAAAATAAGATCACATATTTATAGTTCACTACAACTGGGAAACCCAGGAAAAGTTGTTTAACCACCTTCTCCATGGCTTCTATATATTGCTGTACACAACTTCCAACTTTTTCACCCAATGCCTGTGTCAAGGAATGTGATTCTGCTCCTTCAGCGTCCGGAATAATCGAACCATAACCTGAGGCTGTATGAGGGCATTGTCAATCTGCTAGATATGTCGGAAAAAGGAGATAAGACATTTTCCATAGCAGACATATGGATTCTAGACAATTAGCATAATGTACTACTTCCACTCAACCATAACTCTACATCTTCTTTCTCGAAAGAAATATTTTCATACCTTTTTTTTCTGCTTTCTATTAATTTTTCCTTCTTGATAAGTTATTCTTCTTTCTAAAATAACAGTTTCATTTTGGCAATATATTTTCTTGTTTTACAATTACCAGTTTTAAAAAAAACAGTTTCATAATTCAAGGACGCGTAGTGAGAGACTTTGTTTTTATTTTTTCATTACCAGGAAATAGAAATACAGATTTTCAGCAATAAACCATATATGTACAGATTACTAACAACAGGAAATATGAACCATGTCATTTGATACATAAACCAGAGGAATTATAGGAAAGATAAACAGACAGCAAATAAGCTGCCAAACCTTTTCAAAGTCTAATTGACACAAAATATCAACAGAGAAGCAACCTTGACAACTATATAGCCCATTAACAGGGGAAACCTATGTAAATATCTAAAAGTCAGCTAGCTGAGATACCTGGATCTTTTGCGATGAAACTCAGGACTCTATTGACGAAATTGCCTAAGTTGCTTAGCAACTCACTGTTTAACTTTGCTTGTAGGTCTGCCCACGTAAACAAAGTATCTGATACCTACAATAACTGAAAATATTTAGCGATACAATCGTGTTACACGACTAGGATTTTTTTTTTTTGAAACATGCTAGGATTTTATAGATGACAAAAAAGCAAGCACTGAGACAACAAATATCATTGTCAAGCACCAAGGCCCCACCTCTGGCCTGTTTGTCAGCAAGTAATATCTCCATACTTCTACAGGAATATTTGTATCTTTTACATCATTGCCAAAAACTCCTATACCTTTGCTCTTCGAGAATTTGCCTGATTATGCCAACCAAAAAAGTGAATAGGAGAAAAGATCAAATCAGAAAACATGGAACAATATATTATTGAGTAATATCTCAAACTAAAGTCTCAAACAGCAATTACACGTTGCAACACTCAACTAATTTCCAACTAACCTGCTTCATAGTTCAAGTATTCTGTTACGCTGATAGTTTTCATAAGCGTCCATCTTTCACCAGTTCCAAGAAGCGTAGATGGGAATATTACCTGGAAAATGCAACATTCATCATTGGTACATGATTTAGCCACTCATTCCCTCACATATAAGTTATAACCACCTAGATATACCTAAACTACTCCCAGGACAGAAAACTAATAATCCGCGTAAAAATCATGAGCAGCCAACAACACATCAAAAGATAAGACAAATGGCAATGCAGAAAGCATGTGCGGCCATTAGTTGTCACTATTACCCTTCGTTCAAAATAAATTAAGGAGTAAGTTCAGAAAATTAGAACCCTACCAGCTAACGCATGATTATGTTATAGTTTCCAGCACTTACAGTGTGAAAAGGCACATTGTCCTTGCCCATGAACTGATACAGCTCCACATTATCTGGATTCTTCCACCACTTCTCCCACTCAGTTGTGTAGCATGAGGTGATTGATACGTATCCAATAGGAGCATCAAACCATACATAGAAAACCTAATAACCAAACAATGAATAATGTCATGAAGCCAGGATCATAGGTAACAATGTTTGTTAACTTCAAATAAAATCGACACAATAAAATTGATAGCTGGATGTAGATCAATTATCACAGAGTTACGAGTTGCAATCAACTGTTTTCACTCAACCAACCTTTTCCTTGTATTTTTCATGTGGTACTGGAACTCCCCATTTCAAATCTCTGGTTATACACCTTGATTTAAGTCCTTCTCTAAGCCACGCATGTGTCGTATAGATAGCATTCTGACTCCATCCCCCGGACACTGAGATGTTGTTGATATATGCTTCTAACTTATCCTTCAGCAAAGGGAGCTCAAGAAACAAATGGTCTGTATCTCGGATACAAGGGGTGTTGCAACAAACCTGTTGAGTTAGCAAGCTAAGATATACGCAGTTCGTAAAACTTTCTACCACATCCATGTACTCTTAGTCCACAACGTGAATTAGTAGAACTTTTAACACACATACTCCTAATCTAATATATGAACAAGATTTAGGATAATTTTTGTGCTTCCAATCCTTCATACATTCAATTATATCGCAGTACAATGAATCCTGTTCAAATTATGTGATTTGGCTCAAACAAAATTCAAGTGTCTCGCTGAAGGAATCTGCATTTCATTTTCAAGAAACTGATATTTGATTAACTAACATGAGATTTTTAAGAATAAAACCTAGTAAGGAATACACATCTAATGGAATATGAGAGGACAAGCGAACCTTGCATCTGGGCTCCAATAGTTCTGTGGGATTTAATAGTTTCCCACACTTCTCGCATTGGTCTCCTCGTGCAGAATCATAGTTGCAACCTGGCGTTGGACAGTTACCCTCTACAAGTCTATCCGCTAAGAACTTTTTGCAGGTATCACAGTACGGCTGCATAAAAGAATGAACTTCAATTAGGAAAATGTCAACTAAACTCCAGCTGTGGTTCTTGCAACTCCAGTTAAAGAAGCATTTGAAAGCTAAATCAAAATGTCTAGCCATAGAAGCACACAACAGTAGAAACCTGCTATTTCCAGGGAAACAATTTCTTCTTCTTTTTTTTTTTTTTTTTTGAGAAAGATGATTAGCCAGGGAGACAATTCGAACTAGAACCTGATACCTGCTGCATTGTATTCTCAGAAAGCCAATTATTTTCCCAGAGCTTCTTGAAAATTGCTTGACAAACTTCTGTCTGTTGTGGTGTTGATGTGCGTCCAAATTCATCAAAGCTTATATCAAACCATTTATAAACTTCTTTATGAATTGCATGATATCTGCAAGCCAATAAGAGGAAAGAGAAATCGAGAAATCATGAAATCGAGTTGGGTTCATGCTCTCAACTGTATAAAGTAAAAGGATGAATTTTCAAGGACTCAGAAGAAAACACATCAACTTTTTATTTTTCAAAGGGAATGTAAGTACAACATGCATCTATCATGGCTAATATTTTTTCAACTGCTTTCCTGGAGTGTACTAACCACAATGCTAGACAACCTCTTCTGAGCTCTAGATACAGTTGTGTGAACAAGTCTACAGGAATTTATTTAACTGCTACTTTTCCTTATATAAGCCTTACAAATTTCCAACCGGTACATCATCTGTTGTCCTCTGGACTTCCAATGGATTAACACATCTTAACTCTGTGAATCTACCACTTCAACAAGCATAAAAAATGGATGACTCGGAAGCTTAAAACCTACCAGATTTAAACTACTTTCCTTGGTCAGTAGGCCCAATAATATGTGAATCAGGAAAAGACAAACTGAGCGAACAAATTTCATTTCTGCCTCATGATTTTTACTAAAATATGTTATATACATTATACTTAACTTCATAAAAGACCATCGTGCTCAACATATCTCTTATATGAAAATCTCATATTTTAATAGAACAACCATTTGTTGAATTAAGGTCTGCAGGAGTATAAGTTATAAGCAATATGTTTGACAAGAAATTCATCTCTGGCAAAGTAATCTTCCGAACACACACTCTCTCTCTCCCTCTCTCTTTCTCTCACTATCGTTCTTCTTTTTCCTTTTTGTTGATAGCTCTATGGTACTATCTATGTACATATATAACACTAAGGGGTCGTTTGGTTTGTAAACAACTTATACTGGGATATAATGTGGGAATTATTATACGGGGATTAAATAATGAGGGGATTATTTAGTGGATATACTTTTATTAGTAGATGTTTGGTTCATTGGACTTTTTTTGATAAGGACTTTGGAGAAGTGCATCTTTTTCATTTTATTGTTTCATCCCCGGATTAATAATCTCAGGATTGCTACCCTACATTGAGTATGGGGCAAAAATAAGACCACAATTGTGGTATAAATAATCTCGGAATTGGTTACGCCAGAATAAAAATTTAACCAAATGCAAAATAAAATAATATCACATTTTATCTCATTATTGTTATCCCTTATATTTGTAATAAAACAACCCCTACGAGGTGGTTTGGTTTGCGGTCTAGTCATGCAGGGTTTATAATCTAGAGAATGTTTATGGGGTGAATAATAACGAAGGCGATGTTGTATGGTGAAAAATAATGTTTAGATTGTCACAAGATGAATAATAATAATAATAATAATAATACAGGAAATGTTATGCCCCTAGGTCTTAGTTCAAGTGGCAAAGGTTGAGGGACTTGTGACTTAGGTCACAGGTTCGAGTCTTGCGTCGTGTTTAAGTGGAGAAGGGTACAGGGTCAAGCCCATTATCCCTGAGTTTCAAAGGTTGCGGAAGGTCCTAAGGGTTGACTGTAGAAGGATTTCTCGGTCATAAAAAAAAATTAAGAAAAAATACAGGAAATGGTATGTACCTATTAACGGCATTTTTGTCTTTACATACTTTTATCTTTGTATTGTTACTACAGGCGTTTTATTCAATATTCTATCCGTCATAAAATAATATATAGATTCTCGCATAACTTAATGCTTATATCATTTAATACCACCAACCAAATGTTGCAGTATTTATTCGGCATTATTGTTTCTTACACGGCCAACTAAACACAACATTAGTTATGTAGGGACTCCTGGATAATCAAGAAAGCCTTTAAAGCTGAATCATACATGGAGGCTGCTGACTTGAATGCTGAAGAAGAGATGAAGGTGAAATCATTCTCTATCAGGAAAATGTACTTAAAGCTTATGGGAACTCTGCCTAAGGTAAGCTAGAGGAGAATTATTTGTAGTAATCCTTGTCCTCCAAAAAGGCTGTTTATAGTGTACTTGGTGGTGAATGAAAAGTTATATACTAAAGACAGGTTGATCAAGTGGGGTGTTGACGTGGAACCTTTGTGTCAACTTTGTAAAAGAGGTCAATGAATCACTTAATCGCCTATTTTTCACATGCCCAGTTGTTGCAGATGTATGGTGTAGGCTGCTGAAATGGCAAGGAATTACAAGGCAGTATTGGGAATGGCCAGAGGAATGCTCATGGATGGAGACTCATCACAAAACTAACAAAGCCAGGTCGGTTATATATCGGACGACTCTAGCTGGCTGCATATATCAACTCTGGCATGAAAGGAATCAAGTGACTTTCCAAGGGAGAAGAAGAATTGCAGACGCAATAGTAAAGATAGTAGTGCAGGAAGTGTACTATCAAGCTAGTATGAAGCCTAAACTAGGAAGTGCTTTAGTTTCTCTTAATTATTATCCTAGCTAGATTTGAGTATTAGATGCATAGGTAGGATGGATTAGCAGCTGCTGGGACTGTGTCCAGTAATGCTGCTGTTTCTTTTTTTTGAGTTGTGATTCTTCCATATGGTAATAAAAACTCCTAATTACCAAAAATAAAGTTATGTAGGGACTACCTTTCCTAATCTCTCTAACCAAACATTCCAATTTTTTTTTTTTGGATGATGGTGTTGTCTAGACTAGCTTGCATGCACCTCGACCATTTGACTGGCAACCTGCTACCTGCTACCTCCCACCCCCCACAGATACCTGGTCTTATGGAAAGATGCCCACACGAATCCAATTGCATTCCTCTAAGACTATTTTGGGTGCTAACCACGTCTTAGTAAAATTTAATATGTTGCCACATAGAATAAAACATTGAGCAAATTATTTTTAAAAAAAAAAGAAAAAAAAAAAAAGAAAAGCCGGGTGCACTAAGCTCCCGCTATGCGCGGGGTCCGGGAAGGACCGGATCACAAGGGTCTATTGCACACAGCCTTAACCTGCATTTCTACAAGAGGTTGTTTCCACGGCTTGAACCCGTGACCTGGTCACATGGCATCAACTTTTCCAGTTACTCCAACGCTCAACAAATCTATAATTTTGGCTACCGTAATCACAACAAGAAACTATTCACATCTTCAATTTTCCCAATTTCATTTATTGATAAGATACTACGTAGTCCCCATAAGTTACAAAGAAGGTAACGTCTTGATCAGATCCGTTAACACAATGTTATTAAAAATCATCTCCTTGTCGCTTAAAGTGATGAAGTGATGCGACGCAATGAGTTATAGCTTTGAAGCCATGCGCTTCAGAGAAATGTGCACTTCAATCAATGACGTGCAAAGAAATCCTAAATAGAAACATCGATTTTTTGGATATCAACTTTGCGAATAAAATTAGCATTATTATACAGTATGTTGAAATTAATTATTTTTGTTAAAATTTGTGTATTATAGTACTAAATTCATATGCACACGGTATTTCTTAATCTTCCGTAAATCATGAGCTTCACTTCAAAGAGGTATGCCTTCACTTCTCGCTTTTCTATTCTAGCCCTGCGGGTCTTGTTGTTTTTTGCATTTCTTGCTTTTTAAAACACTGAGCTAACAACATTAAAACTAACATAGTTGGATAAGGGTATTATCTCAATAAACCAAATTCAATAAGAAGTTTCACGTGCCCCACTTAAACAGCCAATTTGCAACAAAAGTATTATTGGAAGAACAAAAAAGAAGCCATTTTGTGTGTTTGGTATGGCAAAAAATGTTTTTCTCAATGAAGCCATTTTAATTGTGGAAGTTATTTTCCTTCATATTTTGATTGGAAGTTATATTCCTTTCCAATCATCTCAACTATTACTCGGTGCCACTTTCTTAAATTAAAACTTGTACATTGTTCTTAAGGCAATCACAAATTAAATTAGCTTACTTGTCGCAAACTTCTTTCGGAGTACAGTTCTCCTCCAAGGCTTTAGTCTCAGTAGCCGTCCCATACTCATCTGTACCACACATGTATATGGCATTGTACCCTCTAATCCTGCAGTACCTCGCAAACACATCCGCACTCAACACACCTACAAAATTACACCAAATTACAACAAAACAACATACCCAATGTAATCCCACAAGTGGGGTCTGGGGAGGATAGAGTGTACACAGACATTAGCCCTCCGCTCAAAGGAAAGCAAACAAAAACAATCGGACAAAGAAATAACAAAAGTAAAGAAACAACAGATACAACAACATACCCAGTGAAAGCAGTATAAAAAGCCTTATAGAAAGCATGATAAAGCTGACTGAAAAAAAGAGTTGTAACTACCACAAAATAATACAATAATCAAAGTATAAGAAACAATAAATAATAACAGAAATCGAAAGACAAGGAACTACCAAAATAATACTACGACTACTAGCATGAAAGAATAAGTAGGACAACACTCAATTACTTCCTAACCTTCTACCATAATTTGTGTCCTCCACAAATTCCTATCTAAAGAAACAATAGATAATAACAAAAATCAATCCGAAAAAAAAAGGAATAATAGCACAATTGCCATAAAATCATATAAAATACACCAAATTACTTTCAAAATTAATCCAAATCAAAAAATCATTAAAAAACAGAAAATTAAAGTTGTACATACATCCCATAAAGTTTAAAACCATAAAATTGAATAGACATTTTAGTAAATTACACACGTCTTTAATTTAGGACCAAAAAATTCAAAAATCCTTTTTTAAACCTTAAACTTTATGTACACTCAAACTTAAGACAAAAGGGATTGAGTGAGTAAAATAAAAAGGAAATTAAAGTTGCACATACATCCAACATATAGCAATTTTAAACCACAAAATTAAAAGGACATTTTAGTAAATTAAACACATCTTTAATTTTAAAAGCACAAAATTCAAAAGGTTTTTTTTTTTTATGCTCAAGACACTTAAATTGGGACGGAGCGAATAAAATAAAAAGGAAATTAAAGTTGCACATACATCCTATATGGCAATGGCAAGTTTAAAATTACAAGACTGAAAGGACATCTTAGTAAAGTAAATTACACACATTTTTAATAAAATAAAAAGGAAATTAAAGTTGTACATACATCCTATAATGTTACCAAGGTGAGGAACGTTGTTAACATAAGGCAAAGCACTTGTAATAAGGATGTTTCTTTTGCCAGCGATTGGTTCTTTCGGAGTAGCTTTGCAATTATCGCCCATTTTTGACAGATCTGCTAGGGTTTTTTATTAAGGTAAGAGAGAGGAAGGAGGCGTTACTATTACTATTATTATAGTTAAGGAATGATGTTCTTGAGCAAGTTGATTTGTGGGAGAGTATAAAATGCTTAGCAAAATTACCTTTTAGTTTAGGGTCATCTTTGGTCCAAACTAGAGCCGGTCAGTGGGGCGGGCTTGGGACTGGCGGGCCGGGTTTGGCGGGGCCGGGTCGGGCTAGCAGAATTTACCGAAGTCCCGTTCCGATCCCGATCCCGCTCACGTCGTGATCAGGTCGGATCGGGATCCGGGTGGTTTTTCCTTTTTTATTTTTAAATAATATATATATAAAAAACTCAATAATTAAACAAGACAAGATAGAGTAATAAAAACATCCTAAGGCTGTTTTTGTGCCTCTTATATTATTTAATAAACATGAACTTTTTGTAATACAAATACAAATACAATTGTCGAAATTGTAACTTTATGGAGTTGTCCAAAAGTTGAAAATTGCATAATAAAATTGCAATTAAAAAAATTACATTCTTAAAAAAACATGTTCTAGTTTCTTGATAACTTCTTATGGTTCTTCGGTTGGAATTGATATTTGTTGGTCAAATTGATCTACGTCGCTTCCACCACCTTCGGATAAGATTTCGTTGTAGTTTTCGTCTTCTTTTTCGTTGATCTCCGGTTGACTGCACCTTCTCCGCTCCGCTCGTATCCAATCTCTAAATAATACTACAATCTCCAAGATATCTCCAGCTAATGAGTGTCTGTGGTCTCCTATTTAATATCTGCCGGCAGAAAAAGCGTTTTCAGACGCAGTTGATGACGCTTGAATGTTCAAAACATCTCTCGTCATCATTGGAAGTGTCGGAAAGGTCTTCTCATTCCCCCTTCAGTATTTCAGCAAGTCTTCACGTCCTTCTTCATTGAGAACTGCTTGGTACGGTACAGAACCCTACAAAACAAAAATATCAAACTCGCTAATTTGGTTAGTAGCGGTACGGCTAGGGATGGCAACGGATCGGATCTGGACCGGATCCTACTAGATCCAGATCCATTTTTCATACCGGGATCCAGATCCATCGGGTCCATAAAAATCATATCCGGATCCAAATCCATCGGATCCACTAGGTCCACGGATCAGATTTGGATCTACATGTAAATTTTTTTGGACTGAATAATATTCCCACATGTTGAAACTTTTATGACAAAATGAAACACAAATCTGATTGAAAAAATGATTGAGTTCATTCAATCAACCTACACAAACATGACACCATTCTTCCAAAATACTGAATAAAGTTTTAGCATCACAAGAAAATAAAGACAATTGACTTCATTAGTGATGCTGAACATGTTGCAACTTTGAGCTAATTTTTTGAGGCTTTAGTGATGCTCCACTTGTAGTTCTACTGATTGACTTCATTAAACAACATAAAACAATGTCAGTCATATATCAAAAGTCCCAATTTTTTTTGTTGATCAAACAAATGAGAGAAAGATACTTAAAGTTTACGGCTAGTAGATTCAAGAAAGGGAATTTTAAAGAAAAGTGTTATTTTTTTCTTTTTGTAGAAATGAAAATATGGGAAACTACAGAGAGCATATAGGTAAAAGAAATGAAACTTCAAAGACAAATTACATGGTTGTGTGACTTATGTCTTATCCTGGTTCAACCCTTTACCAAATACATAAATTATGAAAAAAAATTAAGAAAATACTTATAAAATTACATTCTATGTTATGGATATATTTAATAAAAAACGGATCCACGGATCGGATCTGGATCGGATACGGATCTCAAATACAAGAATCCAGATCCAGATCCGATCCGTCGGGTCCAAATTTTAAAGATCTATATCCCATAAAACGGATATGGATCCACCGGGTCCAAGATCCATTGTCATCTCTAGGTACGGCCGCACATTCTATTTCTGAGGCTTTCAATACTAGCCGCAGAAACAGCACGTCTTTTGTGAGATTGTGTTGAAGAAGAAGAAGATGGTATGAAAGTTGGTAGGTTACTAGCACTTTCTTGTTGGTAAAACTTATATACTTTTTTGCATTGGTCTTCTACGCTAGACAACACTTCTTCTTTAGTTTGTTCAATAGGTGGTCGATGATTTGGATTTTTGGGACTTGGAGGTGGTAGTACTTCTATACAATCGTAAATAGTTTCAATAAGTGATTTAGTACCGTCTATTTTAATAGTCGGATTTAATACAACACCAATAATATAAATAGTGGGAATAGGAACAAAATATTTTTAAATTTTGATAAACATTTTTTTAATAGCTGCTATGTAAGCTGGTTTTTCCATATATTCAGTAAGTAATAAAAATATTAGAGCTATATAAAACAACATAGTTGAAATAGTAGGATAATATATACCAGAAAATTCTTTTGTTGCTTGAAAAAAATTCTCTAAAAATACAATAAGTTCGTAAATGTTTACCCAATCGCTATCTACAACCATATAAGCTGTATTTTGATTATGAGAGTTAAAAAATAAAGTTATAGGTTTTCTATAGTTATAAGCAACAAGTAGTTGCTCGTATAAAGAATTCCATCTAGTAGGTACTTCTTATGGAATTTTTCTATAAGGTAGTTGACAATCGTGACAAGTTTTTTTATATTATTTTCTTCGTTGTATTCTATTATTTTTTAAAATAAAGTTTATAGCAAATTATATTTTATTAAGAATGTCTTCAAAAAGTAATAGACATCCTTTACAATTAAGTTATATATATGGCATGCGCATTTTATATGAAAATGATCTGAAAAAGATGGAGTTAAACTATTTTTTTAAATTGTAATAGCGTAATTGTTAGAAGAAGCGTTATCTAATGTAATAGTCATAATTTTATCGGTTATTCCGTAATAATCGCACACTTGATAAATATTTTATGCAATAAAATTACCAGTGTGCCTATCATCTATATATCTATACGCTAAGATACGTTTTTGCATAGACCATTTATAATCTATCAAATGACAAGTTACCGTTAAATAATCATGGCCGTTAGTACTACGGCCTATATCAGAAGTGATAGCCACGTTGCCATTAAAATGATATAATGAATAACGTAAATACTGTTGATATTCATGTGCAAATTTAAATACATCTCTCTTAACAGTTGATCTAGGAAAACCGTTAAAAACATGATTATACAAATCTCTAATGTAATGAATAAAATCGGGAGATGAAGGAAATGAAAAGGGCAAACCCTCCACATAAACTAATTTTGCTATTGCTTCCCTATCTCTATGTTTATTGTATTTAGGGCCAACAATTTCCCCCGTCATAGGGTTAATTTGACCCTGTACTTGGTCCGGGACAGTATCAGTATGTGAACCTTGTCCCGATGGAGCGGGCGTTTGCGCACCCGGTTTTGAAGCCTCGTATTGGGCATACCTAGCTGAATGAGCCCTTACTACGTATCTCATTAAACCCCCCGTCCCACCGTGACCTTTTTCAGTTTTAAATTTTAAAATATTTTTACAAAATTTTACATCTAGCTACTTGATTCTCTACGTCCCTATCAAAAAATATCCATGCATCTGATTTTAATGGTCGTTTTGCTGGACCTCGTCTCATACTAGGGAAAATATGAGGCATTTCAGTTGAAGGTGCACTAGTGGGTGTGTTGTCATCATCATTAGTGGGTGTATCATCTAGATTATCGTCTAAATTAAAGTCTTCTTGAGTTCCAGAAAATAGCTCCTCGTCTAAATCTAATGGTATTGTAGGAAAATGTTCAGTATCAACAAAATCATCATGTGTAGGAATATGATGACTAGAAGAAGTACCATTGCCCTTATTGCTCCTACTAGAAGAAGCCTGACACCTACCCGTAAGCATATATTTAAATCCTTCCATTATAAATTTATAATTAAAGTAAATGAAATTAAGTGCGCTAAATAAAATAAACAGATAATAATAATTTAATGAAGGAACGAATGTACCAAACTTCGACGTAACGTCGACGTGTAATCGAGAGGTTGAAAATTGAAACTTTGCTCGATGGAAGATCCTCAAGCTAGTTGCCAACTTCACTTTCCCAATTCCCAAATGAATAAATAAAATTGAATATTTAGTAGTCAGTGTAGACTTGTAGAGAGATAGATTGAGAGATTGTAGGAAGGTTTGTGAGAAAGATGAAGAGAAAATGAGGTATTTATAGTTGGAAAATTGGGTTAAAGCGTAAATATAATAACTTATGGGTTAAAAATAAATATTGGGGGTAGGGGGAGAAAAATGGCCGTTGCACAACGGTCAAAATGTAAAATGGTCGTTGGTGCAACGGTTATTTTTGCAAAAGAGAGGATTTCGAGCGGGATCAGGTCAGGACCGGGGCGGGATCGGGATGAGCGGGACTGGGTCGGGACGAGACATTGTCCCGTCCCGGTTCGAGTCCCGGTACCGCAATTTTTTTTTTAACTCTTCGGGACCGGGCCGGGACCAGGCCGGCCCGACCCACTGGCCAGCCCTAGTCCAAACCAAACTGTCCATCACGTCTTTACGGAGTATATTGCACAATAAATGACAAAAAAATATTTTAAAATTTTATGGGGTAAAATCCAAACTTGACAGTTGGATGAATCAAGAGATGACACGTGTAGAATGGAGATGGATCGGGAACAACTCGGCAGTGATAACATCGGTGTTGGTGCTGTTAAGATAAGTCTAAATTGTAATCGTCACTGAAGAATGCGGGATTCACTTCCGAAGAATCAACCACGTATGTAATGGCCAAATCGTGCAAATATTGATCAAGAGGGCGTCCCTTCCCCTCACTTGTATCCCATATGATTTTCATCACAAAAAGCTTTTACTTTTACTCCATTATTGCGTTTAAGCCCTTAAGTTCACGAAACTATTATATACCGGAGATGTCTGACAACTGCACTAGAGACACTTCAATAAACATCACTTACTTTATTTTAATTGTTTACTTTGTTCATTATTCCAGTTCTATCATATTACACTATAATAATCCAGTAATTTATCATTAAAACTTGTTGGGAGATTTTGCTCTATGGTACTTTATAAAGCAGTACGGGAAGTATATAACTATTACAAGTATTCGAAGGGATAAACAAAGATTCAATAGTTCAACTAGTAATCTGAAAATTACAAGATAACCACAAAACTGAAATTACAATTTTGTTGAAAACTGAAAAATGGAAACTGGTTTATGCTGAGTCGAGTGTGGCACTCTGTCCTTAAGACAATATTGCCCCGTATGTATCCTTTATACGTCCGGACAATTTGTCTCCCAAGATAAAACAAACAATGGAACCCTTGAGCAAAGGAAACTCAAGAGCTACCGTGAAGAATATTGAGTAACGAAATGATGCTTGGAAGTTGTAGGAAGAAAACTATTTTTGTTGTGTATTTTCGTGAGCTTTATGAACTCGTTATTTTTCTCGCTCTTTGTGGTTCTCAACAATGGTGTAAGGGTGTGTTTATATAGGTGAGGGAGGGGCTGAAAATCGCCTCCATAATAGCCAAATAATGGCCATTATGGAGGTAGTAAAGTCACCAACATAAATGGTGAAAGAACCAACGGATTTGGCCATTATAGGAGGAGGGAGTAATTCGGCCAAAATAAATGGTCGAATTGAGAGCTTGGACGTTTCGCTTTGATTTGTCGAAATTCCAACTTTCGAAAACTTCGGGGACCAAACTCGTACATCTTGAAACTTTAGGGACCAAATCGTACATCCGAAAGAATTCGGTCCAAATCGCACATCCGAAACTTCGGGATCAAACCGTACTTCGGCAAAGTTTTCGGCCCAAAAAGATAATATCGGACGACCCACGCCCACCACGCCCACACCCCGACCCACGACCCACGACCCACGACCCCGTGAACCCGAGAACCGGAACCCGAACCGGACCGGACGGGCGGGCGGCGGCGGCGCGCGTGTGGTCTTTCCTCGAACCGAAGCACATCTAGGTCCTCCCTCCTTTAAACACATGGGATACCCCTTGGGGTCCCAAACCCCAAACCAATTTCGAATCTTATATACACAACAATTCTTTCTTCCTCTACCGATGTGGGAGAATTACACACAATACCACACTTTCCATGCTTCAAACACCTTACTTCGTGAACCAATATCTCTTTCATTTCTCAATGAAATTTGACGATTCTTGGCCCTACGGTTATCTACGTACTTAGTAGATCATGCATGTGTGAAGAACCGGATTCTCCAACATACGTTACACTAGTGTTTAAGCCGTTAAAGTTGGTCGGTCGCAACTCCCGCCAAAGGCAAATTTCCAACAAAACTATCATTGTTTGATCATTTTAATCTGAGTGTCCTTTAAATATATAACAAATTCAATTATTATCCTAAATCACGGATTTAAGGGTAACACAATCCGGTTCACTAAATTCATCTCTTACATAAATGTTAACTATAATATTGATGTTTAAATGAGAAAAGTTTCAAACATACTCCGACATGTTCAAATATTCATTGAAGTGTTATATTCAAAACATAAATTGGAACACAAAGAGCCAAACACTCAAGACGAGGGGTCGTGATGTTACATTGTTCAGTTTAAAGATCAAGCACAAGTCAATACAACACATCTTCACATTCCTATATTTACGCAACATACACACATAATTCGGATGAATAGTATCCCTGAAACCCATAGGCTGATGCATATATATCATTTCATGAAGATCCTCATGTAAGAAGGCATTCTTGACATCAAGCTGATAAATGGGCCAAGACTTAGATAGAGTAATGATGAGGACGGTACGGATGGTTGCGGGCATTACGATCGGGCTGAAATGTGCGAAGTCTTAACTGACCAACACTCCGCCCCATACAACATAGTCGGTCTAACCACCACCCTATAGAACTTGCCTTTAAGTTTTTGTGGCACCTTCTTGTCGCACAAAACACCAAATGCGAGCCACCATTTCATCCACCCTGCCTCAATACGATGTGTGACATCGCCATCAATTTCTCAATTCCCTTGGATAATAGATCCTAGGTACTTGAAACTTTCTTTCTTTGGAATGACCTGAGTACCAAGTCTCACCTCCACGCCTGTCTCAGGGTCGCTCCCGTTGCTAAACTTACACTCCAAATATTATGTCTAGGTCCTACTCAACTTGAACCCTTTAGACTCCAGAGCCTGTCTCCAAACCTTCAACTTGGCGTTCACTCCGCTGCGAGTCTCATCAATCAAGACTATGTCGTCTACGAATAATATACACCATGGTACCTCCCCTTGGATTTGTCGCGTCAGTCCGTCCATCACCAAGATAAATAGGAATGGGCTAAGAGCTGATCTCTGGTGCAACCCTATCATCACTGGAAAGTTCTCCGAGTCTCCTCCTACTGTCTGTACCCTAGTCTTGGCTCCATTATACATATCCTTTATTGCCCTAGTGTACGCCACAGATACACCTCTAGCATCCAAACATCTCCATAGAACCTCACTAGGGACTTTGTCGTATGCCTTCTCGAGGTCGATGAAAATCATATGTAAGTCTCTCTTCCTGTCCCTATACTACTCCACCAACCTCCTAATAAGACGAATGACTTCAGTAGTCGAACACCCTCGCATGAATCCAAACTGGTTCTCGAAAATAGACACGCCTCCTCACCCTCATCTTCACGATCCTTTCCCAAACTTTCATAGTCTGGCTCAGCAGCTTGATACCCTTATAGTTGTTGCAACTCTGGATATCACATTTGTTTTTGTACAAGAGAATCATTGTACTCCACCTCCATTCTTCGGACATTCTTACCGTCTTAAAAATGACGTTAAACAACTCAGTCACAAACAATCAGCTAGATTTATATAGAAAAAAATTTCAAAAAATGTATTTGCATGAATAGATCATTCTTTTAAATGGACAACAATATAGCAAGGAGCCCTCAAATGGCCCAAACGTGAACCTCCATAAAGCATAGTATAATAGGAGTACTTATAAATGCCATAGGAGTATCCATTCTCAAAATACAATCTCAACATTATTCACGGACCCAATGCTACAAAAGAAAGTACTTTAGTCACTTTAATGCATGCATGCGACTTTCACAAATCAAACAAATCATGATAGGAATATTTTGAATATCATAGGTTCTCACCCAAACATCCTTTAGCTCCTACAAGAATATACAAACAATTCTATAAAATTATCAACTTTCTTCAATTATGCAAATCAAAGTCATTTCATACAATTGAGAAATCATGCAAGCTTGTCCAACACGGACATGAGATCTCTTTTAAAACGCTATTATCAAATCATCAAATTTTAATGAAAACCTCATAAACATTTTAAAAACTCCATGTGTCTCGAGTTGGCCCTTAATAGTTTAACTTTTTTTTTTATAAGGAGATAGTTTAACGTTTGCTACGATCGTTTCATTTGATATCAAACAATTAAATCTAACAGTCAGGGTGCAAATATTTGACAATAATTAATGTGTTCATTTTTTACAAACTTAAAGGACCACAAAGTGCGCTGCTTAAGAATATATTGAAACAACTATTTTGAGGAACTAATTAATTCCATCCCAAACATAAGATATACGTCATTTTCTTATAAAATTAATTGTTCAATTAAATCATTGTATGAATAAGAATCCAATACGGCCAGAACATGCCTCTAAATCCCCTAAATTATCATATTTTTGTTAGTTTCATACTTAAATTATGTCTAGTTTATATTATTTCCTAAACTATAACTTTAGGTACTAAACCTCCCTAAACTATCACGTTCTTATTAGTTTCAAGCTTAAATCATTCCTAATTTACGATACCCCTTAAATTATAACTTTCAAGTGCTAAAAGCTCCAGACTTGACAGATGATAAAGTGTGTATAAGTTATAACCTCCCCCATATAGATGCGAGGGGCAAAAAAAGTCATCTACGTGGCTTTTACATACATCGACTAATTAAGCCATGAATTAAGTAAAATATAGGAAGGAGACAAAAAAAAAACTTGTGAACATATAAATATGTTCAACCTCTCAAAGTTTAACGTTTTTTGTTCACGATACTTGATTCACATAATTCAATCCCAAAACACGATAAATCAAATATTATAGACTGGAATTATTGTGAAATCAAACCAACGAAAAGCTAACCTACTTCAATTTCTGTACCGCTAGAGAAATTGAAAGTTATAGTTCAGATAGATAATGTAAACTAGGCATAGTTTAAATATGAAATTAATAAAACATCATAGTTTGGGGGGGGGGGTTAGCACCTAAGGGGTCGTTTGGTAGCTGATTAGAGTTATGCAGGTATTAATAATATATGAATTAGTTATGAGGAAATTTATGTATTGTTTTATGTAGAGTTAGTTATTCATGTATTAGTTATTCCACCTTTTGCCCTATATAAAACAATACATATATTTCCTTAACTTATACATGTATTAGATATGTGAGTTTCTAAATTACAAACCAAACACTGTATTAATTTTATAGATGAATAACTCACCTCATAACTAGCTATCAAACACAATATTACTTATGCATAATTTTAATATATGAATAACTTACTCTTAACCGGCTACCAAATGAACCCTAAAAGTTATTGTTCAAGTGGATAACTTAAAATAGATATAGTTTAAGTATAAAATTAATAAAAATTGATAGTTTAGGCTGTTTTATCCATCATCTCTTTTAAATTTTAAAATAAATTTAGTTCCCTCCTCCACCCTTACTCTCTTCATACTTATCTCACTCAACGAGTCCAAGTATAAAGACACAAGTCGTGACCATCTCCATTTTTGTCCTCTCTTTTTCTGCTTCTCCGCCGCCACTATGCAAGCACATTTATTATCTCCACCTATATACCCCACCACCACCACCACCCCAACATTCAACACCCTTTTCCCCAAATGTAGGCCCCACTCAAGAACCCTCACCATCAGAGCCACCACCTCATCAGAAACAGCACAAAAACTCAACAAATACAGTAGCAGGATAACTGAACCAAAATCCCAAGGTGGGTCCCAGGCAATTCTGTATGGTGTAGGATTATCTGATGATGATATGAACAAACCCCAGATAGGAATATCATCAGTTTGGTATGAAGGGAACACTTGTAATATGCATTTGTTGGAACTTGCTGAAGCTGTGAAAGAAGGTGTTCAAGAATCTGGAATGGTTGGGTTTAGGTTTAATACTATTGGTGTTAGTGATGCTATTTCTATGGGGACTAGAGGCATGTGTTTTAGTTTGCAGTCAAGAGATTTGATTGCTGATAGTATTGAAACTGTTATGTCTGCTCAGTGGTATGATGGAAATATTGCTATCCCTGGATGTGACAAAAATGTAAGCCTCTTATTCCTGCCCCGACTTTATATCAGTTGTTCACTCTTAGAGTCTTGTAGACATCTATCCTGTGTATAGTCGTTTTGTGTGGCTTCGTCGGCCTTGTGTTCTGATGTATAGGTTTTCATGATGATCTCGTCGGCCCTTATTCTTGCTGATTGCACGAGTCTTCCCTTTTCATTTGACTATCATGTGACGGCCGTGTCGGCCCATATTGTTGCTTGAGTTGAGTAGTAAGTAATGTACGTTGGGTCTCGGTAAGTTAGACCCGCGTGCGGGTCTCGCCCCTCCGGTTTGAGGTGTGACAAACTTAATTAGGAAAAAGAAACACTTAGGGGTTGTTTGGTTGATGGTTATGAAGTAAATTATTCATGTATTAAATAAGTACTTGTTTGGTAGCATTTTAGTTGCTATGCATAAAATTCAACGCATCAAGTAGTTGTTTGATTTCCAGTTTACAATCCATGCATTATTAATATCTGCATAACTCTAACCAGCAATCAAACGACCCCTTTATTGTGTAACAAGTTCTTACACCATTTTTAGTTATCAATTAATGCTTAAACTCCTTAGTAGATTAGTTCCTTCTAGGTAGTCTTTTTGGTGACACCCTTTCTGCTACTTTTTCTTAAAAGTTGATGTTCTTGATATTTGAGGAAATTGTGAGTTCCTTTATCCATTTGTAGAGTGTGAAAGTTGACGATGGGCAATAAATTTTGGAATATAATTTTTTTGGGGGTATTGTTTTTTTATTTATTGAATAAAAGGTGCAAACTTTGCTAAAATTGTGGGGGAAAAGATGTGAGCTTTGCAATTTTATTGGTGGTCTATTCAATACATTTGCTGTTTTACTTCCAAAGATTGATGTTCTTGATATTTGGGGAGATGATGAATTCGGATATCCAATTGTGGAGTATGAAAGTTGAGGACGGGTGATTAATTTTGGAAAAACAATTATATTGGGGTATTAATTGTTATTTCTCGAACAAAGATGCCAACTTTGCTATTATTGTGGGGAAAAAGATGCGAGCTTTGCAATTTTTTTGGTCTATTCATATATTGGCTGTTTTACTTTAAAAAAAATGCTGCCTAGTATAGTATATGATTCTTTGAAACGTACCACTTTCAGTTAGAAGTGTATAGAATTATCATATTTTAAAGATTTTATATAAAAGTTTGAGGATTTTTCGCAAAAGCATGAGCACCAACATGCTTTATCTCTTCCAAATGATAACTTCTTGTTGTAATTTGGCAGATGCCAGGCACAATTATGGCGATGGGAAGACTAAACAGGCCAAGTATTATGATATATGGTGGAACCATTAAGGTCAGATAGGAACATTCATGTTCGAATTCTTTGTCGTTCTTCCAAAGCCTCTTTTCAGTAAAGTATATATTATCTTCTGAATTGTTGCTGCTTGGAACCATGCTATCACTTTCAAAATTTCTTTGAGAAAAGTGAGGTTGAATAACTGTGGAGAATAATAAAAAAGGGAGATATAAATAAGATAATATGTTTCATTTACTTAGGATTCCTACAAGTAATAAGAGAATGTATCATGTTTTGTTTCCATTCAATCATATCACAACTTCTTCTCTATCTTGTAATTTTCTCATATATCACTAGATTTTTTTTTTTTTGTTAAAATCCACAAAGCATTTTTTTAAAAATTATTAGAAGATTTTCTAATAAGATGTCTATTTAATCTCTAATTATTCGATAAACTTTAACGAATAAAACATGAAAAAAATTTCACGTGTACCCTCCAAAACATTTTGATTCTTCCTTTCTTTTACATTGCAGAAAAGTCAAAATTTTCGTTGCATTACAAGTGCAAATGAAAATGGTAAAAGAATTGCATTGGAGACACATGTTGGCAACACATCTATTACTTCATTGCCTAATCATAAGGGTAACCAACTTTCTAGAAATAATACTAAATGAAAAGCGACATAAACAACTCTAGATTTTACTAACATAATGACCGTTGATGATATTTCGAGGACCATTTGCTGCATCACATGTTGACCTCTTACTCTGTTTGCTTCTGATTTATTATTGATCCTTTACCTTTTCTCTAATGTACAGCCCGGTCATTTTCAAGGGCACACATTCGACATAGTATCGGCCTTCCAGGTATGTTTACTGAATTGCTAGTTTGCTGTTCTAATTTCTTCTTATTGCCCCTTTAGCAATTCTTCTGTCCATTTTGCCTTTGAAATGCAATAAAAGTCCTCTGTTTAGGTAGGGCTTTGAATAAACTATGTGATACATGGAAAATATAAGCGTGCTTGTGGTAGAAACATATTAGTGGATGTTCTATAGAAATTAAAACCAGGAGAAGGCATGTTCTTGTTGAAGTTCTCTTAGCCTATATAAGTACTCGAGGAACCATGGAGGAGCATCAAGATATTCAAGAGGGAGCTTCTTTAATAGATTTCAGTTCTTCTTAGCCATTTGATTTTCTATTCTAAGTTGCTAACCCAATATAAAGTAGTTAGACCAATAAAATTTTAAGTAATTCCTAGCCTATGTCATTCCCTATTAACATATTCTATTTGTGTCCCTTTATATCATCTTCTCCCGGAGAATGCTCGTTTTATGTTTATTATTGTAAAAAGGATGCTGATGTTATGGTAAATTTAACGAACAAGAAAATATCAGTGAATATATACTTTTAGGTGAAGTCTTCATCCTCTTATTTTCAGCACCATTGATATATATGTGATACTGTGTGACAATTGGCGAAGCTTTTTCTTGACAAAAAGACATCCCCATCTATGACAATTTAATCTTTTGTAGTGGATAGTCTTGTATGTAAAAGCATTTAATGGGTTGTTGATCAGCTTTCAGACGAAAAAAATGATAGAAGCATGCTGTGTGACTTGAATTTTTTTTATTATGAAAAGGCTAAACTTAAAAGGCAGCTTTTTGCCTTAGATTTTTCAATCATGGATCTTCAATTCTGTTAAGAACTTTGGCGTTTACCATGTTTCTGCTTTAATTTTAAGGTGTATGGAGAGTATGTTAGTGGTGGTGTTACTGATGAACAAAGGATGAATGTAGTTCGTAATTCATGTCCGGGTGCGGGGGCTTGTGGTGGAATGTATACAGCAAACACCATGGCATCTGCTATTGAGACATTGGGCATGTCGCTGCCTTATAGGTAGAAAAATGTGATGCACTAAAACTTTGTTTAAAAAAGAACGAAGAATCGTTGCTAATATTTCCTTTATTCGCCTCCTTTTCAATACACAAGCTCTTCCGCACCAGCTGAAGACCCACTGAAGTTGGACGAGTGCCGCCTAGCAGGAAAATATCTTTTGGAATTGTTGAAGATGGACTTGAAACCTCGAGATATCATCACAAAAAAGTCACTTCGAAATGCAATGGTGATGGTTATGGCACTTGGTGGATCTACCAATGCTGTACTACATTTAATTGCTATTGCAAGGTGAGCAAATTTTCCGCAGAGTTCACTATATTTTTTGGATGACTATGTTAGTATTGATTCGTATCTCCACAGATCTGTTGGCTTGGAATTAACTCTAGATGACTTCCAAAAGGTCAGCGATGAGGTTCCTTTCCTTGCAGATCTTAAGCCTAGTGGAAAATACGTTATGGAGGACGTGCACAAGGTTTGTTGCAACACTATGTGTGCCAATGTAATTTTGGCTTGATTTTGTTATGATGAATTGATGAGCTTGATTATGTAGATTGGAGGTACACCTGCAGTCATTCGCCACCTGTTGGAGCTAGGGTATTTGGATGGGGACTGTATGACTGGTAATTTGCTGTGAAGATTATTAGATATTTTGTTATAAATGGTTATCTAATAATTGGTGGCATTCATTTCACTTGCTCTTTGATTTGTAGTCACGGGAAAGACTCTGGCTGAAAATGCAAAGCTATTTCCTTCTTTAGCGGAAGGTCAGGTAAGGTCTTCTTAGTTTTTACCAATGGCTGCTTCCCATCTGTTGCATTAATGTCTGTCATGGATTTGTTGATCCCGATAGAAATGACAGATAATTACTCATTTTTTGTCCATCTTTCTTTTCTTCTAGCAAATTATAAGACCATTGTCAAACCCCATCAAAGAAACAGGCCATATTCAGATATTATATGGAAATCTTGCACCAGATGGCAGTGTGGCAAAGATCACTGGAAAAGAAGGGATGTACTTTAAAGGTATGTTCTCCTTATTTAGAATTTTTAATATTTGGTCTCTTGGGGCACTATCTGTTTACCTCTTGAAGATCGAACAATCATGGGAACTTTGTTCATCAGGCCCTGCCCTAGTGTTTGAAGGAGAAGAGGCTATGATTGCGGCTATCTCAGAAGATCCTTTGAGTTTTAAGGCGAGCCAGCTAATCCCTTTCCCTGTCTTTATTTACCTCTATCCTGCCGTTTTTGTGTGTGGAATAGTAACTGGCTACATTAGTTTGCACTTATTTTTCTAGCCATTTCGTTGTGTTAGAAATCGGGTAGTCTAGACATCTTGTCCGTGTACCATCTTTCAGGGAAAAGTTGTAGTCATTAGAGGAGAGGGGCCTAAGGGAGGACCAGGAATGCCTGAAATGCTAACACCCACAAGTGCGATTATAGGAGCAGGTCTTGGAAAGGTAAGTAATGCGAGATCTTTTTCTTCCTTGTCTCTTATATCTTTCGAACTAGTCAAAAGTTATGGTTGACATGTATTTTGTAAAATTATAGCATGTTATTCTTGTCTTTCTACTAGTATTTCATATTGAATCTGTTGCATGGTCTTAGCTCGTAGCTTCTGTTTTTCGTGTTGATGAACGTGTATTTTGTTTTCTTTTGGACCATAGGATGTTGCATTACTTACTGATGGAAGATTTTCTGGAGGCTCTCACGGATATGTTGTTGGACATATATGTCCTGAGGCACAGGTGCATTAGCTATTGCTTTCTCAACTTGTTGCTTCTTTTACATCATGCATAATTTGTTCCTCTCCCATCTTACCATATTGCTTTCACTGTGTTGTCGGATGGACTGTTATAGATTGTATTTTTTCAGCCATTAGGAACTTCAGAGCGGACTTATTATCCTGGATGTTTGAATAACTTTTAAAGATGTAACCGCTACAAGCACCTCCCCTGACGCATTTAGAACTTCAACTAACGCAGTTTAAGAGTTATTTAAAAAAATATCAGTGAAATTTGATGGCACTTCAGTCAGAAAATGTTTGCATGGTAATTGAATTATTAGATTCTAAATTGCAAGTTTCAGCTGTTAAATTTGTTCAACCAACATGTTAGTTTTGAGAGGGTAATTACTAGCTTTTCGTTGCCAAGGTTTCTTCACTAATGTTCCCATTTTGAGTTTCCATGCTTTGTGTTTTAAGAGGAGAATCACTAGTTCCGGTAAACAGTCTTAGAACAAAAATGTTCATAATAACATAGAAGAATCTGCATGATCTTGGTTTATTGTCATTAAGATTTGTGCAATTCAAACCCTCCCCAGGAAGGAGGTCCAATCGGTCTTGTTCAAAATGGAGACATGATAACAATCGACATTCAGAAGAAGAAAATAGACGTTCAGTTATCAGGCGAGGAGTTTAAGCTGCGTAGAAAGAATTGGACTCCCCCTGCATATAAAGCTGACCGGGGGGTTCTTTACAAGGTATGATAGAAAATTTATACTGGAAATACATTGAATGCAAACATTATTATATTGACATTTTTTTTACTTGCAGTATATAAAAAATGTGCAATCTGCTTCCAAGGGATGTGTTACGGATGAATAGACAAGAGAAGCAATTTTTTATGAAGGCATAGAGTGAACTTGAGAAAATCCTGATTTGCAGATTTTTGCATGAAGCTGCAATTCAGGCATTTTCGCGGCTCTAAATTTATTAGAGGTTTATCCTATTTATGCTTTCTGGTGTAACACATATAAATTGGTTCTTTTAAAGACGAGGGAGCTTTTTTTTAACTTTTACGTTGTTATTCTGGGTCCTTTAACATGTTGATTGGTAGTGATTTAAATCGTATAATGCTTGGTGAAATAATATTTGATAAAGAACAACAGGAGGGTTTTCAGGCTATCTTGTAAGTTTATGGGTTTGTATGGGGTAAAATTCGCATTATACAACTGGACGAATATTAACATGACGCCTGACAAGTAAATGGTGAGTCAGATCCAGATCAGTCATCATCGCCCCTGGAGATTCTTATATTCTACGGGGGTATTGAAGAAACGATGGTACTGAAAAGAAGAATGCGAAGGGGTTAATTTGAAGCCCAACGGGCAGTCGTTATAGACATGACTTTACACCTTCCAGAAGAGCATTAATAGCACTATGATCATTTTTATTGTCAGTTACTATTAGAGCATTAACATGCAATGTTAATAGGGACGTAATTTGTAAATTGTGCACGCATGAGTCCAAGTATAAATAGGACTAATCATTTCTTTGTAAGAACATCTAAAACATAAAATATAATACACATTTACTTCTCATGCTATTTTTCAAGTTATTGTCTTAGTTTAGCATTCTAACATTATAATCAACAACTCGCTCAGAGATCATAACTTAAAGCTTCTCCAAGGCTTAGGCTACTCTAATCCTTATTTTTTTCTTAAATTCTATTTGTATTGGTTTCAATTGCTATATCTTGCTATCTCGATCACTTGAGTTCTATATGTCCTTGACGACGCATACAAATTTAACTCTACCAATTTACGGGTAAACAAGGTTCTTGCAATTTGCACCCTTAATCTGTGTTTTCTTTTGTGATTCACGCCCTATCTTATCTTTTTTTTAATGTACACCTAATGTTTTATATCCTTGCAAAAAAATAAAAAACTATCTCTTAAAATTTTCAAGAGGGAAAAATAGGAAAATAAAACATGTTGCAGAAGACGAAAAAAAAGGAGAGCCCAAAATGTTAAAACAAAGGATTTTGTTTGTTTTACCTCAAAGCCAAGCTATCTTTGTATCAACTCAATTTAAATAAATGTTAAGAGAAGGTCAATTAACTATCTTGGGTTCACATTTACCAGAATTATCCTCCTTGAAGCAGTTAAACCACTTTTCTTTAAACCGAGAAGCAAAATGCATATTAATCAAATTTAGTAGTCAGTTGTATTAGCGAATATTCTCAGAATATTCTCCGTATATTTTGTATATTCTCAGAATATTCTCCGTATATTTTGTAATAATGGTAGATGTATAATTAAGGTAACTTAGGATTCTAACTGTATTAGGAATCAATCTTTGTAAGGTAAGTTAGGATTCGTACCATATTAGGAATCAACCTTGTACAGCTATATATATTGTGAATAATGAAAGGAATCTCTAAGGGAAATTATTCCATCTTTCATGGTATCAGAGCCTAAAACCTAAATCCCTCCTCTTCCTTATTCTTGGTCGAAATTAGCAATTTTTTTTTCTGATTTCGCAGATTTATTTTTTTCCTGCTTTCTTCCTCTCTTTCTCGGCCAAACCAGAAAATTCCCTTCCCTCGGCAGGCGGCAACCATGTCTTCCCCCCAAATTCCGGTTCATCCACTGGCACAATTGACAACCCCTCTCAACGTTCAGTATCTTCTTTTCATCCGGCATTCGCCGTTAACAACATCAAGAATTTTATCCCTATAATTCTTGACCAAGAAGACTGTCAATATTCCATGTGGATGGAACTATTCTACATTCATGCATGTGCATACAACGTGCTCGATCATATTGACGAATCGCTCCTCGTCCCACCGATGTTACAGACTCAAACGGCGTCGTCTTGACGCCATCGTCAAACAATGGATCTACGGCACCATCTCCAAAGACCTGTTGTGCACTATCATGAAAACAGGTGCTACGGCACGTGAACTTTGGGTCCGGCTAGAAGAAATCTTTCAGGACAATAAAAATACTCGGGCCGTATATTTGGAAGAGCAATTCAATAATACCCGCCTCGAGAATTTTAACAACATGTCCGAATATTGTAAGCAATCGAAACTCATAACCGATCAACTATCCAACGTCGGGACTTCGTTTCGAAACCAAGATGGTGCTTCAACTTGTTGCGGGTTTACCAAAAGGTGAATATGACACACTCGCAACAATGATTCAACAAGCCGACCCTCTCCCAAGTTTCAACAAGGCACGTTCACAACTATTGTTGGAAGAAACTAGACGTGCTAAACAAGAGGAACATAATCAAAAGGCGTTAGCCGTTGACGGGATGGCAACACCTCACACTGCGACCGGCGGCGACCGAGCGATTCCAGCGAGCGGAAGCGAGAGTGGCGGAGGTCGTGGCGGCAGAGGTCGCAACAACAAAGGCAAGGGCCGCGGAAAGGGCCAACGCACCTAGTGGATCGGACGACGACCAACCATCGGACAAGAAGAAGAAGACAGAAGCAAAGAAGCGAAGAAGACTGCAAGAAGACTGCGGCGGCACTGCAAGAAGACTGCGGCAAGAAGACTGCGGCGAAGACTGCGGCGAAGACACTGCGAAGAACACTGCAGCAAAGACTGCGCAAGCAGCGGTGGCCCAACCGGCGAGAACCGGGCCTCGCCGCATGCCCGTACCCGACCGTAGGGGTCCGGTTCCAGCAGCCTTGGTCGATCGGCCTCTTGGGCCATGCCCCGGCCACCAGCAGCCCCCGCCAGAAGAATAAAGCCCACTGATGGCGGTCCAAAGAAGATCGGCCTACAACACCCATGCAATCCGAAGAAGAAGTACTGCGGCAAGAAGACTCTGCAAGAGCCAGCAGCTCGGCCCCGACCGATTTGGGCAGGCATACACCACCGTGAACCTTCAATGTACCCGACGAAAATTGGTACATGGACACCGGAGCCACATCTCACCTCACCCGGTCGTCGGGTAACATATCTCAACTACGTCGGTTAAAGTGTCCTCAATTTATTACTGTCGGCAATGGTCATCGCATTCCAATTGAAGGTTACGGTAACACACACACCAAACATCCACACCCACCTTTCTCCCTAAACCACGTCCTATACACACCTAACATCATTAAAAACTTAATCTCTGTTAAAAAATTCACTAGCAATAATTACGTATCCGTCGAATTTGACCCTTTTGGCTTTTTCGTGAAGGAACTCAATACGGGGAAAATTCTTACACGCTGCAATAGTGTGGGAGATCTCTACCCATTCACTCAATCTTCCGCTGACAGACCGCAATCACCTCTATCCCTTGCGGCGATCTCTCCCTCAACTTGGCACAACAGACTCGGACACCCCGGAGACCCAGTTTTTACTTTTCTTAGGACTTCTAAGCGTATTCAATGTAATAATGGGAAAATTGCCCAACACCGTTTTTCTTGTCCACTAGGCAAACATACTCGTCTTCCCTTTATGTCATCAAACAAAGTGTTACTTTTTCTCCATTTGATATTGTTCATGCCGATTTGTGGACATCTCCGATTGCTAGCTCTTTGGGTCATAAATTCTATCTAGTATTCTTGGATGATTTTTCACATTTTGTCCGGATTTACCCATCGAAATTCAAATCGAAGATTTTGCAAAATTCCTCGAGTTTCAAAAATTCATTAAGACACAATTTGAAAAACCTATTAAATCATTCCAATGTGATAATGGACGTGAATTTAATAACTCGGCATTTCACAATTTCTGTTCTAAACAAGGCATGGTTTTCCGTTTTTCTTGTCCCTATACTTCTTCCCAAAACGGAAAGGTGAAAGAATTATACGTACCATCAATAACATGGTCCGCACACTTCGTTTCATGCCCGCCTACCACCGCCTTTTTGGGTCTATCTTTGTCAAAATGGTAGAATCCCTTCTAAATATTTTACCAACTAGCACACTCCAAAACAAAACTCCTACAGAAATCTTATACCGTAGGCAGCCATCATATGATCACCTACGTATTTTTGGATGCTTATGTTACCCCAACATAGCCTCCACTGCACCCCACAAACTTGCCCCTCGCACTCTTTCATGTGTCTTCCTTGGTCTATCTCCTAATCATCGGGGCTACTTGTGCTATGACATTGCTACTCGCAAAATCATCGTCTCCCGTCACGTCACCTTTGACGAGACAACCTTTCCTTTTTCAAATCTCCGAAATTTCGGACCACCGATTACATCTTTCTCGATGAACCAAGTCGTCCCCGGTCATCCAAAATCTATACCAACAAAGCAGCCCACTGTTCGACAGGTCCCACCGTCCGCACCACCCCCCCACCCTGCTCACCCCCCTACCCCCCGGTCGAGTCACTGCGCCACCGGCGACATCGCCGCCCACCGGTCCGAGAACCGGTGGACCAAAGCAACCTCACGCCCCCGACCCACCACCACTTGTCCTCACATCGCATGGAGACTCGTGCACAACACGGGATCTTCAAACCCAAGGTTCAATTCAATCTCTCCACACAAACCTTATCACCCATTCCAAAAAATCCAAAACTAGCAAAACCGGACCCAAATTGGAATGCGGCCATGTGCGAGGAATTTAACGCTTTAACCAAGCGAACACTTGGGATTTGGTACCTAGACCAGTGGTGTGAATGTTATCCAGTGTATGTGGCTATTTCGTCACAAGTTCGAGAGACAATGGTGACTTAGAGAGGTATAAGGCAAGACTAGTTGCCAATGGCACTAATCGCGCAGGAGGGTATTGATTGTGGTGAGACATTCGATCCGGTTGTTAAACCGGCCACTATTCGGACTATTCTCGGTATTGCTATGGGCATGCATTGGCCGATTCATCACTTGATGTCAAGAATGCGTTTCTTCATGGGGATTTGAAAGAGAGCGTGTACATGCATCAGCCTCCGGCTTTGTTCATCCGGCGACTCTCCGCGATTTGTGTGTCGTCTCGGGAAATCATTATATGGATTGAAACAGGCACCCCGCGCTTGGTATGATCGGTTCGCTGTATCTTCTGCAGATTGGTTTTGTATGTAGCAGGTGTGATACATCTCTCTTCACGCTTCACCGAGGTAGCAAGACTTTGCATATTTGCTATTATATGTCGATGACATTGTTCTTACCGCTCATCGTCGACGGGTTGAAGAATGAAATCATTGCTCTACTCAAAACTGAATTTGCTATGACCGACTTGGGCAAGCTAAGTTATTTTTTGGGTATATCGGTGACAAGATCTGCACCACTATGTTCCCTGTGTCGGCGTAAGTATGCGAAGAGATAGTGTACAGGGCCAAGATGGCAAATTGTAAAATTATGCCAACTCCGGTGGACTCAAAATCCAAGCTTAGTGCTAATGACGGTGCGCCAGTTTCTGATCCCACTCTATATCGGAGTCTATCAGGTGCTCTTCAGTATCTTACATTCACTAGGCCTGATATTGCATATGCCGTTCAACAGGTGTGTCTGTTCATGCACGACCCCCGAGAGTCCCATTTTGCCGCCCTCAAACGTATTATCAGATATGTTAAGGGCACACTAGACTTTGGTTTACATCTATACACCTCTGCCCCAACCAAGTTGCTAGCCTACACGGATGCAGATTGGGCAGGATGCCCCGACACACGTCGCTCCACCTCAGGGTACTGTGTATTTCTAGGGGATAATCTTATCTCATGGTCCGCCAAGCGGCAGGCCACGCTATCCCGTTCGAGTGCTGAAGCAGAATATTGCGGAGTTGCTAATGTTGTCGCTGAGATCTGTTGGCTCCGAAATCTTCTTTTGGAGCTCCAGTGTCCATTGCGCAAGACGTCTATAGTCTATTGTGACAACATATCTGCTATCTATATGTCTCATAATCCAGTCCAACATCAGCGGACTAAGCATATTGAGATGGATATCCACTTTGTGCGAGAGAAGGTTGCCCGTGGTCAGGTCAAAATTTTACACGTGCCTTCCTCTTATCAGTATACAGACATTTTCACAAAGGGACTACCGCGACAGCTCTTCACCGACTTCCGATCCAGCCTTAGCATTCGGCCTCCTCCCGCTCCGTCTGAGGGGGAGTATTAGCGAATATTCTCAGAATATTCTCCGTATATTTTGTAATAATGGTAGATGTATAATTAAGGTAACTTAGGATTTTAACTGTATTAGGAATCAACCTTTGTAAGGTAAGTTAGGATTCATACCATATTAGGAATCAACCTTGTACAGCTATATATATTGTGAATAATGAAAGGAATCTCTAAGGGAAATTATTCCATATTTCAAGTTGTATAAAACAAGATGAAGCCTCATTGAGAACCCAAACAAGGAAGGTTTCAAATCAAGAAAACTTAGCTAATCTATGGCTACAAGCGTTAAACCATTTACTTATACACACACAAAAAATACTTCATTCGAACACTCTAGCCTTTGTCGAACAATAATTCTTCTTTATCTTCACATTTTGAGAGTGGATCATAGGCCTAACTTCTTTCCGGCCGTAGAAGTGGCTCCTATATCGGATGGTCTTTAATTTTTGTCCTTCAACACTTTTTGGGTGACATAAGTTTAGATTTTGCTCGGCATAAATTTATATTTTCGTATCATAATATCCCACAAGTAATGCCGGATATGGAAAAACTTTCACAAAATATAAAAATGACTAAAGACACATCAAACTCCAAAAAAATAGGCACGAAAAAGGATAAAGAACATATGCTCCAAAAAACATAACTCTTGTTTCTGAATACTACAATAAATTCTAAAAATAATACACAACTTATGCTGCACAACTTAATTCCTACAAAACTTCTGCTGAGAGAAGCAAAAGTTCTTTCGATCAAAGAGAAAGGATTCAGGCACTATTCACAATTTCAAATTCCTTCGCCTGCATGAAAATGATAGGAACTTCACTGAGGAGAAGGTTTATCATCCTCTGGTTGGCATATCTGTTTAGAACTTATGCCGAGAGAAGCAAAAATTCAGTTTTCAAAGATAAATGTTACACAAATTATGTTGAGCGAAACATGGATATTTTCATTAAATGAGCAGCATGAGCAAAAATTAAAGACCACATATACAAAAGGGAAAAAATTAAAGACCAATGCGTTTGAAGGCCAATCCGTGTAAAAAATTCGTGGTTTAGACTAGAGAATTTTACATGTTGTGCTAACTCTTAGACCTGGCATAGATTAACCAAATTTTAATAAGTTGGCATAAAAAAGCCCCCACATACATTTGTTTTCTATTTTCTCTCCCACAATTTCTTCCTCTCTTATTTCTTTACCTAAAATTTCTCCAATGTCTCTCTCTCTTATTTCTTCCATCTCTACATTATTGTATCTCTCCTCCACTTTTTCACTCTCTTTCCTTTCATTTTCTTAAATTTCTCCAATCGAAATTGAAAATCTATCATAATATATTTGTGAAGTACCATGTATACATTCTGAGAATTCGACGGAGAAGAACAATACAAATATATACATTCTAGTATATATTATGAAGTACCATGTATATATTATGATATATATTGTGAAGTGCAACGTATACATTACGATATATATATATATATATATATATATATATATATATATATATATATATATATATATATATATATATATATATATATATATATATATATTGTGAAGTACCACGTATACATTTTAATATATATTGTGAAGTACCACGTATACATTCTAATATATATTGTGAAGTATCATGTATACATTCTGGGAATGGTATACATTCTGAGAACTCGATGTAGACAAACTTTCGGATATACATATTGTGAAGACATCTTCAGTTGTGTATACAAATGATAAGAATGTATACATTGTGAAGTACCATGTATACATACTGGTCTACTGGATAACTAGAATAATATGTATACATATTATTAGTATACATACTGGTCTACTGGATAACTAGAATAATATGTATACATATTATTAGTATACATACTTATCTACTGTATAATTAGAATAATATGTATACATATTAATGTATATCAATATGTATAACACCCATTTATTCGAGATACATTATGCTAGTAAAAGAAAAAGAGGTTGTAGAGTTCTCCTAAAAACTCATAATTTTCTATTCACAATATGGTAAAAAATAAATTTCTTTATTTAAGAATAGGCTTGATTTCCCTGGTAATAGTGTTGAAGGACCGGTGCTATTACCTCCAGGACGTCTGGGTAATACCAGTGAAGTAGTCAGGCGCAAGCCTGGAAACCTGGATTATCAAAAAAAAAAAAGAATAGGCTTGATTTCAGGGGGAAAAAGATTGTGCTCCTATTTATACGTAAGCCGAAGACATATTTGGTTAAAGAATGCAAATATTTTTTGGCTTAAATTGCTCAACAAAAAAGTTGGTCAAAAGTACGCCAATTATAAACATGTCAATTCCCCGTTAGACTATTCTGACTATCAAGTAGGGCTGGCCAGTGGGCCGGGACAGCCCGACCCCGACCCGAGCCCGTCCCGACCCCGCCAAAAAAAAATAAAAAAATTACGGGGGCGGGACTCGAACTCGGGACGGGACGATGTCTCGTCCCGCGAGACCCGAGCCCGCCCCAGGCCCGCGAGACCCGAGCCCGCCCCGACCCCGACCCCGCCCCTTTGCAAAAATGGCCGTTGCACCAACGGCCATTTTAGATTATGGCCGTTGGCCAACGGCCATTTTAGCCCCCCCCTCCCCCAACCCCCTACCCCTTAATATTTATTTTTAACCCATAAGTTATTATATTTACACTTTAACCCAATTTTCAACTATAAATAACTCATTTTCTCTTCATCTTTCTCACAAATCTTCCTACAATCTCTCTAATTTCTCAATATATATCTCTACAAGTCTACATTGTTTGCTAAATATTCAATTTTATTTATTCATTTGGAAATTGGGAGTGAAGTTGGCAACTAACTTGAGGATCTTCCATCGAGCAAAGTTTCAATTTTCAACCTCTCGATTACACGTCGACGTTACGTCGGCGTTTGGTACATTCGTTCCTTCATTAAATTATTATTGTCTGTTTATTTAGTTTAGATCACTTAATTTTATTGTCTTTAATTATTTATTTATTTATTTATTATCATAATTAAAATGGAAGGATTAAAAGGTATGTTTAAGGGTAAGGGTAAGGGTGCTTCTTCTAGTAGGGGCAACTGTGGCAAGGGTACTTCTTCTAGTCATCTTATTCCTACACAAGATGATTTTGTTGATACTCAACATTTTCCTACAATACCATTAGATTTAGACCAGGAGCTATTTTTACGGAACTCAAGAAGACTTTAATTTAGACGATGATCTAGATGATATACCCACTAATGTTGATGACAACACACCCACTAGTGCACCTTCAACTGAAATACCTCCTATTCCCCCTAGTATGAGACGAGGTCCAGCAAAACGACCATTAAAATCAGATGCATGGACATTTTTTGATAGGGACGTAGAGAATCAAGTAGCCATATGTAAAATTTGTAAAAATGTTTTAAAATTTAAAACTGGAAAAGGTCACGGTGGGACGGGGGTTTAATTAGACACGTAGTAAGTGCTCATCCAGCTAGGTATGCCCAATACCAGGCTTCAAAACCGGGTGCGCAAACGCCCGCTCCATCGGGACAAGGTTCACATACGACATCGTCCCGGACCAAGTACAGTGGTCAAATTAACCCTATGACGGGGGAAATTGTAGGCTCTAAATACAATAAACATAGAGATAGGGAAGCAATATCAAAATTAGTTCTTTGTGGAGGGTTTGCCTTTTCATTTCCTTCATCTCCGGATTTTATTCATTACATTAGAGATATATATAATCCTCGCTTTTAACGGTTTTCCTAGATCAACTCGTTAAGAGAGATGTATTTAAATTCGCGCATGAATATCAACAATATTTACGTTTTTCATTATATCATTTTAATGGCAAAGTATCCATCACGTCGATATAGGTCGTAGTACTAACGGCCATGATTATTTAACCGTAACTTGTCATTGGATAGATTATAAATGGTCTATGCAAAAACGTATTTTAGCGTATAGATATATAGATGATAGGCACACTCGGTACTTTTATTGTAGAAAATATTTATCAAGTGTGTCATTATTACGGAATAACCGATAAAATTATGACTATTACATTAGATAACGCTTCTAATAACAATTACGCAATTACAATTTTAAAAAATAGTTTAACTCCGTCTTTTCCGGACCATTTTCATATAAAATGTGCGTGCCATATATATAACTTAATTGTAAAGGATGGTCTATCACTTTTTGAAGACATTCTTAGTAAAATACAATTTGCTATAAACTTTATTTTTAAAAGTAATAAAGTACAACGTAGAAAAGAATATAAAAAAATTTGTCATGATTGTGGACTACCTTTTAGAAAAATTCCACAAGAAGTATCCACTAGGTGGAATTCTTTATACGAGCAACTACTTGTTGCTTATGACTATAAATTACCTATAACTTTATTTTTTAACTCTCATAATAAAAAGCCAATTTGATATGATTTTAGATAGTGATTGGGAAAAAATTTCCGAACTTATTGTATTTTTAGAGAAATTTTTTCAAGCAACAAAAGAATTTTCCGGTATATATTATCCTACTATTTCAACTATGTTATTTTATATAACTCTAATATTTTTATTACTTAGTGAATATATGGAAAAACCAAACTTATAAGGCAAACTATTAAAAAAATGTTTCTCAAAATAAAAAAATATTTTATTCCTATTCCCTCTATTTATATTATTGGTTCCGTATTAAATCCTACTATTAAAATAGACGGTACTAAATCACTAATTGAAACTATTTACGATTGTATAGAAGTACTACCACCTCCAAGTCCCAAAAATCTAAATCACCCACCACCTATTGAACAAACTAAAGAAGAAGTATTGTCTAGCGTAGAACACCAATGCAAAAATATATATAGATTTTATCAACAAGAAAATGCTAGTAACTTACAAACCTTCCATACCATCTTCTTCATCTTCAATACAACCTCACAAAAGACATCTTGTTTTCGCGGCTAGTATTGAAAGCCTCGTAAATAGAATGTGCGGTCGTACCTCTACTACTAACCAAATTAGCGAGTTGGATATTTTTGTGTTTACGTGGTTCGTACCGTATCAAGAAGTTATCAATGAAGATGGACATGAAGACTTTGAAATACCGGAGGGAGAATGAGAAGACCTTTCCGACACTTTCATTGATGGCTCGAGATGTTTTGAACATTCAAGCGTCGTCAGCTGCGTCGAAAGCGCTTTTTCTCGAGCGAGATATCAAATAGGAGACCACAGACACTCATTAGCCGGAGAGGCTTGGAAATTGCGTATTATTCGAGAGATTGGATACGAGCGGAGCGGAGAAGGTGCGGTCAACCGGAGATCAACGAAGAAGATGATGAAAACTACAACGAAATCTTAACCGAAGGTAGTGGAAGCGACGTGGATCAATTTGACCAACAAATACCAATTCCAACCGAAGAACCACATGAAATCATCAAGCAATTAGAACAGGTTTTTTTGAGAATGTAATTTTTTTAATTGTAATTTTAATATTTTATTATGTAATTTGTAACTTTTGGACAACACCACAAAGTTGCAATTTAGATTTTAGACAATTGTATTTGTATTACAAAAAAATCATATGTCTATTAAATAATATAAGAGGCACAAAAACAGCCTTGAGATGTTTTTATTACACTATCTTATTTTGTTTATTGAGTTTTTTTATACATATGTTATTTTAAAAAAAAAAAAAAAAAAATGAAAACCCGTCGTATCCTGCCCCGAGCCCGACCCCGCCCCGAGCCCGCCCCGCCCCGAGCCCGACGGGATCGGGATCGGGACGGGACTTGCTCCAGTCCCGCCAGACCCGACCCCGCCCCTTCTCCCGTCCCGCCCGACCCCGACCCCGCCAGACCCGGCCCGCCAGACCCGAGCCCGGCCCACTGGCCACTCTTACTATCAAGTAGCCAATGTCCTTGACTCCTCGAGTATCCTTGGGCTTTTACCCACATTTTGCAATGGCCTAATAACTCCAATTGAACCCAATTCAGCTCCTCAGAGCCCAACTGTCTTTTGCCAGGTTTTCATGTGGAATTGACATTTACATACAACTCCTAGAAAAAATTGGTACTCCCTCCGTCTCAATTTATGTGATATAGTTTAACTCGGTATGGAGTTTACAAAATAAGTGAAGATTTTTGAATCTTGTGATCTGAAACAAGTCAAAGATATTTGTGTGGTTATAGATCATCTTGTTAAACGTAAAAAGTAAAGGTTAAAGTTAAATTATTACAAAATATAAAAATATAGCATTCTTTTTTAAACGGACTAAAAAGAAAATGTATTACATAAATTGGAACCATAGTATAATTTTAGCCTAATATTTCATTTAGCAAATTAAGCCTAAAAAAATTGGCATTCAGTAACCATATGTGTATCTCGCCCCCCACAAAAAGAGGGAAGAAATATATTTTTCCCTGATATCATACCATTTACGCACAAAAGTAGGGGGACGACCAAATCTCCTATCAAAACTGATAAAGAGTTTACAGTTGCACTGTAAATCTGGTTTCTACCATCGATGTGTTATATTTCATGAGATCTCTAAAATTCCATCTCTCTTCTTTTAAAAAAATGTCAGCATTAAGCTGCACAGGAAAAAGGCCAGACCACAAGGGTCTATTGTACGCAGTCTTATCTTACATTTTTACGGAGGTTATTTCCACGGCTTAAATCCGTAACCTCCTGATCACATAGTTACTCCGAGACTCCCTTCAAAATTTCATCTCTCTTCTATCTCTCTAAAATAAAACAATCGTTTCACCATTAACTACAACTACAAACATTATAAAACAAAAACAACCAAGCTCCAACAACATCTATTCCACCGGCAGGAGCACACTATTAGTAAAGCGGATTCCGTGTTTCAATTTTTTTTGTTTCATGATTTTTTTTTGTTTGAAGAGAAAAACAATTCCCATTTCAATTTTTTTAAAACTTTGTATAACATGGCATGCTCTTGATATAAACGATTCCCAAAATGAATGTTGAAACTGAATCTGGTTGTATGCTAATTTTTAATGTTCACGGTAGACATAAATATTGCTATAATTGCATTGATTGGTATTCATAAATATTGATACATAATGAATACTAATTTTCGCTCAAACAAATGTATACAAAATTGTTAGGTGAATTATACGACCAATATGTATACCAATGTAAAATTATAAAGATACAAATGCAAACAAACGTATACAAATTTATTAGATGAATATGAACTAATGTATACCAATACAAAATGTAAACCACTTTATTAGGTGAATACATATGCATATAAATTTGTTAGGTGAATATCGACAATGTAAATAAAATACAAAATGTATACCGATTTATTAGGTGAATACATACCAATGAATATCAATGCAAGTCATAATCTTTTGCTAATTTTATGGAGAGAGATGGTTCTAAATATTTTCTTATTAATTTTAAGGAGAATTTTTTGTTTAAAGTTAAAAGAGAGAAAAAGTATTAAATATTTTTGCTAGTTTTACCCCTTGTTTGGATGATTGTTTCCCGTGGTTCATTATTGTATTGTCTTTTATGAAATAATGTTTGTTTTCATTGTTCTTAAAATTATGTTGTATGATGTTGTAAATCCGTTGTAATTCCGTGATTATATAACCATGAAAAAATTCAATTTTTATAACAACGGATTTGATAGTTTTTGCATGGTTACGTATTTCATTTCTCTATTATACCCCACCTCTGTCACACCCAGACTAACCCGGACCCTCCACCACCCCCACACCCCCTCCATCACACCCAAACCCACCCACCCCACCAACCCCCACCCTGTGCCACCCACCCTACCACTCACCACCCCCACCATCACCCACCCAATCCCCATTATGAAACCATGGGTAACAACCATCCAAACAGTGTGTTAAGAAAAATGATTATGGGTGATGTGGTGCTAATCATTTGACCGAAAAGGTGTGAACTGGTCATTTTTGTTGGGTATTACAAAGGATTTGCAGGAAACGGAAATTACAAGTAACTGCTTATGTAAGAATTGAACTTATAATTCAACTATAAAACTGAAAATTACAATATAACAACAAAATGAAATTACTATTTTGTTGATCAAGAAAACTGAAAAGTTGTTTTTGCTGAGTCGAGTGTGGCACTCTGTCCTTAAGACAATATTGCCCCGTATGTATCCTTTATACGTCCTGGACAATTCGTCTCCCAAGATAAAACAGCAATGGAACTATTGAGCAAAGGAAACTCAAAAGCTACCGTGAAGAATATTGAATAACGAAATGATGCTTGGAAGATTAGGAAGAAACTGCTTTGCTTTCGCTTTGTATATTTTCGTGTATATCAAGTGTGCCTCAACAATGGTGTAAGGGGTGTTTATATAGGAGGAAGAGGGATGTTTGTTTGATCGCTCCATAACACCATTATTGGCCAAATAATGACCATTATAGAGGTAGTAAAGCCACCAAATAAATGGAGAAAATTGCCAACGGATTGGCCATTATAGGAGGTGTAATTCAGCCAAAATAAATGGCTGAATTGAGTGCTTTGGACGTTTCTGTTTTGGACCGTCGAAATTTCGACTTTTCGAAAACTTCGGGGACCAAACGTACATCTTGAAACTTCGGGGACCAAACTCGTACATCTTGAAACTTCGGGAACCAAACCGTACATCCGAAAGAATTCGGTCCAAACCGCACATCCGAAACTTCGGGAATCAAACCGTACTTCGGCAAAGTTTTCGGCCCAAAAAGATAATATCAGAAGGCCCACAGCCCACGACCCGTGAGCCCGGAACTCGGGACCGGACGGGCGGGCGGCGGCGGTGCGCGCGTGGTCTTTCCTCGAACCGAAGCACATCTAGGTCCTCCCTCATTTAAACACATGGGATACCCCTTGGGGTCCCAAACCCCAAACCAACTTCGAGTCTTATATACACAACAATTCTTTCGTCCTCTACCGATGAGGGAGAATTGATCACACACCACACTTTTCCATGCTTCAAACACCTTACTTCGTGAACCAATATCTCTTTCATTTCTCAATGAAATTTGACGATTCTTGGCCCTACGGTTATCTACGTACTTAGTACATCATGCATGTGTGAAGAACCGGATTCTCCAACATACGTAACACTAGTGTTTAAGCCGTTAAAGTTGGTCGGTCGCAACTCCCGCCAAAGGCTAATTTCCAACAATTTTATGCCAGTTTACTAAAACATGGCTAATGTAATGCCAATTATATGTGTGTGTTGACACACTGCCAAAGTCCCTTCAAATTTGGCCCTAACAGTTAGGATTGACCTGTTGAATTTAATCACGAAATTTGTGATTTGTCTAACTTTTTTTTGTTGTGGTTGAGATTTAGAATCAAGTGGATGAGCTGATGTATGCAAATACGCAAAATGTGCAACTGTTGGTACAGATACCATTGAAGAAGACTATGTTTTCTTGCGAAACTGTTGGTACAGATACCATTGAAGAAGAGTACGTTTAGTTATATATATATATATATATATATATATATATAAGTTGCCTCATTTGAAATCCAGAAGCAGATTCAAGTATGCAGCTCAGTGCCGTCGTTTATAAATTAAATCCACCAGCTGTTGCTTTTGGTCCCCTTCATGCCGACCAGAGGCGTGTTCTGCCTTATAACATCAGGTTCATATGAGTTTACTATTTTTAACGCAGAATATAAATTTATACGTATAAGTTTACAATAAATAGTAGGTCTCTGAACTAACAATTTTAAATTTATAGTAGGTTCAAAGATAAGAACCTTAAAATCATAGAATTTAAATCGTGAGTTTGCCTTTGATTTCGATCTTTATGAAAGAGAATAGTCCTCTGATTATTTTCATTAATGTAATAGATTTATATATATGATATACAATAGTAAACTTAGCTTATAATTACGGAATAAAAAATATACATTTTCCTAATACTCCAGATTACTATCATAATTACAAATGTAGAATATCACTAATAATATCAAGTAATATACGTAGTATATTAGGAATATAGTACGTATATTCTATCACACCTACGCAGTCATAGCGGGCGGTTGTCGTATGCTGAGACTGTCCCTAAAATCCTCAAACAGAACTAAGGGAAGACCCTTAGTAAATATGTCAGCAATTTAGTACCGTGAATGGACATGCAATATACGTACTTGTCCACGAGCTACCTTTTCGCGAACAAAGTGAATATCCATCTCGATATGCTTAGTGCGCTGATGTTGGACATGATTTCCAGAGAGATATATCGCACTAACATTATCGCAGTATACCAAGGTAGCTTACTGAATAGGAAAATGAAGCTTTAAGAGGAGGTTACACAACCAACAGGACTCAGACACCACATTGGCTACCTCTCGATACTCGGCCTCCGCGCTGAAACGCGATAAAGTAGCCTGACATTTAGCCGACCAAGAGACCAAGTTATCACCAAGAAACATACAATAACCAGATGTAGAGCGTCTGGTATCTGGACATCCACCCTAATCCGCATCAGTATAAGACGTGAGAGTAGATACAAACGATGGATACACGTGTAAACTATAATCAAGAGTGCCCTGAATGTAATGCATAATGCGTTTGAGAGCGTGCATGTGTTCTTCCCTCGGATCATGCATAAATAAACACACCTACTGCACTGCATAAGTAATATTGGGCCTTGTGAACGTAAGATACTGAAGATCTCCGCAAGACTGTGATAGTGGTAGGGATCCGTATATGGTGTGCTAGAATTAGCACTCAACTTCGGTTTAGTGTCAACCGGAGTAGTAGATGACTTACAAGATGACATGCCAGCCCGTTCAATAATCTCAGCTGCATACTTCCTCTGGAATAGAAATAGACCACCTGCATGATGAGTTACAACTATACCCAAAAAATAACTCAAAGGCCCCAAGTGTTTCATAGTAAATTCGGAGCTGAGAAGAGATATGATAGACTTGTGCAGTTTATCAGAGGAGGCAGTCAATATAATATCATCCACATATAACAGAATCCGCTACAGTAGATGTTCAGAGAATGATCAGACCTGCTGTGAGAAAACTCAAGAGTAGACATATAATATGTAAACTTTTTATATCAGGCCCGAGGGGCCTGTTTTAGATCATACAAGGACTTTTTCAGCAAGAACACATGGTTAGGATGATCGGGGTCTCTGAAACCCAAGGGCTGATGCATGTATACAGTTTCCTTGAGATCACCGTGTAAGAACGCATTTTTCACGTCCAGCTGATGAATGAGCCATGCTTTTGAGAGAGCCAGACTGAGAACAATGCGAATAGTTACCGGTTTGACCACCGGACTAAAGGTGTCTCCATAATCCACGCCAACCTGTTGAGTTTTGCCATCATCTACAAGACGGGCCTTATGCCTATCAAAACAACCATCAATTTTTTTCTTATGAGTAAAAATCCACATAGAACGAATCACATTGACACCAGATGAACGGGGCACCAACTCCCACATCTTATTCTCAATAAAAGCATTATATTCATCATCCATGACCATTTTCCAATTCGGGTCACGAAGGGCAGACACGGGGTTACGTGGTAGGGGTGATTTAGTGACATTAGAGTTGAGATTCAAATATTATTTTGGTTTAAAGATACCATGTTGGCTACGAGTAATGGGCCCTTGACTTGGAATAGAAGTTGGTTGGACCTGGGTCGGTGTAGTGACATTGAAACTGATTGGACCGAGAGGGGGGTCACGGGTTGGGCCAACAGGCAGTGGCCTGCTGGCCGAAGAGGCTGGGTGATGGAAACTGGGCCACTATGTAGTAGGCCTGCTGGCAAAGACTCAAGAGAAGGAGAGATTGGGCCAGTAGGCAGTGGGCCTGCTGGCGAAACTGGATGATGGGGGGAGTTTGGGCTAGTAGGCAGTGGGCCTGCCGGTGTCTGCTGGTCCAAATCCCGAGGTGTGGGACAGACCAAATGGTGGACCACATACGGTGAGAGTCCATCATCTAAAAAATTATAAGGGTTGGACACAGAATTATACAATTTAGCAAACGAAAATTGGGTTTCATAAAAAGTGACATGGCGACTAATTATGATCTTATTAGAAGATAAATTATAACATTTGTAACCACAATGATTATAAGGATAACCCGAAAACACATAAGCGGCAGAACGAGCTTGAAGTTTGTTAATTGTAGTGGATGGGAGAAAGATTTTTTAGGAGAGATTGATATGCTAATCCTTTGCTAGGGAGTATGTTAAGAAGGTAAGTAGTCATTTGAAATGCATGATGTCAAAATGAAGGTGGTAATGAAGCATGGGCTAGTAATGACCGAACAATATTATTAATGGTGCGAATTTTTCTTTCGTCTTTCGCATTTTGTGAGGACGTATGAGGACAAGAAAACCGAAAAGATATTCCATTAACCTTCAAAATTCTCTAAACGGCCCATTATCAAATTCCCTTCCATTATCACATTGAATGTTTTTAATTTTTCGTTCAAATTGGGTACAGATGAATGCTCTAAATGATAGGAATGTGGAATAAACTTGAGACTTTTTAGATAACAGAAAGGTCCACAAAAAATTATAATAATCATCCAAAAATAACACATAATAACGGTGGCCCAAAGAGCTCAAAATGGAAGATGTCCACAAATCACTATGAATAATATCAAATGGCAACAAAGTACTAGAATTGGAGGCAACAAGCGGTAATTTAACATTTTTTCCAAGCGGACAAGAAGGACAAACATTAGTTCTAAGCATACTATTACACTCAATAAAATAATTGTTTTAAGAGAGTAAAGAACAGACGCTCCCGGATGACTCAAACGCGCATGCCATAAGGAATGTGCTAAAACGGCAAATGTTGACAATGTGGCTTGTTTAGTGGTGGTGGTGTTGGTGGTGATGATGTGATATAGCTCACCCCGACTATCACATATCATTAGAGGTATCCCCGTCGTAAAATCCTTAATAGAAAATCTAAAAGGGTCAAAGTCAATAGAAACCCAGTTATAAGTTATAAATTTCTGAACAAACACCAAATTTTTAATTAATTGAGGAGCATGAAGGATATTTTTCAAGGCTAAAAGTAGGTTCAGAGGAGATAAATTTGTGTGACCATAATCACGAACTGGAATTGAATTACCATTACCAATAATTATGCCACGATTTTGCTCAAATTGAAATCAGATGAGAGATTACCTAGCGCAGACGTTATATGAGAAGTGACACTAGTGTTCATGTACCAATTTACATCCGGAGGATTTAACCTAAGTGTGTGCATCGCTATCTCGATATCCGTGGGAGTCGGGGATATTACTGGGCCAGCAGCAGCGATGGCCTGCTGTGGCCGAGGCCCAAGCAGGCCAGGCTGCTAGGCCCCATTCTGTCGAGACCTAGTCTGTTGAAGGCCATTGGGCCTGGCCTAATAGTTCGCTGGAAGTGGACAGGGAGGAGTGGGCCACTGCCCACTGGCCCAAAGCTGCGACCAGTGGTGTTGCGGCCCAGGCCCATGCTGGCCGCCATCCCATCCTCCGCCGCTACCTCCACCGTTGCCGCCACCACAGTTTTTGCCACAATTTTTCTAATTTTAGCCCTTTTTACTGCCACCATTGTTGTGGTTTTGGCTAGTGTTTTCCGTGAAGGAGTGAGGGTTATCGGTGTCGCGTGACGTGGCCACAATCATAACAGAATTGGCTCCTGTAGCCACCTTTTTATCTAACCCTGCTTCTTCTAAGGTGAGCATGGAACATGTTCGGTAGAATGGCAGGATAGTATTGCTTTGACGAAGAAGAGTTCCAACCTCATTATACGCCTCGGAGAGGCCTGCAACCATTTGAAGAACGAGGCGATCGTTCATGATGGGATCACCAACATTCTTGAGTTGATCCGACAACTCCTTGAGCCTTTGACAATAGGCTGAGGCATTTGGAAAATCCTCCATATTTATATGGGAGAATTCATGCTCAAGGGTCACAACACGAAAATTTTTGTTATCTTGGAATATATCACGCAACCTATTCCAAGCTTCCATTGTTGCGGCGTCGGGTTCGATAATAGTCTATAAGAGGTCTGTAGAGATGGTGGAATAAATCCATTGGAGCACCGTAGCATCAACAGTTGCCCACAACTCCATTTCATAATCGGTGGTAGGCACCTTCTCGTTACCTTTTTCCGGTTTGACGATGTGATGAAGGACTATATTAGACCTTGCGTGAATTTTAAATAGTTCTGCCCACGTCGCGTATTGGACATTTTCCATCTCAAAAACGATAGGGATGCTGTTCTTGATATTGGAGACTGCAAAGGCATGATGAAAGTAGTTCTTTGTGGTAGACATGATGAAAGTAGTTCTTTGTGGTAGACATGATGAAAGAACAAGAGGAGAATTAGGGTTTTGGAAAAAAAATTGAAGGGGGGGGGGGTATGACCGACGCCACTGGTTGAGTAGGGCGGCGGAAGGAGGATATTTTTTGAGAAGGAAAAGTTTCCCTAGACTGCTGATATCATGAAAGAGAAAAATCCCCTGATTATTTTCATTAATGTAATAGGTTTATATACATGATATACAATAGTAAACCTAGCCTATAATTACGGAAATTAAATATATATTTTTCTAATACTACAGATTATTACCATAATTACAGATGTACAATATCAAAAACGTATTGGACGTTTTCCATCTCAAAAACGATAGGGATGCTGTTCTTGATATTGGAGACTGCAAAGGCATGATGAAAGTAGTTCTTTGTGGTAGACATGATGAAAGTAGTTCTTTGTGGTAGACATGATGAAAGAACAAGAGGAGAATTAGGGTTTTGGAAAAAAAATTGAAGGGGGGGGGGGGGGGGGGGGTTATGACCGACGCCACTGGTTGAGTAGGGCGGCGGAAGGAGGCTATTTTTTGAGAAGGAAAAGTTTCCCTAGACTGCTGATATCATGAAAGAGAAAAATCCCCTGATTATTTTCATTAATGTAATAGGTTTATATACATGATATACAATAGTAAACCTAGCCTATAATTACGGAAATTAAATATATATTTTTCTAATACTACAGATTATTACCATAATTACAGATGTACAATATCAAAAACGTATTGGACGTTTTCCATCTCAAAAACGATAGGGATGCTGTTCTTGATATTGGAGACTGCAAAGGCATGATGAAAGTAGTTCTTTGTGGTAGACATGATGAAAGTAGTTCTTTGTGGTAGACATGATGAAAGAACAAGAGGAGAATTAGGGTTTTGGAAAAAAAATTGAAGGGGGGGGGGGGGGGGGTTATGACCGACGCCACTGGTTGAGTAGGGCGGCGGAAGGAGGCTATTTTTTGAGAAGGAAAAGTTTCCCTAGACTGCTGATATCATGATCCCCTGATTATTTTCATTAATGTAATAGGTTTATATACATGATATACAATAGTAAACCTAGCCTATAATTACGGAAATTAAATATATATTTTTCTAATACTACAGATTATTACCATAATTACAGATGTACAATATCAAAAACGTATTGGACGTTTTCCATCTCAAAAACGATAGGGATGCTGTTCTTGATATTGGAGACTGCAAATGCATGATGAAAGTAGTTCTTTGTGGTAGACATGATGAAAGTAGTTCTTTGTGGTAGACATGATGAAAGAACAAGAGGAGAATTAGGGTTTTGAAAAAAAAATTGAAGGGGGGGGGGGGGTTATGACCGACGCCACTGGTTGAGTAGGGCGGCGGAAGGAGGATATTTTTTGAGAAGGAAAAGTTTCCCTAGATTGCTGATATCATGAAAGAGAAAAATTCCCTGATTATTTTCATTAATGTAATAGGTTTATATACATGATATACAATAGTAAACCTAGCCTATAATTACGGAAATTAAATATATATTTTTCTAATACTACAGATTATTACCATAATTACAGATGTACAATATCACTAATAATATCAAGGAGTATACATAGTATATTAGGAATATACTACGTATATTCTCTCACTTTATCCCTCTCCTTTAATTTCTCATACATTTGCGTTCTATATATTCTGCAAAGCTATTTTTTTTAATTATAGTTCCTTTGTCTTTCTATTCCTGTTACTGTTTATTGTTTTTTGTACTTTGATTATCATCCTACATGCTTGTTCTTTCACTTCGTTATCTTATTTTCTTGCTGCTATTGCTGCTTATTATTACTGTTGCTTTCGTTTCTATTTGAGCGGGGGGTCTATATGAAACAACCTCCCTATCCGTCAAAAGATAGGGACAAGATCTACGTACACTCTACCCTCCCAAACCCACCTGGTGGGATTATACCGGGTATGTTATTGTTTATAGACGAATTTAACTTATGTACATCGATCAACATATATAATTTTCTATGAGTGTATCATGTTAGGATAAATTATAACAATACGTGATAAGGAGTAACTGGTAAAGTTGCTTCCATGTAACCAGGAGGTCATGTGTTCAAGCTGTGGAAACATCCTCTTGCAGAAATGCAAGGTAAGGCTGCGTAAAACAGACCCTAGTGGTCCGGTCCTTCTCCGGAATCCGAGCATAGCGGGAACTTAATGCACCGGGCTGCCCCTTTTTTTTAGGTAATAATTTGTACTGATCCTAGTTTGGTAAATTAAAATTTGCTGTAAATGACATGTTATAACTAGTTAAAATGCATAAGTAATTAATATTTAGCATGTATCAGAATTTTTAGTTTAATTTTGTTTCCTAATTGGTACCAAAGTGTAAGTACAAATCACAAAGAAGTAAATATAAACTTAAAAGATAACCTCCTATAGTGGTTAAGCTAAACTATTCGAGATTTCTGTTGGAAATTTGCCTTTAGCGGGAGTTGCGACCGACCAACTTTAACGGCTTAAACACTAGTGTAACGTATGTTGGAGAATCCGGTTCTTCACACATGCATGATCTACTAAGTACGTAGATAACCGTAGGGCCAAGAATCGTCAAATTTCATTGAGAAATGAAAGAGATATTGGTTCACGAAGTAAGGTGTTTGAAGCATGGAAAGTGTGGTATTGTGTGTAATTCTCCCTCATCGGTAGAGGAAGAAAGAATTGTTGTGTATATAAGATTCGAAATTGGTTAGGGGTTTGGGACCCCAAGGGGTATCCCATGTGTTTAAAGGAGGGAGGACCTAGATGTGCTTCGGTTCGAGGAAAGACCACACGCGCGCCGCCGCCGCCCGCCCGTCCCGTCCGGTCCGGTCCGGTTCCGGTTCCGAGTTCCGGGTTCCGGGTTCCGGGTTCTCGGGTTCACGGGTCACGGGTCACGGGCTGTGGGCTGTGGGCTGTGGGTCTTCTGATATTATCTTTTTGGACCAGAAAACTTTGCCGTAAGAAGTACGGTTTGATCCCGAAGTTTCGGATATACGGTTTGACTGAATTCTTTCGGATGTGCGGTTTGGTCCCCGAAGTTTCAAGATGTACGAGTTTGGTCCCTGAAGTTTCCAGAAAATCAGAATTTCGACGGTCAAAAACAGAAATGCCAAGCACTCAATTCAGCCATTTATTTTGGCTGAATTACTCCTCCTATAATGGCCAAAACAGTTGGTCTTTCTCCCATTTATGTTGGTGACTTTACTACCTCCATAATGGCCATTATTTGGCTATTATGGAGGCGAGTTTTCAGCGATAAATGCCCCTCCCTCACCTATATAAACACCCCCTTACACCATTGTTGAGCACTAAGACATATGCACGAAAATACATAAAGATGCGAAAAACGGTGCTCGAAAATACACAACCGAAATAGTTTTCTTCCTACAACTTCCAAGCATCATTTCGTTACTCAATATTCTTCACGGTAGCTCTTGAGTTTCCTTTGCTCAAGGGTTCCATTGCTTTGTTTTATCTTGGGAGACAAATTGTCCAGGACGTATAAAGGATACATACGGGGCAATATTGTCTTAAGGACAGAGTGCTACACTCGACTCAGCAAAAACCAATTTATATTTTTCCGTCTTCTATAAAACTGGAATTTCCAGTTTTTACTTGTGTAACGATTGTAATTTCAGATTCCATGTTGAATTATTGAAATCTTTATTTATCCTTTCGAATACTTGTAATAGTTAAATACTTCCCATCGCTTTATAAAGTACCATAGAGCAAAATCTCCCAACAACTTAAGACAATATTTGTATAGTATTACTATTAGTGTTCGAAAGATGTCGGTCAAAAGTTGTGTGACCAAATCTGGATATGGCAATGGTTTTTACGGTAGAAGAGAGTGATGATGATGAACGTGTTCATGGTGTCACCGCTACCAAGATCGGTGGAAACAAGCGCTCTCGAGAGCTCGAGGATGTCAACTGGGACAAGAGGAGAAGGCGAAGATGTACTTCTATCTTGCGGCGAAGGCCCGTATCTATCCCGGACAAAAGATCGAATAATGGTGAGAAGGAATTGGACACTCAGTCTGATGAAGTGACTGAAGTGAGCCAGAATCCGAAATTGGGATAAGTATTTTCTTACTTGTCAAGAATAAAGATTAAATGATGTCTGATTAAAAATAAATTAAAGTAAGGAGGAATATAAAATTAATTTATATTCCTTACGCTTTAAAAATCAGAAGTTTAATCTCTTCTTCTTTCCCGTTTAAAGATTGGATTTTGTAAACGACTTAAAAAGATCGGTTCTTTTAAGTTTAATAATTAAAAGTGTGTAAAGTATGTTCGCACATATGATGGAGAGAGATCCACTAACTGTGCGAAAACTGTTACCACACTTAAGTAAGCGCCAAGAATTATCTGGGCACCAATCATAACGGAAGAAGTCTAAAAGTTAATGACGTTGAGCCTGTCATATTATTTGGCAGAAGATCCTTCATAGGATGATATTGGACACTCAGTCATACAAAGCCTCCGGGCGACTGGAGTGGGTCAAAATTTCCTTTGATATGATGATATTGGACACTCAGTCATATAAAGCCTCCGAGCGACTGGAGTGGGGCGAGAATTCATTTCATAAGAAAAGGAATGGACACCTAGTAAGGTGGGCCAGTATTTCCAGGTCTCAAATGATCTGAAGGCCTAAAGAAAGGCAGATAAGAAATTGGACACTCAGTCTGCCAAAGCAACTAGAGTGGGCCGAGTATCGAGATCACATATGATCCGGTTGCGCCCTAACCACGGGCAAGAGGTTGTTCATGTGAAGCAACGCCACCTTTAAAGTAGAAGGGGTTGGAGAGATTGTCCTCAATAGGACTTCAGGGAATGAGATCACTCTAAGATGAGGTGATACATATCCCTAACTTGGTTTAAGGGACGCTGTTGGTCAAGCTGGTTTGAGACTAGTCCAACAGGTCTGTGATAACTAAGAATGGTACAGTACGTCTGTAGCCGAATGAATGATATATTTGTAATCCGTGCATCTATGCCATCATAGATTAAGACACGTTAAATAGCAAGTCATTCAAAAGCTAACGATGTTGAGATTGTTGCCTTCTGACGACATAAACCCTCAAAATAAATGTGAGGTAGATGAAGAGGCAAAATCACCTTTCCAAATTCCGTCAAGGGAATAGCGAAAGAAACACCGCTCCTCTAGAACTTAGTCACACCTACTTGGTGATTTGAAGTTTATACAAAATAGAGGGGGGAGACAAGTACGTTGTGATCTTCATTGATGATAGTACAACGTATGGAATCCTTTGTTTGTTGAAAAGCAAAGATGAAGTTGTTGAAGCGGATAAGCGCTACAAAGCGAGAATTTGAAAATTAACTAAGCCTACGGATTGAGAAATTCGTAGTGATAGAGGGGAGAATATGAACCATCGTTTATTAAACGATCGCTCATTACTCACCTCGGTCTAACGGTGTTAGCCAAGCGCGAAGTTGTACGCCCAAATTACGAGGGGTAGCTTGGTAAAAGATGGGCTACCGAAACAGTCAAGTTTGACCTAAGATCGTAGATTGCATATCCACCGGATCCGCAAATAACGATAGTGTTGATCGCCTCTTGGCATCAAAGAATGCTGAATTCATTGAAGATAACTTTCCTTGAAATAGGAAAAAGGAGTAATTGCTCAAGGTTAACAAGAACCCGCGAGGGCTCGATCGTCCGGAACTAGACGTTCGTATCTTCATGACTCGAAAGTTCTTTGGCTATCCGGAACTTAATATTCCAGATCGCAGAACTCGGGGATTCTAGATGTTGAAGCGAGACAGAGCAAAGAAGGGGACAAAGACTTGTTCCGGTCCTTCTAGCTTGTATGGTTAAGAATGAACCATGGACAATTAACAAATAATTGTCATCTCCAAAAGCACCGCTTTGGAAAGAAGCTAAAGAAAGAAATAAATTCTATCATATAGAACCATACTTGCGTAATGGTTGATCTTCCTCCGGAAAAGAACCTTTGGGTTGTAAAATGTGCTCCCCTGTGAGTAGCTTCACATCCAGGGCCATTGTAGTCTTACATGGCATGGGTGTTGAAACAACCTTCCCAACCGGAGAGTTGGAAGAAGAGGATCGAATTGGTTTCTTTGAACTGTTGGGCTTCTTCCCGAACTTTCATTTTGGTCCCCGAAATGTTAACATTTTCGTCCGAAAGTCTCGGATAAAACGAAACAATGAATCGATCACGAAACATTGACTCGAAGTTAGAAAGCCAACAGTTGGAAAACCAACGGTCTTAGAGTGAAAATCATATTGAAACAAAGTCTCGATATGAAAGATATGGGTATCACGAGATGACATCTTAGGAATTGGATTTCTAAGACATCTAACGGATCGGTCGATAGTTGACGGTCTCGTTGAAACCACCAATGGATATGAATCATAGAACCGATTGGAATCATGGTGCACCCATAGACAAGGAGCGATATGCTCGAGTCACGTGTAGTTCAATGTATTGTACACACTACAACCGACACCGGTATCGTCCAACAAACAGATCGGTTGAACTAAGGTTCACCGATGATCTTAATACATGATCAATAGAAGGCGTTAAGTCGGATATGACGATATCCGAATTATTCGCTTATCTACGGATTATAGTATTACGGATGTCCCAGCGGTTACGAGAGAACACGGTGATGCAAAGCTGGACATCGGATCCGAAGAACACCAAAGCCACAAGTAAATGTGTATGGTGGTTCTTGGAAAATCCTCTAAGCAAACTTGCATCGACCGATTCATGATGGTATCGGAGTTTATCGCTTTATACAAAGCATGAAAGAAGTTGAGTAACTTCACGACTCATTAGAGGACGTCCCTTATTGGGAGAAACACGTGCCTTCGGCAGTTCTACATTGTGGCTAGCCGGTCGGCTTTAGGAAGGACACGGATGACGGCGTCGGACATATCTGTCACGATCTGTCGGAGACATAAGACCGTATGGCGTTGATCATCACGGGTGTCACTTCCTTATTTACTAACTAAGGGACTACCCGGAGATCAAGTGTTCGCTCTGTCTAGGGGAATGGGCTTAAAACCCAAAATATACGGACCAATACGGTGGAAACCCAACCTTACGAACCTGGAGATCCCGGTAATTTGGTTCAATGGGAAAACTAAGTTGTAAAGGTTCGGTTGATCGCTTCGGTGGAAGCATGAGCACTTCGGATAGTGATTTCGAAAAGAAACACCAAATCCAAAGCCGTTCCCGCGATAGACGTTAAGTGCTATCTGCGGTATGGGTAAAGGTTAAGTTTTCAAAACCTGTAATGATCCTCAACGAGTTGAGGTTAGGTCTTTGGGAAACTTTTAATGGTTCCTAACACTTGTGAAGTGGGGTATAGCGGGATACCTTGTAGGAGACCACCTATTTAAGTGCGAGGACGGGCCGCCTCAAATTGAACGCACTTATGAATCCAAGACGTTGTCCATGGCCAAAATGGACAAAACATTACGAAGAAGAGAGTAAGGGAATTTGTTGTGTTGGTACCGTTGTCTTGGCTTACACTAAACACCGACGGTTCAAGACATCACGTTCACCGCGCAAAGTAAGTAAGTCCGATGGTATTCAACTATGGAAGGTTCAAAGCCGAGGCTACCTCTCCTTATGCAACATCGGTCCGCCGAAATATTGCGGAAATGAAAAGACACCATGTGAGTGCGCCAAAATCTCTTTCAAGAGGGGATTGTTGGAAATTTGCCTTTGGCGGGAGTTGCGACCGACCAACTTTAACGGCTTAAACACTAGTGTAACGTATGTTGGAGAATCCGGTTCTTCACACATGCATGATCTACTAAGTACGTAGATAACCGTAGGGCCAAGAATCGTCAAATTTCATTGAGAAATGAAAGAGATATTGGTTCACGAAGTAAGGTGTTTGAAGCATGGAAAGTGTGGTATTGTGTGTAATTCTCCCTCATCGGTAGAGGAAGAAAGAATTGTTGTGTATATAAGATTCGAAATTGGTTAGGGGTTTGGGACCCCAAGGGGTATCCCATGTGTTTAAAGGAGGGAGGACCTAGATGTGCTTCGGTTCGAGGAAAGACCACACGCGCGCGCCGCCGCCGCCCGCCCGTCCCGTCCGGTCCGGTCCGGTTCCGGTTCCGAGTTCCGGGTTCTCGGGTTCTCGGGTTCACGGGTCACGGGCCGTGGGCCTTCTGATATTATCTTTTTGGGCCAGAAAACTTTGCCAGAAGTACAGTTTGATCCCAGAAGTTTCAGACGTACAGTTTGAACCAGAATTCTTTCGGATGTACTTGTTTGGTCCCGAAGTTTCAAGATGTACGAGTTTGGTCCCCGAAGTTTCAAGATGTAAGTTTGGTCCCCGAAGTTTTCGAGAAAGTTGGAATTTCGACGGTCAAAGCAGAAACGTCCAAGCTCTCAATTCAGCCATTTATTTTGGCTGAATTACTCCTCCTATAATGGCCAAATCCGTTGGTCTTTCACCATTTATGTTGGTGACTTTACTACCTCCATAATGGCCATTATTTGGCTATTATGGAGGCAGTTTTCATCCCCCTCCTTCACCTATATAAACACCCCCTTACACCATTGTTGAGCACACTTGATATGCACGAAAATACACAACGCTCACGAAAAAAAAAAAATCTTCTTCCTACAACTTCCAAGCATCATTTCGTTACTCAATATTCTTCACGGTAGCTCTTGAGTTTCCTTTGCTCAAGGGTTCCATTGCTGTTTTATCTTGGGAGACAAATTGTCCGGGACGTATAAAGGATACATACGGGGCAATATTGTCTTAAGGACAGAGTGCTACACTCGACTCAAAGATAAACAGTTTCCATTTTTCGTCTTCAACAAAATCGTAATTTCGGTTTTGTTGTTATATTGTAATTTTCAGATTTCTAGTTGAATTATTGAAATCTTTATTTATCCTTTCGAATACATGTAATAGTTAAATACTTCCCGTACTGCTTTATAAAGTACCATAGAGCAAAATCTCCCAACAACTTAAGACAATATTTGTATAGTATTACTATTAGTGTTCGAAAGATGTCGGTCAAAAGTTGTGTGACCAAATCTGGATATGGCAATGGTTTTCTGGTAGAAGAGAGTGATGATGATGAACGTGTTCATGGTGTCACCGCTACCAAGACTGGTGGAAACAAGCGCTCTCGAGAGCCTGAGGATGTCAACTGGGACAAGAGGAGAAGACTGAAGATGTACTTCTATCTTGCAGCAGAAGGCCTGTATCTATCCCAGACAAAAGATCTGAATAATGGTGAGAAGGAATTGGACACTCAGTCTGATGAAGTGACTGAAGTGAGCCAGAATCCGAAATTGGGATAAGTATTTTCTTACTTGTCAAGAATAAAGATTAAATGATGTCTGATTAAAAATAAATTAAAGTAAGGAGGAATATAAAATTAATTTATATTCCTTACGCTTTAAAAATCAGAAGTTTAATCTCTTCTTCTTTCCCGTTTAAAGATTGGATTTTGTAAACGACTTAAAAAGATCGGTTCTTTTAAGTTTAATAATTAAAAGTGTGTAAAGTATGTTCGCACATATGATGGAGAGAGATCCACTAACTGTGCGAAAACTGTTACCACACTTAAGTAAGCGCCAAGAATTATCTGGGCACCAATCATAACGGAAGAAGTCTAAAAGTTAATGACGTTGAGCCTGTCCATATTATTTGGCAGAAGATCCTTCATAGGATGATATTGGACACTCAGTCATACAAAGCCTCCGGGCGACTGGAGTGGGCCAAAATTTCCTTTGATATGATGATATTGGACACTCAGTCATATAAAGCCTCCGAGCGACTGGAGTGGGGCCAGAATTCATTTCATAAGAAAAGGAATGGACACCTAGTAAGGTGGGCCAGTATTTCCAGGTCTCAAATGATCTGAAGGCCTAAAGAAAGGCAGATAAGAAATTGGACACTCAGTCTGCCAAAGCAACTAGAGTGGGCCAGAGTATCGAGATCACATATGATCCGGTTGCGCCCTAACCACGGGCAAGAGGTTGTTCATGTGAAGCAACGCCACCTTTAAAGTAGAAGGGGTTGGAGAGATTGTCCTCAATAGGACTTCAGGGAATGAGATCACTCTAAGATGAGGTGATACATATCCCTAACTTGGTTTAAGGGACGCTGTTGGTCAAGCTGGTTTGAGACTAGTCCAGCAGGTCTGTGATAACTAAGAATGGTACAGTACGTCTGTAGCCGAATGAATGATATATTTGTAATCCGTGCATCTATGCCATCATAGATTAAGACACGTTAAATAGCAAGTCATTCAAAAGCTAACGATGTTGAGATTGTTGCCTTCTGACGACATAAACCCTCAAAATAAATGTGAGGTAGATGAAGAGGCAAAATCACCTTTCCAAATTCCGTCAAGGGAATAGCGAAAGAAACACCGCTCCTCTAGAACTTAGTCACACCTACTTGGTGATTTGAAGTTTATACAAAATAGAGGGGGGAGACAAGTACGTTGTGATCTTCATTGATGATAGTACAACGTATGGAATCCTTTGTTTGTTGAAAAGCAAAGATGAAGTTGTTGAAGCGGATAAGCGCTACAAAGCGAAATTTGAAAATTAACTAAGCCTACGGATTGAGAAATTCGTAGTGATAGAGGGGAGAATATGAACCATCGTTTATTAAACGACCGCTCATTACTCACCTCGTCTAACGGTGTTAGCCAAGCGCGAAGTTGTACGCCCAAATTACGAGGGGTAGCTTGGTAAAAGATGGGCTACCGAAACAGTCAAGTTTGACCTAAGATCGTAGATTGCATATCCACCGGATCCGCAAATAACGATAGTGTTGATCTCCTCTTGGCATCAAAGAATGTCGAATTCATTGAAGATAACTTTCCTTGAAATAGGAAAAAGGAGTAATTGCTCAAGGTTAACAAGAACCCGCGAGGGCTCGATTGTCCGGAACTAGACGTTCTGTATCTTCATGACTCGAAAGTTGCTGGCTATCCGGAACTTAATATTCCAGATCTGCAGAACTCAGGGATTCTAGATGTTGAACTGAGACGGAGCAAAGAAGGGGACAAAGACTTGTTCCAGTCCTTCTAGCTTGTATGGTTAAGAATGAACCATGGACAATTAACAAATAATTGTCATCTCCAAAAGCACTGCTTTGGAAAGAAGCTAAAGAAAGAAATAAATTCTATCATATAGAACCATACTTGCGTAATGGTTGATCTTCCTCCGGGAAAAGAACCTTTGGGTTGTAAAATGTGCTCCCCTGTGAGTAGCTTCACATCCAGGGCCATTGTAGTCTTACATGGCATGGGTGTTGAAACAACCTTCCCAACCGGAGAGTTGGAAGAAGAGGATCAGAATTGGTTTGCTGAACTGTTGGGCTTCTTCCTGAACTTTCATTTTGGTCCCTGAAATGTTAACATTTTCGTCCGAAAGTCTCGGATAAAACGAAACAATGAATCGATCACGAAACATTGACTCGAAGTTAGAAAGCCAACAGTTGGAAAACCAACGGTCTTAGAGTGAAAATCATATTGAAACAAAGTCTCGATATGAAAGATATGGGTATCACAGATGACATCTTAGGAATTGGATTTCTAAGACATCTAACGGATCGGTCGATAGTTGACGGTCTCGTTGAAACCACCAATGGATATGAATCATAGAACCGATTGGAATCATGGTGCACCCATAGACAAGGAGCGATATGCTCGTGTCACGTGTAGTTCAATGTATTGTACACACTACAACCGACCGGTATCGTCCAACAAACAGATCGGTTGAACTAAGGTTCACCGATGATCTTAATACATGATCAATAGAAGGCGTTAAGTCGGATATGACGATATCCGAATTATTCGCTTATCTACGGATTATAGTATTCGGATGTCCGGCGGTTCGAGAGAACACGGTGATGCAACCGGACATCGATCCGAAGAACACCAAAGCCACAAGTAAATGTGTATGGTGGTTCTTGGAAAATCCTCTAAGCAAACTTGCATCGACCGATTCATGATGGTATCGGAGTTTATCGCTTTATACAAAGCATGAAAGAAGTTGAGTAACTTCACGACTCATTAGAGGACGTCCCTTATTGGGAGAAACACGTGCCTTCAGCAGTTCTACATCGTGGCTAGCCGGTCGGCTTTAGGAAGGACACGGATGACGGCGTCGGACATATCCGTCACGATCCGTCGGAGACATAAGACCGTATGGCGGTTGATCATCACGGGTGTCACTTCCTTATTTACTAACTAAGGGACTACCCGGAGATCAAGTGTTCTCGCCTGTCTAGGGGAATGGGCTTAAAACCCAAAATATACGGACCAATACGGTGGAAACCCAACCTTACGAACCTGGAGATCCCGGTAATTTGGTTCAATGGGAAAACTAAGTTGTAAAGGTTCGGTTGATCGCTTCGGTGGAAGCATGAGCACTTCGGATAGTGATTTCGAAAAGAAACACCAAATCCAAAGCCGTTCCCGCGATAGACGTTAAGTGCTATCTCGCAGTATGGGTAAAGGTTAAGTTTTCAAAACTCGTAATGATCCTCAACGGTTGAGGTTAGGTCTTTGGGAAACTTTTAATGGTTCCTAACACTTGTGAAGTGGGGTATAGCAGGATACCTTGTAGGAGACCACCTATTTAAGTGCGAGGACGGGCCGCCTCAAATTGAACGCACTTATGAATCCAAGACGTTGTCCATGGCCAAAATGGACAAAACATTACGAAGAAGAGAGTAAGGGAATTTGTTGTGTTGGTACCGTTGTCTTGGCTTACACTAAACACCGACGGTTCAAGACATCACGTTCACCGCGCAAAGTAAGTAAGTCCGATGGTATTCAACTATGGAAGGTTCAAAGCCGAGGCTACCTCTCCTTATGCAACATCGGTCCATTTGAAATATTGCTTTGGAAATGAAAAGACACCATGTGAGTGCGCCAAAATCTCTTTCAAGAGGGGATTGTTGGAAATTTGCCTTTGGCGGGAGTTGCGACCGACCAACTTTAACGGCTTAAACACTAGTGTAACGTATGTTGGAGAATCCGGTTCTTCACACATGCATGATCTACTAAGTACGTAGATAACCGTAGGGCCAAGAATCGTCAAATTTCATTGAGAAATGAAAGAGATATTGGTTCACGAAGTAAGGTGTTTGAAGCATGGAAAGTGTGGTATTGTGTGTAATTCTCCCTCATCGGTAGAGGAAGAAAGAATTGTTGTGTATATAAGATTCGAAATTGGTTAGGGGTTTGGGACCCCAAGGGGTATCCCATGTGTTTAAAGGAGGGAGGACCTAGATGTGCTTCGGTTCGAGGAAAGACCACACGCGCGCCGCCGCCGCCCGCCCGTCCCGTCCGGTCCGGTCCGGTTCCGGTTCCGAGTTCCGGGTTCTCGGGTTCTCGGGTTCACGGGTTCACGGGTCACGGGCCGTGGGCCTTCTGATATTATCTTTTTGGGCCAGAAAACTTTGCCAGAAGTACAGTTTGATCCCAGAAGTTTCAGACGTACAGTTTGAACCAGAATTCTTTCAGATGTACTGTTTGGTCCCAGAGTTTCAAGATGTACAGTTTGGTCCCCGAAGTTTCAAGATGTACAGTTTGGTCCCCGAAGTTTTCAGAAAGTTGGAATTTCGACAGTCAAAGCAGAAACGTCCAAGCTCTCAATTCAGCCATTTATTTTGGCTGAATTACTCCTCCTATAATGGCCAAATCCGTTGGTCTTTCACCATTTATGTTGGTGACTTTACTACCTCCATAATGGCCATTATTTGGCTATTATGGAGGCAGTTTTCATCCCCCTCCTTCACCTATATAAACACCCCCTTACACCATTGTTGAGCACACTTGATATGCACGAAAATACACAACCAGAAAAAAAAAAATCTTCTTCCTACAACTTCCAAGCATCATTTCGTTACTCAATATTCTTCACGGTAGCTCTTGAGTTTCCTTTGCTCAAGGGTTCCATTCTTTGTTTTATCTTGGGAGACAAATTGTCCGGGACGTATAAAGGATACATACGGGGCAATATTGTCTTAAGGACAGAGTGCTACACTCGACCAAAGATAAACCGGTTTCCATTTTTCGTCTTCAACAAAATCGTAATTTCAGCTTTGTTGTTATATTGTAATTTTCAGATTTCTAGTTGAATTATTGAAATCTTTATTTATCCTTTCGAATACATGTAATAGTTAAATACTTCCCGTACTGCTTTATAAAGTACCATAGAGCAAAATCTCCCAACAATTGGGATAAGTATTTTCTTACTTGTCAAGAATAAAGATTAAATGATGTCTGATTAAAAATAAATTAAAGTAAGGAGGAATATAAAATTAATTTATATTCCTTACGCTTTAAAAATCAGAAGTTTAATCTCTTCTTCTTTCCCGTTTAAAGATTGGATTTTGTAAACGACTTAAAAAGATCGGTTCTTTTAAGTTTAATAATTAAAAGTGTGTAAAGTATGTTCGCACATATGATGGAGAGAGATCCACTAACTGTGCGAAAACTGTTACCACACTTAAGTAAGCGCCAAGAATTATCTGGGCACCAATCATAACGGAAGAAGTCTAAAAGTTAATGACGTTGAGCTGTCATATTATTTGGCAGAAGATCCTTCATAGGATGATATTGGACACTCAGTCATACAAAGCCTCCGGGCGACTGGAGTGGGCCAAAATTTCCTTTGATATGATGATATTGGACACTCAGTCATATAAAGCCTCCGAGCGACTGGAGTGGGGCCAGAATTCACTTCATAAGAAAAGGAATGGACACCTAGTAAGGTGGGCCAGTATTTCCAGGTCTCAAATGATCTGAAGGCCTAAAGAAAGGCAGATAAGAAATTGGACACTCCGCCCGCGCAAAGCAACTAGAGTGGGCCGAGTATCGAGATCACATATGATCCGGTTGCGCCCTAACCACGGCAAGAGGTTGTTCATGTGAAGCAACGCCACCTTTAAAGTAGAAGGGGTTGGAGAGATTGTCCTCAATAGGACTTCAGGGAATGAGATCACTCTAAGATGAGGTGATACATATCCCTAACTTGGTTTAAGGGACGCTGTTGGTCAAGTCGGTTTGAGACTAGTCCAAAGCAGTCCGTGATAACTAAGAATGGTACAAAGACGTACGTAGCCGAATGAATGATATATTTGTAATCCGTGCATCTATGCCATCATAGATTAAGACACGTTAAATAGCAAGTCATTCAAAAGCTAACGATGTTGAGATTGTTGCCTTCAGACGACATAAACCCTCAAAATAAATGTGAGGTAGATGAAGAGGCAAAATCACCTTTCCAAATTCCGTCAAGGGAATAGCGAAAGAAACACCGCTCCTCTAGAACTTAGTCACACCTACTTGGTGATTTGAAGTTTATACAAAATAGAGGGGGGAGACAAGTACGTTGTGATCTTCATTGATGATAGTACAACGTATGGAATCCTTTGTTTGTTGAAAAGCAAAGATGAAGTTGTTGAAGCGGATAAGCGCTACAAAGCAGAATTTGAAAATTAACTAAGCCTACGGATTGAGAAATTCGTAGTGATAGAGGGAGAATATGAACCATCGTTTATTAAACGATCGCTCATTACTCACCTCGGCCTAACGGTGTTAGCCAAGCGCGAAGTTGTACGCCCAAATTACGAGGGGTAGCTTGGTAAAAGATGGGCTACCGAAACAGTCAAGTTTGACCTAAGATCGTAGATTGCATATCCACCGGATCCGCAAATAACGAGTAGTGTTGATCGCCTCTTGGCATCAAAGAATGTCGAATTCATTGAAGATAACTTTCCTTGAAATAGGAAAAAGGAGTAATTGCTCAAGGTTAACAAGAACCCGCGAGGGCTCGATCGTCCGGAACTAGACGTTCGTATCTTCATGACTCGAAAGTTGCGTCGGCTATCCGGAACTTAATATTCCGGATCCGCAGAACTCGGGGATTCTAGATGTTGAAGCGAGACGGAGCAAAGAAGGGGACAAAGACTTGTTCCAGTCCTTCTAGCTTGTATGGTTAAGAATGAACCATGGACAATTAACAAATAATTGTCATCTCCAAAAGCACCGCTTTGGAAAGAAGCTAAAGAAAGAAATAAATTCTATCATATAGAACCATACTTGCGTAATGGTTGATCTTCCTCCGGAAAAGAACCTTTGGGTTGTAAAATGTGCTCCCTCGTGAGTAGCTTCACATCCGGGGCCATTGTAGTCTTACATGGCATGGGTGTTGAAACAACCTTCCCAACCGGAGAGTTGGAAGAAGAGGATCGAATTGGTTTGCCGAACTGTTGGGCTTCTTCCGAACTTTCATTTTGGTCCCCGAAATGTTAACATTTTCGTCCCGAAAGTCTCGGATAAAACGAAAAACAATGAATCCGATCACGAAACATTGACTCTGAAGTTAGAAAGCCAACAGTTGGAAAACCAACGGTCTTAGAGTGAAAATCATATTGAAACAAAGTCTCGATATGAAAGATATGGGTATCACAGATGACATCTTAGGAATTGGATTTCTAAGACATCTAACGGACTGGTCGATAGTTGACAGTCTCGTTGAAGCCACCAATGGATATGAATCATAGAAGTTTTGGCCATTATAGGAGGAGTAATTCAGCCAAAATAAATGGCTGAATTGAGTGCTTGGCATTTCTGTTTTTGACCGTCGAAATTTCGATTTTACGGAAACTTCGGGGACCAAAGCGTACATCTTGAAACTTCGGGGACCAAACCGCACATCCGAAAGAATTAAGGCCAAACCGTATATCCGAAACTTTCGGGATCAAACCGTACTTCGGCAAAGTTTTCTCGGTCCAAAAAGATAATACCAGAAGACCCACGGCCCACGACCCACGGCCCCGTGACCCGTGACCGTGAACCCGAGAACCGGAACCCGAACCCGAACTCGGAGCCGGAGCCCGGACCGGACCGGACGGGACGGGCGGGCGGCGGCGCGCGCGCGTGTGGTCTTTCCTCGAACCGAAGCACATCTAGGTCCTCCCTCCTTTAAACACATGGGATACCCCTTGGGGTCCCAAACCCCTAACCAATTTCGAATCTTATATACACAACAATTCTTTCTTCCTCTACCGATGAGGGAGAATTACACACAATACCACACTTTCCATGCTTCAAACACCTTACTTCGTGAACCAATATCTCTTTCATTTCTCAATGAAATTTGACGATTCTTGGCCCTACGGTTATCTACGTACTTAGTAGATCATGCATGTGTGAAGAACCGGATTCTCCAACATACGTTACACTAGTGTTTAAGCCGTTAAAGTTGGTCGGTCGCAACTCCCGCCAAAGGCAAATTTCCAACAATCCCCTCTTGAAAGAGATTTTGGCGCACTCACATGGTGTCTTTTCATTTCCAAAGCAATATTTCGGCGGACCGATGTTGCATAAGGAGAGGTAGCCTCGGCTTTGAACCTTCCATAGTTGAATACCATCGGACTTACTTACTTGCGCGGTGAACGTGATGTCTTGAACCGTCAGTGTTTAGTGTAAGCCAAGACAACGGTACCAACACAACAAATTCCCTTACTCTCTTCTTCGTAATGTTTTGTCCATTTTGGCCATGGACAACGTCTTGGATTCATAAGTGCGTTCAATTTGAGGCGGCCCGTCCTCGCACTTAAATAGGTGGTCTCCTACAAGGTATCCTGCTATACCCCACTTCACAAGTGTTAGGAACCATTAAAAGTTTCCCAAAGACCTAACCTCAACCTGTTGAGGATCATTACGGGTTTTGAAAACTTAACCTTTACCCATACCGCAGATAGCACTTAACGTCTATCGCGGGAACGGCTTTGGATTTGGTGTTTCTTTTCGAAATCACTATCCGAAGTGCTCATGCTTCCACCGAAGCGATCAACCGAACCTTTACAACTTAGTTTTCCCATTGAACCAAATTACCGGGATCTCCAGTTCGTAAGGTTGGGTTTCCACCGTATTGGTCCGTATATTTTGGGTTTTAAGCCCATTCCCCTAGACAGCAGAACACTTGATCTCGGGTAGTCCCTTAGTTAGTAAATAAGGAAGTGACACCCGTGATGATCAACTGCCATACGGTCTTATGTCTCCGACAGATCGTGACAGATATGTCCAGACGCCGTCATCCGTGTCCTTCCTAAAGCCGACCGGCTAGCCACAGTGTAGAACTGCTGAAGGCACGTGTTTCTCCCAATAAGGGACGTCCTCTAATGAGTCGTGAAGTTACTCAACTTCTTTCATGCTTTGTATAAAGCGATAAACTCCGATACCATCATGAATCGGTCGATGCAAGTTTGCTTAGAGGATTTTCCAAGAACCACCATACACATTTACTTGTGGCTTTGGTGTTCTTCGGATCCGATGTCCGGTTTGCATCACCGTGTGTTCTCTCGTAACCGCTGGACATCCGAATACTATAATCCGTAGATAAGCGAATAATTCGGATATCGTCATATCGACTTAACGCCTTCTATTGATCATGTATTAAGATCATCGGTGAACCTTAGTTCAATCGATCGTTTGTTGGACGATACGGTGTCGGTTGTAGTGTGTACAATACATTGAACTACACGTGACCGAGCATATCGCTCCTTGTCTATGGGTGCACCATGATTCCAATCGGTTCTATGATTCATATCCATTGGTGGTTTCAACGAGATCGTCAACTATCGACAGTCCGTTAGATGTCTTAGAAATCCAATTCCTAAGATGTCATCTCGTGATACCCATATCTTTCATATCGAGACTTTGTTTCAATATGATTTTCACTCTAAGACCGTTGGTTTTCCAACTGTTGGCTTTCTAACTTCGAGTCAATGTTTCGTGATCGATTCATTGTTTCGTTTTATACGAGACTTTCGGGACGAAAATGTTAACATTTCGGGGACCAAAATGAAAGTTCGGGAAGAAGCCCAACAAGATTCAAAGCAAACCAATTCGATCCTCTTCTTCCAACTCTCCGGTTGGGAAGGTTGTTTCAACACCCATGCCATGTAAGACTACAATGGCCCTGGATGTGAAGCTACTCACATGGGAGCACATTTTACAACCCAAAGGTTCTTTTCCCGGAGGAAGATCAACCATTACGCAAGTATGGTTCTATATGATAGAATTTATTTCTTTCTTTAGCTTCTTTCCAAAGCAGTGCTTTTGGAGATGACAATTATTTGTTAATTGTCCATGGTTCATTCTTAACCATACAAGCTAGAAGGACTGGAACAAGTCTTTGTCCCCTTCTTTGCTCCGTCTCAGTTCAACATCTAGAATCCCCGAGTCTCGCAGATCCGGAATATTAAGTTCCGGATAGCCAGCAACTTTCGAGTCATGAAGATACAGAACGTCTAGTTCCGGACAGTCAGGCCCTCGCGGGTTCTTGTTAACCTTGAGCAATTACTCCTTTTTCCTATTTCAAGGAAAGTTATCTTCAATGAATTCAGCATTCTTTGATGCCAAGAGGCGATCAACACTACTGTTATTTGCAGATCCAGTGGATATGCAATCTACAGTCTTAGGTCAAACTTGACTGTTTCGGTAGCCCATCTTTTACCAAGCTACCCCTCGTAATTTGGGCGTACAACTTCGCGCTTGGCTAACACCGTTAGACTGAGGTGAGTAATGAGCAGTCGTTTAATAAACGATGGTTCATATTCTCCCCCTCTATCACTACGAATTTCTCAATCCGTAGGCTTAGTTAATTTTCAAATTCTGCTTTGTAGCGCTTATCCGCTTCAACAACTTCATCTTTGCTTTTCAACAAACAAAGGATTCCATACGTTGTACTATCATCAATGAAGATCACAACGTACTTGTCTCCCCCCTCTATTTTGTATAAACTTCAAATCACCAAGTAGGTGTGACTAAGTTCTAGAGGAGCGGTGTTTCTTTCGCTATTCAAAAGTGCTATTTTCTGCCTGTTTGCTGCTCAATTTTCTTCCCGTTTTCTAGTACTGTTTTCAGCCAAATGAAGCTCAATATATAGTATGAGGAGGGGCTATCCAACAGCCACAAACAAGGCTGTAATGGCCCTTAAAGGAGGTCATTAAAACAGCCAAGTAATGGCTATTAAGGCCTTGAAGAAGGCTGCCCAAATGCCCCAAGTAATGGCTGTTAATGGAGAATTAATCAGCCAAGTAATGGCTGATTAATGCTCCAAAAATGCAGTCCAACGGCCTTCCGTCACCTTCCCAGAAAGTATGGGGACCAAACTGTAAATATTGAAACTTCAGGGACCAGAGAACTCTGCCAGATGTACAGTTTGATCCCTGAAGTTTCATATGTACAGTTTGGACTAGAATTCTTTTATATGTACAGTTGACATATTTCGAACACTAATAGTAATACTATACAAATATTGTCTTAAATTTGTGACCAAATCTGGATATGGAAATGGTTTTCTGGTAGAAGAGAGTGATGATGATGAACGTGTTCATGGTGTCACCGCTACCAAGACTGGTGGAAACAAGCGCTCACGAGAGCTCGAGGATGTCAAGCGGGACAAGAGGAGAAGGCGAAGATGTTATTCTATCTTGTAGCAGAAGGCCTATATCTCGTCCCGGACAAAGGATCCGAATAATGGTGAGAAGGAAATGGACACTCAGTCTGATGAAGTGACTGAAGTGAGCCAGAATCCGAAATTGGGATAAGTAGTTTTTCTTACTTGTCAAGAATAAAGATTAAATTATGTCTGATTAAAAATGGATTAAAGTAAGGAGGAATATGAAAATAATTTATATTCCTTATGCTTTAACAAATCGAAGTTTAATCTCATCTTCTTTTCCGTTTAAAGATTGGATTTTGTAAACGACTTAAGAAGATCCGTTCTTTTAAGTGTAATTACTAAAGTGTGTAAAGTATGTTCGCACATACGAGGGAGTAAGATCCACCGATCGTGCGAAAACTGTTACCACTCTTAAGTAAGCGCCAAGAATTATCACGGGCACCAATCTTAACGGAAGGAGTCTAAAAGCTAAAGACGTTGAGCCTGTCATACTATTTGGCCGAAGATCCTTCATAGGATGATATTGGACACTCAGTCACATAAAGCCTCCGGGCGACTGGAGTGGGCCAAAATTCCTTTGATATGATGATATTGGACACTTAGTCATATAAAGCCTCTGGGCGACTGAAGTGGTGCCAGAATTCATTTCATAGGAAAAGTAATGGACACCTAGTAAGGTGGGCCAGAGTTTCCAGGTCCTAAATGATCTGAAGGCCTAAATAAAGGCAGTAAAGAAATTGGACACTCAGTCTGCCAAAGCAACTAGAGTGGACCCGAGTATCGAGATCACATATGATCCGATTACGCCCTAACCACGGGCAAGAGGTTGTTCATGTGAAGCAACGCCACCTCTAAATTAGAAGGGGTTAGAGAGGTTGTCCTCAATAGGACTTCATGGATTGTGATCACTCTAAGATGAGGCGATACATATTCCTAACTTGGTTTAAGGGACGCTGTTGGTCAAGCTGGTTTGAGATTAGTCCAACAGGTCTGTGATAACTAAGAATGGTACAGTATGTCTGTAGCCAAATGAATGATATATTTGTAATCCGTGCGTCTATGCCATCATAGATTAAGACACGTTAAATAGCAAGTCATTCAAAAGCTAACGATGTTGAGATTGTTGCCTTCTTCGACATAAACCTTCAAAATAAATGTGAGGTAGATGAAGAGGCAAAATCACCTTTCCAAATTCCGTCAAGGGAATAGCGAAAGAAGCACTGCTCCTCTAGAACTTAGTCACACCTACTTGGGTGATTTGAAGTTTATACAAAATAGAGGGGGGAGACAAGTACGTTGTGATCTTCATTGATGATGGTACAACGTATGGAATCCTTTGTTTGTTAAAAAGCAAAGATGAAGTTGTTGAAGCGGATAAGCGCTACAAAGCAGAAGTTGAAAATCAACTAAGCCTACGGATTGAGAAATTCGTAGTGATAGAGGGGGAGAATGTGAAGCATCGTTCATTAAACGAATGTTCATTTCTCACCTCAGTCTAACGGTGTTAGCCAAGCGCGAAGTTGTACGCCCAAATTACGAGGGGTAGCTTGGTAAAAGATGGGCTACCGAAACAGGTCAAGTTTGACCTAAGATCGTAGATTGCATATCCACTTTGGATCCGCAAATAACGTAGTGTTGATCGCCTCTTGGCATCAAAGAATGCTTTGAATTCATTGAAGATAACTTTCCTTGAAATAGGAAAAAGGAGTAATTGCTCAAGGTTAACAAGAACCCGCGAGGGCTCGACTGTCCGGAACTAGACGTTCCGTATCTACGAGACTCGAAAGTTTCGGCTATCCGGAACTTAATATTCCGATCCGCAGAACTCGGGGATTCTAGATGTTGAACCGAGAAGGAGCAAAGAGGGGACAAAGACTTGTTCCATACCTTCTAGCTTGTATGGTTGAGAATAAACCATTGACAATTAACAAATAATTGTTATCTCCAAAAGCGCTGCTTTGGAAAGAAGCTAAAGAGAGAAATATATTTCATCATATAGAACCATACTTGTGTAATGGTTGATCTTCCTCCGGGAAAAGAACCTTTGGGTTGTAAAAAGTGCTCCCCGTGAGTAGCTTCACATCCGGGGCCATTGTAATCTTACATGGCATGGGTGTTGAATTAGCCTTCCCAACCGTAGAGTTGAAAGAAGAGAATCAGACTTGGTTTGCCGGACTGTTGGGCTTCTTCCTGAACTTTCATTTTGGTCCCTGAAATGTTTACATTTTGGTCCTGAAAGTTTCGGATAAAACAGAACAATGAATCGACCACGAAACATTGACTCGAAGTTAGAATGCCAACGAGTTGGATAATCAACGATCTAAAAGTAAAAGTCATATTGAAACAAAGTCTCGATATGAAAGATATGGGTATCACAGATGACATCTTTGGAATTGGATTTCTAAGACATCTAACGGACTGGTCGATAGTTGACAGTCTCGTTGAAGCCACCAATGGATATGAATCATAGAACTGATTGGAATCATGGTGCACCCATAGACAAGGAGCGATATGCTCAGGTCACGTGTAGTTCAATGTATTGTACACACTACAACCGACCTGGTATCGTCTTACAAAGCAGATCAGTTGAACTAAGGTTCACTGATGATTTCAATACATGATCAATAGAAAGGCGTTAAGTCGATATGACGATATCTGAATTATTCGCTTATCTACAGATTATAGTATTCGGATGTCCGGCGGTTCTGGGAGAACACAGTGATGCAAACTGGACATCAGATCTGAAGAACACCAAAGCCACAAGCAAATGTGTATGGTGGGTCTTGGAAAATCCTCTAAGCAAACTTGCATCGGCCGATTCATGATGGAATCGGAGTTTATCGCTTTATACAAAGCATGAAAGAAGTTGAGTAACTTCACGGCTCCTTAGAGGACGTCCCTTATTGGGAGATACACGTGTCTTCAGCAGTTATACACTGTGGCTAGCCGGTCGGCTTCAGGAAGGACACGGATGACGGCGTCTAGACATATCTTTTAGGATCTGTCGGAGACATAAGACCGTATGGCAGTTGATCATCACGGGTGTCACATCCTTGTTTACTAACTAAGGGACTATCCGGAGATCAAGTGTTCTGCCTGTCTAGGGGAATTGGCTTAAAACCCAAACAATACGAACCTTTGCGGTGGAAACCCAACCATACTGATTGGAGATCCCAAGAATTTGGTTCAATGGGAAAACTAAGCGGCAAAAGGTTCAGTTGAGCGCTTCGGTGGAAGCAAGAAGCACTTCGGATGATGATTTCTGTACGGAAACATGAATCCAAAGCTGTTCCCGCGATAGACATTAAAGTGCTGCCTGCATGGTGGGTAAAGGTTAAGCTTCCAAAACTTTTAAAAGATCCTCAAACGGTTGAGGTTAAAGTTGTGGAACTTTTAATGATTCCTAACACTTGTGAAGTGGGGTATAGCAGGATACCTTGTAGGAGATCACCTATTTAAGTGCGAGGATGGCCGACTCAAATGAACGCACTTAAGAATCCAAGTGTGTCCATGGCCACAACGGACAGAAACGTAAGAAGGAAAATGAATAAGAAGAGTTATTGTGTTGATATCGTTGTCTTGGCTTACATTAAACACTGACGGTTCAAGACATCACGTTCACCGCGCAGTAAGTAAGTCCGATGGTATTCAACTAGGGAAGGTTCAAAGCGTAAGCTACCTCTCCTGATGCAATATCTTTTCGCCGAAAGATTGCTTGAAATGTAGGCACCTTGTGCGTGCGCCACAATCTCTCTTTCATAGAGGGGATTGTTGGAAATTAGCCTTTGGCGGGGAGATGCGTCCACCCATCTTTGATGAATTAAACACTAGTGTTTCGCATGTTGGAGACCTTGTCTCTTCGCACATGCATGATCTACGAAGTGAGTAGATGACCGTAGGGCCAAGAATCGTCTAATTTCGTTGAGAAATGAAAGAGATATTGGTCCACGAAGTAAGGTGTTTGAGACATGGAAATGTGGTGTGGGACAAATCTACCACATCGGTGGGAATAGGAAGAATTGCTCTCTATATAAGTCTCTAATGTGGTAAAGGGTTTGGATCCCCAAGGGGTATCCCATGTGTTTAAAGGAGGGAAGACCTAGATGTGTTTGGGTTCAAGGCTAAGCCCACACGCGCGCCGCCGCCGCCCGCCCGTCCCGTCCGGTCTCGGGCTCGGGCTCGGGCTCGGGCTCGGGCTCGGGCTCGGGCTCGGGCGGGGGCCGTGGGTCGTGGGCCGTGGGCCGTGGGGCGGGGGTCGTGGGTCGTGGGCCGTGGCCGTTGGGTCGTGGGTCGTGGGTCATGGGGCCTTTCGATATTATCTTTTTGGACCGAGAACTCGCCGGATGTACGATTTGATCCCTGAAGTTTCATATGTACAGTTTGGACCAGAATTCTTTTATATGTACAGTTTGGTCCCTGAAGTTTCAATATTTACAGTTTGGTCCCCAGAATTTCTGGAGACTTTTTCTGTAAATATTGGACTGCATTTTGGAGCATTAACCAGCCATTATTTGGCTGATTAATTCCTCCATTAACAGCCATTACTTGGGGCATTTGGGCAGCCTTCTTCAAGGCCTTAATAGCCATTACTTGGCTGTTTTAATGACCTCCTTTAAGGGCCATTACAGCCTTGTTTGTGGCTGTTGGACAGCCCCTCCTCATGCTATATATTGAGCTTCATTTGGCTGAAAACAGTACTAGAAAACGGGAAGAAAATTGAGCAGCAAACAGGCAGAAAATAGCACTGGAAAGATACAGAAAAATAGCTTATTTCGATCACGAAATTCTGCAAACCAGTGGCTGTAATTCTGCAAACCAGTGGCTGTAATTCTGCAAAAACAGTGGCGGAAAATCAGTGAGCAAACCCACAGATATACACAAGATATACACTACAGAGACAAAAGAGAAGAGTAAAGAGAAACTCTTCCTTCCTATTCCATATCTTCAGCAAGTCGAGTCATATTTGTTTTCTTCGACAGGCTCAACCTATTGGCTTTGTAGTGTTGAGATTAAAGTGTTGTTTTATCTTGGGAGACTATTGCCCGCTAACGTAAAAGCATATATACGGGGCAATCTTGTCTTAAGGATAGAGGGCTATCCTCGACTCAACACACAACGTTGTAACCTTCCAGATTTAGTTGTTTCTTGATTTCAGGATATCAAGATTCAAGACACAACATACTTGCGGCAGTTCTCAAAGTTGGCTTTGCCCTTGATCAAGATTCAAGACACAACGCACTTGCGGTAGTTTTGAAGTTTGACCATTTATTTATCCTTTCGAACATTTGTAATAGTTATTTACATCCCGTACTGCTTTATAAAGTACATAGAAATACCAACAACTTAACTTGTGGCTTTGGTGTTCTTCGAAATATGTCGGTCAAAAATTATGTGACCAAATCTGGATATGGAAATGGTTTTCTGGTAGAAGAGAGTGATGATGATGAACGTGTTCATGGTGTCACCGCTACCAAGATCGGTGGAAACAAGCGCTCACGAGAGCTCGAGGATGTCAAGCGGGACAAGAGGAGAAGACTGAAGATGTTATTCTATCTTGTAGCAGAAGGCCTATATCTGTCCCAGACAAAGGATCCGAATAATGGTGAGAAGGAAATGGACACTCAGTCTGATGAAGTGACTGAAGTGAGCCAGAATCCGAAATTGGGATAAGTAGTTTTTCTTACTTGTCAAGAATAAAGATTAAATTATGTCTGATTAAAAATGGATTAAAGTAAGGAGGAATATGAAAATAATTTATATTCCTTATGCTTTAACAAATCGAAGTTTAATCTCATCTTCTTTTCCGTTTAAAGATTGGATTTTGTAAACGACTTAAGAAGATCCGTTCTTTTAAGTGTAATTACTAAAGTGTGTAAAGTATGTTCGCACATACGAGGGAGTAAGATCCACCGATCGTGCGAAAACCGTTACCACTCTTAAGTAAGCGCCAAGAATTATCCGGGCACCAATCTTAACGGAAGGAGTCTAAAAGCTAAAGACGTTGAGCCCGTCATACTATTTGGCGAAGATCCTTCATAGGATGATATTGGACACTCGGTCACATAAAGCCTCCGGCGACCGGGTGGGCCAAAATTCCTTTGATATGATGATATTGGACACTTAGTCATATAAAGCCTCGGGCGATCGAAGTGGTGCCGAGAATTCATTTCATAGGAAAAGTAATGGACACCTAGTAAGGTGGGCCGAGTTTCCGGTGTCCTAAATGATCCGAAGGCCTAAATAAAGGCAAGAAAGAAATTGGACACTCGCCCCGCCAAAGCAACTAGAGTGGACCCGAGTATCGAGATCACATATGATCCGATTACGCCCTAACCACGGGCAAGAGGTTGTTCATGTGAAGCAACGCCACCTCTAAATTAGAAGGGGTTAGAGAGGTTGTCCTCAATAGGACTTCATGGATTGTGATCACTCTAAGATGAGGCGATACATATTCCTAACTTGGTTTAAGGGACGCCGTTGGTCAAGTTTGGTTTGAGATTAGTCCAACAGTCCGTGATAACTAAGAATGGTACAAAGTATGTCCGTAGCCAAATGAATGATATATTTGTAATCCGTGCGTCTATGCCATCATAGATTAAGACACGTTAAATAGCAAGTCATTCAAAAGCTAACGATGTTGAGATTGTTGCCTTCTTCGACATAAACCTTCAAAATAAATGTGAGGTAGATGAAGAGGCAAAATCACCTTTCCAAATTCCGTCAAGGGAATAGCGAAAGAAGCACTGCTCCTCTAGAACTTAGTCACACCTACTTGGGTGATTTGAAGTTTATACAAAATAGAGGGGGAGACAAGTACGTTGTGATCTTCATTGATGATGGTACAACGTATGGAATCCTTTGTTTGTTAAAAAGCAAAGATGAAGTTGTTGAACGGATAAGCGCTACAAAGCAGAAGTTGAAAATCAACTAAGCCTACGGATTGAGAAATTCGTAGTGATAGAGGGGGAGAATGTGAAGCATCGTTCATTAAACGAATGTTCATTTCTCACCTCAGTCTAACGGTGTTAGCCAAGCGCGAAGTTGTACGCCCAAATTACGAGGGGTAGCTTGGTAAAAGATGGGCTACCGAAACAGGTCAAGTTTGACCTAAGACTGTAGATTGCATATCCACTGGATCTGCAAATAACAGTAGTGTTGATCGCCTCTTGGCATCAAAGAATGCTGAATTCATTGAAGATAACTTTCCTTGAAATAGGAAAAAGGAGTAATTGCTCAAGGTTAACAAGAACCCGCGAGGGCCTGACTGTCCGGAACTAGACGTTCCGTATCTACAGGACTCGAAAGTTGCTGGCTATCCGGAACTTAATATTCCAGATCTGCAGAACTCAGGGATTCTAGATGTTGAACCGAGAAGGAGCAAAGAGGGGACAAAGACTTGTTCCATACCTTCTAGCTTGTATGGTTGAGAATAAACCATTGACAATTAACAAATAATTGTTATCTCCAAAAGCGCTGCTTTGGAAAGAAGCTAAAGAGAGAAATATATTTCATCATATAGAACCATACTTGTGTAATGGTTGATCTTCCTCCGGAAAAGAACCTTTGGGTTGTAAAAAGTGCTCCCCTGTGAGTAGCTTCACATCCGGGGCCATTGTAATCTTACATGGCATGGGTGTTGAATTAGCCTTCCCAACCGTAGAGTTGAAAGAAGAGAATCGAGACTTGGTTTGCCGGATTTGTTGGGCTTCTTCCGAACTTTCATTTTGGTCCCCGAAATGTTTACATTTTGGTCCCTGAAAGTTTCGAGATAAAACAGAACAATGAATCGACCACGAAACATTGACTCGAAGTTAGAATGCCAACAGTTGGATAATCAACGATCTAAAAGTAAAAGTCATATTGAAACAAAGTCTCGATATGAAAGATATGGGTATCACTGAGATGACATCTTTGGAATTGGATTTCTAAGACATCTAACGGATGGTCGATAGTTGACGAGTCTCGTTGAAGCCACCAATGGATATGAATCATAGAAGCGATTGGAATCATGGTGCACCCATAGACAAGGAGCGATATGCTCGGGTCACGTGTAGTTCAATGTATTGTACACACTACAACCGACCACGGTATCGTCTTACAAAGCGATCGGTTGAACTAAGGTTCACCGATGATTTCAATACATGATCAATAGAAAGGCGTTAAGTCGATATGACGATATACGAATTATTCGCTTATCTACTGATTATAGTATTCGGATGTCCAGCGGTTCGGGAGAACACGGTGATGCAACCGGACATCGATCGAAGAACACCAAAGCCACAAGCAAATGTGTATGGTGGGTCTTGGAAAATCCTCTAAGCAAACTTGCATCGGCCGATTCATGATGGAATCGGAGTTTATCGCTTTATACAAAGCATGAAAGAAGTTGAGTAACTTCACGGCTCCTTAGAGGACGTCCCTTATTGGGAGATACACGTGTCTTCAGCAGTTATACACTGTGGCTAGCCGGTCGGCTTCAGGAAGGACACGGATGACGGCGTCTAGACATATCTTTTAGGATCTGTCGGAGACATAAGACCGTATGGCAGTTGATCATCACGGGTGTCACATCCTTGTTTACTAACTAAGGGACTATCAGGAGATCAAGTGTTCTGCTGTCTAGGGGAATTGGCTTAAAACCCAAACAATACGAACCTTTGCGGTGGAAACCCAACCATACTGATTGGAGATCCCAAGAATTTGGTTCAATGGGAAAACTAAGCGGCAAAAGGTTCAGTTGAGCGCTTCGGTGGAAGCAAGAAGCACTTCGGATGATGATTTCTGTACGGAAACATGAATCCAAAGCTGTTCCCGCGATAGACATTAAAGTCTTTGCTCGCATGGTGGGTAAAGGTTAAGCTTCCAAAACTTTTAAAAGATCCTCAAACGGTTGAGGTTAAAGTTGTGGAACTTTTAATGATTCCTAACACTTGTGAAGTGGGGTATAGCGGGATACCTTGTAGGAGATCACCTATTTAAGTGCGAGGATGGCCGACTCAAATGAACGCACTTAAGAATCCAAGTGTGTCCATGGCCACAACGGACGAGAAACGTAAGAAGGAAAATGAATAAGAAGAGTTATTGTGTTGATATCGTTGTCTTGGCTTACATTAAACACTGACGGTTCAAGACATCACGTTCACCGCGCAGTAAGTAAGTCCGATGGTATTCAACTAGGGAAGGTTCAAAGCGTAAGCTACCTCTCCTGATGCAATATCTTTTCGCTGAAAGATTGCTGAAATGTAGGCACCTTGTGCGTGCGCCACAATCTCTCTTTCATAGAGGGGATTGTTGGAAATTAGCCTTTGGCGGGGAGATGCGTCCACCCATCTTTGATGAATTAAACACTAGTGTTTCGCATGTTGGAGACCTTGTCTCTTCGCACATGCATGATCTACGAAGTGAGTAGATGACCGTAGGGCCAAGAATCGTCTAATTTCGTTGAGAAATGAAAGAGATATTGGTCCACGAAGTAAGGTGTTTGAGACATGGAAATGTGGTGTGGGACAAATCTACCACATCGGTGGGAATAGGAAGAATTGCTCTCTATATAAGTCTCTAATGTGGTAAAGGGTTTGGATCCCCAAGGGGTATCCCATGTGTTTAAAGGAGGGAAGACCTAGATGTGTTTGGGTTCAAGGCTAAGCCCACACGCGCGCCGCCGCCGCCCGCCCGTCCCGTCCGGTCCGGTCCGGTCTCGGGCTCGGGCTCGGGGTCACGGGTCACGGGTCGTGGGTCGTGGGTCGTGGGCCGTGGGCTGTGGGCTGTGGGCCTTTCTGATATTATCTTTTTGGACCAGAGAACTCTGCCAGATGTACAGTTTGATCCCTGAAGTTTCATATGTACAGTATTGGACCAGAATTCTTTTATATGTACAGTTTGGTCCCTGAAGTTTCAATATTTACAGTTTGGTCCCCAGAATTTCTGGAGACTTTTTCTGTAAATATTGGACTGCATTTTGGAGCATTAACCAGCCATTATTTGGCTGATTAATTCCTCCATTAACAGCCCATTACTTGGGCAGTGAGTAACCTCTTTCAATGGCCTTAATAGCCATTACTTGGCTGTTTTAATGGCCTCCTTTAAGGGCCATTACAGCCTTGTTTGTGACTGTTGGACAGCCCCTCCTCTTGCTATATATTGAGCTTCACTTGGCTGAAAAAAAGGAGGAAGAAACTAGCAGAAACGAGCAGCAAAACAGCCCGAAAATCGAGACAAAAAAAAGTGAAAAACCGCACTTTCTTGATCGAAAATCGGACGAAAATCGGTGAGCAAACCCACGGATATACACAAGATATACACTACAGAGACACACTATATACACGAGAGACAAAAGAGAAGAGTAAAGAGAAACTCTTCCTTCCTATTCCATATCTTCAGCAAGTCGAGTCATATTTGTTTTCTTCGACAGGCTCAACCTATTGGCTTTGTAGTGTTGAGATTAAAGTGTTGTTTTATCTTGGGAGACTATTGCCCGCTAACGTAAAAGCATATATACGGGGCAATCTTGTCTTAAGGATAGAGGGCTATCCTCGACTCAACACACAACGTTGTAACCTTCCGATTTAGTTGTTTCTTGATTTCGGGATATCAAGATTCAAGACACAACATACTTGCGTAGCTTCTCAAAGTTGGCTTTGCCCTTGATCAAGATTCAAGACACAACGCACTTGCGGTAGTTTTGAAGTTTGACCATTTATTTATCCTTTCGAACATTTGTAATAGTTATTTACATCCCGTACTGCTTTATAAAGTACATAGAAATACCAACAACTTAAGAATTATTATGGAGGCAGTTTTCAGGCAGTAAACAGCCCCTCCCTCACCTATATAAACACCCCCTTACACCATTGTTGAGCACTAAGACATATGCACGAAAATACATAAACAGATGCAGAAAAACAGTGCTCGAAAATACACAACCGAAATAGTTTTCTTCCTACAAACTTCCAAGCATCATTTCGTTACTCAATATTCTTCACGGTAGCTCTTGAGTTTCCTTTGCTCAAGGGTTCCATTGCTGTTTTATCTTGGGAGACAAATTGTCCAGGACGTATAAATGATACATACGGGGCAATATTGTCTTAAGGACAGAGTGCTACACTCGACTCAGCAAAAACCAATTTATATTTTTCCGTCTTCTATAAAACTGGAATTTCCAGTTTTTACTTGTGTAACGATTGTAATTTCAGATTCCATGTTGAATTATTGAAATCTTTATTTATCCTTTCGAATACTTGTAATAGTTAAATACTTCCCGTACTGCTTTATAAAGTACCATAGAGCAAAATCTCCCAACAACTTAAGACAATATTTGTATAGTATTACTATTAGTGTTCGAAAGATGTCGGTCAAAAGTTGTGTGACCAAATCTGGATATGGCAATGGTTTTCTGGTAGAAGAGAGTGATGATGATGAACGTGTTCATGGTGTCACCGCTACCAAGACTGGTGGAAACAAGCGCTCTCGAGAGCCTGAGGATGTCAACTGGGACAAGAGGAGAAGACTGAAGATGTACTTCTATCTTGCAGCAGAAGGCCTGTATCTATCCCAGACAAAAGATCTGAATAATGGTGAGAAGGAATTGGACACTCGGTCGATGAAGTGGACCGAAGTGAGCCGAGAATCCGAAATTGGGATAAGTATTTTCTTACTTGTCAAGAATAAAGATTAAATGATGTCTGATTAAAAATAAATTAAAGTAAGGAGGAATATAAAATTAATTTATATTCCTTACGCTTTAAAAATCAGAAGTTTAATCTCTTCTTCTTTCCCGTTTAAAGATTGAATTTTGTAAACGACTTAAAAAGATCGGTTCTTTTAAGTTTAATAATTAAAAGTGTGTAAAGTATGTTCGCACATATGATGGAGAGAGATCCACTAGCGTGCGAAAACGTTACCACACTTAAGTAAGCGCCAAGAATTATCTGGGCACCAATCATAACGGAAGAAGTCTAAAAGTTAATGACGTTGAGCCTGTCATATTATTTGGCAGAAGATCCTTCATAGGATGATATTGGAACCCTAGGTCATACAAAGCCTCCGGCGACTGGAGTGGGCCAAAATTTCCTTTGATATGATGATATTGGACACTCAGTCATATAAAGCCTCCGAGCGACTGGAGTGGGGCCAGAATTCATTTCATAAGAAAAGGAATGGACACCTAGTAAGGTGGGCCAGTATTTCCAGGTCTCAAATGATCTGAAGGCCTAAAGAAAGGCAGATAAGAAATTGGACACTCAGTCTGCCAAAGCAACTAGAGTGGGCCAGAGTATCGAGATCACATATGATCCGGTTGCGCCCTAACCACGGGCAAGAGGTTGTTCATGTGAAGCAACGCCACCTTTAAAGTAGAAGGGGTTGGAGAGATTGTCCTCAATAGGACTTCAGGGAATGAGATCACTCTAAGATGAGGTGATACATATCCCTAACTTGGTTTAAGGGACGCTGTTGGTCAAGCTGGTTTGAGACTAGTCCAGCAGGTCTGTGATAACTAAGAATGGTACAGTACGTCTGTAGCCGAATGAATGATATATTTGTAATCCGTGCATCTATGCCATCATAGATTAAGACACGTTAAATAGCAAGTCATTCAAAAGCTAACGATGTTGAGATTGTTGCCTTCAGACGACATAAACCCTCAAAATAAATGTGAGGTAGATGAAGAGGCAAAATCACCTTTCCAAATTCCGTCAAGGGAATAGCGAAAGAAACACCGCTCCTCTAGAACTTAGTCACACCTACTTGGTGATTTGAAGTTTATACAAAATAGAGGGGGGAGACAAGTACGTTGTGATCTTCATTGATGATAGTACAACGTATGGAATCCTTTGTTTGTTGAAAAGCAAAGATGAAGTTGTTGAAGCGGATAAGCGCTACAAAGCAGAATTTGAAAATTAACTAAGCCTACGGATTGAGAAATTCGTAGTGATAGAGGGGGAGAATATGAACCATCGTTTATTAAACGACTGCTCATTACTCACCTCAGTCTAACGGTGTTAGCCAAGCGCGAAGTTGTACGCCCAAATTACGAGGGGTAGCTTGGTAAAAGATGGGCTACCGAAACAGTCAAGTTTGACCTAAGATCGTAGATTGCATATCCACTTTGGATCCGCAAATAACGATAGTGTTGATCGCCTCTTGGCATCAAAGAATGCTTGAATTCATTGAAGATAACTTTCCTTGAAATAGGAAAAAGGAGTAATTGCTCAAGGTTAACAAGAACCCGCGAGGGCCTGACTGTCCGGAACTAGACGTTATGTATCTTCATGACTCGAAAGTTCGGCTATCCGGAACTTAATATTCCGGATCCTGAGAACTCAGGGATTCTAGATGTTGAACTGAGACGGAGCAAAGAAGGGGACAAAGACTTGTTCCAGTCCTTCTAGCTTGTATGGTTAAGAATGAACCATGGACAATTAACAAATAATTGTCATCTCCAAAAGCACTGCTTTGGAAAGAAGCTAAAGAAAGAAATAAATTCTATCATATAGAACCATACTTGCGTAATGGTTGATCTTCCTCCGGGAAAAGAACCTTTGGGTTGTAAAATGTGCTCCCCTGTGAGTAGCTTCACATCCAGGGCCATTGTAGTCTTACATGGCATGGGTGTTGAAACAACCTTCCCAACCGGAGAGTTGGAAGAAGAGGATCAGAATTGGTTTGTTGAACTGTTGGGCTTCTTCCCCGAACTTTCATTTTGGTCCCCGAAATGTTAACATTTTCGTCCGAAAGTCTCGGATAAAAACGAAACAATGAATCGATCACGAAACATTGACTCTGAAGTTAGAAAGCCAACAGTTGGAAAACCAACGGTCTTAGAGTGAAAATCATATTGAAACAAAGTCTCGATATGAAAGATATGGGTATCACAGATGACATCTTAGGAATTGGATTTCTAAGACATCTAACGGATCGGTCGATAGTTGACGGTCTCGTTGAAACCACCAATGGATATGAATCATAGAACCGATTGGAATCATGGTGCACCCATAGACAAGGAGCGATATGCTCGGGTCACGTGTAGTTCAATGTATTGTACACACTACAACCGACCTGGTATCGTCCAACAAACAGATCGGTTGAACTAAGGTTCACCGATGATCTTAATACATGATCAATAGAAGGCGTTAAGTCGATATGACGATATCGAATTATTCGCTTATCTACGGATTATAGTATTACGGATGTCCGGCGGTTACGAGAGAACACGGTGATGCAAAGCGGACATCGGATCGAAGAACACCAAAGCCACAAGTAAATGTGTATGGTGGTTCTTGGAAAATCCTCTAAGCAAACTTGCATCGACCGATTCATGATGGTATCGGAGTTTATCGCTTTATACAAAGCATGAAAGAAGTTGAGTAACTTCACGACTCATTAGAGGACGTCCCTTATTGGGAGAAACACGTGCCTTCAGCAGTTCTACACTTTGTGGCTAGCCGGTCGGCTTTAGGAAGGACACGGATGACGGCGTCTGGACATATCGTCACGATCCGTCGGAGACATAAGACCGTATGGCGTTGATCATCACGGGTGTCACTTCCTTATTTACTAACTAAGGGACTACCCGGAGATCAAGTGTTCGCCTGTCTGGGGAATGGGCTTAAAACCCAAAATATACGGACCAATACGGTGGAAACCCAACCTTACGAACCGGAGATCCCGGTAATTTGGTTCAATGGGAAAACTAAGTTGTAAAGGTTCAGTTGATCGCTTCGGTGGAAGCATGAGCACTTCGGATAGTGATTTCGAAAAGAAACACCAAATCCAAAGCCGTTCCCGCGATAGACGTTAAGTGCTATCTGCAGTATGGGTAAAGGTTAAGTTTTCAAAAACTGTAATGATCCTCAACGGTTGAGGTTAGGTCTTTGGGAAACTTTTAATGGTTCCTAACACTTGTGAAGTGGGGTATAGCAGGATACCTTGTAGGAGACCACCTATTTAAGTGCGAGGACGGGCCGCCTCAAATTGAACGCACTTATGAATCCAAGACGTTGTCCATGGCCAAAATGGACAAAACATTACGAAGAAGAGAGTAAGGGAATTTGTTGTGTTGGTACCGTTGTCTTGGCTTACACTAAACACTGACGGTTCAAGACATCACGTTCACCGCGCAATAAGTAAGTCCGATGGTATTCAACTATGGAAGGTTCAAAGGCGAGGCTACCTCTCCTTATGCAACATCGGTCCGTGAAATATTCTTTGGAAATGAAAAGACACCATGTGAGTGCGCCAAAATCTCTTTCAAGAGGGGATTGTTGGAAATTTGCCTTTGGCGGGAGTTGCGACCGACCAACTTTAACGGCTTAAACACTAGTGTAACGTATGTTGGAGAATCCGGTTCTTCACACATGCATGATCTACTAAGTACGTAGATAACCGTAGGGCCAAGAATCGTCAAATTTCATTGAGAAATGAAAGAGATATTGGTTCACGAAGTAAGGTGTTTGAAGCATGGAAAGTGTGGTATTGTGTGTAATTCTCCCTCATCGGTAGAGGAAGAAAGAATTGTTGTGTATATAAGATTCGAAATTGGTTAGGGGTTTGGGACCCCCGGGTATCCCATGTGTTTAAAGGAGGGAGGACCTAGATGTGCTTCGGTTCGAGGAAAGACCACACGCGCGCCGCCGCCGCCCGCCCGTCCCGTCCGGTCCGGTCCGGTTCCGGTCCGAGTTCGGGTTCCGGTTCCGGTTCTCGGGTTCACGGGTCACGGGTCACGGGGCGGGCCGTGGGCGTGGGTCTTCGATATTATCTTTTTGGACCAGAAAACTTTGCCGGAAGTACAGTTTGATCCCGAAGTTTCAGATATACAGTTTGGCCCGAATTCTTTCGGATGTGCGGTTTGGTCCCCGAAGTTTCAAGATGTACGGTTTGGTCCCCGAAGTTTCCGTAAAATCGAATTTCGACGGTCAAAAACAGAAATGCCAAGCACTCAATTCAGCCATTTATTTTGGCTGAATTACTCCTCCTATAATGGCCAAAACAGTTGGTCTTTCTCCCATTTATGTTGGTGACTTTACTACCTCCATAATGGCCATTATTTGGCTATTATGGAGGCGTTTTCAGGCGATAAACAGCCCCTCCCTCACCTATATAAACACCCCCTTACACCATTGTTGAGCACTAAGACATATGCACGAAAATACATAAACAGATGCAGAAAAACAGTGCTCGAAAATACACAACCGAAATAGTTTTCTTCCTACAAACTTCCAAGCATCATTTCGTTACTCAATATTCTTCACGGTAGCTCTTGAGTTTCCTTTGCTCAAGGGTTCCATTGCTGTTTTATCTTGGGAGACAAATTGTCCAGGACGTATAAAGGATACATACGGGGCAATATTGTCTTAAGGACAGAGTGCTACACTCGACTCAGCAAAAACCAATTTATATTTTTCCGTCTTCTATAAAACTGGAATTTCCAGTTTTTACTTGTGTAACGATTGTAATTTCAGATTCCATGTTGAATTATTGAAATCTTTATTTATCCTTTCTCCAACAATTTCTTGATCACAGGAGCCGGAGCCAGGATCTTATCAACGCTATGGGATCCATGTATGCTGCAGTTCTCTTCCTTGGTGTACAAAATTCATCATCAGTCCAGCCTGTTGTAGCCGTTGAGCGTACTGTATTTTACAGAGAAAAAGCTGCTGGAATGTATTCTGCCATACCTTATGCCTTTGGACAGGTAACCAGACAGTTTCAATTTGTCACAACCTATACATATATCTGCCTAAAATTAAAGATTTTAATCCATGAAATTGTATTTTCTTACAGGTTGTCATTGAAATTCCTTATGTATTTGTACAATCTGCTTTCTATGGTATCATTGTCTATGCAATGATCGGGTTTGAATGGACTGCTGCCAAGTTCTTTTGGTACTTCTTCTTCATGTATTTCACCCTCTTGTACTTCACCTTCTATGGCATGATGACTGTGGCTATTACCCCGAACCAAAATGTTGCTTCCATTGTCGCGGCCTTTTTCTATGCAGTATGGAATCTCTTCTCCGGATTCATCATTCCACGACCTGTAAGTTCTTGAAAATCCTTCATTTCCGTCATTTTTTATCCATTTAAACTAACCTGAATCTTGAAATGATGACATGTTATCGTTGTATTTTTTGCTAAAAACAGCGTATCCCAATATGGTGGAGATGGTACTACTGGGCTTGCCCCGTTGCATGGACCTTGTATGGTCTTGTTGCATCCCAATTCGGAGACATCCAAACTACTCTTACCGATGAAGAAAATGTGGAACAATTCTTGAATCGTTATTTCGGATTTAAGCATGATTTTCTTGGAGTAGTTGCAGCTGTGATCGTCGCGTTGCCTGTTATGTTCGCCTTAACATTTGCATTGGCCATTAAGGCATTCAACTTCCAGAGAAGATAAGAGTCTTGACCTACCAAAGAGTACTTATGAGAAAAAAGAGCTTATAAAAATTATGTATAGGTCACAACTTTAGACCATTCCTTGTAATTTTTCTTTTATTATTATTGTGTATGTTATTTATTTTTTTAGCGTACAATAGACTGTGATCCGGCCCTTCCCCCGCCCCGTGTATAAAGGAAACTTAGTGCACCGGCCTGCCCTTTTTTTTTTCTTTTTTTTCCCTGGCTGAATTCCAAGTTTTGTGTAGAATAATTAGTTTATAAATGATAAATGAAAATATTTATACCATCAATTTACTCCACCTTTGGGTTTATCAGCTTCTAGATTTTCCTCATTATTTTCCAATTATCTTGGAGAAATCAATTTTTGGTCGGAATCTAGTCAGGTCAACATATATTCACGAAAGAATAGCAGAAAAAAAATACTACATTTGCGTTAATATTTTGAATCATATGTCCATCCAATAGTCACCTCTCCTTAACATGCTGCTATATATAAGCGCTCTGACTTTTACTCTAATTTGCACCAAGTATTCTTTTGTTCCTTATAACAATTCAGGTATCTCCCAATACTCTTTTTATGTTCATTTTAAGTATTGGGGACAAATTTTTCATTTTTAGGCACGCTCTCTGCCTCAGGGCGTTAAAAAAATTATCATTTGCATAGTTTACGAGTTCGCTTAGAGTTGACGGGAACTAAAAGAAGATTAGCCTTGTGATCGATCGAGTGGACATAGGTTCGTGATGGAGCCAAATCTTAGCAATTTGAGAGGGAGCATAGGGAGAAGTTTCAGGGCAAATTCTAGCAACTCAGTATTTTCGCAATCAGCGAGAGATGAGGATGATGAAGAGGCTCTTAAATGGGCTGCTTTAGAAAAGTTGCCTACGTTCGTTCGAATGAGAAAAGGTTTATTGGTTGGACCAGAAGGTGAAGCTGCTGAAATTGATACAAAGAAGATTGGACATCAAGAAAGGAAGAATTTGCTTGAGAGGCTTGTCAAGGTTGCTGATGAAGACAATGAGAAGTTCTTGTTGAAACTCAAGGACAGAATTGAAAGGTACGTGAAAATAACTTTTCATGTATAGTTTGTTTTTCATTTCGGGAAATCTTGGGGCAACGGTAAGAGTTGTCACTGTGTGATTGGAAGGTCATGGCTTCAAAACTGTGAAAATTGCCTCTAGGACCTAATATGGTCCGATTCTTCTAGGAACTCGCGCATAATAATAGAGCTGGCCATGTGTCCAGGGGTCGAGGTTTAAGCCGTGATAACAGCCTCTTGCAGAAATGCAAGATATGGCTGCGGACATGCTGCGGACAGCTTAAGCTTTTTGATGAGACGGTCAAACACTTCAACATGGTAGCAGAGCATGAAAAAGTCATGAGATCGATTCCCACCGCCACCCATTGTCAAAATGAATTTCCACGTGCCTATCTATGAAAAAATCAGGCCAGCATGTGAGGGGGCGTGGAGAATATAATTATATATTAAAAGTGTGCTCCCTCTAACAGTTTAACATTTTATGAATTGAGTTTCCCTTTTCTAGTTTTATTTAATTGGTACATTTAACTTGTGTTTTTGTTTTTTGGAAAAAATGAAATATTTACAGAATTGGGATTGATTTGCCAACAATAGAAGTGAGATATGAGCATCTAAATATTGAGGCAGATGCATATGTAGGAAGTAGAGCTTTGCCTTCTTTTATCAACTTCATGACCAACTTTGTTGAGGTAAAGATATGAATAACAGTAACATTTCAATATTTCTAATTTCTTTTCATTGACACTAACTCTTTATTTATTTCCAATTTTTTGCTCCAAAGACAATCTTGAATTCTGTTCACATACTTCCAAGTAGAAAGAGGAAAATCACAATTCTCAAAGATGTAAGTGGTATGATTAAGCCTTGTAGAATGACTCTACTATTGGGACCTCCAAGTTCTGGAAAGACTACTTTGTTATTAGCTTTGGCTGGTAAACTTGATCCTACTCTAAAGGTAAGATTTTCAATTCCAAATATCATAGATTATGGGGAAATGGCTAAATTTACCGCGTAATTTGGAAAATTATTTATATTTAGTCTTCGTTTAAGTTTTCGAATAAATATGCCTTGGAGTAACTGGTAAAGTTGTTGTCATGTGACCAGGAGGTAATGGGTTCAAGTCGTAGAAACAGTCTCTTGCAGAAATGTGAGGTAAGACTGCGTACGACCCTTTCCTGGACCCCGCGCATAGCGGGAGCTTAGTGCATCGGGCTGTCCTTTTTTTATGCCCTTGTTGTTAGTCTTTCGATCACATATAGCCCTCCACCCTAACAGAACAAAGGTCCCACACAAAGTATATGGGCAAATTTGGGAAACCTAATAGACTATGCTATGTAAATTTTCCTTGTTGGTGTGACTAATAAATTGTAAATCAATATCATAACTCATAACTAGTAGTAGTAACTAAGTAATAACTTGTATTATTTATAGTTTACTAATTCTACTAATTAAGGATAATTACTTCAAAAGTGACTTGACACTATAATATTTTTAGGCTGTCAGTTCATAGAAGTAGAAATAAGAAAAGAAAATACTAAAGTTTACACCTTTTTTGGGAAATCAGGTTAATGGGAATGTGGCCTATAATGGACATGAACTACATGAATTTGTGCCACAAAAAACATCTGTTTATATCAGCCAACATGACTTGCATATTGGAGAAATGACTGTAAGGGAAACCTTGGAATTCTCTGCAAGATGTCAAGGAATTGGCCCTAGATATGGTTAGTATTTTCTTATTTGCTTTTTTTTCTTTGAAAAAAAAAAAGGGCAGCCCGGTGCCTAAGCTCCCACTATGCGTGGGGTCCGGAGAAGGGCCGGACCATAAGGGTCTATTTTACGCAGCCTTATCCTGTATTTCTGCAAGTGGCTATTTTCACGGCTCGAATCCGTGACCTTCTGGAACTTTACCAGTTATACTTATAACTAAATGCAATTTTTATAAGTGTTTTGTTTCTTTTTTTTCTTTGGGGCAGTGCATTTATTATTTTTTTTCTTGAAAAACAGAGATGTTGGCTGAACTATCAAGAAGAGAGAAAGCAGCTAATATCAAACCAGATCCTGATATTGATATCTACATGAAGGTAAGAATGCAACTGAAGGACATGAAAGGGAATAATACCAAATCGTTTAGTACATTTACATTTATAGTTTTGAAGGGGAGGCTTGGAGCAACGGTAAAGTTGTCTCCGTGTGACCTATAGGTCACAGTTTCGAGCCGTGGAAGCAGCCGCTAATGCTTGCATTAGGTTAGGCTGTCCACATCACACCCTTAAAGAGTAGAGTGAAAAGAATGAATCGATGATCTTATCCACTTGTAATCTGCTGTATATAAAGGTTGTAGCCATCTGTTACAAAGAGTCCTGATATGTACAAAGTATATACATGATAACTATAGAAAACAATTTAAAAGGACCTAAACACATGAAAGTGATTGAGATAAACATTAACTCTAGAAACAGAAAAGAACTGAAACAAACCTAAGCTAAAACGTAGGAAACATATTTCAGTCGTATTACGCCCCAGCAAGTTGGTGCTGGTATCAACCACACCCAACTTGGGAAAAAGCCGCCGCTCAAAGGAAGCACGTGGCAGAGGCTTGGTGAGTAAATCAACAACTTGGTCAGCAGCATGTAAGTGTTTGACTTCAATCTCCTTGTTCTGGAGTTGATCCCAAACAAAATGAAAGTGTATGGCGACATGCTTCATTCGACTATAGAAAACAGGATTGGCACAGATATATACGTAGTGCTAACATTGCCACAATATACTGTCGGAGCACCAGCAAGAGGAAAATGAAGCTCACGAAGGAGATTAGACAGCCAGTTTGTTTCTGCTACAGCAGCAGCCACAGCACGGTATTCAGCTTCAGTTGACGAAAGGGAGACAGATCGCTGCTTCTTAGACGACCAGGAAATAAGAGTTCCACATATAAAAAGCACATATCCTGATGTGGAGGTACGATTATCGGGATCGCCAGCCCAATCCGAATCAGCGAAAATAAGTAATCTAGAATCCTGTTTCTTGGCAATATTGATGCCAAAGTGGGAAGTTTCATGAAGATAGCGAAGAAGACGCTTAACTGCCTTCCAGTGAGCTTGACTTGGTTGATGCATGAACTGGGAAAGTTTGCTAACAGCGAAGGCGACGTCTGGCCGAGTAAAAGAAAGGTAGTGTGTAATTTACCAATAAATCACCGAGAAATAGAACCATCAGCAGGGTCATCTCCGGAAGAGGCAGTAAGAACTGTAGTGGAAGTCATTGGTATTGGAGCACCCTTGTTTTCCTGCATACCAACATCATGTAACAAATCCAAAGTATACTTTTGTTGTGACAAGAATAAGCCTTCAGTGTGCGGAAGAACCTCAATACCCAAAAAATAGTTTAGGAGACGAAGATCCTTTATTGAAAACCGATGAGAGAGACGATCAATAATACTTTTTACACCTCGAAACTTATTACCAATGATGATTATGTTGTCCACATAAACAAGCACATAAACAGTAAATTCAAAAATTTTGCAAGATGAACAAAGAGGAATCCGACTGAGACTTCACAAACCCAACAGTTGCCAAATAGTTCTTAAGCTCAGTGTACCAAGCGCGAGGTGCTTGTTTCAAGCCATAAATGGCTTTGTTGAGCTTGCACACATGTGAGGAGTGATTATGATCCTCAAAGCCAGTGGGTTGTCTCATATAAACCTCCTTTTCTAATCGACCTTGATGAAATGCATTATTCACATCTAGTTGATGGATGAGCCAGCTATGTTTAGTTGCAATAGCAAGAACTAAACGGACAGTGGCTGGCTTGACTACCGAGCAATAATTATATTGGTTCTCTATGGTACTTTATAAAGCAGTACGAGAAGTAAATATCTATTACAAGTATTCGAAAGGATGAACAAGTATTCAATCTTCAGAAAATGAATCTTGTTGAACAAATAGGCCAATCTTCAAAACCGCCGCAAGCTTGTTGTGTCTTGAATCTTGATAACCTGAAATCAAGAAACAACTAAATCTGGATGGTTACAACGTTGTGTGTTGAGTCGAGGGATTGCCCTCTGTCCTTAAGACAAGATTGCCCCTTATATATGCTTTTACGTTAGCGGGCAATAGCCTCCCAAGATAAAACAACACTTTAATCTCAACGCTACAAAGCCAATAGGTTGAGCCTGGCGAAGAAAACAAATATGACTCGACTTGCTGAAGATATGGAATAGGAAGGAAGAGTTTTTGTCTACTCTTCCCTTTTGTCTCTGTGTATATAGTGTGTCTCTGTAGTGTATATCTTGTGTATATGTGAGGGTTTGGTCACTGTTTTTCAGTCACGAATTGCACTGATTTTGGCCACTGTTCTGAGCAGTTTTTGGCCACTGTTTTGTGCTCTTTTGTGACTGAAATTTGCTGCTATTTTCGTGTGTTTTCTGTGCTATATTGCTGACTGTTTTTCTCTATTTTCCAGCCTGTTTTTCCGTCACTGAACTGAGCCAAGGGAGGCTCAATATATAGTAAGAGGAGGGGCTGATCAACTGCCCAAAACATGGCTGTTAATGGCCATTAGGAGGGCATTAAACAGCCAAGTAATGGCTGTTAAAGGCCATTGAAGAAGGCTGCCCAACTGCCCAAGAATGGGCTGTTAATGGAGGTGTTAATCAACCAAATAATGGCTGGTTAATGCTCCAAAAAAAACAGTCCAACGGTAGGCAGAAAGCATTACAGAAACTCTGGGGACCAAACTGTAAATATTGAAACTCTGGGGACCAAACTGTACATCTGGTAGAATTCTCTGGTCCAAAAAGATAATATCAGAAAGTCCCCACAGCCCACAGCCCGGAACCGGCGGGCGGCGGCGGCGCGCGTGGGCTTAGCCTTGAACCCAAGCACATCTAGGTCTTCCCTCCTTTAAACACATGGGATACCCCTTGGGGTCCCAAACCCTTTACCAATTAGAGACATATATAGAGAACAATTCTTCCTATTCCCACCGATGTGGTAGATTTGTCCCACACCACATTTCCATGCCTTAAACACCTTACTTCGTGGACCAATATCTCTTTCATTTCTCAACGAAATTTGACGATTCTTGGCCCTACGGTCATCTACTCACTTCGTAGATCATGCATGTGTAAAGAGACAAGGTCTCCAACATGCGGAACACTAGTGTTTAATTCATCAAAGATGGGTGGACACATCTCCCCGCCAAAGGCAAATTTTCCAACAATTTATTCCTAGCATAAGGTTTAAGCCATGGGTACCATAGACAATCAAAAACTTTAATGGAATCATATTTGGGTGTATCTTGAAATAGAATCTCATATGGGCACTTATCTTTTAAATTTTGAGTGGTCAGTCTATTTATAAGATAGACTGCTTGTTGACAAGCAAAACTCCAAAAAGATGATGGTAATGAAGCTTCATGTAACAAAGTTCTGGCAGTCTCAGTAACATGTCTATGTCGGCGTTCAATCAGAGCTACTCGTTGTGGTGTATATGGAGGTGACACTAAGTGTTCAATACCATGTGTTTTTAGATAAGATGACAAACTTTGAAATTCACCACCACCATCAGTGTATAAGGATAAAAATTTTGTTTGAAATCATTTTTCAAGCAATGGATGCAAGTTTGAAAAATGTCCAAGACTTCCTTTTTCGATTTTAAAATGAACAACCGCATGTATTTAGAGAACTGATCAACAAACAGAACACAATATCTTTTTTTTATCAATTGACAAAACAGGCGAAGGACCCCATAAATCACTATAAAGAATGTGCTATGGCCTTTGACTATGCAAAGAATTTTCAGAGAATGTCAACCTGTGCATTTTATTCGAATAACAAGAATTATAACTTGAAGTTGTTCTAGAATGAGAAACAGGAATGCAAAACCTATGCAAAATTTTATTCAAAACATGGTGATTAGGATGTCCTAAGCGTCGATGCCACAGGTTGAGAGGAACAACCACATTACACTGAGGAGAACTTTGTGTGCTGCCCGGCGGCCACTCATACAGCCCATCTTTATTCGCCCCGTGTAGTAGAAGTGCCCCGTAATCAGATCCTTCACAAGATAATAAAAAGGAAAATATTCTATGGATATCAGATTATCTTGACAAAATTGACATGAATAAGATTGCTATTTATGGCAGGAGAACATAAAGTGTTAAGTAGTTTGAAATCATAGTTTGATGCACTTATGTTAGCGTTATCGGTATGGCTAATTGGAATGGTATTACCATTGCCCATTGCAATCTCTCCGGGACCTTGATATTGTGACCACGCATAAGCATTGACACTTGAGCTTTCCACAGAGAGAAGTTGTGGCTGCCAGCTAATTTGATGGGCAACTGCGTGACAGAATTGAACTGAACAATTGTGGTGTTGTTAGCATCAGAATTAACCACAGAAACGTTGGGGGCCATTGCAGGTGATGAATGTGTGAGTTATCAGATAATGGACTCGTAAGAGTGAGAGAGGCGCTGATACCATAAAGAGTAGAGTGAAAAGAATGAATCGATGATTTTATTCACTTGTAATCTGCTGTATATAAAGGCTGTAGCCATCTGTTACAAAGAGTCCTGATATGTACAAAGTCTATACATGATAACTATAGAAAACAATTTAAAAGGACCTAAAAACATGGAAGTGATTGAGCTAAACATCAACTCTAGAAACAGAAAAAAACTGAAACAAATCTAAGCTAAAACGTAGGAAACATATTTCAGTCGCTATTAGCTAACACGGGATGTTTTGTTCACCTGGCTGCCTTTTTTTACATTTATAGTTTTGATTGTGTTTTTGGGAAATGTAGGCTTCAGTAACAAAAGGACAGGAAGCAAATGTTGTTACAGATTATGTTCTTAAGGTAATACTTCCATTATTCAAGTATTCCTCCTATATTGCAGTTTAATAAGCATTAAAGTATACTGCACACTTTAACTTGTAGTAGATAACCTATCTTATTTTTCAGGATACAAATTCTAATTTTTATGGACGTTACCTATAGTTATCTTCCAGTAAAAGTAATTTTGTTGATCTGACTTCCATTTGCAGATTTTGGGACTGGACGTTTGTGCTGATACTATGGTGGGAGATGAAATGTTAAGGGGCATTTCAGGGGGGCAAAAGAAACGTGTAACAACGGGTGAAATGCTTGTTGGACCATCAAAGGCGCTTTTCATGGATGAAATCTCAACTGGATTGGACAGTTCAACTACTTTCTCTATTGTCAATTCTCTAAGACAATCTGTGCAACTCTTGAAAGGAACTGCTGTGATATCTCTATTGCAGCCAGCCCCTGAGACTTACAATCTGTTTGATGACATTATTTTGTTATCAGATGGATACATTGTCTATCAGGGCCCTCGAGAAGCGGTTCTTCACTTCTTTGAATCCATGGGATTCAAATGCCCCGAGAGAAAAGGAGTGGCAGATTTCTTGCAAGAGGTATGTCTTACAATAAAGTATAACCTGCAAAGTTTACGACGTTGTGTTGAAATGTGCCACCATTTCATCTAAAAGTATAAACTGTTAGAGGGTGCGCATTTTATATGGTTTATTATGTATTCAATGTGTCCCCTCACGTACCGCTCTGATTCCTTATCATGGGTGGTGATGAGACTTAAACAACGACCTTTGTTTTTTATGATACTATGTTGAAGTATGATGATATCCGGGATAAAGTGGGAGTGGCCTCGGGGGAGGATAAGATGCGGGAAGCGAGGTTGAGATGGTTCGGGCATGTGCAGAGGAGAGACACAGATGCCCCAGTGCGGAGGTGTGAGAGGTTGGCTATGGACGGGTTCTGGAGGGGTAGAGGTAGGCGAAAAGTATTAGGGAGAGGTGATTAGACGGGATATGGCGCAGGTGCAACTTACTGAGGACATGACCTTAGATAGGAGGTTGCGGAGGACACGGATTAGGGTAGAAGGGTAGTAGGTAGTCGAGCGTAGTCCTCTTTACGCTTACAAAATGATAGTGTAGTGTTATTACTGTAGGATCAATTAGCATGTCACACTTATAGGCGCATTATTGCGCTATAGTACCCTGTAGTTTGATTCCTGCTGCTATGTGTTCTTTAGTGTAATTTATTTATCTTATTTAGTTGTGTTAGCTACTGCTTCCTGTTGTTAGAATGCGCTACCATTGCGTATTTGATTTTTACTATCTGCATGCCCACAATGCTTTAATTTCTCGTCTGAGTCTGACCGTTTCTCATACTTTGTTTTGCTTTGCTTGCTTTGCCTGATTATACTTTGTCTTGAGCCGAGGGTCTCCCGGAAACAGCCGCTCCACCTACCAAGGTGGAGGTAAGGTCCGTGTACATTCTACCCTCCCCATACCCCACATTGTGGGATTTCATTGGGTATATTGTTGGTGTTGTTGTTGAAGTATGTGACCACCATAAAAGCTTATTCTGCTAGATATACCGAACTTTTATGTAGTTAACTATGTCTTAGACATAGAACAAAGAAGTTTCGTTTCTATAATGTGGAAGTTTTAAATTACTTATTGCAGGTAACATCAAAGAAGGATCAACAACAATATTGGGCCAAGAAAGATGAGCCTTACAGATTTGTCCCATCGAAAGAATTTGCTGAGGCATATAAGTCTTTCCATGTTGGAAAGGAACTTGGTGATGAGCTTGCAACCCCATATGACAAGAGCAAAAGCCACCCTGCTGCTTTGTCTACCCAGAAGTATGGTATAGGGACGAAACAACTGTTGAAGGTCTGCGCTGAACGAGAATTCCTACTGATGAAGAGGAACTCATTTGTTTACATCTTCAAGCTCGTTCAGGTATTGACTACTTGGTCTATTAGAAACATATAGTAAGTGTTTGTCATTTCATAACCTTGTGCCAGTTGTAATGATCTCTTGTTTCTGTTCTGTTTTCTCAGCTCGCGGTAATGGCACTTATAACGATGAGTGTCTTTTTCCGAACTACGATGCCCCGAGATAATATGGATGACGGAGGGATGTATGCTGGTGCTCTCTTTTTCGTGGTCGTTATGATTATGTTTAATGGAATGGCTGAGATCAACCTGACAATTTTAAAGCTTCCAGTCTTCTTCAAGCAAAGGGACCTTCTCTTTTACCCTTCATGGGCTTATTCCCTTCCCACATGGATTCTCAAAATCCCTATAACATTTATTGAAGTTGCTCTTTGGACATTTCTTACATATTATGTCATCGGATTTGATCCGAATGTTTCAAGGTAATGGAAGAAAAAGACAGTACAAAACTAATAATTAGATGACCATAATTTCATGATTATTGAGGGACTATCGCTTTGCAGGTTGTTCAAACAATTCTTTCTTCTCATACTAGTACACCAGATGGCATCAGGATTGTTCAGATTCATTTCAGCAGCGGGGAGAACAATGGGAGTCGCTTGCACATTTGGAGCATTTGCGCTGGTTTTACAATTTGCATTGTGTGGATTTGTCCTCTCAAGAGGTATATTTTATGATTTTCGCAGAAATTCCTTTTCTTGTTCAATCAGACCTATATTTATTTTCTGTTTTGCTTGATACTGAAGATAATGTGAAGAAATGGTGGATCTGGGGTTACTGGATCTCACCATTAATGTATTCTGTGAATTCAATTCTTGTGAATGAATTTGATGGGAAGCATTGGAAACATGTAAGTGTTTTGTTCCAAACCACATGCAAATAGTTAAGATTTCTCATATAATGGATGCTCATATCCACTCTTAATTAAAATAGATCACGCCAACTGGAGAACCACTTGGAGCTGCAGTAGTAAGAGGTCGAGGTTTCTTTCCAGATGCATATTGGTACTGGATAGGTATTGGGGCACTTGTTGGATTCATAATAGTCTTCAACCTCTGCTATGCTATTGGACTCGCTTACCTGAAACGTGAGTATCTCTGGTGCCTTATCTTTCCCCTTGAAAAGAAAAATTCCATGTACTAACATAAACAAACGATCAGACAAAAGAATTTACCTCTAGAAAACTCATTTAGATAGGTCAGTTTATGACTTCAAGGACTGTTAGAGAGGGGGTTAATACCTTATTTCTTGTATTTATCTGCAGCATTTGGTAAGCCACAAGCTATGATATCAGAAGACGATGAGGATGCTGATAATGTCCAACTCATTGAGGGAAGTAAAACTGAGGGTCAGAACAAGAAGAAGGGAATGGTTCTTCCATTTGAACCGCATTGGATCACTTTTGATAACGTTGTATACTCTGTTGATATGCCTCAGGTAAATTCAAAAAATTGTCACTAATAATATGCGTGACTCGTGAGGCTTTTATTTTCTATGAACAACTAACTTTCAATTCTAATGAACTGTAGGAAATAAAAGAACAAGGTTGCACTGAAGATAGATTGGTACTTCTAAAGGGTGTGAGTGGAGCTTTCAGGCCAGGTGTTCTCACAGCTTTGATGGGTGTTAGTGGTGCTGGTAAAACGACATTGATGGATGTCTTAGCTGGAAGAAAAACAGGAGGATATATTGATGGCGACATCAAGATTTCTGGATATCCAAAGAAGCAAGAAACCTTTGCACGTATTTCTGGATATTGTGAGCAGAATGACATCCATTCGCCTTATGTTACAGTATATGAGTCCTTGGTTTACTCAGCTTGGCTGCGTTTACCTCAAGATGTTGACGAAAATAAGAGAACGGTCGGTTCCTCTAAATTCTTTCTCCATAGCGATAATCTATTTGTAGTTGAACCTATTAAAGAAACATGCATGGCAGCCAATAACATTATCCATTGATTACTTTCCTGTAGATGTTTGTTGACGAAGTTATGGAACTTGTGGAGCTAACTCCATTAAGATCAGCCTTAGTCGGATTGCCTGGAGTCAATGGTTTATCGACCGAGCAACGTAAAAGGCTGACCATTGCAGTTGAACTGGTAGCAAATCCCTCTATCATTTTCATGGATGAACCAACTTCAGGGTTGGATGCAAGAGCTGCTGCTATTGTAATGAGAGCTGTTAGGAACACTGTCGATACAGGAAGAACCGTCGTCTGTACCATTCATCAGCCTAGCATCGACATTTTTGAAGCCTTTGATGAGGTTAGTTTATTAACCTTCCAGGACAATGAAGCTAGTATTTGTTTCACCTTTTTCTTTGCGACCGGATACTAAAAGTAAACACGGCTTTGCAGCTATTTCTAATGAAACGAGGAGGACGGGAGATATATGTTGGTCCTCTAGGTCGCTATTCTTGCCATTTGATCAAATACTTTGAGGTATGTTAACAAAGAAAAAGACGTGTTTTCTTTTTCGCGGAATTTAAAATCAAATATTAATCTTAGTTTTGTCTTGAGTTCAGTCAATGCCTGGAGTTAGTAAGATAAAGGAGGCTTATAATCCAGCAACTTGGATGTTAGAAGTCACATCTGCATCTCAAGAAATGATGTTAGGGGTTGACTTTGCTGATTTGTACAAGAAATCAGACCTCTACGAGAGGAACAAAGCCTTGATTGCTGAATTAAGTACGCCTCGTCCTGGTACAAAGGATCTGCATTTTGAAACTCAATTCTCACAGCCTTTCTGGACCCAATGTATGGCTTGTCTCTGGAAGCAGTATTTGTCGTACTGGCGTAATCCATCTTACACGGCAGTTAGATTCCTCTTCACAATATTCCTAGCACTTATCTTTGGCACATTGTTCTGGGATCTCGGTACCAAAGTGTAAGTAACATCACAATGAGAAGATCGATATAAACTTGAAAAGAGAAAGGTAACTTCCTATAATACTTAGCTAAACCTTTCGAGCTTTATTCATCATAGGAGTCGGAGCCAGGATCTTTTCAATGCTATGGGATCTATGTATGCTGCAACTCTCTTCCTTGGTGTACAAAATTCATCATCGGTCCAGCCTGTTGTAGCCGTTGAGCGTACTGTATTTTACAGAGAAAGAGCTGCTGGAATGTATTCTGCTATACCTTATGCCTTTGGACAGGTAACCAGACAGTTTCAATTTGTCACAACCTATACATATATCTGCCTAAAATTAAAAAATTTAATCCATGAAATTGTATTTTCTTACAGGTTGTCATTGAAATTCCTTATGTATTTGTACAATCTGCTTTCTATGGTATCATTGTCTATGCAATGATCGGGTTTGAATGGACTGCTGCCAAGTTCTTTTGGTACTTCTTCTTCATGTATTTCACCCTCTTGTACTTCACCTTCTATGGCATGATGACTGTGGCTATTACCCCGAATCAAAACGTTGCTTCCATTGTCGCGGCCTTCTTCTATGCAGTATGGAATCTCTTCTCAGGATTTATCGTTCCACGACCTGTAAGTTTTTGAAAATCCTTCATTTCCATCATTTATTTTTATCCACATAAACTAAACTGAATCTCGAAATGATGGCATGTTATCGTTGTATTTTTTGCTAAAAACAGCGTATTCCAATATGGTGGAGATGGTACTACTGGGCTTGCCCTGTTGCATGGACCTTATATGGTCTCGTTGCATCACAATTCGGAGAGCTCCAAAATAAGCTTAGCGATGATGAAAATGTGGAACAATTCTTGGGGCGTTATTTTGGATTTGAGCGTGATTTTCTTGGAGTAGTTGCAGGAATTATCGTTGCATGGCCTGTTGTTTTCGCCTTCATGTTTGCATTCGCCATTAAGGCATTCAACTTCCAGAAAAGATAAGGGAGTTAACCTTCTAAGAACTTGAGAGAAAGAAGAGAATACAGAACTACTATGTACAGTTCACTACTTGAAGATTGTTTCTTGTAATCTTTTTTGTGCTGATTATGTTCTTTTTTTTTTCTTTAATCCCAAGTTTTGTTTTACAAACAAATAATTTGTTCATTAATAAATGAAAATATACAAGGAATATATTCCTTGTTGGATTTATTTTTTTCTTACCTTCCCCTTCACAAATTCTATTCTCAATGTTGAAAAGTGCTACTCCGAGCCGAAGGTCTATTGGAAACAACCTCTCTACCCCACAAATGTAGTGGTAAGGTCTGCGTACATCTTACCCTTTCCAGAACCACTCTGTGGGATTACACTGGGTATGTTGTTGTTGTAGTAGTTATCTTGCTATTCCTTGAGACAGTTCAACACTCACTCATAGAGATATCTTTTATTTATTCACTTTATCAAACTTCTTGTTTAAATCCTGGGAAACTAGAAGGAACATGAAGGAAGTCCTTTGGTGAAAATGTCGGCAATCTGATATTTAGAAGGAATATGAAGGACACCAACTTGACCACGGGCCACTTTTTTGCGAACAAAATGAATGTCCATCTCAATGTGTTTGGTGCGCTGATGTTGGACGGAATTGCCGGAAAAATATATCGCACTAATATTGTCGCAGTAAACCAGTGTTGCCTTTTGAATCGGATAGTGAAGCTCAAGTAGAAGGTTGCATTGTTTTCATCTCAAAGGCAAAGGAAGAAGGTGAGCGTGGCATATTTCCACACCTACAAAGTGATGGTTGGATGGAAATAAAGTTAGGTGAATTTTTCAACAACTTAGGTGAAGATGGTGAAATTGAAATGAGGTTGTGGGAAGTTGACGACTGTAAATGGAAATCTGGCCTCATTGTTAAGAGAATTGACATTCGTCCAAATTAATATAAGTGGAGCACATTTTGATATAATTATGCTTAATTACTGGATATATCTTTAGCCAGTGGGGCCTTTATTTCTATTCCACATGTTCGTTGTGTTTGTATTTTCTATTGTATTCATGTTTTATCAAGGAATCTAAAGAACAATTGTTGTTTTATACATCAATGCAACACGGGGGGAGATTATTAGGTCATTGCTAGTTTTAGAAATTATTTAAAAAAAAATCATAGGGTTTGCCAAAACCTACAGTACTTAGATGATGAACTAGATTCTCAACACATTTCCGTCTAGTTATTGTATACGTCAAAAAAGTGTGGAATAAATAGTAAACACTTAAACCTTTACATTGAAAATCACCTCGGCTTAAAAGTGTAAAAACTACGACCTATTCTCCTAGGATTTAATCCAAACATCCCTAAAATAAAGAGTCAATACTTAATTTAGAACTCAGTAACCTAAGAAATTTTTTATAGTAATCCTTCTCCCAACAATCACTCGACTATATATGCAAAACCCTTCAAGTTAACCTAACTTGAATGTCTCAATTATTTTACGAAGAATACCTCATAATATGCTTCTAGATTAAGAAAAAAAGAGGTTACAACTCAATTAACCTAATACAAGAAATTAGACTAGATACAAGTAAATCAAAAACTACTTGATTAGGAATAGATGTCCAGCTTTTTTCCACGATGCTCTCAGTTGTTTAACACTACAGCTGTGACTTATATTAATAATTAAATTTGTATTTAAAAGTCTAAGGACACGTAAATTTTACCCCTTGGTAGCCTCTTTATTAAGTTAGGGCATGAAGGGCATTTTTCAAGACAAGATGTGGATGTGGATGTGGATGTGGATGTGGGGGGGAGGGGGGGGGGACAAAATTTTATGATCGTAACCACGAATTGGAATTGAGTGACCATTACCAACAATTATGCAATGATTTTTGCTCAAATTGGAATAAGACGAGAGAGTACCTTGGTCGGACGTCATGTGAGAAGTGACGCCGGTGTCCATGTACCAATTCGGGTCCGTAGGATTTAATCCAAGCGTATGTATTGCGGCCTCAATATCCATCGGAGTCGGTGTGGATCCCACTGTCGGGAATACCTGCATGGGCCGAGGCCCAAGCACACCGGCTTTCGCCCGGCCTAAACGAGAATCGCATCTTTGGCCCGGACCCGAGAAGCCGGGCTCCGGCTGCTTTGTGGGAACTGGGCCCAGTTACTCGAGTAAGGGCATGTCGGAAAATACCAACTGTTGGGCCATGGGCCACCGGCCCAATTCCACTGCCATGGGGCCCACTACTGAGCCTAATTGGGCTACTGTCCACTGCCCGAGGGCCACTGCCGGTTCCACCACTGTTTCGACGGCTTTCGGCCGCCGCAGTTGTTGCCGCCACGATTTTTGTCACTTTTTTTTTACGGTTTTGATCCTTCTTCCTGCCATCGTTGTTGCAGTTTAGGCCCGAATTGTCAACCAAACCATGAGATGGATCTGATGAAGTCAGCATGACCACGGGACTAGCACCGGTAGCCGCCTTTTTTGTCAAACCAACTTCTTCTAATGTGAGCATCGAATGGGCTTGATAAAAATGAGGAAGCAGATTACTTTGACGGAGGAGAGTCCCCACGCCATTATAGGCCTCAGATATTCCTGCAACAATTTGTAGAACAAGACGATTATTGGTAACGGGCGCTCTAACGTTACGGAGTTGGTCTGCCAATTCCTTGAGCCGTTTACAATAAGCGGAAACATTCAGGAAATCTTCCATGCCGACCTGGAAAAATTCCTGCTCAAGGGTGACAACGCGGAAATGTTGGTTATCCTGAAATATATCACGCAATCTATTCCATGTAGCCATAGCCGTAGTGTCCGGCTCAATAATCGTTTGTAAAAGGTCGATAAAATGGTGGAGTAAATCAACTGAAGGACAGTAGCATCAAGAGTAATCCATAACTGAGGATCCTCCACGGGAGTAGGGGTAGCGGGAGGAATTATGTGATGGAGGACTTGATAGGAGATTGCTGAATTTTGAACAACTCTGCCCACGTCGCATACCGGACGTTTTCCATCTCAAGAACAATAGGGATGTTATTCTTGATGTTGAAAACAGTAAGGGCAGGATGAAACACGTTCTTAGACATAACGAAAGAACGAAGGGATTTGGGAAAAAAATTGGGAAGCGAGGAGGTAAATTGTGACACGAAATCTGAGAAAAGAGGCACAGATTTCGATAACGTCTCAGCCGAGAAGGGTGATTGGAAACCGAGAATAAAATTGGAGAAGAGCAGAAGTAATTTAGTCATAGACTTCTGATACCATGAAAGAAATAATCCCTTGATTATTTCCATTAATAAATGAGTATATATACAATTTACAATTTTCATAATATGGAAAACCCTATTCCTATTCTATTCCCAAAACCCTATTCTACATGTACAAGAATTCTATAATTATGGTAAGTGTACAATGCTAATTTAATTACAACAATATTTACCTAAAATAGAAACTCCAATCCATGACATACACGATTTTGTATACCGTGTATATCACAGTTTCAATTATGGAATAACTTCCTTTTGAAACCGTGATATACATGGTATACAAAACCGTGTATATCATGGTATGTTATTAGATTGGACATGGAATTCTCTTGATGACTCCGGGTATCTCCCTCTTTTTCTCTCTCGCACACACAACAATATACTAGAATATATCCATACATGAGTTAGTAAATATTTATCTGCATCGGGTGTTTATACAAAATTATATCAACACTCCATGAAATGATTTAATAATGTATAATATATATTTACTTTCCTCCGTTTCAATTTATGTAAACTTATTTGATTTGACACAAAATTTTAAAAAGAAATATTTTTTTTTAAAACTTATGGCCTTTAAACATAGAATAACATTTGTGTACGTAACTCTAAAAATTATTAAAGGTCAAGTGGAAAATTTATGCTAAATTGTTTGCAAATTTAAAAAGAGCTCGTTCTTTTTAAACAAACTAAGAGTCTGTTTGGATCGACTTATTTTATGTGTTTTTAGGCCAAAATAACTTTTAAGCACTTTTGGAGTGTTTGAGTAAAATTTAAAAAATGCTTTTAAGTCAAAACAACAAAAATAAGCCAAAAATCATAAGCTAGAATTTCCAACTTATGACTTTTGACTTATAAGTCAAAAGCAATAAGCCCATCCAAACGGGCTCTAAGAAGGAAATAGCCGGTGACATAAATTGAAAATAATGGTGTATTAATTATTTTGGTTAAGTAATTAAATGAAATAAAAATGTGTATTAATTAATTATGATTAAGTAATATATCACTGTTATGTATAAACACTAAGTACATGTAAATTTTTACGTATGACGAGCCTCACTTTAACTATATATTTTCGTTCGTGCAGTGTAGAAGTAGCCGAGCTTGTTGAAACTCATTGGCTTGACATATCCGCAACGATAGACACAAAGCAACTTATTCAAAAGACAAGTTTTACAGCATATTTAGTGTTCAAGTTAACAGAAAACTCACAAGGACTTGAAAAAGCCACTGCAACAGTAAGATTACTAAAGCAAGAGATTAATGGGCATGAAGGTTACAACTTAGGAAATGATGGTGAAGTTGAAATGAGCTTGATGAACACCAAATATGTGTTTACTGCTAAGACTGGCATAGTTGTGACTTTAGCGTATCGTTAAAAGATGAGCTTGATGAACACCAAATATGTGTTTACTGCTAAGACTGGCATAGTTGTGACTTTAGCGTATCGTTAAAAGATGAGCTTGATGAACACCAAATATGTGTTTACTGCTAAGACTGGCATAGTTGTTCAGGGCATTGACATTCATTCGTCCAAATTAACTACAGTAATTAGTATGTTATGTGATATAACCTATACTATTAATCTGCTTCTTTAATTTGTATTTTTTTCAAGGTTCTCTCTATGATAAGAGTGAGTTTGTAAGTGCATGTCTTATGGTCAACTTTTTGTACCTATTGGCTATTCCAAAACACAAAATAAGACATTTTAACAGGCTAAATGGTGCTCTGTCTCAGCTAAAAAGAAAGAAAAATGGGTGTTCTGTTTTGGCTCAATAAAAGAAAATTAAAAGATATAAATTGAAGGGCGGCTGCTCAACATGCTATTGTTTCCTATAATTCAAGCCGTGGAAATAATCTCTTGCAGAAAAATAAAGTAAGGCTGTATACAATAGACCCTTGTGGTCCGACCCTTTCCTAAACTTCGTACATAGCGAGAGCTTAATACCACGGGCTGCCCTTTAATTTATCTAATATGTTAAGTATAGTCATAATAAAGAAGAAATAAACTTACTAATTTTGTTTGTTAATTAAATAGATTATAAGAAAATAAATAAAGAAGTTAAAATTTAATAAGAGCAGGATGCATTGGTTAGGACACATTGTTCAGTCAACTTGACCCAGCCTATGCCAAAATAAGTCACGTTTGAATAGTTAATGACCCGTTCATTTGCTAACTCAAAACGTTTTGACCAGCCTAACCAGCTCATTTGACACCCCTAATGACATTAGTGTCCATGTTGATGGCGCTTGTTCTCAACAAATACAAGAGGGGAATCAACTTAAATAGCTTCCCATCCAAAAATAGCCAGAAAATGTATATATAAAAATAGTATATAATATATGTATATTAGCTGGCTGAACAACCAAATATGTAACTTTCCTAATACAAAACACCATTTAACTAGTAGAAATCATGAAATGTCTTATTTCTGATTCAAAATTGGGCAGAAAAGAGAACACACATAAGACATGCATTGCTCAAGCTCACATCTTACACAATAGAGACTTGAAGAGAAGTCATAAATGACATAAAACACAAACAAAACAGACATAACGAGTAGAAAAATCACATTGAAAATAGTACTTAAACATAGAGTGTACATGACTCTATTTAATTAGGACGAATATCAATGCCCTTAACAATAATGCCACATTTCCAATTAGTATTTTTGTTCTCCATCAACCTCATTTCAACTTCACCATTTTCACCTAAGTTGTTGAAAAATTCACCTAGCTTTATTTCCATCCACTCGTCGTCTCGAAGATGTGGGAATTTACCATTTTCTCCTTCTTCCTTTGGTTTAGAGAGGAAAACAGTGTAGCCCTCTTCATCAGTTCCCTCTGCTTTTTCCTTCACAAATCTTACTGATGCAATCGCTCTTTCAAGCTCAGAAACATTATCTGTAAGCTTGAACACTAAATATGCCAAATAACTTGTCTTTCGAGTGAGTTGTCTTGCGTCTATCTTTCCTCGAATGTCGAGCCAACGAACACTAAGAAGCTCAGCCACTTCCATACTGCACAAGATTTAAGTTACGAGTCGTGTTAGAGATGCATCTTTTGTGGGCATTTAGGAAGGAAAAGAATCTTAATGGTCATGATTATTCTCACATAAGTAAAAAGAATATCTTGTATGTTTGAGAAATGCTTGAAGTATGCATCGGCTGAGTCAGGATTTAAACTTGATCAGTTCGGCCTTTAGTATTTCTAGCACTAAACTTATTGTACTACTCCTATTAAGTTAGCGGGTTCAAATATCTTATTATTGAAATTTTAGTGGATCGTCACACACATATATATGATTTGTATCGAAAAAACTAGGTTCGATATACACAGCTTAAGACCTACTTGTGCCTCTGGCAATATGCAAAGGTGGATGCAACTTTCTTTTGTATGGGTTCAATTGAATACAAAATTTTTATACGAAGTATATATATATATATAAACTAACATTTCAACTAATAATATTAAATTTTGAACCTATAATGTCAAAAATACAATGCGTTCAGGTCAAGAATCTCAAAAATTAATTGAATCTATCAAGTTTAGACCTTGAATCAGCCTCTCACATAATGTTTGCAAAAACAAACTCATTTTTATATTTTTAACTGATTCAAGGATGGCAGAGAGAGAGAGATATGCATACCCAGAGTTGTAAATATAGTTCCATGTCCAATGTTCAGGATTGTCCGCCCATTCAATTGATAGTTCTCTTTCACCTAACCACACACACTGATCAAACACAATGTTGTTAAAGCACATTAATTAATTTGAACAAAAGAAGAAACACATAAATCTTGATAATGTGCTATTAATCAACTCCTCTCCTCGTCATTTCTGCTACTAGAAACCGAGGTTTTTTTCACCGACGAATGAGAAATTTGTTGTTTAAACATAATCTTTCCACCTCATTCTCACTGAACCAGCTCACTAAGAAAACGTTAGGCGGAAAACAAATTCTCATTGAAACTCTGGGAAACTTTCTGATTTTCATGTGAAAATTAAACACTACTGTTTTTTCTCACAGATTCATTAAAATCTAGAGGCATTTCTTCATGTTTCTTACGGCATTATTTGTCAGAAAAAATTTAAAAAATCAAATAGACTAAGAATGAGAAGTTCTACTTACCATCTTTTCCTTTATTGCCTTGATACTCTAGTGAGTTTGGCCTCAATGTGTCAAATTCTTTGAATCATCTTGTTATATATAGAGAGAAGGTTGTTCAACTTCATTAATTAGTAGTTCCTAAATTTCAAAAGAAACAACCTTGTTTACCCCAAAAAAGGTATTGTTGAATTTGTAAGTGGTTTGACGTGGATGAATTTGTTATATAAAGTGATAAGTGATTAGCAGTAAATAAGTTAATGAAAATAACAAGTAAAAAATATAGCCTGAATTGTCGTGAACCAAGATGAATTCCTTCAGCAAAATTGATCAGGGCCTTATCTTAACTGCTTCGATTTCGAGCCAAAAATGAGAGCTTAGAGACTATGATTACAATGAACAAAATCATGCAAATGTCAAATGACAATGGGATGCCCCTCCAACATGAAGGTTGGACTCCTTTTATAGCTATTAATACAAGGCATTTACGCTCGAGAATCATTCCTTAATTAAATGCAATTAAATGAGAATAACAACCACTTAATGAACAGAGAGTAACGACTGGCACCATATACGGAATGGGTACCCGCTGAGCTTCCCAGATCCTTCATCTGGCGCCACTTGGCTCGATCGCTACCCGATCTTGATTTGGTACTCGGACTCACCCCGATGCAACTTTCAACCGGTGCATAATTTTGTTATCTCCTTCGATTCCCACATCTAAACCATGTCACATGTCGTATCCGTTTTCACTACAAACCACAAACCCGCAAACAATGTGATCCCAAATGAAATCGATGAGTTTTTTCTCTCTAACCTTCTTGAAGGCCTTCGCTTCAACCCATTTAGAAAAGTAATCACTCATAAATAAAATGAAATATGCCCATGGGAGTGACCCCACAATATCCATCCCTCATTTCATGAATGGTCATGGTGACAAAATCGGATGCATTAGTTCTGTTGGTTGGTGAATCATCGGTGCGTGCCTTTGACATTCATCACATTTTTGAACGAAGTTCTTTGTGTCTTCCTCCATTTGAGACTAATAATACCCAACCCTAATCAGTTTTCGGACCAATAATTCTTCTCTCGAATGATTTCCACAAGTCCCCTTGTGAACCTCGCGTATCACATATAATCAGTTTCCGCGGGTCCTAAGCACCTCGCTAAAGGACCATAAAAGGACCTTCGGTAAAACTGACCATCTATAAAGCTAAACCTAGCTGCCTTAGTATGAAGTGCCCTTAACTCCTTCGGATCCGTAGGCAATTTTCCATCCCGAAGGTAGTCAATATACTTATTGCGCCAATCCCAAGTCATGTTTGTCGTATTCAATTCAGCATGACCACCATCAATTGCGGAGTTTAGCAATTGCACAACTGTTCCTGAATTAAACTACTCAGCTTCCACGGATGATCCCGAATTTGCCAAGGCATCGGCCTCGTTGTTTTGTTCTCGAGATACGTGTTCCATAGTTCATTCTTTGAACCGATGCGATATTACTTGAATTTTCTCTAAGTACTTTTGCATCCTTTATTCTTTCACTTCAAACACACCGTTCACTTGATTAACAACCAAAAGAGAGTCACATTTTGGCTTGATGACTTCTGCTCCCAAACTCTGTGCCAACTCTAGACCTGTAATCATAGCCTCATACCCGACTTCATTGTTAGTTAATTTCATAATTCTTATTGATTGCCTAATAATATATCTCGCATGTGTCTTAAGCACTACCCCGAGTCCGGACCCTTTCACGTTCGAAGCTTCGTCCGTGTACAAGGTCCAGACCCTGAAGTTGCTCCCGAGGTTATTATCAGTTCTCTTTGTACTTCAGGAATCATTTCAGGTGTAAAATCTGCTAAAACCTGAGACTTTATAATTGTTCTTGGCTTATATTCTATGTCATATCCACTAATTTCTACTGTCCATTCGGCTAACCTGTCGAACAGTTCCATTTATGCATTACATTTTTAGTGGATAAGTTGCTACTACACATGTAGGATGACATTGAAAGTATGGTCTCAATTTCCTAGCAGCCGTTATTAATGTTAATGCCAATTTTTTCTGAATGAGGATATCTAGTCTCTGCACTAGCTAATGTTCTACTCACATAATAAATAGGAAACTGTGTATCTTTCTCTTTTTGAACTAAGACTGCACTTACGGCTACTTCGGACACTGCCAGATACAGGAACAACTGCTCATCTGTCTTCGGTTTGTGCAGCAGCGGCGGGCTAGACAAGTACTTCTTCAAATCCCTCAAAGCTTGTTGGCACTCTGATGTCCATTCGAAGCCGTTCTTCTTTTTTAACAAAAAAAACTTGTGACTTTTCTCCGAAGACCGAGAGATGAACCTACTCAGGGCTGTCAACCTTCCGGTGAGTCTTTGCACTGCCTTCACATCTTCAAGTACCTTCGGAATTTCTTCTATTTCTTTGATCTTATCCGGATTTATCTTTATTCCTCAGTTTGAAACCAAGAAACCCAAGAACTTGCCCGAGCCAACTCTAAAAGCACACTTTTTTGGATTCAGCTTCATGTTGTACTTTCAAAGTATGTCAATTTTTTACTGCAAATGCTTCAAATGGTCCTCCGCTTCAAGGGACTTCACTAACATATCATCAATATAAACCTCCATTGTGTTACCTATTTGGTTCTCGAACATGCGTTAACTAGGCGTTGATATATTGTTCCAGTACTTTTTAAAGCAAACGACATTACATTATAACAATAAGTCTCATACATAGTTATGAAAGAGGTCAGAAAACTCAGCATCTCATGTCCCGCCGTAGCATCAATCATTCGATCGATGTGCGACAAAGGAAAAGAATCTTTTGGGCATACTTTATTCAAATCCATAAAATCTATGCACATTCTCAATTTATTGCCTATTTAGGTACGACAACTACATTTGCTAGCCAGTACAGATACTCTACTTCTCGGATGGAACCTATATTCAATAACTTTGTTACCTCCTCTTTGACAAACTTGTGCTTGTAGTCGGCCATTAATCTACTTTTTTGCTTTACCGGAGGAAAACTCGAGTCCAAACTCAACTTGTGAGTTGTGATCTCTGGTGGAATACCTGTCATAGCTAAATTGGACCAGACAAAGCAATCATCGTTAACTTTAAGAAATTTAATTAATTTAATCATGAGTTCTGAGCTTAACCCGGTGCCTAGATATACCTTTCTATTTGGTAGATGCATGAATAAGATGACTTGCTCCAGTTCTTCTATTGTTGACTTCGTAGCATCTTAATCATCTGGCAGCACGAATACTCGGTGATTTCAATGAGTTCCAATGGTGTTTAGTGATTGAAAGAGGCGGTAGTGTTAATGGCGGTATTGAAGTGGTAGTAATACTAGGTGGAGGAATAGTGAGGAAGAAAGTGTTTTTTTTTTTTGCATTTGGTTATTTTGGTAAAAAAGAGAAAGACTAAACCGGATCATAATAAATTGTAATTCGATCAAAATTAATAATAATTTTGTCTGAGCTGACACACAATAGAATTCTCCCTACTTTGAAAATGTCAATAAAAGAGTTGATTGGAACTCGACTCAGCTCGAATTAAATATTGTTATTTAGTTGAGAATCTCTCGAAAATAGTCTTTACCTTCACAATGGATAAGATCTGTGTATACAACGTCCTTCTCATACTTCACTTGTGGAATTACACTGGGATATATGTTACACCAAAATAAGAAATTTAATTTCAATAGTTCAATAGTTCAAAAGTAAAAACATGAGTACACATTTTACTTAACTATAATAACTGAAATATGTTTAAGAGTTCATACCATCCATAAAAGGAACACAGTCCATATTCATATATATATATATATATATATATATATATATATATATATATATATATCCTTAATTAGAAAGCTTTGCAACTCTTCATATTCACAAAATTTTTTGCTTTGAAAACTTGAGAAGTTACGTTCCTTGTCATACTAAGCATATAGATTTTCTTGTCCTATAAATTTGAGTCTTTTTCCACTAACATTTTCACCTAGCAACAATTCAGTTCCTTCACTGATCATATTCATCCCTAGGGTTATTTTGGTGTTGATTTTTATTTTTCCTTGGTTAATTTTTCAACTTTTTGTCATGGAAAAATCAACTCTTCTTCCTCTTTTCTTCCTAGGGCTACTCTTGAACTATCCATGGATGATCTCAGCTGCTCGTCCTATCGATTATCGAGATAATTTGTTACATGAAATGAAAAATCCACAATGATAGTTAATCCCAAATTAACCACCAGTGATGTGAGTCGTGATCAGCAATATATGGTGTCTGCTCATGATGTTCCTAAATGTCCAAATCCTACTCCGCCAAACGTAGATGAATATGTTAAAGCACCATGACCTAATTATAACTACGTACAATAATTTGCCTCTTGCTTATTATGTTACAAAAGAAAAGGTATTGTTAACATGCTGTTATCACTATTTCCTTTTTTTAAGTAATATATATATAAAAAAAGCCACCTCGGGGCACTAAGCTCCCGCTATGCGCGGGGTCCGGAAAAGGGCCGGACCACAAGGTCTATTTTTAAGTAATATATATGTGTATGAATATATGATGAATAAATTAACCCTTTTCGATTTGATTCTGGTGAAATTATTTATGCATTTTTACATGAATTGTTACTCATAATCTGATGTTGTTGAGGTTCATCTTAAATAATACAAAGGTTGATATACTTAATTTGAACTAATATTCGTTCAAGAATTCATGAATCCTAAAATGATGAAGATATGCAGTGAGAGAGAGAAAGAGAGACCGAAGAGGAAGCTAGTGTAGTAACTAATCTTATTCATCTTTAATTAAACAAATGAAGTGAATATATTTGTTTTGTCATCATAAAAAAGAGTGAATTTATTGATCTATATGCGTTTTAATGATTAACGAACAAAATGAACATATGTGATGGTTTATCACTTAAAGATTAATTAATTTAGGCCTGATTATTAGCGAATATTCCTCGAATATTTACCGTATATTTTGTAATTATGATAGATGTATATTTAAGGTAACTTAGGATTCTTATTATATTAGGAATCAACCATTTAAGGTAAGTTAGAATTCATATTGTATTAGGAATCAACCTTTGTACAGTTATATATATTGTGAATAATGAAAGGAATCCCTAAGGGAAATTATTCTATCAAACATGGTATCAAAAGCCTAAACCTAATTTTTTCCTCTCCTCTCTCTTTCAATAACAGTCGACGACCCACCCCCCCTCTCTCGAATTTTTTCCCCTTCGGTCGACGGCACACCGGCAACCACCATGTCTTCCCCCACAAATTCCGGTTCCTCCACTGGCACTTTTGACAACTCATCTCAACGATCATCGTCTTCTTTTCACCCGGCTTTCGCCGTTACAAACATCAAGAACTCTATCCCTATAATTCTTGATCAAGAAGACTGTCAATATTCTATGTGGACAGAACTGTTCTATATTCATGCATGTGTGTACAACGTGCTCGACTATATTGATGACTATGTTCCTCGTACCACCAACATTACCGAACCAACATGGCGTCGCCTTGACGCCATCGTCAAACAATGGATATACGGCACCATCTCAAAAGACTTATTGTGTACTATCATGAAAACAGGTGCCACGGCACGTGACCTTTGGGTACGGTTGGAAGAAATTTTTCAGGACAACAAAAATACTATGGCCGTGTATTTGGAAGAACAATTCAACAATACGCGCTTCGACAATTTTAACAACATGTCTGAATATTGCAAACAACTAAAACTCATAGCCGACCAACTTTCCAACGTCGGGACATCTGTTTCTGAAACCAAGATGGTACTCCAATTAGTTGCTGGTCTACCGAAAGGTGAATACGACACACTTGCAATGATGATTCAACAGGCCGACCCACTACCTAGTTTCACCAAGGCACGTTCACAACTATTGTTAGAAGAAACTCGACGTCCTAAACAAGAGGAGCATAATCAAAAGGCGCTAGTCGTTGAAGGGATGACATCACCGGCGACCAACACCACCCCGCCACCACCGCATGACCACCAACAGCAGCAGTCCCACGGCGGAGGTCGTGGCGGCAGAGGCCGCAGCAACAACAACAAAGGCAAGGGCCGCGGCAAGGGCCAACGCAACCAGTGGGGCTGGACAGCAGCCAGACCCAAATCCTGCCTATTTCCAGTGGGCTGGACAGTAGCCAGGATGGCCCAACCAACAGAACTGGGCCTCGCCTGCAAGCCCATACCCAACTACAGGGGCCCAGTTCCAGTAACCTTGATCGTCTGGCCTGTTGGGCTCTGCCCCAGCCAATAGGCATGCCTACCAGCAGCAGCAGTAGGCCCACCTGCTCACTGTCCAGCAGCAACCGCAAGGCAGCAGCCTGGCCCCCACTGATTTGGGCCAGACCTACAACATCGTGAACCTTCAACAACTCGACACAAAATTGGTACATGGACACCGGAGCCACATCTCACCTCACTCGGTCATCAGGTAACTTATCTCAACTACTTCGGTTAAAGTGTCCTCAATTTATTACTGTCGGCAATGGTCATCACATTCCAATTGAAGGTTATGGTAACACACACACCAAACATCCACACCCACCTTTCTCCCTAAACTACGTACTATACACCCCTAACATCATTAAAATCTTAATCTCTATTAGAAAATTCACTAGCAATAATTCTGTGTCTGTCGAATTTGACCCTTTTGGTTTTTCTGTGAAGGAACTCAATATGGGGAAAATTCTTACATGATGTAATAGTGTGGAAGACCTCTACCCATTTACTCAATCTTCCGCTGTCAGACCGCAAGCACCTCTATCCCTTGAGGTGATCTCTCCCTCAACTTGGCACAACAGACTCGGACACCCAGAGACCCAATTTTTACTTTTCTTAGGACTTCTAAGCGTATTCAATGCAATAATGGAAAAATTGCCCAACACTATTTTTCTTGCCCACTAGGCAAGCATACTCATCTTCCATTTATGTCATCAAACAGTGTTACTTTTTATCCTTTTGATATTGTTCATGCTGATTTGGGGACATCTCCGATTGTTAGCTCTTTGGGTCACAAATTCTATCTAGTATTCTTAGATGATTTTTCAGATTTTGTCTGGATTTACCCACTGAAATTCAAATCTGAAGTTTTTGCCAAATTCCTTGAGTTTCAAAAATTCATTAAAACACAATTTGAAAAATCTATCAAATCATTCCAATGTGATAATGGACGTGAATTTAATAACTTAGCATTTCACAATTTTTGTTCTAAACAAGGCATGGTTTTCTGTTTTTCTTGTCCCTATACTTCCTCACAAAACGGAAAGGCTGAACGAATTATACGTACCATCAATAACATGGTTCGCACCCTTCTGTTTCATGCATGTCTACCACCGCCTTTTTGGGTCTATACTGTTAAAATGGTAGAATCCCTTCTTAATATTTTACCAACTAGCACTCTCCAAAATAAGACCCCTACCGAAATCTTATACCGTATAATACCATCATATGATCACCTACGTATTTTTGGATGCTTATGCTACCCCAACATAGCCTCCACTGCACCTCACAAACTTGCCCATCGCACTCTGCCCTGTGTCTTAGTTGGTCTATCTCCTAATCATCGGGGCTACCTGTACTATGACATTGCCACTCGCAAAATCATTGTCTCCTGTCACGTCACCTTTGACGAGACAACCTTTTCTTTTTCAAATCTCAAAAAATTTCAGACCACCGATTACATCTTTCTCGATGAACCGAGTCTGTCCCCGGCCATCCAAACTCTATACCAATAGCAGCCCACTGTTCCAACAGTCCCAACACTGTCCGGCACCACCCAAATAGATCCCTGCTCTCGGTCCAACACCCCAACAACCCCCTGCTGCATCCAGCCGTGTCTCCTGCACCCCCAGCAGTCGTGTCTCCTGCACTATTAGCAGCCTACCAGTCCCCCAGTCTAGAAACCAGTCCCGCAGGACTGCTGCCCACTAGTCCAGAAATAGTGGACCTGCAACCTCCCAGCCCCGACCTCCCACTACTGCCCTCTCATCGCATGGAGACTCGTGCACAACACGGAATCTTCAAACCCAAAGTTCACTTCAATCTCTCCACACAAACCTTATCACCCATTCCAAAAAATCCAAAACTAGAAAAACTGGACCATAATTGGAATGCAGCCATGTGTGCGGAATTTAACGCTTTAACCAAGCAGAACACTTGGGATTTGGTACCTAGACCAGACGGTGTAAATGTTATCCGGTGTATGTGGCTATTTCATCACAAGTTCAGAGACAGTGGTGACTTAGAGAGGTATAAGGCACGACTAGTTGCCAATGGCACTAATCAGCAGAGGGTATTGATTGTGGTGAGACATTCAGTCCGATTGTTAAACCAGCCACTATTCGAACTATTCTCAGTATTGCTATGGACATGCATTGGCCGATTCATCAGCTTGATGTTAAGAATGCATTTCTTCATGGGGATTTGAAAGAAACTGTGTACATGCATCAGCCCCCTGACTTTGTTCATCCGGCAGTCCCGCAGTATGTATGTCGTCTTAGGAAGTCCCTATATGGCTTGAAACAGGCACCTCGCGCTTGGTATGATCGCTTTGCCAGGTATATTATGCAGATCGGTTTTATATGTAGCAGGTGTGATAACTCTCTCTTCACTTTTCACCGAGGTAGCAACACTGCATATTTGCTATTATATGTCGATGACATTGTTCTTACTGCCTCATCTGACAGTTTGAAGAATGAAATCATTATTCTACTCAAAATTGAATTTGCTATGACTGACTTGGGCAAGCTGAGTTATTTTTGGGTATATCGGTGACTAGATCTGCAACCACTATGTTCCTGTGTCAGCGTAAGTATGCATAGGAGATAGTGTACTGGGCCAAGATGGCAAATTGTAAAATTATGTCAACTCCAGTGGACTCAAAATCCAAGCTTAGTGCTAATGACAGTGCGTCAGTTTCTGATCCCACTCTATATCGGAATCTTGCAGGTGCTCTTCAGTATGTTACATTCACTAGGCCTAATATTGCATATGCCGTTCAGCAGGTGTGTCTGTTTATGCACGACCCCCGAGAGTCCCATTTTGCCACCCTCAAACATATTATCATATACGTTAAAGGCACACTAGACTTTGGATTACATCTATACCCCTCTGCCCCAACCAAGTTACTCGCCTACACGGATGCAGATTGGGCAGGATGCCCCAACACACGTCGCCCCACCTCAGGGTACTGTGTATTTCTTGGGGATAATCTTATCTCATGGTCCGCCAAGCGGCAGGCCACGCTATCCCGTTCGAGTGCTGAAGCAGAATATCGCGGAGTTGCTAATGTCGTTGCTGAGATATGTTGGCTCTGAAACCTTCTTTTGGAGCTCCAGTGTCCACTACGAAAGGCGTCTATATGAAATGACTACAGACTGTTACTTTGATTTCAAGTTCCCGAACAACGTGGCAAGAAAGATTTTTAACAGTGTTCGAAAGATTTTCAGGCGATTTTTCTTTCAGTTGTTCAGTGTTGGATCTCGCCAATACATCCCGCTATAATTTTTGTTATCGAGATATCTCATTGTTACCAGGGACTCACTCTCAAAAACTTTAGCATGAATGAATAGATATCATATGGTTGTTAGCTATTAAGTGTTTCGTATATAGCAGGATTGTGACCGTCCTCGCTAGCAGAGTTTTAACCAAACACAAGAAGAAGCAAACAACAATATTCAACTTAAACAGGATGTCATTTTTAATGGAGAACAATTATGTTGTCTAAACAATAAGAAAAATAAGGATTACCTTAGAAACAACTAATATATGAGAAAGTTATCATAGCATCACTCCGCTTCCTCAGGACAGCTTCCTTAGATCTTTTCTCCTACAAAAGCAAGTAGGAAATAAAATTATGAAGATGCAAAACTGAAAGAGCAAATAGAGAGTCAATGCACAAAATTTTAAAATATTTCATTTGTGTTCTTAAAGAGGAACACTTGTTAAGTTTTTCTGAACTAATAGCCACAAAATGGGGCTGGTTTTTTCATTCAATAAAAATATGATATGTGACTTTTTAAAGCTGAAAATGAAATTTTAATGGGTGACGGGTAAAATATAGCTAGTTTTAATGGGTGAGGGGTAAATATAGCTCTAAAGTATGATTGTAGGGGTATACATATTTGTTAAAAAAATACAACGGAGGACAAATATAACTTATTTTCGATAGTAGAGGGGCAAATATAACCTTTTTATTAAATGTATACAGAGAATTATAACGTAACGATACTGAAAGAAATAATCCCTTGATTATTTTTATTAATTGAAAGAGTATATATACAATTTACATATTTCCATAATAGGAAAATCATTTTCCTATTCTACTCCTAAAACCTTATTCTAGTAGTACAAGACTTCTATAATTATGGTAAGTGTACAATGCTAAGTAGTACAAATATTCTACACTAATTACAATCCTAAAACGGACCAAAGTCCCGTGATATACACTATGTATATACATTGTCTAACACACCCCCGTAGTCATAGTGGACGGTCTTCGAACGCTGAGACTGTCCCTAAAATCGTCAAAAAGGACCGATGGAAGACCCTTTGTAAAGATGTCTGCAATTTGATACCTGGAAGGGACATGACAGACGCGTATTTGTCCACGAGCTACCTTTCGCGAACAAAATGAATGTCCATCTCGATATATTTAGTGCGTTGGTGCTGAACCGGATTCCTAGACAGATAGATGGCACTAATATTATCACAATAAACCAAGGTAGCTTTCTGAATAGGACAATGAATCTCTAAAAGAAGATTACGTAACCAACATGATTCAGACACCACATTGGCTACCCCTCGATACTCGGCCTCTGCACTAGAGCGTTATAAAGTTGACAATTCAGAATGCTACGCTCACCCTTACAAGAAATAAATTTGTTTTTCTCTAAGGAAGACAAAATAGATGATCCCGGATGACCTAGATGAGCATGCCACAAGGAAGGAGCAAGGGCTGCAAATGCTGACGGCAAGGCTTGACTCGATGGACCAAAACATAGCGTGATAGGATAAAGATCTCCCCTACTATCACACCTCATGAGAGGACCCCCCGTTTTGAAATCCTTCACAGAGAACCCAAATGAATCAAATTCTATGGACACAGAATTATCAATGGTGAATTTTTGGACAGACACCAAATTTTTAATCAATTTTGAGGCGTGAAGGATATTTTTCAAAATAAGGGGTGGATGAGGGGGAGACAGTGTTTTATGACCATAACCACGAATTGGAATTGAATTACCATTACCAACAAGTATACCACGATTGTTGCTCAAATTGGAATAAGATGAGAGAGTACCTGAATCGGATGTCATGTGAGTAGTGGCGCCGGTGTCCATATACCAATTTAGATCCGAAGGATTTATTCCAAGCGTGTGCATCGCGGCTTCGATGTCAGTAGAAGTGGGGCCCGCTACATGATGGGCCTGGTGGGGCCCAGGCCTGCCTCCCTGCTGACCTGGTACCCCACTGGATCGCTGGATCGAGACTGGGCTGGAGTAGTTAGGCCGAAAAGAAGGCTAAAATTGGGCCTAATTACCGTGGGCTGGAGGCGCTGAAAAGCCGAGATTGTTGGGCGACTGCCTACTAGTCCAGGCCCACGGCCAGGGGGCCCAAGGCTGGGACCAGTGGGGCTGAGGCCCACTGTTGATGGGGTGGGGCCTACTGCCGTCGGTACTACTGACGTTACCACCGCGGTTTCTTCCATTATTTTTTCTAGTATTTTTGCCGCCACCGTGAGCACGGTTTTGGCCCGAATTATCAACACACCCAGGAGAATTTGTGGAGGATGTCATCATGACCACGGGACTTGCCCCGGTAGCGCCTTCTTAGCCAATTCGGCTTCTTCTAAAGTAAGCATGGAGCGGGCTTGATAGAACGTTGGGAGAGGGTTACTTTGACGAAGTAGGGTCCCAACGCCTCTAAATGCCTCGGAGAGGCCAACAACCATCCGTAGAACCAGACGATCTTCACTAACTGGTGCACCAACATTGCGGAGTTGGTCCGCTAATTCCTTCAACCTTTTGCAATACGCTGAAACATTCGGGAAATTTTCCATGGTGACTGGGAAAAGTCCTGCTCAAGAGTAACAACTATGGAATTCTGATTATCTTGGATTATGTGACGCAGCCTATCCCAAGCAGCCATTGTCGTAGCGTCTGGCTCAATAATCGTCTGCAACTGGTCAGTAGAGATAGTGGAATAAATTTACTGAAGGACGGCGGCATCAAGCGTTGTCCATAACTCAGGATCATCCTCACGTTGAGGCACCTCCATATCCTCAGGAGCCGCGGGGATTATATGATGGATGACTTGATGCGAGCGAGTGTGAATTGTAAACAACTCGGGCCACATCGCATATTGGACGTTTTCTATTTCAAAAATGAGAGGTATGTGATTCTTGATGTTAGAAACAACATGGGCAAGATAAAACGTGTTCTTTGTCGTCGACATAACGAAAGAACAATAGGTGATTTTGTAAAAAAATTGGGAAGAGAGGAGGTAAAATTTAACATGAAATCCGAGGAAGGAGCATGGAAATCGATGCAGTTTTTGGCCGAGGAGGGCCACGAAAAACCGAGAGAAATTTTGGAGAAGAGTGGAAGCAATTTAGTCCTAGACTTCTGATACCATGAAAGAAATAATCCCTTGATTATTTTCATTAATTGAAAGATTATATATACAATTTACATATTTCCATAATAGGAAAATCATTTTCCTATTCTACTCCTAAAACCCTATTCTAGTAGTACAAGACTTCTATAATTATGGTAAGTGTACAATGCTAAGTATTACAAATATTCTACATTAATTACAATCCTAAAACGGACCAAAGTCCCGTGATATACACTATGTGGAGGTACGACTGTTATTCCTTCTATTTTCGCCCTGATTTCCACCCGAATTTCCACCCACATCATCGTGAGTCACATGCAAGGCAGAGTTATTTGTGGTGTTTGCGGATGTCTTTTTCGCCCTTGTTGTTTCTTCCAAAATGAGCATGCATCGGGCTTTATAAAAGGGGGGAAGGGTGTCGCCATGGCGGATCTGAGACCCAACGGTTGAGTAGGCCTCCATTAGACCCGAAACCAGTTGGAGTACCAATCTTTCATTCGACACGGTGACGCCGACGTTGGATAGTTGGTATGCTTGGGATTTGAGGTGTTGGCAGTATGAAGAGGCATCCGAGAACTTTTCCAGTTGGACTGCTGAGAATTCCTGTTTGAGATAGAGGGCTAAGGAATTCTTGTGGTCGGAAAATATGTCTTTTAGCCGATTCCATGCGATTTCGGCCGTGGAGTCTCGTTCAAGGATGGTGTTGAGAAGATTTTCGGAAATGGTACTGTAGATCCATTGTAGAACATAATTAGAGATATGATTAGCATTATTTCAGCTTGTATACTGTGTATATATTGCCAATATTGTAAATGAAAGAGACACGGAAAATATTTTATCTTATAGTTTAACTTATGATTATGGTTATATCTAAACCCTGTTAAGTTATCATGATTGGACTTTACTTTGGTCTTTATTATAGAGGTCTAGCCTTGGTTCGAAAAATAACCCCGTGAATTATAATGGGTTGTATATATCTCGGAGCGAGAATTTTTAGAATGTGTATGCACAAAAAAAATATTAAGTGAGAATTGATCTTTGTTTCTCTAGATAAAAAAATTTGATAGGTAAAGGTCTTTATCTAAAAAAATTGGTACCAAGTTGGTACGGAAACAGTAATAATTCAAACTTAGGAATCAATCAAATACATCGTTCAATCTTCCCGGAGTATATAAGGATGAGCACTTAGATCAATTTCTAAACATGTATATAAAATATTTAATTTTGCGAAGAAACCGTAGTAAATTCACCCCTACCTAATTGAGAACCTTTTATATGTTACTAGTATATATTTCTTTTTTAAGTATCACGTCCTTTGTTGCTTAATTGACTTTAAGAACATCTAAAGTGCTTAACCATCAATTACTTATATTATAAATAGATCAGTTAACTCTCTAAGTCAATCAGAAATTTAGATGGAGAAAGTTTCGCTTACAATGAAGGTGGTCTTCTTAGCAATCAGCTTGGTATTTGTATCATGTTAGTCCCTCTCCCTTTCTATGTCTATCTCGGCCTCTCAACCACTCACATCAGTTGTAAATATTTATCCACATTTGATATTTTTAGAATCGTCACGAGAGAGTCGACTTAAATTTGAACGCGAGTCAAAACGTTTTGAGTTAATAACGGACGAAGTCGGATTACTGATCCACCTAAAAATTACTAGAATTGAGATGGGCTGGTTCAAGATTAATTAAACCGTAGAACATAATTCAATCCGTCCAAACTCTTATCAAGTTTTAATTTTTTTGTTTCTTTTCTATAATTTCTTTTTATTATCAAACCTAACTAATAAATTTTATTTATTTATTATGTCTATATATGATATATGAAAATAAAAAAAAGTTTTTAAGGAATGTTTGTTTCTCCTGGTAAATTTGTACTACATATTTAGTCCAAAATTCAAATCAACCTAATTCTCAGATGAAGTGAACCGGAAGAAGAAGAATCAATGGTTTCGATGGACTTACTTTACTTTTTGAAGTGATACAAAGACGTGGGGAACTATAAGAGCCTGGCCCCAAGGTATGAATAGAGGAAATAATACTACTTATTATATCAAAGATATTTAGAAAAGTGAGGACCAAATAGTACACGTGTTCAAGAAGAAAAAACAAACAGCCTGAACCAGTATAATTTTCTTCAAAGGAACACAAAGGGGAATTAGTGTGGAAAAGTTCCATAAAGTCATTGTTTGCGTTCCATTATCTTAGTACAAATTTAAGTTGACTATGACATTATAACATTTAAACATATCCATGCTGTCCCTTGAGTGATAAAGAAGAAACACAACATTTCCTTGGTGTGCAAATGGCTGAAGAGCTCCTTATCAATATGTGTGCTCGTACATTTGAGACTTTTTTATTGGCTAGTTGTAAATTGTCTCAGGGCTATGGAACAAAGGATTATCTCGGACCCAGACTCAGGGCTATGAAATAGAATGCAATAGAACAAAGACAGAATACAGAATGAGTTAACTACTCTTAAGAGGTAAAGTGAGCCCTTTTATTCTGAATTAAAGAATTCAGAATTAATCAAATCTCCACAAGTAGGATTTGAACCTACGACCAATCGGTTAACAGCCGCCGACCGCTCTACCACTGAGCTACTGAGAAACAATAGGAGATTCGATATCATAGAGCTCAATTCCCGTTCTCAACCTATTATCAATATGAGCAAATACATACTGAATATAAGTGTACAGCCACAGCTTCTTGCATAACTGAAACGTGTACTGGTCCAAAGACACAAATATCTAGACCGGACATGATATAGGAGTAGCAAACATTTTATTGCATTTGGAATTGTTATTCATATATCAAGTACACACCTACACAACAAGATTACATTTTTGAATAGGTAAAACTAAAACGTTTCATTAGGAGAGGCATCAAGAGGATGCCAAACCCCTATAGAACATAACAACAAGGACACATCAATAACACACGAAGAGAGCTAGCAAAAGTTCTTACAATCTTCTCTTCACAACAAAGAGGAGAAATTTTGAAAGCATGTCCCGGAACCATGGTGTCCGGGGGTGCACCTCGACTAATTACGCGGGGTACCTGCTAACTCCCACCAACAACAAGTACTAGGTATGTTCGGGATTTTCTTTTACAAGAAATGCTTCCTTTTCCTACCAGAGTTTATTGCATCCGTCTTCATCATCAATAACCGGTGAAACAAGGGTCTCGTTATAGGTAGCCATATCAATTCTAAAGCGAGCATCAGGTATATGAACCTGAAGATCCTTGTACATGTTATTTCTTGTATTGAAGAGCACCAAACTTTGCCCATCTATCAATAATACATCACCATCCTCATTTATATACAGGGGCAAATAAAAGATCCCCGGAATTACATAGTATGCAACCGAAGCAAATTTAGTCCAAGATTCCTTAACTCCATATTCCTTCATTACCCATATATCCACTTCGCCTTGAGATTCACAATGACAAAATCCAAATAGACTATCTCTAGAAGATATTAAATCCCAATGAACATCCTCATTTTCATAGCTAGGTAAATCTATCTTCCCTTGTTTCTCTGTTTCCAAATCGAACGTTACAATATAGTAACAACTACTAAAATCATTATGCGGACGAGTATCCCAGTGAGCAATACCATTCACTAAGACACCAGAATTACTATAAATATAACCACTAACAAACCCCTTAATCTTTTTCCAAGAGTTAGTCCTTAAACTATAAACCTTCACTTCATTTCCACTATTCTTGATTTTAGAGCTATATATTAAAACTAACTTATAATCATCATTGTACTTATCATAACCAAACCCATAAGTACAATAATAATCTTGACTCATATGAGGATATTGTTTTGGAATCTCTTTCCATTTTCTAGTAGAGGGGTTCCACAAAACAAGCGAATTTTCGACTGATAAACAAATCAACCCATCACAAGAACCGATAAACTGAGGAATACAACGAGGAGATTTTACAGGATAATCAAGATCAACACAGACGACAGTTGTTTTTTCAGTGGAATAAAGTGCACATTTTTTAGATAAATTTTGCTCAGGAGCTAACATTACGAGCTTGTGGGGGACATTTTTTCTTGAAAATTTGAGATGTGTGTTGATGAATTGAGGAGATGATAGTAAAGAAAGCCAGGATTTGGAGACAGACATGAATTTTACGAGGGATTTGACAGGTAATCTTAGGAGAATTTCGAAGATAACTTCAGTTGGAATGTATGCCATTTGTTGTTGGGACATCTTTGTACTTTTTTTAAGAGTGGTGAATGTAATTGGAGAAACCTTGTAACTGTATTTATAATGGATGATTCAATGTTGTTAGCTCCCAAATTTTCGCTTACTTGTTTGGATGGTGATTGGTTGTTATGTTGTTTAAATAAATATAATATTTGGATCACTGTTGAAAAATATGATTTTTCCATCTCATTCTTATCGAACCAACTCACTGTAAAAATACGGAAACAGGTTTTCATTGAAACGCGGGGAATCTTTTTAATTATTTCGTGTAAAAATACTACTTCTACTAGTTAGATTTTCCCTATCGACATTTAGTGAGAAATAGTTAATGAATATTTTTTAATAAAAAAAAAAATTAATAGTGGAAAGACTTTATCATTTTCCTACTTTTTATAAGCTTATGATATTATAAAAGAATATAAAGTACGGATTAGAGTTATTATAATTAAAAAAGTAAGATAAAAATAAAATAATATTATTATATAAAAGGTAATGGCACGATGAGAAGAAAAGATAACCACGAGATCACACTATATTTGTTACATAACATGACATTTTATATTGTTACATGAAATGAATTTAATAATACAATATCGATAATTTAAGTAACAATTAGAATAAATATTATGTTTAAGATAGCAATACGATATAATATAATAGGTAACAACCATCCAAATAAGTTGTAAGCGACATTTGAGTTAGTTAACTTCCAATTTTATAGATGTACAGACTTGACAGGGTATTGATTGGACTTTTATTCCGCTCTATCATATCTTCAGAGAGGCATACTCCGGCAGGCCCCATTGAGTCCGGTTGGAGGTAGATGTTAGAGTTATAAGTGACCCGGGTAAGATATGAGTAAATAATGTCACTCCGGAAGACAGGGTAAGACATGGACAAATACGTACCGTGTCCTGTGAGCATAGATTCAGATTCAGTGTATTTCATGTATTGCTTGTTTATGCTTCATGATTTCAGCTTCAACTCCAGTGTTTGTATATATTTAATATACTTGTAATGTTTAATTGCTTTATGCATTATCAGGGATTTCTAGTACTTGCCCCAGTGGTAAATTGAGAGTGTGTCGATGATCTTGTTGGGTCTTTTAGACTCACACTTACTGATGTTGTATGTGTGCAGGTGGGGTTAACGGAAAGCAGATAGTCGACACTTGATTATTCCAGTTTTCTTCAGTCCAGTTTAGTCGAGGTGAGCCACCATTAGATCACGACGGCCTCTTCTTCTTTAGTTGACTTAGTAGTATTCCGAGCTGCATCTCGTACTTTATATTCATACTAATAGTTCCATGACTTAGACATTTTATGGGATTTATGGGCAGACTCAATAATTGATTTCGCTTCCGCACTCAATTTATATTATGAGACATTAAGTATTAATCTTCTTTATCTTTATTATTGACATGTTTAGCTTAGAGGGTTCGCTTTATGGGTAGAAGTTCGTCAGGTGCCCTTTCATGGCCTAAGTGTCAAATTTGAGTCGTGACATCATCATGAGAGTTAAAAAAACTTAACAAGGGAATATATTTTGACCCAAAAAATATAATAAAATCCTTTTAACACGTCTCTTTTTCACGGAATTACTTTTTACACATTAAGTTTTTTTTTTCTATACGTTTGTAAAACACACTAATTTAATCATGTTGTACTCGCGTATTTTACTATGAAAGAGGAGAGAGTCAAAACTTTTATTAAGGGATTTAACATTTATTACGTATACATAAAAAAAAATCTTCTAAATACAATGTAATTTTTGGCTGAAGAAATTCGGATGAATCAGAAATTTTTGTATTATTTTCTTTAAAAAATATTAAATTCTGTATCAAGAGAGTATTATGAGATTAGGTATATTTCTTATTTTCTCTTTATCTATCGGGAGTTTACCAACGGAGAAAGACTTCAGGCACTTCTTTCACTATAAAGTAAAGTGTAAGTAAGCTTCTTTGCGACACCCGACAATTATCTTCCTATAAGCAAGCTTCAAGCTTTTTATCTTCCTTAATTATAAAAATATTTATAATGAAACTTCGCCCCTACCTGGCTCTGCCTTGGAGAGAGCACGACCATCAGTCACAATTTGGCCAATTATGAAAAGTAAAATTAATTTATCTTAAAGTTTTTATAACATGTTTTAAATACGAATAACCCACTACTTAAGAAATTAAGACATCTAAATTAAAATATTAAATCTTATATTAAACTATGGAGTGACCTACATTAGCAAAGGATTAAGTACAAATAAAATCAATATAAGGAAGAATTAAAATACAAACAAGGAATTAATAATCTTGACACGTTTGTGTTGATGCTCCTTTGATGAAGCTTCTCCATGGACTTACAAAAAAGTTAAATTAAAGTAGCAATAACAAGTTAATTAAACTAATAGTAGTGAGTAGTGATACAATAATGTGTGGACGTGATTATTAAAATATTAAATACGTATTTATGTTGGATCAGAATTGTTATAAGACTAAAATAGAATCATTCTTTTATTAATTACCTAGTTTATAGCAAGGTAAATATTTTCTATAACACTATATATTGTAAATCATCAATTAATAAAATCAATGAACATATTCTTTTATGATATCAGCAGCCAAACCCTAAACTATCCTACCCTAGCCGCCGACCCCCCTACTTGGCAGCCCCTCCCCCACCGACGGCAGCCCCTCTCTCACGGCCAGCCCTCCTTTCTCTCTCCCCCATCCTCCTAAATTTCATTTTTCATGGCTGACCAAACCAAATTTCATCCGCACTTGCAGTCAATAACATTTAAAACTTCATCCATGTTACTCTTGAGATGAAAAAGGGTCAATACTCCTCATGGGCGGAACTTTTCAAAATCCATTGTCATGTCTACAACTTTATCGACCACATCATCTCTTCTGAATCGAAGTCCTTCGACCTACCCTCGACTTCTGTTGATAGACTTTGGTCTCGTTTAGATGCAGTTGTCCTCTAGTGGATATACGGCACAATATCCAATGATTTGTTGCACATAATCATTGAGACCAATGGCACTGCCAGCCAGACGTGGAATGTTTGGAGAATATCTTTCACGACAACAAAACTCAACGTACCTTATACCTTGAAAATTAATTTAAGGATGTTCATCAGGATGACTTTCCTAACGCGTCGGCCTATTATCAAGAATTAAAGATGCTTGCCCAACAACTCTCCAACGTTGGTGCACCAGTCACTAATCAGCGATTGGTAATGCAGCTTATTGCGGACTTAAATGAATCATACGACGGCGTTGATACCATCCTTCAACAATGCTCGTCGTTGCCACCATTCTATGAGGCTCATTCGAGGTTAATTCTTGAGGAAACCCGCAAAATTAAGCGCAATACCACTCAAGCAAACATTGCAGACGCCGCCCTCACCACCACCGTCGGGCCCTCTGCCGACGGTAGGGCCTCAAATTCCGGCAGCCATCACCGCCGACCTGAGGACCCGCATCAGTCCTCGTCGACCCTCAACAACCGCAAAGGGCGGCAATCCGGCAGAGGCCGCGGCGGACTAAATTCAGGCAGCAACGGTGGAGGCAAGGGGAAGTCCCCGACGGCAGGGAACAACCAACAGCAGCGTCCGCGACAGTGGCAGCAGCCTCCGTCGTGGACTGCCTACCCTCTGTGGGCCGCGTGGGCCCCACCTACATAGGCCTCTCTCCCTTGCCTGTATCCGACATCCTCGTGGACTCCACCTCCGGCCCGTCACGCACAACCTGGAATACTCGGCGCACGTCCACAACAGGCTTACACAGCACATGTCTCCCTGTCCTCCACCTATGCACCGACTGACATTGAAGCAGCTATGAACACGATGTCACACAACGCTCCGGACGAAAATTGGTATATGGACACAGGCGCCACCTCTCACATGACGGCATCACAAGGTACTATTTCGTCTTATTCTAATTTGAGTAATTTAAATTGAAATATTATTGTTAGTAGTGGACAAGACATTCCTATTCATGGTTTTGGTCATTCATGTCTATCCCCACTACATCCACCACTGCTTTTGAAAATATCCTCCACATCCCAAAACTTATTAAGTATCTAATCTTTGTGCGACGTTTCACAACTGACAATAATCTTTTCCTTGACTTTGATCTTTTTGGCTTTTCTATGAAGGATTTTATGACAGGGAGGCGAATAATGAGATGCGACAGCACTAGAGATCTCTACCCTATTTCCAGCACCGTCAACAAAACAGCCTCAGTTCCATCAACCTTGCTGCTCTTTCGTCTTCCTTATGGCATTCTACATTAGGACATTCGGGAGACTCTGTTTTGCACTCCCTTAGAAATAATAATTTTATTCAATGCAACCGTATCTCTAAGACTCCTATATATGATTCTTTTGTGTTCGAAAAATATGTTAAATTACCATTTTTTGCATCCACGCAAATATATGTGGCGAAAGCTTTGGTTCAAGGGTCATTGTGGTAGTTCCAATGAGCTGAACAGTTGACTTCAGAGCTTTTTTGAAGTTTCAAATTATATACCATCATATAAGTCATATGGTAAAACTTTAATAATACATCATTTAAAAGTATATAAAGATATATCCATAACCTAAAGATTAAAAATTGATCATTTTATACTCTAATACATATAGGTCACTAAGTAAGAAAGAATGAATTGGTAGAACATTCAAACTCAAACTCCCTTAAATGGTAATGATACATATATATATAATTCGATTTTTCAGTTTTTTGGTTTTTATTTTTCTAAATCAAACCAAAAACTCAAAATTTATAATTTTTCAATCCGAAAACAAATTTAAAAAATTGAAAAATCAATCCAAATTAAAGTTTGATTTGGTTTTTATGTTTAATCCGAATAATGCACACCCCTATTCTTATTAGTGTAGGAAGAAAGAGAATTTTTCACATATAGTTGACGGCTAGGGTTTATTTTAAATAGTGATTATTACAGATCCGCTTTCATAAAAGAGAAAATTCGTAAATCTCCTAAACTACCATATTACTATAGAAGGAAAAAAGAGTAATCAAAGAAGGGGAAAATGAGAATATTGCACAACATACTTAGTTAAAGGAATTGAGTAGTTATATATAATCAAATAACTGTTTTTTCAGATTATATAATACTATTACCTCTATTCAAATGATGCGAATCTATTACTATTTGAGGAGTCTATAAGATGATTTTTATCACTTTTTTATATATATTTTTAAATTATTTACATTATAAATTATTATGACTTGTAATTCTTTTTTATGTAATTTTTAAATTTTTAAATTTTATTTTTACAAACTTAAAATTTTTATGTTAAAATTTACGATCAAAATTATAAAATTTGACATTCATACTTTGAAATGGTTCACATAAATTAAAACGTATAAAATATATTTTTTCAATGAAGGAAATTCTGTTTAACCCTTCTCTTTCACCTAGATGTGTCCCTAATTGATAACATGGAACAAATTGGCAATGGTGTCTTTGTCACTTACTGGTCGATTTACCGTGTCTTTACCTATCGTTTGGAAACGAACACGAATAAAATTTTGGACGTTGATAGTTATAAATACTCCGATCATGTGGGTGTATATAAAACCAATCCAGCTATTTTGGTTATAGTAATGCAGTTAGTTTAAGGAAGATATTGTTAGGTATGCGAACAAAGTCTCACCCAAAAAATTGATAAGAAACTATAATTTACATATAATATGTAATGATACTCTTAATGATGCGTGATCTTTTGAAAATATAAAATCGAACAATATATATTATATTATGTTTCAAATACTTTAAAATTTTGTTTAGCCCAACAATATAATATGACTAAATATACTTGTTCAAACTCATTTTTAGGCTTAACTTCTATTTTCACATGATCATATAGTAATTATAATTTTTTCATCTCAATTTATGCGATGGTATTTTAGTGTGTACTGAATTTAAAAAACAATGAAAAAAAATTATTATTTAAGACTAGTCATAAACATTGTGTGGCTATTAATTACTCCCTCGTCTTAATTTATGTTGTACCCTTTCATTTTTAGTTCGTCCAGGAAAAAAAATATGTATATTTTTATGATTAGAAACATGTTAACTTTGAAATTCTCTAACTTTAATAAAATTATTTATATCTACATAAATATTTAAAATTTATTTTAGATCATAAATTGAGAAAAAAATCTTTCTTTTATTAAACTGTGTGTATCACTTTTCATAAATAAAATTGTACTCCTTTGTAGGTTCCTGTCGTTATCAGCACACCTTTCTTTGTGACGCCCTCATAGACGTCACAGGATTGATGATTATCAAAGATGGAACACTAATTGGAAAAGTTGGCAAAAATAACCTAAAATCAAAATAAACGACCTGGTCTCACGGTGATTTGCCTATGACATGACAGGTCAAGTTTGGTACTATGTACCGAAATAAAATGACACTTTTATTTATAAATTGTTCTCGCTCCGAAATCTTCCTCCTGTAGTTTTATCGGCTGATTAAATCGGAAGACAAATTAATTCCTTAACTCAAACGATTTGGCTGAAACGAAACTCTAATTTCCAGCGACGGATTTCCCAACTACTTCAGAAAGCATTAGGACAGTGTGATTAGACGAAGAGGTAAGAAAGCATGAATACAACCGAGTAAAGTAAAGAAAAAGTAAAGGATAAAATAAAGATAGATAAAAGATTTGATTTGATTTGATTTTGTTTGAGTGTGTATAATATGTACAAAGAATGCGTATTTATAGTACAAAAAGAAGAAAAACTGTACAAAACGTGCCCCCCCCCATGTCGGCCGTCAAGTAACCCACTAAGTTCAACGGCTAACTATGGGGGAGGTGGTGTCGTGTTTCTCGCCCTCTTCTCCTTTTGCTCGGATAATGACCCTTCCATTTAGCTGTTGTTGGCCGTTACCGCTTTTGGGGGTCTGGAAACCCTTTTGACCTGGTCGTTGAAGCGTCTGCATCTGAGTGGTCTTAGTCGTACCTCTAACCAACAACTTCGGCTAAGATGCCTTAGTAGCCGATGAAGTTCTTGTCGTCAAGGGCTAGGAGTAAATTCGACTCCGGAATAATTCGGCTGTCAGTGAATTCGGCTAAACACTTAAATTATTTTTGAGTGTTAACATAAATAATTTATTTAGCATCTCATTTTAATATTAATGAAATGACTTGTTTGAACCTACTTAATATAAAAATTCAGCCTTTAATTCAATGGATAAGTACAATTTACATCTTAAAAAATTAAAAAAGATAGCCCGATATACTAAAATATCCGCTATGCACGAGATTTAGAAAAGAGTCGGGCCATAAGGGTCTATTATAAGCAGTCTTACCTGCATTTTTTGTACATGACTGTTTTCACGGCTCAAACCAATGACCTCTTAATCACATGACAACAACTTTACCAGTTACACCAAGACTCCTTTCATAATTTACATCATAATAATTTAAATTTATGATCTCTTCACCATTGTAAATTTAGTTCGAGATCCTTCTTGCCTTATTAGCTCAGAGAAAAACACATGGTTAGAACTAAAATATCTTAATGTATATATATATTTTGAAATACGTAACTAATTAAAATATTTGTGGTCCTCCCAGCTTATTTATATCAAAGTAAGCTTTTAGACAATCTTAAGCCTTTCTTGTCGGATTTTAAATATAATCTCTAAGTTATCTTTTGGTTTAGAAATAAGATATGCATTGATTTTAATACAAAGATTAATAATACAAGAATTATGAATAAAATGCAAGAAATTAAAAAAATTAGATAAAAAAATGTTCTAATCCTATTTACACAACATTAGCTCTCGATGAAAATAATTCACTTGAACTTCCTTTCCTCTACCCTCCTCCTCTAATTGATGGTGAAAAGAATTGGCTTACCTTCTCTACTCGTCTATAGGTCAGAATTTACTTCCTTTACCCATAGTTTAGAGACACACGTATACAAGAAGAATACTATGAACTTTGGTATCCATAATGTTGGTGATATTACCAACAATTAATTTCTAGCTTTGTCCATGAGATGATGCGTCATGTGGTATTTATTCAATGAAAGAAATATTTAATTATTTGCGAACAAAGTTTCATGTTATTTTTTTATTCTTAAAAAAGAAAAACTATATTTGAGGTGATGAATTATTGTTAAGAGTATTTTTGGCTTACCCAAACATTATGAGGATGAATCGAACTTGGTCAAACTCATTTTAATGCTTTCATCGCATTGATAAACAAAAAGAATAATATAATTCTTGAAGACATACTTCAATCTAGAAGGTTATAATTTTTCTTGAAGACATACTTCAATCTAGAAGGTTATAATTTTCCAAATGTTAAACCAAATTTACGTCAAATGTCTATTTCACTACTCTAATATGACCCACATAAATACACTTTTTTTGTGGGGGCATTGAGCCTATTGTAAGTAAATACATTCGTACCACCAAATGATATGATATAGTGGATGACGTTGTTTCTATCTTAATAAAAAAATTCGAATTCGAGCTCTGAATATAAAAAAAATCTTGTTAGATATTAGAGAATGCTTCCCCGGAAAATGTACTTTATCCGATCCTAATTCGAGATCTGAATATAAAAAAAATCTTGTTAGATATTAGAGAATGCTTCCCCGGAAAATGTACTTTATCCGACCCGAATTTGGATATAACACCGGAAACCTTTTGGAAAACCAAAAGAAGAAGTAAACTCATTCTAAGTGCCTGTCCTTATCAGCATATACCTTCCTCTGTGGCGCCTTCATGGATGTCACAGGGTTGATTGATGACAAATTATTGCAAGTGGACACTAGTCGGTAAAGTTGCTAGATTTTTGCAAAAAAAGAAAAACTTATTTCAAGATTAATCAACCTAGTTTCACAGGAATTTTCCTATGAAAATGACAGTGAAAGATTGGTATATCAGGTTCAGATCATGTATTCATCGATTTCAGTTTTGAAATCAATTATAATATTGTTAAATGGTTTCAAAAAGGATTCTTAACATTGCAGAATATTCAACAAGGTTGTTCAAATGGTTGCTTGATTTTCAACAAGTCGTACAGGGCAAGTCCAGTGTAAATTTAGAGGCGTTCAAGAAAATCAAATAAACCAAAGATTATATCATACCGACGTAAAAAAAAAGGACACATCCTTTGATTGATTTAATTTACACTCAAACCTCTCTATAATAACAATATTTGTCCGAAAAATTTATTACTACTATAGTGAGGTGTTGTTATGTATGTATACTGACATTTTATATTTAGATCTTATTTAGCTGTTATAAATAAAAGTACTTTGCCAGCGATTACTATGCCTCTGCTTCTACTGATTTTGCTTGGAGTTACTCATAGTTATGAAAATCGTCAGGCCCCTCCTCCGCTCCGCCACTACCTCCGGCTAACCAGCCGTCGTTTGCCGACTACTCAAAGCCAAAGCTCTTCCTTTCTTGAACCCTCACAGATATCGCTCACTGCTCGTATTTAAGCCTTTTTTTCGACAATCTCCGGCGGGTGTTTTTTTTCCAGATACCACCAGATCTTCCACGACGTTCGTCAGTGAACAGTGATTTTAGGCAGTGAACATTGTTTTACAACGTGTGAACAATGATTTCCGAGCGTGTGAACAGGTTCTATCAGCCTGGAGTTGGCACCTCTAGCTGTTGTACTCAATATTTGTTCTTATCCTTGTAGTTAAATTTTTGTGTATTGCGTTTTATTGAATCTTGACGTTACATTCTTGCATTTATTCTTGTTGCCCTTTGTTTTATTATTCTAGTCTGTAGTAGTCTGACCTACCTCTAGACTCTTGCTAACTTGTGCTTTAGTATTAGTTTCCGTGTGTGTTAGCGTTAACCTTCGACTAGTATTTTTTTTTGTTGCTCTAGTGGCTTTGGTGAATGATGGTAGACTAGGGTCATGTTCTCGGTAGGGGATGGGGGCGAGGGCTAGGGGGTAAGGAAGATGCTAGGCTGCGAATAAGGTCTTAGAACATTGAGACTTTAACGGGGAAATCCATAGAGCTAGTTAAGATTCTTAAGAAGAGGAGGATTAATATAGCATGTGTCCAGGAGACCAAATGGATAAGACCTAATGCTAAGGATGTAGACGGATATAAGTTATGGTTCTCGGGTAGGTCGAAGTATAGGAATGGGGTAAGCATTTTGGTAGACAACGAGCTAAGAGATCAGGTGGTAAAGGTTAGGATGGTCAATGACAAGATGATGGCGATTAAGTTAGTAGTTGGAGAGTCTACTATGAACATTATTAGTGTGTATACGCCGCAGGCGGCTTAGACGAGGAGGAGAAGAGGCGCTTTTGGGAGGATTTGAATAAAGTGGTGGGAGGTATACCACCCACTGAGAAGTTATTTATAGGAGGGGATTTCAATGGACATATCGGGTCACTCCCAGTGGGTTACAATGATGTGTATGGAGGATTTGGCCTCGGGGACATGAACGGGGAGAGGCATCTCACTTTTTGAGTTCGCTAGAGCTTTTGGGATGGTGATAGCCAATTCGAGGTTCCTGAAGAAGGAGGAGCACTTGGTGACTTTCCGTAGTATGGTGGCTAAGACTCAGATAGACTTTTTGCTCCTTAGAAAGGTTGACAAAGGTCTTTGTAAAGACCGCAAGGTTATTCCGAGAGAGTATCTTACAACCCGACATAAGCTTTTGGTTATGGGTTTGGAGATTAATATGGAGAAAAAGATGAGGGTTGTGGATGACATGTTAAAAATCAAATGGAGAGTTTGACCATGGCCAGTGTTAAGGAGATAGGGGAGAGGTTGATGGCCGAGGGGGCTTGGGGAGTAGTGGGGATGCGATCGGTATGTGGGACAGGACGGACAGTTGCATTCGGAAGGTATTTAGAGAAGTGTTATGGGTCTCGGGGGTAGCCGTGGTAGACATCAAGGGGATTGGTGGTGGAATGATAAAGTTCAAGAGAAGGTGGAAGCGAAGAAAAAGGCGTATGCAAAATTAGTCAAAAGCAAAAATGAGGTGGAGAAGTGGACGAATAGGCAATTGTATAAGATGGCAATGAAGGAGGCAAAGCTGGCGGTTACGAAGGCAAAAACGACAGCTTTTGAACGCATGTATGTGAAATTAGAGGGAAAAGGAAAGGATAAGAAGTTATACAGACTAGCCAAGGCGAGAGAGAGGAGGGACCGTGACTTGGATCACGTGAAGTGCATCAAGGATAATGACCGCAAAGTACTGGTAGAGAACGCGCATATTAGACGGATGTGGCAGTCTTACTTTCATAAACTCTTGAACGAAAAAGGAGATTGAGACATTGTGCTAGTAGATTTAGAGCAATCTGGTAGGTACAAAGATTTTGGATATTGTGAAAGTATTAAGGATGAGGAGGTTAATGGTGTTGCTCACAGGATGCTCAGGGGACGAGCAACTGGGCCTGATGAGATCCCGTTGAATTTTGGAAGAGTGCAGGCAGGGCAGGTTTGAAGTTGTTGATTGAGTTGTTTAACATCATTTTAAGACGGAGAGAATGCCTGAATAATGGATAGGAGTACAATGATCCATTTATACAAGAACAAATGTGATATCCAGAGTTGCAACAACTATAGGTGTATCAAGCTGCTAAGCCACACTATAAAATTTTTGGAAAGGGTCGTGGAGATGAGAATGAGAAGAGGCGTATCTATTTTCGAGACCAGTTTGGATTCATGCTGGGGCGTTCGACTACATATGTCATTCATCTTATTAAGAGTTTGGTGGAGCAGTATATGGAGAGAAAGAGACTTACATATGATTTTCATCGACCTCGAGAAGGTATACGACAAAGTCCTTAGGGAGGTTCTATGGAGATGTTTGGAGGTTAGAGGTGTAGTTATGGCGTACACTAGGGTGATCAAGGATATGTATTATGGATCCAAGACCAGGGTACAGACAGTAGAAGGAAACTCGGAGCACTTTCTAGTGATGATGGGGTTGCACCAGGTATCAACTCTTAGCCCTTTCTTATTTGCTTTGGTGATGGATGGACTAACGCGATAAATTCAAGGGGAGGTGCCATGGTGTATGTTATTCGTAGATGACATAGTCCTGATTGATGAGACTCGCAGCGGAGTGAACACTAAGCTTGAGCTTTGGAGACAAACTCTGGAGTCTAAATGGTTCAGGCTGAGTAGGAACAAGACATAATACTTGGAGTGCAGGTTTAGTAATGAGAGCGACATTGAGACAGGTGTGGAGGTGACGCTTGGTACTCAGGTCATTCCAAAGAAAGGAAACTTCAAGTACTTCTGATCTATTACTCAATGGAATGGAAAGATTGACGATGATGTCACACATCATATTAGAGCAGGGTGGATGAAATGGAGGCTCGCATTTGGAGTCTTATGCGATAAAAAGGTGACACCAAAACTTCAAGGCAAGTTCTATAGGGTGGTAGTTAGATCGACTATGTTATATGGGGCGGAGTTCTTACCCGTCAAGACTTCGCATACCCAAAAGATGAAAGTTGCGGAGATGAGGTGTGGGCATAAAAGGAGGGATATAATTAGAAATAATGATATCCGAGACAGTGGGAGTGGCCTCGATGGAGGATAAGATGCGGGAAGCGAGGTTGAGATGGTTCAGACACGTGCATAGGAGAGACACAAATGCCCCAGTGCGGAGGTGTGAGAGGTTGGCTATGGACGGGTTCAGGGGGGGTAGAGATAGGTCGAATAAGTATTGGTTAGATGTGATTATATGGGATATGGCGCAGGTGAAACTCACTGAGTACATGACCTTATATAGGGGGTTATGGAGGACACAGATTATGGTATAAGGGTAGTAGGTAGTCCAGCGTAGTTCTACATACGCTTACAAACTGGTAGTTGTAGCGTTATTATTGTAGGCCACTTAGCCTATCATATTGGTAAGCGTAGAACTGCTTTATAGTCCTCTGTCATTTGATTTATGCTGCTATGGGTTCTCTAGTGTACTTTGTTTGCCTTATTTACCTGCATTAGTTATTGCTTCTTTTTCAGAATGCACATTCATGGTTGATTCGCTTTGTTTGTCTTCTTTTATTGTGCTTGTACTTTGTCTTGAGTCGAGGGTCACTCGGAAACAACCGCTCTACCTACCAAGGTAGTGGTAAGGTCTGCGTACACTCTACCCTCCCTAGACCCCATGTTGTGGGATTTCACTGGGTATGTTGTTGTATAAATACAAATACGCAAATAATTATTTTTCTGTATTTTTCATGTTATAAACGAAAATAATATATTTGTTAATTTTAAAACCTTGATTGATTTTTATATCTTATTAATTAAAAATTAAAAATACTAATAAATTCATAACTAGTTGGTCCATACCGATAAAGAATTAAAATATAAGGAACATATGCATTTAAAATTAATTGGAAATTTAAATATTTCAAGTTTGATGTAAGAATTCTACCATTGTAGATTGTTTCGTAAATTTCAATCTCTTAGTGATAATATAAATAACGCTTGATTTGATGAAATATTTTGTCCAAACCTTCAGCAAAAGGAAATTCAATAGTTTTCCCTTGAATGTTGTCGAAGAAGTAATTTTACAAAGAGTATACCGCTATAATGAAATTTATTGTTGTTATACGTAAAATGCTATTATAGAGAAGTAAAATATAACACGAAAGTTCAGTTTCGGAGAAAATCAGGCCATTATAGTGAAATATTGTTATAACGAATTACAATTATAGAGAAGTTTGAGGGTAGTTTTAACTTTTAAACGGCACAAGTGGTTAATTTTGTGTATGCTTCCAGCGTGTTTGATTTCTTGGAAACAAAAGAATAATAAATTATTCTATTCTTATAAAGCAAAAAATAATAATTTTTATAAATAAATCCAGCAAGTTGAATAACTATTTGAGAAATTTACCTTTGGCCAAAAACTACAAACTCAGTTAAATTCTAATGTAAAAACACATCAATAAATACCACCAAGGCACCAAATAATGTGGTAATTCCGAATGCAAGTAACTTGAATTAGGGGAATGCCTTAACCTCGATTCGGTATGACGAAAGTCATTAAATGATTTAAATAAAAATAACAATATACTCAGTATATTTCCACACATTAACGTGTATGAATCCTTGTACAATCCCAACATCATAATTAAAATATATCTCATATATTGTGTAAATATTTAGTGATGTATAATTATGGTAAACCTAAGATTCTTATTGTATTAGGGTTCCACATTGTACACTATATATATAAGAATCCTAGGTTTACCATAATTATAAATCACTAAATATTTACACAATATATGAGATATATTCTAATTATGGTGTATGGATTGTACAAGGATTCGTACACGTTAATACCACAAGTGGGGTTTGGAATGAGTAGAGTGTACGCAGACTTTACCAGAAGATAGAGAGGCTATTTCCGACAGACCCTCGGCTCAAGAAAAGACATTTCAAATAAGGTCAAACAAGCATTTTAAAGAAGTCACTGCAAAATATAAAGGAAAGCATAACAAACCATTTTGTAGAAAGAAAATAGAAACTACAACAACTAATATGATAATCGAAGTACAAGAGACAACAGATAGTAGCAAAAATCGAAAGGCAATAAGCTACAGGATAATCCTATGCCTACTAGTACCGGAAATCCGCGAGACAACACTCTACTACATACTAACCTTCTACCCTAATTTGTATCCTCCACAACCTCCTATCTAAGGTCATGTCTTCGGTAAGCTGCAACTACGTCATGTCCTGTCTAATCACTTCTCCCCAATACTTCTTTAGCCTACTTCTACCACTCATGAAACCATCCATAGTCAATCTCTCACACCTCCGCACTGGGGCCTCTGTGCATATCCTCTGCACATGCCCCAAGCATCTCAGCCTCGCTTCCCGCATCTTGTCCTCCACTGAGACTACTCCCACCTTATCCCGAATAACTTCATTTTTAATCCTATCCTTCCTAGTATGCCCACGCATTCATCGCAACATACTCATTTCTGCCCCATACAACATAGTTTGTCTAACCACCACTTTGTAGAACTTACCTTTAAGTTTTGTGTTACCTTCTTATCGCACAACACTCCGAAAGTGGGCCTCCATTTCATCCACCCTGCCCCAATGCAATGTGTGACATCATCATCAACCTCTCCATCTTCATGGATAATAGCCCCAAAAGATACTTAAAACTTTCTCATTTTTGGATGGGTTGTATCTCCAGCCTCACCTCCACGCCTTCTCATGCGTTATGTCACTAAACTTGTACTCCAAGTATTTTGTCTTGGTCTTGCTCAACTTGAACCCTTTGGACTCTAGGGTATGTCTCCAAACCACCAACTTAGCGTTAACTCCACCACGGGTCTCTTCAATCAGCACTATATCGTCCGCAAATAACATACACCATGGCACCTCACCTTAGATTTTTCACGGCAATTCATCCATCAACAAGACAAATAAAAATGGATTAAGAGTTGATCCTTGGTGCAACCCCATCACATCTGAAAGGGCTCCGAGTCACCTCCTTACCCAGGTCTTGGCTCCATCGTAACATCGTAAACAAAAATAACATTCTCTTAATTTCAATTTAGGTAACATAGTTTGAATTGGTATAAAATATTTTTTTAAAAAAAGAATAAAGACATTTGAAATTTGCGACCTTAAACATATTATAATATTTATGTGGTTATAAGATTTTAGAAACTTGTGCTCTTTAAAAATATCATAACACTTAAAAAAAAACTTCTCCTTAAGTATAAAATGAGAAATGTAAAATTAATTATTTTCAAATTTAAAAGTGTCTCATTCTGTTAACAATCTCACAAAGGATCGAGTGCGAAAATGAAAAGAGGAAATCCTAAACCATATGAGAGAAGAGAGACAGAGACGATTTCTTTATTTAATCGAAATGAAGAAATGAAAATTACATTGTCTAGAAAATTCTAAAGCCTCCTTATATACATATCAAAATACCGGAACTAAGTAGCACATAATAAAGGGATTTTAAGTTGGGTCTGGGTCGCATAAACTCTGGGCCTGGGCCCGGATCTGAACACTTAGGCCTATGTCAACACCTCTCCCCTCAAGTCGGAGGGTGCAAACACACCAAACTTGCCTAACAAAGAGTGATGAAGAGGACCAGGAAGCACATTGGTCATAATATCCGCTAGTTGGTCAGCACTGCGAACATGATGTAGAGAAATCATACCTGATTGCAAATATTCACGCACATAATGGCAATCAATTTCGACGTGTTTGGTACGTTCATGAAAGACTGAATTCTTGACTATGTGTAAAGCTGCTTGGCTGTCACAAAAAATAAGAACATGAGCAATAATAGAAATACCAAGGTCACCAAAAAGTCTAACCAGCCAAGACACTTCAACAATTACTTTTCTCGATGTTATATATATTGGTACTCTATTGTACTTTATAGAGCAGTACGGGAAGTAATAACTATTACAAATGTTCGAAAGGATAAATAAATGGTCAATCTTCAAAACTGCCGCATGTGTGTTGTGTATTGAATCTTGATCACCTTGCAAAGCCAATGTTGAGAACTGCCGCAAGTTTGTTGTGTCTTGAATGTTGATATCCTGAAATCAAGAAATAACTAAATCTGGATGGTTACAACGTTGTGTGTTGAGTCGAGGATAGCCCCCTATCCTTAAGACAAGATTGCCCCGTATATATGCTTTTACGTTAGCGGGCAATAGTCTCCCAAGATAAAACAACACTTTAATCTCAGAACTACAAAGCCAATAGGTTGAGCCTGCCGAATAAAACAAATATGACTCGACTTGTTGAAGATATGGAATAGGAAGGAAGAGTTTCTGTCTACTCTTCTATTTTGTCTCTGTGTATATAGTGTGTCTCTGTAGTGTATATCTTGTGTATACGTGAGGGTTTGGTCACTGTTTTTCAGCCACTGTTTTGCTGATTTTTTCAGCCACTGTTTTGCTGATTTTCTGTGTATTTTTCGTCTGTTTTCCGTTTTTTTGCGTCGTCCGTTTTTGCCCACGAATTGAGCCAAAAGAGGCTCAATATATAGCATGGAGGAGGTGCTGATCAACTGCCCAAACATGGCTGTTAATGGCCATTAGGAGGGCTGTAAATGGCATGTTAAATGCCATTAGTGAGGCTGATTTAAGGTCTTGAAGGAGGCTGCTCAATTGCCCAAGTAATGGGCTGTTAATGGAGAGTTAATCAGCCAAGTAATGGTTGTTTAATGCTCCAAAACGCAGTCCCACGAAAGGCCGAGCCCACAGCCCACAGCCCGTGACCCGTGACCCCGTGACCCGTGACCGTGACCCGAGCCCGAGCCCGAGACCGGACCGGACCGGACAAGACGGGCGGGCGGCGGCGGCGTGCGTGTGGGCTTAGCCTTGAACCTAAGCACATCTAGGTCTTCCCTCCTTTAAACACATGGAATACCTCTTGGGGATCCAAACCCTTTACCACATTAGAGACTTATATAGAGAGCAATTCTTCCTATTCCCACCGATGTGGTAGATTTGTCCCACACCACATTTCCATGCCTCAAACACCTTACTTCGTGGACCAATATCTCTTTCATTTCTCAACGAAATTTGACGATTCTTGGCCCTACAGTCATCTACTCACTTCGTAGATCATGCATGTGCGAAGAGACAAGGTCTCCAACATACGGAACACTAGTGTTTAATTCATCAAAGATGGGTGGACGCATCTCCCCGCCAAAGGCAAATTTCAACAATCCCCTCTATGAAAGAGAGATTGTGGCGCACGCACAAGGTGCTTACATTTTAGCAATCTTTCAGCGAAAGGATATTGCATCAGGAGTGGTAGCTTTCGCTTTGAACCTTCCCTAGTTGAAACCATCGGACTTATTTACTGCGCGGTGAACGTGATGTCTTGAACCGTCAGTGTTTAGTGTAAGCCAAGACAATGATATCAACACAATAACTCTTCTTATTCGTTTTCATTCTTACATTTTTGTCCGTTGTGGCCTTGGACACACTTGGATTCTTAAGTGCGTTCATTTGAGACGGCCATCCTCGCACTTAAATAGGTGATCTCCTACAAGGTATCCTGCTATACCCACTTCACAAGTGTTAGAAATCATTAAAAGTTTCCCCAACCTTAACCTTAACCATTTGAGGATCGTTAAAGGTTTGGAAGCTTAACCTTTACCCACCATGCAGGTAGCACTTTAATGTCTATCGCGAGAACAGCTTTGGATTCATGTTTCCGTACAGAAATCATCGTCCGAAGTGCTTCTTGCTTCCACCGAAGCGCTCAACTGAACCTTTTGCCGCTTAGTTTTCCCATTGAACCAAATTCTTGGGATCTCCAATCAGTATGGTTGGGTTTCCACCGCAAAGGTTCGTATTGTTTGGGTTTTCAGCCCATTCCCCTAGACAGGCAGAACACTTGATCTTTGGGTAATCCCTTAGTTAGTAAATAAGGTAGTGACACCCGTGATGATCAACTTCCATACGGTCTTATATCTCCGACAGATCCTGCAGATATGTCCAGACGCCATCATCCGTGTCCTTCCTGAAGCCGACCGGCTAGCCACAATGTATAACTGTTGAAGGCACGGGTTTCTCCCAATAAGGGACGTCCTCTAATGAGTCGTGAAGTTACTCAACTTCTTTCATGCTTTGTATAAAGCGATAAAATCCGATACCATCATGAATCGGTCGATGCAAGTTTTCTTAGAGGATTTTCCAAGACCCACCATACACATTTACTTGTGGCTTTGGTGTTCTTCGATCCGATGTCCGTTTGCATCACTTGTGTTCTCCCGAACCGCTGGACATCCAGAATACTATAATCCGTAGATAAGCGAATAATTCAGATATGGTCATATCCGACTTAACGTCTTCTATTGATCATGTATTAAGATCATTAGTGAACCTGAGTTCAACTGATCTGTTTGTAGGCTGATACCAGGTCCGTTGTAGTGTGTAAAATACATTGAACTACACATGACCTGTGCATATCGCTCCTTGTCTATGGGTGCACCATGATTCCCAATCAGTTCTATGATTCATATCCATTGGTGGCTTCAACGAGACTGTCAACTATCAACTAGTCCGTTAGATGTCTTAGAAATCCAATTCCTAAGATGTCATATGTGATACTCATATCTTTTATATCGAGACTTTGTTTCAATATGACTTATACTTTCAGACTGTTGATTCTCCAACTGTAGGCTTTCTAACTTCAGAGCCAATGTTTCTGTGGTCAGATTCATTGTTTTCGTTTTATCCGAAACTTTCGGGACCAAAATGTAAACATTTCAGGGACCAAAATGAAAGTTCAGGAAGAAGCCCAACAGTTCAGCAAACCAACTCTGATCCTCTTCTTCCAACTCTCCGGTTGGGAAGGCTATTTCAACATCCATGCCACGCAAGACTGCAATGGCCCAGGATGTTAAGCTACTCGCAGGGGAGCACTTGTACAAGTAGCCGAGGCTTTGAACTCGTCAGTAGATCCATCTACTTTGTACTCACTTTTGAGTATCCTTTTTCACAACCCAAAGGTTCTTTTCCGGAGGAAGATCAACCATTACGCAAGTATGGTTCTATATGAGGGAATCTATTTCTCTTTGTAGCTTCTTTCCAAAGCAGCGCTTTTGGAGATAACAATTATTTGTTAATTGTCCATGGTTCATTCTCAACCATACAAGCTAGAAGGACTGGAACAAGTCTTTGTCCCCTTCTTTGCTCCGTCTCGGTTCAACATCTAGAATCCCTGAGTTCTGCAGATCTGGAATATTAAGTTCCGGATAGCCAACAACTTTCGAGTCCTGTAGATACAGAACGTCTAGTTCCGGACAGTCAGGCCCTCGCGGGTTCTTGTTAACCTTGAGCAATTACTCATTTTTCCTATTTCAAGGAAAGTTATCTTCAAAGAATTCATCATTCTTTTACGCCAAGAGGCGATCAACACTACTGTTATTTGCAGATCCAATGGATATGCAATCTACAGTCTTAGGTACAACTTGACCTGTTTTGGTATTCCAACTTTTACCAAGCCACCCCATATAATTTGGGCGTACGACTTTGCGCTTGGCTAACACTGTTGGACCGAAGTGAGAAATGAACAGTCGTTTAATAAACGATTCTTCACATTCTCCCCTCTATCACTACGAATTTTGCAATCCATAGGCTTAGTTGATTTTCAACTTCTGTTTTGTAGCGCTTATCCGCTTCAACAACTTCATCTTTGCTTTTCAACACACAAAGGATTACATATGTTGTACCATCATCAATGAAGATCACAACGTACTTGTCTCCCCCCTCTATTTGTATAAACTTCAAACCACCCAAGTAGGTATGACTAAGTTCTAGGGGAGCGGTGCTTCTTTTGCTATTCCCTTGACGGAATTTGGAAAGGTGATTTTGCCTCTTCGCCTACCTCACATTTATTTTGAGGGTTTATGTCGAAGGAAGGCAACAATCTCAACTTCGCTAGCTTTTGAATGACTTGCTATTTAACGTGTCTTAATCTATGATGGCATAGATGCACGGATTACAAATATATCATTCATTTGGCTATAGACATCCTGTACCATTCTTAGTTATTACGGACCTGTTGGAGTAGTCTCAAACCAGCTTGACCAACAACGTCCCTTAAACCAAGTTAGGAACATGTATCACCTCTTTTTAGAGTGATCTCATTCCTTGAAGTCCTATTGAGGACAACCTCTCCAGCCCCTTTGATTTTAGAAGTGGCGTTGCTTCACATGAACAACCTCTTGCCCGTGGTTAGGGCGTAACCGGATCATATGTGATCTCGATACTCTGGCCCACTCTAGTTGCTTTGGCAGACTGAGTGTCCAATTTCTTTATTGCCTTTCTTTAGGCCTTCAGATCATTAAGACCTGGAAACTCTGGCCCACCAATGAAATGAATTCTAGCCCCACTCCAGTCACCCGGAGGCTTTGTATGACTGAGTGTCAATATCATCCTATGAAGGATCTTTTGCCAAATAGTATGACAGGTTCAACGTCTTTAGCTTTTAGACTCCTTCCGTTAAGATTGATGCCCAGATAATTCTTGGCGCTTACTTAAGAGTGGTAACAGTTTTCGCACAGTTAGTGGATCTTTCTCCCTCGTATGTGCGAACATACTTTACACACTTTAATAATTACACTTAAAAGAACGGATCTTTTTAAGTCGTTTACAAAATCCAATCTTTAAACGGGAAAGAAGATGAGATTAAACTTCTGATTTTTAAAGCGTAAGGAATATAAATTATTTTCATATTCCTCCTTACTTTAATCCATTTTAATCAGACATCATTTAATCTTTATTCTTGACAAGTAAGAAAAACTACTTATCCCAATTTTGGATTCTGGCTCACTTCAGTCACTTCATCAAACTGAGTGTCCAGTTCCCTCTTACCGTTATTCGGATATTTTGTCTGAGACAGATATAAGCCTTCTGCTGCAAGATAGAATAACATCTTCAGTCTTCTCCTCTTGTCCCAGTTGATATCCTCAGGCTCTCGTGAGCGCTTGTTCCCACCAGTCTTGGTAGCGGTGACACCATGAACACGTTCATCATCATCACTCTCTTCTACCAGAAAACCATTGCCATATCCAGATTTGGTCACACACGTTTTGACCGACATCTTTCGAACACTAATAGTAATACAATACAATCTTGTCTTAAATTATTGGTACTCTATTGAACTTTATAGAACAGTACGGAAAGTAATAACTATTACAAATGTTCGAAAGGATAAATAAATGGTCAATCTTCAAAACTGCCGCATGTGTGTTGTGTCTTGAATCTTGATCACCTTGCAAAGCCAATGTTGAGAACCTGCAGCAAGTTTGTTGTGTGTTGAATGTTGATATCCTGAAATCAAGAAACAACTAAATCTGGATGGTTACAACGTTGTGTGTTGAGTCGAGGATAGCCCTCTATCCTTAAGACAAGATTTCCCCGTATATGCTTTTACGTTAGCGGGCAATAGTCTCCCAAGATAAAACAACATTTTAATCTCAACACTACAAAGCCAATAGGTTGAGTCTGCCGAATAAAACAAATATGACTCGACTTGCTGAAGATATGGAATAGAAAGGAAGAGTTTCTGTCTACTCTTCTATTTTGTCTCTGTGTATATAGTGTGTCTCTGTAGTGTATATCTTGTGTATACGTGAGGGTTTGGTCACTGTTTTGCTGATTTTTTCAGCCACTATTTTACTGATTTTCTGTGTGTTTTTCGTCTGTTTGCTGCCCGTTTGCTGCCCACGAATTGAGCCAAAAGAGGCTCAATATATAGCATGGAGGAAGGGCTGATCAACTGCCCAAACATGGTTGTTAATGGCCATTAGGAGGGCTGTAAATGGCATGTTAAATGCCATTAGTGAGGCTGATTTAAGGTCTTGAAGGAGGCTGCTCAATTGCCCAAGTAATGGGCTGTTAATGGAGAGTTAATAAGCCAAGTAATGGTTGTTTAATGCTCCAAAACGCAGTCCCACGGAAGGCAGAAAACTTCGTCACCTTTCCAGAAACTCTGGGGACCAAACTGTAAAATATTAAACTTCAGGGACCAAACTGTACATAAGAAACTTCTGGGATCAAACTGTACATCTGGAAAAGTCCTCTGGTCCAAAAAGATAATATCAGAAAGTCCCCACGGCCCACGGCCGGACCGGACGGGCGGGCGGCGGCGGCGCGCGTGTGGGCTTAGCCTTGAACCTAAGCACATCTAGGTCGTCCCTCCTTTAAACACATGGGATACCCCTTGGGTATCCAAACCCTTTACCACATTAGAGACTTATATAGAGAGCAATTCTTCCTATTCCCACCGATATGGTAGATTTGTCCCACACCACATTTCCATGCCTCAAACACCTTACTTCGTGGACCAATATCTCTTTCATTTCTCAACGAAATTTGACGATTCTTGGCCCTACAGTCATGTACTCACTTCGTAGATCATGCATGTGCGAAGAGACAAGGTCTCCAACATGCAGAACACTAGTGTTTAATTCATCAAAGATGGGTGGACGCATCTCTCCGCCAAAGGCAAATTTCCAACAATATATTCAGCCTCAGCTGAAGACAGAGATACAGTCGGTTGTTTCTTGCTCTTCCAAGATATAGGACAACCATCCAATGTCACATAAAAACCAATGACAGATCTTCTTGAGATAACACATGCAGCCCAATTAGAGTCAAAAAATGCAATAAGAGACAAATCAGATGAAGAAGAGAGTAAAATGCATTGGTCATGGACATTTAATAAGTATCTCCATACATGTAAGACAACCATCATATGAGGGACTCTTGTCTTGGTAAGAAATTGGCTTAAATACTGGACAGAGAAAGATATGTCAGGCCTTGTGTGCTGAAGAAAATTAAGCTTGCCAATCAGTCGTCTGTAAATGCTGGGATCAGAAATAAGATCACCTATGTTAGAAGATAATTTGACTGAAGTATCCAAGGGTGTAGTGAAGGAGAAAATTGGGAACAATGAAATTCTTCTAGTAGATCATAAGTGTATTTGTGTTGATTTATGATATAACCAGCAGGATGGGGATAATTTTCAAACCAAAAAAATAGTGAACAAACCCCAAATCCTTGATCTTGAATTGAGAGTTCAAAAAGGACTTTAAACTTGACATCTCAGTAAGATCACTACCATCCAATAAAATATCATCAACATATACCATCAGAATGACTAAAGAAGAACCAAATACCTTGGAAAATAAGGAATAGTCATTCTTGCTGGGAATGTAATCTCTAGATAATAAAGCTTCTTTAAAAATCACTAGAGAGACTTCTTGAGTTAACAAACCAAAAAAGAAGAAGAAGAAAAAAAAGAGGAGAAGAATGAGGAGAAGAAGTAGGAGGATGAGGAGAAGAAGGAGCAGAAGGAGAAGTAGGAGCAGAAGAAAAAGAAGTAGGAGGAGCAGAAGAAGAAGAAGAAGAAGGAGGAGGAGGAGAATGATGATGAGGAGGTGGAGGAGGAGGAGGAGGAAAAAAGGGAGCAGGAGGAGCAGAAGGAGAAGGAAGATGAGGGGGGAGAAGGATGAGGAAAAAAAGAATGAGAAGAAGAAAAATGAGAAAGAGAAGAAGGAGAAAGCGAGCAGTTTGTTTCTTGGTTCTGGTGCTTTGTTTAGTAGGAAGGGAGGCAAAAAATTTGCTAAAGAAAGAAGTTGAGTAAAGGATGGAGAAGAAGAAGAATGAGATAATTCAGTAAAGGTTGAATATGGAAGAGGAGGGGAAGAAGAAGCAGAAGAAGGGATGTATGAACCTGGGTCCCGATTAAAGACAAGGAGGAATGTCCTGTGTTGGATGTGTAATAGGAATTGAATTTGGAGAAATATATATGAAATCAGAAGAAGGAGAAGGGAAAATAAAATTATTATGAGAATGGTAAGGGAAAATGTGCCCATGAAACACCACTTCCCTTGAGAAGAAAATAGAATAATTGAGTAGACTTAACAATTTGTAACCCTTTTTACCACAGGGGTAACCAATGAATATGCAAGGAATGGATCTAGGCTGAATTTGTCTCTCCCAAGTTTGGGAGAAACAACATAAAACGAACAACCAAAAGATCTCAAGTGATCATAAGTTAGGGCATAACCATGAAGTTTTTTCAAATGGAGAAAGATTGTGTTGAAGATGTTTATGTGGTGTCATGTGATTAGTGGTACCAGAATCAATGATTCAAGGGTTTAATCCTAAATTTGACACTGTAAAAGCATGAAAGGCAACATAGTGAACCTCAAGGTGATTAAACACACCTGCAAAATATGCAAACCATGTTGTCTCAGCATCAGGATGTGAATTAAAATTTGAAGACATGTGAGTATGTTGAAACTTATTCATGAGATGTTGATACTGTTCTGTGGTGAAATCATAGACACCAGAATCAGGACTTGTTGCAACACTGCTAGTTTGAGGCAGAAGACCATCATTTTGAACACAAGAAGCAGATCTTTTGTTCTTGATAAACTGAAAATCTGCTGGATACCCATGAAGTTTATGACATATTTTAATTGTATGACTGGTCTTCTTGCAATACTTGCATAAGAGATTAAAAGTAGTAGCATTTGACCTTTTAGGGTCAAACTACACTCTCTGAGTGAAATTTCTGTTGTTGGTGAAGTTTGATGAAGAACTTGTACCAACATGGAAGGATGCAGATTTATTTGAGAAACAAAAAATAGGAGCAGAACTCTATTTTTGCTTCTCATCACGTTGAAGCATAGAATATGATTTACTCAGAGATGGAAGGGCATGCATCATCAAGATATTAGTTTTACAAGTGTTGTATAACTCGTTCAAACCACTTAGAAATTGAAATAACTTATGTTCTTCAACAAATTTAGGTAAATCTCCACAAGTACAAACAAGACCTACATATGTTGTGGAAAGCTTATCCCACAGAGCTCTCAATTTTGTGAAATATGATGCAATATTAGAAGATCCTTGGGAAGTGGCACTAATTTTCCTCTGAATCTGAATATATTTGGACCCATTCGATTGCCCAAACCTTTCATTTACATCAGATCATATGTCTTTGGTTGTGTCAAAACACATAACACTAGTGGTTATGTCTAGAGATAGGGAGTCAGTTATCCAAGCAACAACCATATCATTACATCTCTCCCAAAATGAATAAAGAGGTGATTCAGGTGCAGGTTTAGAAATCCTGCCGTTTTAACCGTAATTTATTCTTACCGGATAAAGCGATAAACATATTCTTTCTCCAAACAACAGAACCACTACCGTCAAACATAGGAGAAACTAAATGTGTCCCCGGATTATCAGAAGGGTGAACATAGAAGGCATGATTGGGTGAAACTAATAAATTCCTCTAAACCTTCATTCGTGATATTGCTAGACATGATTGCTTCAGCTAATTAGTGAAAGCCACAACACAGATTTCAGGTAGATATATCAACCAATCAAATATAAACTCTATGTTGAGAGTTTCAAACCTTAGTTTGCGATGCTAAAATAGAGAGAGATAAGATAGTCGAGATTAGCTAAGTCACCGCCTTCTTCGCAACCTGGAGAAGTAAGGCCTTCAAATATAAAGCACGTCAGATCTGGAATTTACTCGAAGAAAACTACCTTCGGTGACCGAATCAGAAAAGGAGAACACAAAATACGTCAAAACCATCGTTAATGACACCATCGACGTCTGAGTACCACCGTGTTATCGAAAAACCCTCAGAACATCGATGAGAGCACCATGTTACTGGAAAACCCTCAGAAAATCGATGAAAGACAAAAAAGGTGTAAAAATTTTCAACCAAAACCCTTCAGGATATCACTGTTCGATAGCATGTTAACAATCTCATAAAGTCATGGCAATATAGGGAAGAAGATAAATAATAACTAATATAGTAAAATAATGCATCCAATTAGGAAAGATTACAACAGTAACAACATTAATGATAACTATGATAGCTAGGTTAATTATAGGATATAGTAACTAATCGATTTTCCAAGATATAAATTCTTTTTTGGACAATTTTAGAAATATATAGAAGTTACTGACAATTGACTAAACTAACAATTCTATTTGCAAGACTTACCTACCAATCCTATTTAATAGTCGTTTTCTGCGTGAGTGTGGTCGAAATTTGTTGAAAATGTCTGGGCGAAGCTATATACAAAATGAGGAATATTGAAGGTGATTTGGATGTTTGGAGCGAAAATTCATAGCTGAAATCGACACGGAAAACATCCATGCAAGAATGTATATGTATATCACGTATATATATTATGCACATTACACAAAAAAATTATAGATATCTCACATATACATGATATACAAGAGATACACTGAGGTACAATGAAAAAATATGCATATATGTAGGCGGGTTACATATATATAAATGGGATATACCCATATTTATATCGCGCTTCAACTCGTCTAATTCGATGCACCAACTCAAATCGAACTCTTCAACTCAACTCCAAATGAGCTCAAAACTTAGGATAAGCTTCATACAAGTGTTATCAATAAAAAAAATTGAACACCAACTTCGCATTACAATACACTTTTCGAATTTCAATTTTTAGATTTAAGAGCTTCAAACTCAACAATACTCGGTGATTTCAATGAGTTCCAATGGTGTTTCAGTGATTCAAGGAGGTGGTAGTGTTAATGGCGGTATTGAAGTAGTAGTAATACTACTTGGTGGAGGAATAGTGAAGAAGAAAGTGATTATTATTATTTTTTGCATTTGGTTATTTTTGTAAAAAAGATCAAGACTAAACCGGATCATAATAAATTGTAATTGGATCAAAATTAATAATAATTTTGTCTGAGCTGACACACAATAGAATTTTCCCTTCTTTGAAAATGTCAATAAAAGAGTTGATTGCAACTGGACTCAGCTCGAATTAAATATTATTATTTAGATGAGGATCTCTCAAAAATAGTTTTTACCTTCACAATGGATAAGATCTGCATATACACCGTCCTTCTCATACTCCATTTGTGTTACACCAAAATAAGAAATTTAATTTCAATAGTTCAAAAGTAAAAAATAGGAGTACACATTTTACTTAACTATAATAACTGGAATATGTTTCATGCCATCCATAAAAGGAACACAGTCCATATTATATATATATATATATCTCCTTAATTAGAAAGCTTTGCAACTCTTCATATTCACAAAATTTATTGCTTTGAAAACTTGAGAAGTTACGTTCCTTGTCATACTAAGCATATAGATTTTCTTGTCCTATAAATTTGAGTCTTTTTCCACTAACATTTTCACCTAGCAACAATTCAGTTCCTTCACTGATCATATTCATCCCTAAGGTTATTTTGGTGTTGATTTTTATTTTTCCTTGGTTAATTTTTCAACTTTTTGTCATGGAAAAATCAACTCTTCTTCCTCTTTTCTTCCTAGGGTTACTCTAGAACTATTCATGGATGATCTCAGCTGCTCCTCCTGTCGATTATCGGGATAATTCGTTACATCAAATGAAAATCCACAATGATAGTTAATCCCAAATTAACCACCAGTGATGCGAGTCGTGATCAGCAATATATGGTGTCTGCTCATGATGTTCCCGAAGGTCCAAATCCTACTCTGCCAAAAGTAGATGAAATCTCATGTTTCCATCACTCTTGAGATGGAACAAGTCCATTATGCAACGTGGGAGGAGCTCTTCAAGATTCACTGCCGATCCCACCGGGTTATTCATCACATAATTCCGTCGGAAAAAGGCAAGGAGAAGGTGCCGAAAACCGACGATGAAAGAGAATTATGGTTAATCCTCGATGCGACAGTTCTTCAGTGGATTTATGCCACTATTTCTAGCGATTTGCTGCATACAATTATTGAACCTAACTCTACGACGATGGAGGCTTGGGATCGCTTACGCGACATATTCCAAGATAGCAAAAATTCTTGGGCCGTTACCCTTGAGCAGGAATTCTCCACCACCGACATGGCGGATTTTCCCAATGCATTGCATCCACATATTGACAACGGCTCAAGGTTTTGTCGGACCAACTCAATAACGTTGGTGCACCGGTAATGAACAATCGACTTGTTTTACGGCCTCACTGACACATATAGTGGCGTGGGTACGCTCATCCGCCAAAGCAATCCTCTTCCGCCATTTTACCAAGCCCGATCTATGCTCATTCTCGAAGAAGCAGGTTTTGGGAAAAAGTCAGCCACCGTGTCGAATTCCACCATAGTTGCTGCTCCGTCTGAGGATACTTCTACATAATTTGAAAATTTGCCAAACTGTGGCCAAAAGGGACAAAATATCGATAATAGAGGTAAAAACTGCGGTGATAGAAAGGGTGGCAGCCACCGCCATGGAGGAGGAGGTGGCAGTGGCGACATAGGTGGCGGCCAGCAGCAACCGCCAACCCAGTGGCAGCCGAGGGCACCGTGGGGTAGTGGGTTGGCATCATGGGCCTGGCAGTGGCCTTAGGTCGTGCCTCCCTGACCCTATCCACCCGGTAACTGGGCCAGGCCCAAGTCTCAGCCAGCGACCCAGCAGCAGCTAGGAATTCTTGGGCCAATGTGGAGCCAGTGGCAGCAGGCCCACTCGACAGTGGCGACCCCGATAGATATCGAGGTCGCGATGCATACTATTGAGCTTAATCCGCACGACCAAATTGGTACATGGACACCGGTGCAATGTCTCATATGGTGTCCTCCCAAGGTAATCTCTCATCCTATTTTAATTTAAGCAATAATCGTGGTATAATTATCGAAAATGGACATTCAATTTCAATTCAAGGTTATGGTACTACAAACGTATCTCCCCCAAACCCACCGTTAACTTTAAAAAATGTCATTCACGCTCCTCAATTAATTCAAAACTTGATTCCAGTTAGAAATTTTACCACTGATAATTGAGTTTATTTTGGGTTTTCCGTAAAGGATTTTCAGGCGGGGATGCATCTAATGAGATGTGATAGTTGGGGCGAGCTTTATCCATTAACCACAACCACACATCAAGCCATATTACCATCGAGGATAACGTTTTCCCATTTGCAAACGTCCAAAATTTCAAGTCACTGATTTTAGCTTCCTTGACGATTCGGACACTTCCCAACTCATTAGAAATGCAATACATGGAGCTAGTATTTTGGCTCAATGCTCACCGCCCCTGCTAGCTATCCCGTCGACCACCCCCTACCTACTTCCCCTGTCACCAACCCACTGCCCTACAACCCCCTGAACCCGTCGCCTAATCCACTGCACCCGTCGACCACCCCCTGCCCCCGTCACACCTCACTACCCCCATCACTGCCCCAACACCCCATGCCCATTGCCCCTGGCCTCTATTCCGACACACCGTATGGAAACTCATGACCAACACGGGATTTTCAAATCGAAAGTCCACTTTAACCTATCCATTCAAACTATTTCACATCTACCTAAAAACCCAAAATTAGCCAAGCTTGGCCCAAATTGGAATGTGGCCATGCGTCAGGAATTTGATGCACTCACTACACAGAACACTTGGGATGTTGTCCCAAAACTAGAGGGGATGAATGTGATTCGTTGTATGTGTCTATATCGTCACAAATTCAGAGATAATGGTGAGGTTGAATGCCATAAGGCGAGACTTGTGGCAAATGGCACGGGGAAGAACTGGTCGATTGTGGTGAGACCTTCAGTCCAGTGGTTAAACCTACCACCATTCATACTGTTTTGAGCATTGCTATGGGGAAGAACAGGTCAATTCATCAACTTGATGTAAAAAATGCATTCTTACATGGGGATTTGAAAGAAATTGTCTATATGAATCAACCACCTGGCTTTGTGCATCTCTCGGCTCCTCAACATGTTTGTCGTCTTCGCAAGTCACTCTATGGCTTAAAACAAGCCCCCCGAGCTTGGTATGAGCGATTTGCCACCTACATCATGCAGATCGGGTTCGTATGCAGCAAAAGTGATAATTCACTTTTTATTTTTCATCGAGGTAATGACATTACATACATTTTGCTCTATATGGATAACATTGTCCTGACTGCCTCATATGATGTGTTGAAAAACGAGATCATTACCTTGCTCAAATCAGAATTTGCCATGACGGACTTGGGTAAGTTAAGTTATTTCTTGGGGGTTTCCGTGACTAGATCCACGAATGCAATGTTTACGTGTCAGCGTAAGTATGCCGAAGAGATTGTTTACAGGGCTAAAATAGCAAACTACAAGATCATGCCTATTCCAGTCGACTCGAAGTCGAAGCTCAGCGCCAATGATGGGGATTCGGTGCGTGATCCTTCTCTTTATAGGAGTCTCGTTGGTGCACTTCAGTATCTTACATTCACTAGGCCCGATATTTCCTATGTTGTTCAACATGTGTGCTTGTTTATGCATGCTCCTAGGGAGCCTCACTTTACCACTCTTAAACGTATCATTCGATACGTTAAGGGTACCCATGACTATATACATTTGCACCGACCAGGATGGTACCATACATGGACGCCGATTGAAGAGGTTGTCTTGACACACGTCGATCTACTTCCGGCTATTGTGTATTTTTGGGTGATAACCTCATTTCGTGGTCTGCAAAATGGCAAGCCACGCTTTCCCGTTCGAGTGCAGAAGCAGAATATAGAGGCATTGCAAACGTTGTTGCCGAAACTTGTTGGCTCAGAAACCTCCTTCTAGAGCTTCATTGTCCCTTAAGTAAGGCATCTATTGTCTATTGTGATAATGTATCTCCTGTCTATTTGTCTCATAACCCGGTTCGACATCATAGAACAAAACATATTGAGATGAATATTTATTTTGTTTGTGAGAATGTTGTCATGGGTCATGTTCGGGTGTTACATGTTCCTTCTGCCTATCAGTACGCATATATATTTACTAAGGGACTTCCTCGACCGTTGTTCCTTGACTTCAGATCCAGTCTCAGCGTCCGACTTCCTCCCGCTCCGACTGAGGAGGCGTGATAGAGAATATATTAATATTCTCCATATATTCTGTAATTATTATTTTGATATAATTATGTAAACTAGATATTGTCATTCAATTAAGTTTGTAATTGTAAACACCTATATATATTGCATTAATGAGAATTCTTAAACAAGGAGAATTACACAATTATATGTTATCGTGATTGGATCTTAATTACTTTGATCTTTTAATTGTTTATAGTAGTAGTATTCTTCTTTATTATAGAAATGGGGGGGGGGGGAGGGGGATAAAAATACATGGAAAAATAATTTAAATTATATTCCATCATCAAATGTAATTTTTTTTATCTGTTTGCATGTGCACCTTTACCCCAACACGGGGGAATAAAAATATATGAAAAAATAATTTAAATTATATTTCGTCATCAAATGTGATTTTTTTTAATCTGTTTGCATGTGCACCCTTACCCAAACACCCTCAATGGTCTTCTTGATTTAAAGATTTGACCTTTATTGTTATGCTTTTGATTCTTTGATCCAACAATGTAAATCGGCATAATCTTAAACAAAGGTAGACTCTTATGTTTTAAGTCTTTCTTAATATAATATGTAATAAAAGAATGTAGACTCCTATGTTTTAAGTCTTTTAATACTAATGTATAATTGTTTTTGGTTTAGATTATCGTAATAGTATCTAGCTTTTGCGTACACGCTTACTATATTCATTTGTTTAACTTATGATTATGGTTATATCTAATCCCTGTTAAGTTATCATGATTGGATCTTACTTTGGTCTTTATTATAGAGGTCTAGCCTTGGTTCGAAAAATAACCCCCTGAATTATAATGGGTTGTATATACTTGAGAGCGAGAATATTTAGAATGTGTACACATAAAAAAATATTATGTGAGAATTGATCTTTGTTTCTCTAAATAAAAAAATTGATAGGTAAAGGTCTTTATTAAAAAAAATTGGTACCAAGTTGGTACGGAAACAGTAATAATTCAAACTTAAGAATCAATCAAATGCACCGTTCAATCTTCCCGGAGTATATAATGGTGATCACTTAGATCAATTTCTAAAAATGTATATAAAGTATTTAATTTTGCGAAGAGACGTAAATTCAGGTGGATCATAATTTGAACAGTAAATTCACCCCTACCTAATTGAGAACCTTTTATATATTAGTAGTATATATTTCTTTGTTTAAGTATCACGTCCTTTGTTGCTTAATTGACTTTAAGAACATCTAAAGTGCTTAACCATCAATTACTTATATTATAAATAGATCATGTTTATCCCTCAATCTCCTGTAACTATCCATAGAAAAAATATAGGCTTCTTTTTCTTTTTTCTATTTTTCGTTTTAGAATAGAGAAAGATAAGTCAATCAGAAATTTAGATGGAGAAAGCTTCCCTTACAATGGAGGTGGTCTTCTTAGCAATCAGTTTGGTATTTGTATCATGTTAGCCCCTCTCTCCCTTTCTATGTCTATCTCGTTCTCTCAATCATTCACATCAGTTGTAAATATTTATCCACATTCGATAATTTTAGAATCGCCACAGGAGAGTTGAGTTAAATTTGAACGCGAGTTAAAATATTTTGAGTTAATAACGGATAAGGTTGGATTACTAATCCATCTAAAAATTACTAGAATTGAGATGGACTGGTTCAAGATTAATTAAACCGTAGAACATAATTCAATCCGTCCAACTCTTATCAAGTTTTAATTTTTTCTGTTTCTTTTCTATAATTTCTTTTAATTATCATACATAACTAATAAATTTTATTTATTTATTATGTCTATATATAATATATGAAAATAATATTTTTTTTTAAGGAATGTTTGTTTCTCCTGGTAAATTTGTACTACATATTTAGTCCAAAATTCAAATCAACCTAATTTTTAGATGAACTGAATCGGATGGATCAGAATGAACGACTAAATTAATATATAAGCGGATCATCTAAATTATTTTTAATGTTTTGAATTCAAAAATACCACCAACTATATTTTTATAGAATCTTTTCATAAAGTTAAATTAATCCGAAAATAGAAAATTGTGTATAGTATATATAAGAAAAGTATCCGTTTAGCTTTAATCCGCTCAAATTGGATGTATAAATTTTTATAAGCTAATTTTATCATCCCTATAAGTGCATCAAATCAAGCAGTTTAATATTAATAATTTCAAAGTAAAATGAAAATGCATATCACTTGACGGAGACATTTAAATTTCTTCTCACCACCCCAGTCAGTCATATATGTACATTGTTCAAATATTTTATAAAGATATATTATTCTACTGATTTTGCAGTCATACCATTTCCAAAAACGAACATTTACGTGGGGTGCTGCCACGTCTGAGCTACCCATTGGAGGAAAGATGACCTCAAGGAAGTTAAAACAATTTGATGGTAGAACAATAAATTGTGTTCAAGACAGTACATGTATTAGCGAATATTCTCAATATATTCAGCATAGATTATGTAATTATGAGTGTGGTATGTTGGTTACAAAGGTGCAAGAAACGGAAATTACAAATAACTGCCAAGTAATACAAGAACTGAAAATTACAATACAACAAAACTGAAATTACAATTCTGTTGAAGAAGGAAAACTGGAAACTGTTTTTTTTTTTTTTTTTTTTGAGTCGAGTGTGGCACTCTGTCTTTAAGACAATATTGCCCCGTATGTATCCTTTATACGTCCTGGACAATTCGTCTCCCAAGATAAAACAGCAATGGAACACTTGAGCAAAGGAAACTCAAATGCTACCGTAAAGAATATTGAGTAATGAAATGATGCTTGGAAGTTGTAGGAAGAACTGTTTTTGCTTGTGTATTTTCGTGTAGTATGAGTACCTCAACAATGGTGCAAGGGGTTGTTTATATAGGTGAGGGAGGGCGAGAAACTGCCTCCATAAGTGCCATTACTGGCCATTATGGAGGTAGTAATGTCACCAAAATAAATGGTGAGAAAGACCAACGGATTGGCCATTATAGGAGGAGTAATTCGGCCAAAATAATGGCGTTTCTGTTCTGTCTGCCCAAATTCTGACTTTCTGGAAACTTCAGAGACCAAACTGTACATCTGAAAGAATTCTGGTCCAAACTGTACATATGAAACTTCTGGGATCAATATCAGAAAAACCACAACCCACGACCCACAGCCCACGACCCGTGACCCGAGAACCGGACCGGGACGGGCGGGCGGCGGCGGCGCGCGTGTGGGCTTTCCTCGAACCGAAGCACATCTAGGTCCTCCCTCCTTTAAACACATGGGATACCCCTTGGGGTCCCAAACCCCAAACCAATTTTGAGTCTTATATACACAACAATTCTTTCTTCCTCCACCGATGAGGGAGAATTGAACACAATACCACACTTTTTCATGCTTCAAACACCTCACTTTGTGGACCAATATCTCTTTCATTTCTCAATGAAATTTGACGATTCTTGGCCCTACAGTTATCTACGTACTTAGTAGATCATGCATGTGTAAAGAACCGGATTCTCCAACATACGTAACACTAGTGTTTAAGCCGTTAAAATTGGTCGGTCGCAACTCCCGCCAAAGGCAAATTTCCAACAATCCCCTCTTGAAAGAGATTTTGGCGCACTCACATGGTGCCTTTTCCATTTCCAGCAATATTTCAGCGGACCGATGTTGCATAAGGAGAGGTAGCTTCAGCTTTGAACCTTCCATAGTTAAGTACCATCGGACTTACTTACTGCGCGGTGAACGTGATGTCTTGAACCGTCAGTGTTTAGTGTAATCCAAGTCAATAGTACCAACACAACAAATTCCCTTACTCTCTTCTTCGTAATGTTTTGTCCGTTTTGTCCATGGACAACTTCTTGGATTCTTAAGTGCGTTCATTTGAGGCGGCCCGTCCTCGCACTTAAATAGGTGGTCTCCTACAAGGTATCCTGCTATACCTCACTTCATAAGTGTTAGGAACCATTAAAAGTTTCCCAAAAACCAAACCTCAACTATTGAGGATCATTACAGGTTTTGAAAACTTAACATTTACCCATACTGCAGATAGCACTTAACGTCTATCGCGGGAACGACTTTGGATTTGATGTTTCTTTTCAGAAATCACTATCCGAAGTGCTCATGCTTCCACTGAAGCGATCAACTGAACCTTTACAACTTAGTTTTCCCATTGAACCAAATTACTGGAATCTCCAGTTAGTAAGGTTGGGTTACCACTGTATTGGTCCTTATATTTTGGGTTTTAAGCCCATTCCTCTAGACATGCAAGCCATCTGATCCTTGGGTAAGCCCTTTGTCAATGGGTTTGCTATATTATCCTTTGACTTAATGTAATAAATGGATATTATACCCGTGGTGATCAGTTACCTAACGGTCTTATGCCTCCGTCGAATATGACGAGACTTACCGTTGTACATAGCATTCCGTGCCCTTCCTAGAGCCGACTGACTGTCGCAGTGGATCATTATCGAAGGTACGGGTTTGTTCCAACACGGAACATCCTCAAGACTGTTTGGTGGATGTACTTTGCTTCTTCCCTTTGTTAACTCTGTTAGTACATCCATAGGATAGGTGTAGTAAGAAAATATCTACTGCAATGAATTGATTGCATTGATGCCATTAAGTATACACAATCTTAGTCTTATGCATCAACAATCTATTGCATATGTATGTATGAATACATGTCTTTATCGTCCACATATTTCCAAGGAGATATAAAAAGAAATTGAGTACAGAAAATATAGTATTGTGGATCTAAGTGTGTGCTGTATAATATTAATACATACTATATGATTATGTACACGGGCACCACATCTTTTCAACTATTGAGGGCTGTCAAAAAGTCATGATCCTTCTGCTATAGAGAGCTGGCTAAGTACAGAGAATTTTTACAGATAGTGCAAAATATTCTTGATATTGGTGATGTTAATGAATGAGGGCTGCTAATTATTTTCATGTAGCTCAAAAGGCTAGTGGTTAGTCTTGAAAAACATTCATTTAAAAATCTTGCGAGGGCGAATTTTTACCGCTATGCAATTTTTTACTATGTATCTCACATGCCACATCATACTTATGTGAGGCGTTTATGCTTTGACAAGTGGCATTTCTTTTCTTTCTTCCCCATTACGCCTCTTCTCTTTTTATTAGGAGTAGGGTTCTATTTCTTATTCCTAAAATCAAATATAAAAATCAAAATGAATTAAAACTGCCTCAAATTTTATTAGTAGTACTTTTTGAATTTTATTCATGACATGCACAAAAAATAAATTTTGTCAAGATTTTAGTATTTATTCTTTGGTCAATACTCGACTTCATTAAAACAGATACTTTATGGTTTTATAATTGATTAGCAAACTTTGTTAACTTAAAATGAAGCACCGCCACTAAAAAAAATTAGAAATCAATTTCATATATTCATTTTCGAACGAGTGGATGATGTTATAAAAATGTATCCGGTTATTATTATTTTGTTTTTGCTCATTAAAGTGTAGGAGGAAAGTGTAGGAGGAAAGTGCAGGAGCTTAGAAAATAGAAGAAAAAAATTGCCAATCAATGTACAAATTATCTTTCTTTTTCGTATTGCTTTGATGTTTGACCAGTGATTGTGCCTAGATTTTGTGTGAGCTTTTCGTTTCAAGATTCTTTTTTTTTTTTTTTTTTAATCTTGGGCTTGATTTTTGAGATGTAAAATGAATTTTTTCAAGAAATTCAACCAGCTTCTTTTAGGATACAAAGGATTATTAGGAATAGAAGTGTCAACCGAGCAGATTTATGAAAATACAATGTAGGTGTCAATCATCTTTTTATTTTGACTTTACAAACGTAACATAGGAAAAACACGAACCATCATCACTATTTACCTCCACTGCCAATCATATCCACCACCAGTCACCCCTACATCGACCACCAACCTTCACTGTACAACAATCGCCAACCACTAAGACCAACCACCTCCGCCAGCCGCTTTCACCACTAGCCTTTTGAGGCTCCCAGGGTGTTCACACGAACACCCTCGGCTAAAAAATACATTGCATATATAAGGTAAATTTTTATCTTTTATGTATATATATAGATTTTGAACACCCTAAAAATAAGATTAGAGGTTGGTTGAGTGATTTGGTGGGTTCAAATTCACGTTGAAATTCTAAGTTCAAATCACAAACGTTACATTTTTATTTTTCGAACACCCTTAGTGATACCATCAACCACTTTCACCCTTAGCCACCACAACATGGTCTATCACCTAAGGTCACCACCGCACAATTACCACTAACCACTAGTAATAGTCACCAACCATGACTATTATTGGCCACTTCACAACCATCACTGCCCCCATTTCTGATGCTGCTAACTCTTCGCTTATTTTTCTCAAAAGTATTTGTTTCTTTCAGCAAGTGTTTATTTTCAAAAAATGAGATGTTTGGCCAAGATTTTCAGAGAAAATAAGTGTTTCGGGAGAGTTGCAAAAGCAGTTTTTTAGAAGAAAAAAATAGATTTTGCCCAAAAACACTTTTTGAAAAAAAAAACACTTAAAAACACTTTTGAAAAGCTTGGTCAAATACTAATTGTTGCTCAAAAGTGTGTTTTAAATTAATTGGCCAAACACAAATTATTTTTTACCAAAAGTACTTTTAAAAAAAATATTTTTGAAAAAAGTACTTTTCAAAATAAGTTGATCTTAGAAGCTTGGCCAAACAGGTTATAGAGTGATGCGAAGCAAGTAAACTTTTTGCAACATACAAATTATAATTTCCTCTAATAATTTGTGAGAATATTATTTTATTTAGAACTTATATATATCATACTAATTTTTAAATAAAAGACTGAACCCATCGCAGACCCTTTGTGGTCGACAAGATCTTTCACTTAAACACCTTAAGTAAGCTTTGTTTCATTTAGACATCTCAGATGGCCTCTACTGTTCCATTTGGACACTTTTAGATAATTCAACCAAATGTGTAAAGAGTGTGTAACACATTCACTGATGACGTGGTAAAGTAGCTAATTAACTGATTACATTTGGCATTTTGGGTCCGAAAAAATAGTTAAAACGAATTATGAGAATATTTCTTTCAGCAAAATCTAAAAAAAAAAATCTAAACAAACTCCACATATTTTTCACCGAAAAATGAATAGCTTTTGCCATAAAAAAATTCCGGTGATTTTTTTTAAAATTTCGAATCTATTTTATTTTTAGGCTATTTTTTAGATTTGGAATGGGATTGCGCGACAATTGCCATAACAAGATAGCAATGGTGAAAGATTTGTTAATGGTAGAATATTAAGTGGAGAAGAAAGAAAAAAAGAACAAAGAAGGAGGAGGAGGAAATAAAAAGAGTTAATTTTTTTTTTAAATCATTTTTTTAGCCTTCGCACGCGCTTATTTTGTGTGAAAATCACACAACTTTCCAAGTCATCGAAAAATGTCTAAACGGAACAGTAGAAACCCACATGAGGTGTCTAAATGGAACAAAACTTACTTAAGATATTTAACTGAAAAATCTTACCGACCATAAGAGGCCGGCGATGGGTTCAGCCTAAATAAAATGAATTATATAACATTCAAAAAAGAAAAAAACAAGCAATCTTAATTATTTTATATTTAAATTTAAGGAAACATCTTACTAATCATGTGTATTTAATCTTAAAAACAACAAACAGAGCCTTAGTATTCCTTGTTTTCCAATGAGCAAACTCAAGTAATTTCACCTAAGCTTGAAAAGAAGTGCCAACAAATTAGATGTTATTAATATTGTACGGAATATTTTTAATGATAATATTATATGTTTAAAGTTAAAGGTTCTTAATAATTATGCCTAAGTATAGCAAAACAATGCTATTTTTAGAGTGCGTTAAGAAAAAAAAATTAAGTACGCGACTATAGAGCACAAACTTAGGCTAGGGAAAATTATCCATTTAATGAGACTTTTATTTCTTATACATGGAACTCTCGTGAAAAATACTTCTCGCACTCAATATTTAAATAAAATATATTAACCTTAAGAGTTGTAAATTAAAAATATGAAATCACATAATCATGATTAATAGATAAAAACTAATATATGCAATACATGTTTTGCATTAACTATTCTGATATAAACACATGATGTAGATAAAAAAATTCTTCATCTCATCGACCCAACGACGGGGGCAAGTCCCAGTGTCACTATTTATACAATTGGGTAACACATACATTAATTTTCAATTGACAACTTCTAGGCTGCTAAAGTGCTCACGTGCGTGAATTTTATTAAACCTATATTCAAATATAGATTCAAACTTTGAAAAAATTTCAATCTCTTTGAATCATAAAAAAATCACATATCAGAGCTTAAGTATTTATTAAAACCTCATGTAAAGAGGTGATAAAGTTGTTATGCCTGTGATTCGCATTAATATTTAGGTGGAGGTGAAAAAGTGAAGCAGCTGCTAGTGAGTAAATTTGTGAGGTGGAAATTAATCCACAGGCTCCTCTGATATACATGTATATGTATTTTTAAAATTTTAACTATATATTATATGCATGTATTTTTGTATATATAGAAACTTATATAAATACAAACAAAAATCACTTCTAAAAGTCAAACACAACTTCTAGCTGGAAATCCTGCAGGTCATATCATTTGAGATAATTTTTCATATCCCCTTTTTGTTTTTATTTTCAGTTCAAGCTAGCAAATCCCACTTAAGTTTATCTCTTCTTTTATCCTCTTCATATCATATTGTCCAAATTATAAGGTTAGTCTTCAAATTTCTGTCTTCTTATATTGCAAATCTTTTTCATCTTAGTTTATTATAATTCTATTTTCATATTAATGCTATATTTTAAGGGGGGGAAAGTTAGGTTTTCTTGTTTTTGATGGATTTTCAACGGAGAATTGATCTGTACATTCTATAGATGGATTCTTTTGTCGTCAATATTGCCCATCAAAATTGTAGAGGAAGATGTAGTACATAAGTTACAATTTCATTTGAACTAATTAACTTTTTATCAGACTCTATATATATGTTAAACAGTTTCACTAAATAACGCTGCTAAACAATCAGAGAATTTTCAATGAAAAGTCCGTTGAAAACGTTGTGACGAGTACAATTCCAACGAAAAATCCGTTGAAAATTCTAAACTTTCTAGTAGAGTAAATATAAATAATATATATTGAACTCAGTATTTCAAATAGATCGTGATAGAACTTGAACCCTTAATGTTCAAATCCTAGTTTCACATCTAGTGTAAATTGTTTCCTCAATATATTTATCTCGTTTGTGTTCCTTAAATATCTTGTCATGATAGTTTGATAATGAATTTTTGTCTTTTTCAGCTAGAGGTGGACCCAAGGAGTGAAATTCACCAAAGATTTGATCAGTTTGCATGGATTTGTGAACAGTCAGAGGTTTAGGGTAAAAACAAAAACTATAACAACACAATGGAGAAAGAAGAAAATTGTCAGGTACTATATATACAAACACATATATATAGAGAGATGTACTACTTAAGTGTTTGCTTTTATCATTTTCCATTGCTTCTATCTCTTGCCTTTGACATATCAATATATAGTTATGTTGTTTCACTTTGAACATGAAATATTGTTTCAGGCTAATTCCTTGCCTACAACTTTTCAAATGGTAATTGGTGAAACGTCATGTGGAGGAGCAAATACTAATAATCAAATGGTTGATTATATGTTTAATTCACATTCTACACAACAACAACAACAAAGTTCTTTAGGGTTTTGTCCCTCGAATTCTTCTCTTGACAAGTTGAGCTTCGCGGATGTGATGCAATTCGCGGATTTTGGGCCCAAATTGGCCTTGAATCAAACCAAAGTATCGGAGGAAGATGCCGGGATTGATCCTGTTTGCTTCCTTAAGTTTCCCGTTCTGAACGAAAAAACGGTTCAGGATGATGATCAAGAAGCCTTAATGGTACCACAAAAAGAAGAGAAATTTAAATTAGTAGAAGAAGAAGGTGGAAAAGAAAAAGGTGAAAATAATCTTGAAAGAAGTCAAGGGAATATTGAAGGCAAGAGCAATAAGAGAAAGAGGCCAAGAATCAAGACAAGTGAAGAAGTTGAGAGCCAAAGAATGACACATATTGCTGTGGAAAGGAATAGAAGAAAGCAAATGAATGAACATCTTCGTGTCTTGAGGTCTCTCATGCCAGGCTCCTATGTTCAAAGGGTATCAACAAATTCTTAAATTTAAATTAATTTTATGAAAAACAAATATAAGTTTTTTCATACTGTTGAGTACACTGAATTGTGTGATTGTCTATCTTAACAGTTAAATAATTAAGAAAACACATTTTTCATTACTTAATTATGATTTGCGTCTTTACCATGTCCTTTATGTAACTGGTCTGATTCTTTTTCATGTGCCAAGCACATGTAAATTCTTTTAAATATTGGGTGACTGTTTGGCTCGAACTCAGGATCTTTCTGTTGGCTTGCTCTTATGTATACCATGATAAATTAAAATGTGTAGCTATCTCATCTAAAAACTTAAATTGTTAGACAAATCATACTTCTGGTATATTTGTTTAATGGTAGTATATTAAAGTGTGTTACCATCTCACGTAAAAACTTAAGTTGTTATGGATAGCGTACTTCTATTTACTTAACTATTATGTCTCAAACATGATGTGTATATATCTTCGAAATTGACTTATTTGACAATCTTGTAGGGAGATCAAGCATCTATTATTGGTGGAGCAATTGAATTTGTTAGAGAATTGGAACAACTCTTACAATGCCTTGAGTCACAAAAGAGGAGGAGACTCTATGGAGATGGCCCAAAACCAATAGGAGATTCATCAAATACAACACCATCAATGGCAATTAATCAAAACCCTAGTAATCCTCATCAACCACCATTATTATTTCCTCTTCCAAATGAGTATATTGAAGCTGGAATTCAAGAAGAAACAGCTGAGAGTAAGTCTTGTTTGGCTGATGTTGAAGTGAAGCTTTTAGGGTTTGATGCCATGATCAAAATTCTATCAAGAAGAAGACCAGGACAACTCATCAAGGCAATTGCTGCATTGGAAGATATGCAACTTACTATTCTTCATACAAATATTACAACCATTGAACAAATTGTTCTCTATTCATTCAATGTCAAGGTACTTATAATTAACAATTGTTTCAATTTACGTGTCTTACTTTCTTTTCAGTCTGTTTTAAAAAAAAATGTCACTTTATATATTTAGTAGCTCTTTAATTCCGATATCCCACCTGACATGTTTAAAACGCAAGATTCAAAGGGAATTTGGTACAATATACACATCTTTAGTTTACGACTACAAGATTTAAAAGTCTTTCTTATTTTTTAAATTTCAAGTCCAATCAAACTAAGACACACGTGCATAATGATGTTTTTTTATTTTTATTTTGCAGATTTCTGGTGAAACGGGGTACACCGCGGATGATATAGCAAACTCAATCCAGCAAATATTCAGTTTCATTCATGCTGAAATAGCTCCATATGATGTCAACTAGTTGAAGACCATTTAATTTTTCGTTGTACTCTCTAGGTGGTGTGTTCTTTTAGACATCCTAGACATATCATATATAGAACATTAGCATAAGAATGCTAAATTTACTCTAGATATTTGGGAGCACATATGAGCTCTTGATATTCGCTATATTTAATGTTACAAATAAATTTTGATTTGAAATATTTGAGTTGTGCGCCCAAGATCCTTATGTAGATCCAATTTTTTTTCCTTTTAGAAAATCTTTATATAGATGTCAATCATGCACTCCATATATATTATATCATGTTAAAATTAAATATATAACCCCTTGGTCGGGAGAATTAGTTGTCTTGTATATAGTGGGCAATCATCATCTAGTTGTTTTTTTTTCTTTTGCGGGATTAAATTAGGCTCAAAGTTTATTTTAATTTATCGAATTTACAAATTCTCATTTTTGTTTACCCAATACTAGACTCATGTGTTATATGTTGGGAGTTTTTGCTCTATGGTACTTTATAATGCAGTACGGGAAGTATATAACTATTACAAGTATTCGAAAGGATAAACAAAGATTCAATAATTCAACTAGAAATCTGAAAATTACAATAGTTACACAAGAAAAGCGGAAATTCCGCTTTGTAGAAGATGGAAAAATGGAAATTGTTTTTTCTTTGAGTCGAGTGTAGCACTCTGTCCTTAAGACAATATTGCCCCGTATGTATCCTTTATACGTCCGGATAATTTGTCTCCCAAGATAAAACAAAGCAATGGAACCCTTGAGCAAAGGAAACTCAAGAGCTACCGTGAAGAATATTGAGTAACGAAATGATGCTTGGAAGTTGTAGAAAGAAAACTATTTTCGGTTGTGTATTTTCGTGTAATTGTTTTTGGTGTTCGCTTGATGCTCAACAATGGTGTAAGGGGGTGTTTATATAGGTGAGGGAGGGCTGATTACGCCCTCCATAATGACCAAATAATGGCCATTATGAAGGTAGTAAATCCACCAACATAAATGGAGAAAAGACCAACGAATTTGGCCATTATAGGAGGAGTAATTCAGCCAAAATAAATGGCCGAATTGAGTGCTTGGCAACTCGTTTTGACTTTGTTGTCAGTTCGGAAACTTGAGGGACCAAAGCGTACATCTTGAAACTTCGGGGACCAAACTCGTATATCCGAAAGAATTCGGTCGAACCGTACATCCGGAAACTCTCGGGATCAAAGCGTACTTCACGGAAAAGTTCTGCGGCCCAAAAAGATTATATCGAAGACCCACGGCCCACGGCCCCGTGACCCGTGACCGTGAACCCGGAACCGAGAACCCAGAACCCGGAACCGGACCGGACGGGCGGGCGGCGTGTGGTCTTTCCTCGAACCGAAGCACATCTAGGTCCTCCCTCCTTTAAACACATGGGATACCCCTTGGGGTCCCAAACCCCAAACCAATTTCGAGTCTTATATACACAACAATTCTTTCTTCCTCTACCGATGAGGGAGAATTACACACAATACCACACTTTCCATGCTTCAAACACCTTACTTCGTGAACCAATATCTCTTTCATTTCTCAATAAAATTTGACGATTCTTGGCCCTACGGTTATCTACGTACTTAGCAGATCATGCATGTCTGAAGAATCGAATTCTCCAATATGCGTAACACTAGTGTTTAAGCCGTTAAAGTTGGTCGGTCACAACTCCCGCCAAAGGCTAATTTCCAACAATCCCCTCTTGAAAGAGATTTTGGCGCACTCACATGGTGTCTTTTCATTTCAAAGCAATATTTCGGCGGACCGATGTTGCATAAGGAGAGGTAGCTTCAGACTTTGAACCTTCCATAGTTAAATACCATCGGACTTACTTACTGCGCGGTGAACGTGATGTCTTGAACCGTCAGTGTTTAGTGTAAGCCAAGTCAATGGTACCAACACAACAAATTCCATTACTCTCTTCTTCGTAATGTTTTGTCCGTTTTGGCCATGGACAACGTCTTGGATTCTTAAGCGCGTTCATTTTGAGGCGGCCCGTCCTCGCACTTAAATAGGTGGTCTCCTACAAGGTATCCTGCTATACCCCACTTCACAAGTGTTAGGAACCATTAAAAGTTTCCCAAAGACCTAACCTCGGTTGTTGAGGATCATTACGGAGTTTTGAAAACTTAACCTTTACCCATACCTGCAGAGATAGCACTTAACGTCTATCGCGGGAAAGGCTTTGGATTTCGTGTTTCTTTTCAGAGATCACTATCCGAAGTGCTCATGCTTCCACTGAAGCGATCAACTACACCTTTACAACTTAGTTTTCCCATTAAACCAAATTACTGGGATCTCCAGTTCGTAAGGTTGGGTTTCCACTGTATTGGTCCGTATATTTTGGGTTTTAAGCCCATTCCCCTAGACAGGCAGAACACTTGATCTCTGGATAGTCCCTTAGTTAGTAAACAAGGAAGTGACACCCGTGATGATCAACTGCCATACGGTCTTATGTCTCCGACAGATCCTGACAGATATGTCCAGACGCCGTCATCCATGTCCTTCCTAAAGCCGACCGGCTAGCCACAGTGTAGAACTACTGAAGGCACGTGTTTCTCCCAATAAAGGACGTCCTCTAATGAGTCGTGAAGTTACTCAACTTCTTTCATGCTTTGTCTAAAGCGATAAACTCCGATACCATCATGAATCGGTCGATGCAAGTTTGCTTAGAGGATTTTCCAAGAACCACCATACACATTTACTTGTGGCTTTGGTGTTCTTCGATCCGATGTCCGGTTGCATCACCGTGTTCTCTCGTAACCGCTGGACATCCGAATACTATAATCCGTAGATAAGCGAATAATTCAAATATCATCATATCCGACTTAACGCCTTCTATTGATCATGTATTAAGATCATCGGTGAACTTTAGTTCAACCGATCCGTTTGTTGGACGATACCGGATCGGTTGTAGTGTGTACAATACATTGAACTACACGTGACCCGAGCATATCGCTCCTTGTCTATGGGTGCACCATGATTCCAATCGGTTCTATGATTCATATCCATTGGTGGCTTCAACGAGATCGTCAACTATCGACCGATCTGTTTGATGTCTTAGAAATCCAATTCCTAAGATGTCATCTCGTGATACCCATATCTTTCATATCGAGACTTTGTTTCAATATGATTTTCACTCTAAGACCGTTGGTTTTCCAACTCGTTGGCTTTCTAACTTCGAGTCAATATTTACGTGATCGATTCATTGTTTCGTTTTATCCGAGACTTTCGGGACCAAAATGTTAACATTTCGGGGACCAAAATGAAAGTTCAGGAAGAAGCCCAATAGTTCAGCAAACCAATTCTGATCCTCTTCTTCCAACTCTCCGGTTGGGAAGGCTGTTTCAACACCCATGCCATGTAAGACTACAATGGCCCTGGATGTGAAGCTACTCACAGGGGAGCACTTTTTACAACCCAAAGGTTCTTTTCCCGGAGGAAGATTAACTATTACACGAGTATGGTTCTATATATGGAATCTATTTCTCTCTTTAGCTTCTTTCCAAAGCAGCGCTTTTGGAGATAACAATTATTTGTTAATTGTCCATGGTTCGTTCTCAACTATACAAGCTAGAAGGTATGGAACAAGTCTTTGTCCCCTCTTTGCTCCTTCTTGGTTCAACATCTAGAATCCCTGAGTTCTGCAGATCTGGAATATTAAGTTCCGGATATCCAAAGCAACTTTCGAGTCCGTAGATACGGAACGTCTAGTTCGGACAATCGAGCCCTCGCGGGTTCTTGTTAACCTTGAGCAATTACTCCTTTTTCCTTTTCAAGGAAAGTTATCTTATAACAATTCAGCATTCTTTGACGCCAAGAGGCGATAAGTACTACTGTTATTTACAGATCCAGTGGATATGCAATCTACAGTCTTAGGTCGAACTTGACCTGTTTCGGTAGTCCAACTTCTACCAAGCCACCCCACATCACAACTTTTGTATGTGAGATCCTTTCTATGTCTCACACGGAGAGTTATCCTTATCCTTATGCGGAGTTCTGTTGAGAATCGCATTAGCGGTAAGGATCGTCTTGCCCCACATAATTTGGGCATACGGCTTTGCGCTTGGCTAACACCGTTGGACTGAGGTGAGTAATGAGCAGTCGTTTAATAAACGATGCTTCACATTCTCCCCCTCTATCACTATGAATTTCTCAATCCGTAGGCTTAGTTGATTTTCAACTTCTGCTTTGTAGCGCTTATCCGCTTCAACAACTTCATCTTTGCTTTTTAACAAACAAAGGATTCCATACGTTGTACCATCATCAATAAAGATCACTACGTACTTGTCTCCCCCCTCTATTTTGTATAAACTTCAAATCACCCAAGTAGGTGTGACTAAGTTCTAGAGGAGCAGTGCTTCTTTCGCTATTCCCTTGACGGAATTTGGAAAGGCGATTTTGCCTCTTCATCTACCTCACATTTATTTTGAGGGTTTATGTCGAAGAAGGCAACAATCTCAACATCGTTAGCTTTTGAATGACTTGCTATTTAACGTGTCTTAATCTATGATGGCATAGACGCACGGATTACAAATATATCATTCATTTGGCTACAGACATACTGTACCATTCTTAGTTATTACGGACTGTTGGACTAGTCTCAAACCCGGCTTGACCAACGGCGTCCCTTAAACCAAGTTAGGGACATGTATCACATCATCTTAGAGTGATCTCATTCCCTGAAGTCCTATTGAGGACAACCTCTCCAACCCCTTCTACTTTAGAGGTGGTGTTGCTTCACATGAACAACCTCTTACCCATGGTTAGGGCGTAACCAGATCATATGTGATCCAGATATACAGCGGCCCACTCCGATTGCTTTGGCATCGAGTGTCCAATTTATTTTCTCGCCTTTTCTTTAGGCCTTCGGATCATTTAAGACACGGAAAGCGTGGCCCACCTTACTAGGTGTCCATTATTTTCCCTATGAAATGAATTTTGGCCCCACTCTAGTCGCCGGAGGCTTTATATGACCGAGTGTCCAATATCATCATATCAAAGAAATTTTGGCCCACTCAGTCGCCGGAGGCTTTGTATGATCGAGTGTCCAATATCATCCTATCAAAGGAATTTTGGCCCACTCCACGTCGCCGGAGGCTTTATGTGACCGAGTGTCCAATATCATCCTATGAAGGATCTTCTCGCCAAATAGTATGACAAAAGTTCAACGTCTTTAGCTTTTAGACTCCTTCCGTTAAGATTGGTGCCCGGATAATTCTTGGCGCTTACTTAAGAGTGGTAACGGTTTTCGCACAATCGGTGGATCTTACTCCTCGTATTTGCGAACATACTTTACACACTTTAATAATTACACTTAAAAGAACGGATCTTCTTAAGTCGTTTACAAAATCCAATCTTTAAACGGAAAAGAAGATGAGATTAAACTTCGATTTGTTAAAGCATAAGGAATATAAATTATTTTCATATTCCTCCTTACTTTAATCCATTTTTAATCGACATAATTTAATCTTTATTCTTGACAAGTAAGAAAAACTACTTATCCCAATTTCGGATTACGGCTCACTTCGATCACTTCATCAAACCGAGTGTCCAGTTCCTTCTTTACCATTATTCGGATCTTTGTCCGGGACGGATATAGGCCTTCTCGCCGCAAGATAGAATAACATCTTGATCTTCTCCTCTTGTCCCGTTGACATCCTCGGGCTCTCGAGAGCGCTTGTTTCCACCGGTCTTGGTAGCGGTGACACCATGAACACGTTCATCATCATCACTCTCTTCTACCGAGAAAACCATTTCCATATCCGATTTGGTCACACAATTTTTGACCGACATCTTTCGAACACTAATAGTAATACAATACAAATATTGTCTTAAGTTGTTGGGAGTGTTTGCTCTATGGTACTTTATAATGCGATACGGGAAGTATATAACTATTACAAGTATTCGAAAGGATAAACAAAGATTCAATAATTCAACTAGAAATCTGAAAATTACAATAGTTACACAAGAAAACCTGGAAATCCAGTTTTGTAGAAGATGGAAAAATGGAAATTGTTTTTTGAGTCGAGTGTAGCACTCTGTCCTTAAGACAATATTGCCCCGTATGTATCCTTTATACGTCCTGGACAATTTGTCTCCCAAGATAAAACAAACAATGGAACCCTTGAGCAAAGGAAACTCAAGAGCTACGTGAAGAATATTGAGTAACGAAATGATGCTTGGAAGTTGTAGGAAGAAAACTATTTTCGGTTGTGTATTTTCGTACTTGTTTTTGGTGTTCTCCTTGATGCTCAACAATGGTGTAAGGGGGTGTTTATATAGGTGAGGGAGGGGCGATTATCGCCTCCATAACGACAAATAATGGCCATTATGAAGGTAGTAAATCCACCAACATAAATGGAGAAAAGACCAACGAATTTGGCCATTATAGGAGGAGTAATTCAGCCAAAATAAATGGCCGAATTGAGTGCTTGGCAATCGCTTTGATCGTCATTTCGGAAACTTGAGGGACCAAACTCGTACATCTTGAAACTTCGGGGACCAAATCGTATATACGAAAGAATTCGGTCCGAAGCGTACATCCGGAAACTTCGGGATCAAACCGTACTTCCGGAAAAGTTCTGCGGCCCAAAAAGATTATATCGGAAGACCACGCCCCACGGCCCCGTGACCCGTGAACCCAAAACCGAGAACCGGAATTATATTGTTCTACCCTTAGATGTCCAATCCCAAAATGTAAGGGATATTAAATATAATGTCTCACATTAGGTGACATGATGAGTTGTTTTCTTCTTATATAAACTGAAGTAATTATAACTTCATAAATTAATTTTTTTGAGATTGAGTTAGATTTAAACTTTATTTTCTTTATTGAACATCGATCATTGCTAAATTAAAGTTATATTTTATTTGTTGTGTAACAGATACATGCCCCCAAAGCACGAAGTCGCCAGTTTTTTTTTCTCTCTCCAATACAATACCAAAGTTGATATCAACATAGATGTGTGTAGGGAATACATGCTTGATAGTGTTTTGTGGAGGAAGAATAAGAGTGGCTATATATTGTGGCATTGTCTCCTGTAGTGTTTAATAATCGATTGAAACTGAGGGGTCGCTATTGTCTTTTAACAATTACTATATGTATCTGACTTAGGGAAGGTCCACGTGCCCCAGTACCTTGTTTTTAGAGAGGGTTTGACTTGTCAGGACTAAATCTTGGGTGTATTAGGCTGACATTAGATATAGTGATACCATAACCATGCCCCTTTGTAGGGTCTCTTCCATACGATTTAAAATTTATGTGTGAAGCTCTCTTAATTAAAGATCATGAGTATGAGTCCTAATGTGAAAATTTTTTTGATAAGGAGCGCTTCTTCCGAATGGGCCCTATACAGCGCGATAAAAGAAAAGAGTATGAAATTTGTTGTTGGATTCATAATGTTAAGAGTTTCATATCGGATATGGAATTAAAACATGGACTCCTTATATGGACTTGAATAATAAATATTTGCCCTAGACTTCTGATACCATGAAAGAAATAATCTCTTGATTATTTTCATTAATGAAGAGGTATATACATGATATACAATATCTAAATATGAAAAATAAATCCACCTTTTCCTAATACAAGACTAATACCTAGTCCTAATATAATACTAAATCATAATTACACTTGTACAAAAATTCTACAAATATGATAATTTGTGTCATTAATTTTCGGTCCATGGTATACACGATTTTGACCGTGTATACCTTCTATCGTAAGAAAATGAATCTTGGGCCTAACTCAACCCAAAAGCTAGCTTGTAGGGTGATGATTATCCAAGTCTATATAAGGAGTCCATGTTCTCATTCTATATCCGATGTGGAACTCTTAATACTCTCTCGCACGTCAAGACCTTGTTAACTGGAGTGTGGATAATATAATTTGGGGGCTCAACATCGGCGAACAAAGAATTGGAATGAGCATGCCTCTGATACCATGTAAAGAATGAATCTTGGGCCTAACTCAACCCCAAAAGTTAGCTTGTAGGGTGAGGATTATCCAAGTGCGGCATATAAGGACTCCATGTTCCCATTTCATATCCGATGTGGAACTCTTAACACACAACTTGTTTTAATTACTAGATTCACAATTAAATATTTTTACATATAAATCTAATAGATTTTTCTAATACAAATACATGATTCAAGCAAGAATTACTAAGTTAATATGTCCGAACCCATAGCTAATTTTGTAGCTCCGCCTTCAACCCTTGGTCCCCTATCCTAAGAATTTGCACAAGAGGGTGTGGTATAGCAATGAAGTGTATTGAAGTTTCAGGTTTAAATCTCAATGGACAAAACTATTAGGTTGTTCCTTCTCATATGTTCAAATTAGCTTTAGTGAACAGAATTACCTACTGATGAGAATTAACAAGTATTTCGTAAAATTAGTCCAAATATGCGCAAGCTGCAACACTATTATTTAAAAGAATAGAATTTGGTAGTCTTTTATTATCATTCGTCACTTATTCAAATTTTGTTTCTTTTTTCTGGTCATATTTGCATTTCTTTCTTGCATGCATGAAATGAATGGCACATGGGTTGGCCAGGTGGGGTTTGTTTCTTTGTACGTTTTGTTTATGCTAACGATGTTTTAGAATTTAGATGCATGAATCGCAAATAGAAATAGTTTTAGCAAAAAAAAAAGGAAGAAGAAGAAGATTATAAGTTGCTCCTTAATAATAAAAAAATAACAATCGCGGTACAAAGTATCTTGCGTTAGCAGGGTTTGGAGAAGGGTCACACTCCCAAAGAATATGATGTAGACAATCTATTCTAATACAAACATTAATGACTGCTTCCACAATTCGAACTCGTGACCTATAAGTTACTGTGAGATAATTTTACCATTGCTAAAACAACAAATAAACCTGACTAGATGGCCCTTTATTATAAATTGCCGTTTGTTACTGAACATGGTTAATTTAACAATAGATAGAGACCTGAAAATTGAGGTATCTACAAAGGTCAACCAGACAAGAACTGGTCCTGCTCCTAACAACACATGCATCACTTTGGCTTTTAGGATACTTACTATTTTCACAACCATTGGACTTCTCTAACTGTCCTGATAATATCATAGCCTCTGTTGACCTTTTTCTTATTTTTTATTTTCTAGAATGTTGGTAAGGAAGGCATTTTAAGTTTTGACAAAAGATGATTGCGAAATAAAAAAAAATGTTTTTTCAGCTGGCCTTTGGCATGAATACTATCAAAGAATGTGGTGCAATATATGGGGTTGTTGTTGGTTGTTACAAAAGTTGCAGGAAACGGAAATTACAAACAACTGCTAATGTAAGAATTGAAATTACAATTCAACTAGAAAACTGGAAATTACAAAGATGAAAATGAAAAAACTATTTTTCTGTTTGTGCTGAGTCGAGTGTGGCACTCTGTCCTTAAGACAATATTGCCCCGTATGTATCCTTTATACGTCCTGGACAATTTGTCTCCCAAGATAAAACAGCAATGGAACACTTGAGCAAAGGAAACTCAAATGCTACCTTGAAGAATATTGAGCAAGGAAGGTGTAGGAAGAAACTGTTTTGCTTGTGTATTTTCGTGTATATAGCTAGTATATTTTTTCGTGTTTCTCAACAATGGTGTAGGGGTGTTTATATAGGTGAGGGAGGGGTACATGTTTAGTCGCTCTCACATGACCATTATTGGCCAAATAATGGCCATTATGGAGGTAGTAAAGCCACCAAATTAAATGGTGAAAAAGGCCAACGGAATTGGCCATTATAGGAGGAGTAATTCACCAAAATAAATGGCGAATTGAGTGCTTTGGCGTTTCGTTTTTGACCGTCGAACTTTTGATTTTACGAAAAACTTCGGGGGACCAAACCGTACATCTTGAAACTTCGGGGACTAAACCGTACATCTTGAAACTTCGGGACCAAACTATACATCCGGAAGAATTCGGTCCAAAGCGTACATCCGAAACTATCGGGATCAAAGCGCACTTCCGGCAAAGTTCATCGCGGCCCAAAAAGATAATATCGAAGGCCACGACCCACGGCCCACGACCACGCCCCACGGCCCACGACCCGTGAACCCGTGAACCCGTGAACCCGTGAACCCGTGAACCGGAACCGAACCGAGCCGGGACCGGACGGGCGGGCGGCGGCGGCGCGCGTGTGGTCTTTCCTTGAACCGAAGCACATATAGGTCCTCCTCCTTTAAACACATGGGATACCCCGCGGGGTCCCAAACCCCAAACCAATTTCGAGTATTATATACACAACAATTCTTTCGTCCTCTACCGATGTGGGAGAATTGAACTCAATACCACACTTTCCATGCTTCAAACACCTCACTTCGTGGACCAATATCTCTTTCATTTCTTAATGAAATTTGACGATTCTTGGCCCTACGGTTATCTACGTACTTAGTAGATCATGCGTGTGTGAAGAACCGAATTCTCCAACATACGTAACACTAGTGTTTAAGCCGTTAAAGTTGGTCGGTCGCAACTCCGACCAAAGGCAAATTTCCAACAATCCCTCTTGAAAGAGATTTTGGCGCACTCACATGGTGCCTTTTCCATTTCAAAGCAATATTTCGGCGGACCGATGTTGCATAAGGAGAGGTAGCTTCGACTTTGAACCTTCCATAGCCGAATACCATCGGACTTACTTACTTGCGCGGTGAACGTGATGTCTTGAACCGTCGGTGTTTAGTGTAAGCCAAGTCAATGGTACCAACACAATAAATTCCCTTACTCTCTTCTTCGTAATGTTTTGTCCGTTTTGGCCATGGACAACGTCTTGGATTCTTAAGTGCGTTCATTTTGAGGCGGCCGTCCTCGCACTTAAATAGGTGGTCTCCTACAAGGTATCCTGCTATACCCCACTTCACAAGTGTTAGGAACCATTAAAAGTTTCCCAAACCTAACCTCAACTCGTTGAGGAGCATTACGAGGTTTTGAAAACTTAACCTTTACCCACACCGCGAGAATAGCACTTAAAGTCTATCGCGGGAACGGCTTTGGATTTGGTGTTTCTTTTCGAAATCACTATCCGAAGTGCTCATACTTCCACTTTGAAGCGATCAAGCGAACCTTTACAACTTAGTTTTCCCATTGAACCAAATTACGGGATCTCCAGGTTAGTAAGGTTGGGTTACTGCCATTTATATCGTCCTTATATTTTGGGTTTTAAGCCCATTCCCAAACAGAGCAAGTCATCCGATCTTTGGGTAAGCCCTTTGTCAATGGGTCGCTATATTATCCTTTGATTTAATGTAATCAATGGATATTATACCCGTGGTGATCGGTTGCCTAACGGTCTTATGCCTCCGTCGAATATGACGAGACTTGCCGTTGTACATAGCATTCCGTGCCCTTCCTAGAGCCGCCCGACTATCGCGGTGGATCATTACCGAAGGTACGGGTTTGTTCCAACACGGAACATCCTCTAAGAAGTCATGAAGCCACTCGAACCTTCTTCTCCTACTTTGTCTAAAGCGATAAACTCCGATTCCATTGTGGATCGGGCGATGCAAGTTTGCTTAGAGGATTTCCAAGACACACGGCCCCACCACCAATTGTAAATACATACCCACATTTGGTGGACTTGGTGTTCTCTATATCGGATATCCGTTTGCATCACCGTACCCCTCTAGTACGGTGGATATCTCGAATAGTGTAACCGTAATTTAACGTGTATTTCAAGTATTGTAATACCCGATTCAACTCCTTCCGTGATTATCACTTGGATTACGGGTGAACCTAGCCAACTTATTGATGCGTAAGCAATATCGGGTCGGGTGCGGTTTGTTATATACATCAAACTACCGATCACCTGTGCATATCGCTCCTGGTATATAGGTGCACCAAGATTTTTATCAAGCTTTTGATTTGAATCCATTGGTGACTTTATCGGTGAACTCGTCTAACATCTCGAACTTTCTCAAAACATCCTCGATGTAGTGAGGCGAGATAAGACTAGCCGTCGGACGTCTTAGAGATTTTAATCCCTAAGATGACATCTCGCGATACCCATATCCTTCATGTCGAAGCATTGTTTCAACATGTTCTTAGTCTCTAGGATGACCCTAGATCGCTTCTGTGATTAACATGTCGTCTACATACGGGCATATCATAACAAACGAGTCGAGTTACCTTTCATGTAGACACATTTATCACACTCATTAATGGCGAAACCCTTCGATAGTAGAGTACTATCAAATTTTTCGTGCCATTGCTTCGGGGCTTGTTTTCAAGCCCATACAGAGATTTGACAAGTCGACGGACTTTCTTCTCTTGTCCTTGAACCACGTACCCCTCGGGTTGGTCCATATATATTTCTTCTTCCAAATCACCATTTAGGAAGGCTGTCTTGACGTCCATTTGGTGTATTTCAAGGTCACGCAAAGCTGCGATCGCAACGAATACCCGTATGGATGTCATCCGGGATACCGGGAGTAGGTATCAAAGTAGTCAAAGCCTTCGTTTGCCGATAGCCCTTGACTACCAACCTGGCTTTGTACTTGTCTATAGACCCATCTGCTCTGTATTTCCGTTTGAGTATCCACTTACACCCCAACGGTTTATTTCCGGAGGAAGATCAACCAACTCCCACGTATGGTTATGCGAGAATTGAGCCTATTTCACTCTCAATAGCTTCTTTCCGCAGCGGTGCTTCCGGAGTTGACAACGCCCGAGCAATTGTCCTAGGTTCATCATTAACCATATAGGCTACAAAGTCGGGACCAAAGGATTTATCCTTCCCGGCCCTTTTACTTCGCCTTAGATCCATATCCGGAGTCTCCAAGTTCGAGAATGCGGAACACTAGATTCGGATGTTCGACCACCTCGAGATTCGCTAGATCCGAACCATTTAGATCCAGGGCGATCAAGGACTCCCGGTTCTTGAGAGCTTTGTGCATAACTTCGCTTGCGAGAGGTTATGTCTTTCTCCTTTCTAGGAAAGGTACTTTCAAAGAATAGAGCATTCCTTGATTCCATTATTGTACCCTGGTGGATATCCGGAATATCGACTTATGCACTAAGAAGCGATAAGCACTCTGTTATTTCCATATCCGATGAATATGCAATCTACGTCTTAGGCCCAATCTTGACCTGCTTTGGCTTAGGTACTTCAACCTTTGCCGGACAACCACACACCTTAAAATACTTGTAGGTGGGTTTCTTTCCTTTCCATGATTCATATGGAGTTTTGTCCTTACCCTTATGTGGGACTCATTTCGAGAATCGTATTAGCGGTAAGGACGCTTCTCCCCACATGTTTTGGGGAAGTCGGAATTGATAAGCAAGGCATTCATCATTTCCTTTAATGTGCGGTTCTTACGTTCCGCCACACCGTTTGATTGAGTGAGTATGGAGCCGTCGTTTGATGAATAATGCCTTCTTGGGCACAATATTCCTCAAAAGGCGCTACATATTCTCCCCTCTATCGCTACGAATGGATTTAATCCGTAGGCTAAGTTGATTCTCAACTTCGCTTTGTAACGTCGGAACGCTTCAAAGGCTTCATCCTTACTTTTCAACAAGTAAAGGTAACAATACCTTGTGCTATCATCTATAAATGTCACAAAGTACTTGTTCCCCCTCTAGTTTGTGCAAACTTCAAATCACATATATCCGTGTGAATAAGTTCTAGAGGAGCGGTATTCCTTTCGACGGATCGAAAAGGAAGCTTGGTGAGTTTTGCCTCTACGCACACCTCATACTTATGTTGAGGGTTTATGTCGATAGAAGGCAACAACTCCATCTTTACCACCTTTGAATAGACTTGTAGTTTACGTGTCCTAATCTATGATGCCATAAATTAGAAGACTCAAGCAAATAAGAAGAAGACTCAACTTTATTTCCTTGACGCAATACTGAGACATGGCATTCACTTTGAAGAGGCCTTCACAGACGAAGCCCCTCCCCACAAATGTGCCATTTTTAGTGAGTACAAATTTATTTGATTCAAACACTAGCCTAAAACCAGCATTAACCAATAAAGGTCCGAAACTAGATTTCTTCTAATATCCGGGACGTGCATCACTTCCTTCGAGTGAGTTCCTTGCCGGAAGTCATCTTCGGGACCACCTTTCCAACCCTTAGCACGTCCAGGAAGCGTTGTTGCCCATGAACGCTTCTTGTCGGAGACCGGAGTGTACGTGGAGAAGGCATCTTTGTTGGAACAGATGTGTCTTGTTGCACCCGTGTCCACCCACCATCGCATCGGCTTCTCCACCAAGTTGGCTTCTAGCACCACCGCGAGAGAATTCCTCGATCATGTCATCCGGGAGCGTGTCCTTGACGACGTTTGCTTGAGCCTTGCCTTTTGACTTGGCTTTTGTTGTTGCTCGGTCTTGAGCTTGCGGCATTCCTTGATCCTATGACCAGGTTTCCCACGGTGATGACAATTACCTCCCGAACATCTCTCGCTGCGGGGGCTTTGCCGTCTTTCCGGAACTTCCGCTTCTTTCTTGAGTTCCCTTTTGCCTCGGCCCCAGATTCGCCTTCGCCTCGGCAGGTTGTCTACCCTTTGGCAAGGTCTTCTTATTATCTTCCTGGATTTGCGGTTTGATAACAAGCTCTTCAAAGGTCATCTCCTTTGTCTTGAGTTTCAAGTAACTCATAAACTCATTCCATGAAGGAGGTAACTTCTCAATCGGCGATGCAACCAAAAGCTGCTCGTTTGGTTTCGATCCTTCCAAATCCAGGTGATGTAGAATCATCTCGAAATTCTGGACTTGGGACATCAGCGTCTTCTTGTCCACCATTTGGAATTTTAGAAATTTCCCAACGATGAACTTCTTAGTACCCGCATCTTGTGCGTTGTACTTCTTTTGCGATTTTCCCACAGCTCTTTGGCGGTGCCAACGATGCAATAGGACCGTGTAGAGAGGGTCGCTAAGCGAAGTATATAGTTCTTGCACATGAAATCGCTATGATTCCATGCGTCACGAACCATCTTCATGCCATTAATGACATGGATACCAAGGCCCCCTTCACCCGTTTCATTGGGCGAAGAGTCCATTTCATCTCCGACTTGTGGAGGATCTTCCGTAAGGAACCGGCCATGCCCATAAGCGTTAAGTAAAACGGCATCTTTTCTTGCCATCTTTTGAATTCGATCCCATGAATTTTTCAGGGCGATCATGGTGGTGTGAAGAAGAGGGTGGAGCTCCGATGGCCGGGAAAGCGGCGGTATTCTTGCCTTGAGCGATGGCGAAGCAGCAAGCAAGAAAGGCGGCGGTGTTACGCCTTGAGCGATAGCAGGCATTGGTAGGGAAAGCGCAACAACATTGCCTCGAGAGCGCAGCGAGCGATAGCGCAACAACATCGGACATATTTCCGGCCATGTTATAGCGGTTTCGATGGAAGATATTGTCTTAAGTTGTTGGTTGTTACAAAAGTTGCGAAACGGAAATTACAAACAAGCGCTAATGTAAGAATTGAAATTACAATTCAACTAGAAAAGCGGAAATTACAAAGATGAAAATGAAAAAACTATTTTTCTGTTTGTGCTGAGTCGAGTGTGGCACTCTGTCCTTAAGACAATATTGCCCCGTATGTATCCTTTATACGTCCTGGACAATTTGTCTCCCAAGATAAAACAGCAATGGAACACTTGAGCAAAGGAAACTCAAATGCTACCTTGAAGAATATTGAGCAAGAAGGTGTAGGAAGAAAGCTGTTTTGCTTGTGTATTTTCGTGTATATAGCTAGTATATTTTTGTGTTTCTCAACAATGGTGTAGGGGTGTTTATATAGGTGAGGGAGGGCTGTTTAGTCGCCTCCATAACAAGCCATTATTGGCCAAATAATGGCCATTATGGAGGTAGTAAAGCCACCAAATTAAATGGTGAAAAAGGCCAACGGAATTGGCCATTATAGGAGGAGTAATTCACCAAAATAAATGGTGAATTGAGTGCTTTGGCGTTTTGTTTTGACCGTCGAACTTTTGATTTTTCGAAAAACTTCGGGGACCAAACCGTACATCTTGAAACTTCGGGGACTAAAGCGTACATCTTGAAACTTCGGGACCAAACTATACATCCGGAAGAATTCGATCCAAAGCGTACATCCGAAACTACTCGGGATCAAAGCGCACACGGCAAAGTTCACGGCCCAAAAAGATAATATCAGAAGGCCCCGCCCCACGACCCGTGAACCCGTGAACCGACCGGACGGACGGGCGGGCGGCGGCGCGCGCGTGTGGTCTTTCCTTGAACCGAAGCACATCTAGGTCCTCCTCCTTTAAACACATGGGATACCCCTTGGGGTCCCAAACCCCAAATCAATTTCGAGTATTATATACACAACAATTCTTTCTTCCTCTACCGATGTGGGAGAATTGAACTCAATACCACACTTTCCATGCTTCAAACACCTCACTTCGTGGACCAATATCTCTTTCATTTCTTAATGAAATTTGACGATTCTTGGCCCTACGGTTATCTACGTACTTAGTAGATCATGCATGTGTGAAGAACCGAATTCTCCAACATACGTAACACTAGTGTTTAAGCCGTTAAAGTTGGTCGGTCGCAACTCCCGCCAAAGGCAAATTTCCAACAGTTGTTGCTCCCTTAATTAGAGGTTTCGAGATCGAGCTCTGGGCATAAAAAAATTCTTTATAGGGAGCGCTTCGCTCGAATAGACCATACATCATGCGAATCCGAATATAATTGAGTTACAATACGGGTATTGGACATCATGTGGGAAACAAAAAAAAAGACGTTGGCATGAATAAATTGGATCTACGAAATGAGAAAATCTCAAATAAAAATCAAATTCATTCGTGGAACACCTTGAATTTTAGATTTGTCCATTTGTAGATTTGCCTCGTTCCACCGCTAATAATCCGGCCTAAATTAGTTGGTGTCGCCTATATGGATGCATGCTTTTATTATGCATTGTTCTTTAAATTCACATTGTGATTGTAGATTCTTAATTTGAATAACTTCACTGAAGATATGTTTTGGTCTTTGGACCTAACTCATCCGCTTTCAAGACATTTTACATAATATATAGTGTGTCGCACCATCGATCAACTTACGTGTTTGGAGGTCTACATACGTATGTCAGACATTAGTGTCAAACTATATCAAACGATCTCTCATTTGATCTTATGTCTGCTACTTGCACCAAGTGATAGATGCAATTGTTTCTAATCTTATTTGACATTATATGATTGTATCCGGCTTAATTAGCATGCACATCTTTATAACACTTATCATGTGGATATAATGGGCATTAAAGGCTCAAATATTCCCCTTCTATATAATATTGTTGATCCTAAAATCATTCAACATTACTTGCCTTTTTGCTTGACTTTTAGGTATCTACCTATCACATAGTACATAGTATATACTCCATCTTAGTTTAAAACTGTGTAAGGATCAATATTAAACTCAAGACTTTGCTACAAATGTTCAAGATTTAATATATATCTATAAAATTATTTTTGATATATACAAGTATTATTATTTCTTATATACATAATATAATTTCGGACAGGATATTCAACTAACCATCCTTCAATTTATACTATGCCACATGTAACGCCTCGTTCAAGACAAATGAGTAATCAAACTGAACCAAAAGAAAGTGACTCAAACTTATGTATAAACAGAGCGTTCATTGATTTGTTACGGTTCGTGATAATTAAAAACCAGCTAATATTTTGTAAACAGACTAGAATTTGTAATAAAGGAAAAAAGTTACTTGTATATGTTAATTATGTATATATCATTAAAGCTAATATGAGTTTAGCTAAGTGTTTCCCTCCGAAGTGTTTGCCGTTTTATCGGCTGACGAAATCGGACGACAAATTGATTCCTTAACTAAGCGATTTGGGTCGGAAGTGGAACTCTAACTTCCGGTAATGAGTTTCTCAACTACTCCAAAAAGCGTTAGAATGGTGATTGAGTAAACTAAGTGGTAAGAAACATAAATACAGCTAGAGTGCAATAAAGACGATAAAGACATAATGAAGTTATGTAAAAATTAGTTTCTTGATTGATTGTGTTCTCTTCTCTGTACAAATGATTCCTATATTTATAGTACAAGAAAAATAATTGTGACCCCCTATGTTAGCCATCGAACTACCCACTAAATCCACTAGCCAACTATGAGGAGATGGTGCCGATTTTTTCGCCTGGACCTCTAGCACGATCGACGACACTCCCTTATGGCTGTTGCTGGTTGCTACCTTTTCTAGAAGGTCCTTTGACTTGGTCTTCGAGGCGTCCGAGTATGTGTGGGTCTCAGCCATTCCTCGGAATTATGACTCGATCAGGCTACTGTAATAGCCGATGATGTTTTTCAGGCCGAGGGTAAGGACTAACGGATTCCGCTATGATTCCACTCAGTTACCGACTTAGAATCCTTTTCCACCTTCGGTTGTCACTTGATTCGGCTAAACACTTTTGAGTGTTAACAATTGACCCCCTACATTAACTCGAGTGCGATTGTCGAGTTGATGTATTCCAAAATGGTCGTCGTTTTGTGTGGCAGTCATAGGTGTCATTTCGTGTGGCAGCCGTATGTGTCATTTCAATCACGTTTGCCTTAAATGCATGCAATGATGGTCTTTAAACAAAAATCTTTTTCCTTCTACAGAAATGTCTCGGCTTTCACAATTAATTTCTAACGAATTTTAGTCGCACGTTTTGGACGAAAAGACTCTCAATAGAGTGTCAATCATATCTCCAAGAAAAAGAAATACTTAGGAGAGACATCCCCCCACCAAAAGGTTTCTCATTCAATCTTCTCGGCCATTCCCAAATTTCTCGCCTTCTTCAGAAAACCCTATTTCTTCATCAGAAAAAGAAAAACCATGTATTTATCTTCTTCTCTATCTCTGGAATCGGTTAGCACCCGTTTGGCTGTTGATGACCTAATCCCCACTTTTGCCTTCATAGATGAGCAACTAGTTCTCGCCCCTTTTGGTACATCTAAACAATATGACCTCCTTCTTTCTCAACATTTAAGCCTGGCGAACTACGATTTTTCGATTACCTGTGACTGGTTCATCGGCGACCGTTGTCCGGCTAGTCTGCGTATCTATCCGACAAAGATTACCAACTATTCTATTTGGTTGGACCGAGTGAAGTCGACCAAAGAAGTCGAATTGAGGCACACGGGTCTCTACGACGCCATTGTGCTGTCGGAGTTTGACTCCTCCTGCAACATCGGTCTTATATATACCTTTCTTGGTTACTGGTCGACCGCTGCCAATGCCTTTGTTTTCCCTTGGGGAATGATAACCCCCACACTGCTTGATGTGACGATAATACTTAGCCTTCCGATTCCGGGAGCCGAGGCGCCTGTCCTAAGCGATATAGATGTTGCCGATTTAGGCATCAAAGTCTCAAAGACTTCTTCAGGCTACGGCCAGTTTATAACCAACAACCGCCGAATATCGCCTCTTTCAGTCGATGATACCGAGCATCATGCTTTTTTGCTTTTTTGGTTTAGCCGATACTTTGTCTGTGCGGGCTCTTGTGCATTGTGAAAGAGCTGGAAATTTATGCGGCGTTAGCCGTTTCGGGGAGGGATGTCAGCTGGGCATTTATCTTCTTGACCTCTATTTTCATGGCTCTAGGTGATGCCCAAGCGAGGTTAAGGGATTCCAGAAACCTGGATACCTTAGCCAGTCCCATGTGGTTCCTTCAGTTTGTGGATCACCCTCTATTTTCTTGAGTTTATCTCTGATAAATTTGATGACCGTCGTTTTTCATTAAACCACTTAGTTTTAGCCGATACTCTTCGGAAAACACCCCTCGTGCCCCAGGATGCTTTTGCCGCAGTCTCCACCCCGCATGGTCTATATAGAGACCATTATACATATTGGCAACCGGTCCTAGAGAGATGGGCCACCCCTGATTGGGTCCATAAAGTAGCTGATGAGGACCTTACTTTCTCCCAGCGAAGGACTATGGTTCTCATATAGGGGCAGATTCTCACAGCTAGGGACTTGTTGGGTGATTTGAAGTTCACTTCTAGGAATAATAAATTGACTGCGGAGCCTTATCGGCCAAACTTTGTAGCAAGGCGATTCGGCCTTTCTCAGCACGTGTTGTGGCCCCACCGCAGTATTGTCAGTTCAACCCAACGTTGCATTCTTGATGCAGAACAAGCAAAGAAGTTAGCCGATCATAATCTTGACAGGCTCGCCCTGTTTGAATGGCAGTTGTTTCCCCTAAGAGCGAATACTACCGTCTCTTTTGATGATTGGTGGGATACGACGAAGGAGAAGTTTTTTCAATCTCCTTTAGATGTCTATTGTAATCAGTTGATTCTGTCGAGAAAAAAAAAAGAACCCGGAAACCTCTAAACCGTGGCCAAAAGAAGCCACTCTGAAAGCTTCTTCCTCTAAATAAGCTAGGCATGTTGCCTCAAGGTATTACGTCCGGTTGCGCAAACGAAGAGAAAAGGTAAATTGTATTCTACATATGTGTCGGCCAGATTGTTCTTGTTAATTTTTGGCTAACATCTCTTATGTATCTTTCAGCAATCCCATTTCCTCTAGTGTTTGTTGATCTTGAGACTACTTTTGACACCGAGTCCCCATTACTAAGGAAACCAGTGCCCAAGCCACTCGACGAAGTGGAGTGATTGTCATTTGAGATTATAGTGAGGAAGGCCCCCACAGATCCGGAGTTCCTATTCTTGCTGAGGAAGAGGAGGAAATTGAGATATACTACTTGACTGGCTAAAACACCTTCGCATCGGCTACTAATATTTATGTTATATGTTTGCCCTCCAGAGACCACAACTGATAAGGCGCAGACGGTTGCATAAAGCGTCTGATGCTCCCTTTCATATTGGCGTTTCGTCTTTCCCTGGCTCATGCTCCCGTGCATTCGCAGGACCCATCGTCTGCTGCCCTCAAAGCCACAGTTTGTTCTGCCAAGGCAGTCGAGACTTCCTATGTTGGGGGCAGCCGTAGAGGTATACTCTTTTTCTTATGATTGATCTTTCACTGCCTCTTGGCTCTTGCCTCTATACTGAACCTGTCCTTTCTGTACATGAGATCGCTGGAGATAATCCTTCGGCTGAAGCCCACCCAACTGACGACTCAGGGGTACCAGCCGAAATCATCCCGGAAGATGTGCTTTTGCGCTACTTTGGCTCAGTCGACATTGCATCTCCACCAGCTTCGCCTGTTGGCATCCATCGAAAGCGAGTCAAGGAGTCTCTAGCCAGGGGAATTCCAACCAACAAAGAAGAGTTCCATGCTCCGAGGGCCTCTTTGCTCCGTGTTGACACCCAATTTTATCCCATTTTTTTCGATTTATTTGCATTTTTAAATATTTTTAACACCTCAAAATAATTTTAATATATATATATATATATATATATATATAAAGGTTCTAATATCGTCGTCTATTCTCAATATCATTATTTATTATTATTATTCGTATTTCTACAACCATTTACCTTTCTAAAATCACAATCATAGTTTTTATCATAATAATATTCTATGTTATTTTATTTTCACAAAAACGACAGCGCAATTTTTATTTTAATTAAGCATTAAGCACTTCGCAAATATCATGTTTTTATTATTATCATATTATCATTTTTATCTTTACAATTTATATTTTTTTGTAAAACATCTTTCTAATAATAAAACCCCTTTTTATATTTTTTCAACCCACAAGCCATTTTATTTTTCCATCACCCAAAACATTTTCCAACCCAAAAACCCTTTCAGCCCAACCGAAACCACCTCTATTTCGGCCAACTACCCAAGCCCAAACCCCAGGCACAACCGGCCAGCCCAACACCCCACACCATTTAATCCCCAAACCCTAACACAAAAACAAAAGAAAAAAAACCTCTCCTCTCACCCTTTCCCCCCAATCGGTCGCACCCCCCTTGCCCGCGACCCCACACCATCACCCACACCACCGTCGGTCACCTCACCACCACTAACCCCTGACACCCGACACACCTCATACCCTTATCCCCGAAAATTCGCAACCTACCCCTTCAAATCCGCGACTTTTTGCCCCTTTTAATTTCAAATTTCAAACTCGAAATTAGAGGGGGTATGTGTTGAACGGTAGGGGAAACCATCTATAACTTTTTGTTATGCGTAATAGTACAAGCACTATTGCTTTTAAGGGGTTTGGTAAGAGGGATAAGTTAGTCCATCCTCTATATGAGATTGGTGAGATAACTTATTCGGGATATTTATCCCACCTTTTATCTCATATAGATGAGATTGGGTGGGATACCAAATGAATTATTTCACCAACCAAACATGAGATAATTCTAATCTCATGAACTAATAATCTCATCCCATCCTATCCCTCATACCAAACAACCCCTTAAAGGTTTCTGTCATTGGAAGACAAAATAATAACTATTAGCACATGTGTAAAGAATGGATTTGGGCCCAACTCAACTCCAAAAGCTAGTTTGTAGGGTGAGGATTGTCCAAGTCCATATAAGGAGTCCATGTTCCCATTCCATATCCGATGTGAGACTCTTAACACTCCCCCGCACGCCCATACCTTGTTAAATAGAGCGTGAATAATATAATTTGGGGGCCCAACATCGGTGGACAATGAATTGGAATGGGTCTAATGGATTTGGGTCTAACTCAACCCCAAAAGCTAGCATGTATGGTGAGGATTGTCCAAGTCCATATAAAGAGTCTATGTTCCCATTCCATATCATGGTTACTCCAGTTGATTCTTAGTGCTTTGGATGGTGATCAAGTGTCAGATCCCACTCTTTACAGGAGTCTTGCAAGTGTACTACAGTATCTCACTTTCACCAGGCATGATATTGCTTATGTTGTTCAGGAGGTATGCTTATTTATGCATGCCCAGGGAGCCTCACTTTAAGGGCACATTTGATTATGGTTTGCATCTATACCCCTCTACACCGGACAAGTTGTTGTCATATATGAATGCTGATTGGGCAGGTTGTCCAGACACGCGACGCTCCACCTCAGGCTACTGTGTGTTCTTATGAGATAATCTTATTTCTTGGTCCGCCAAGAGGCAACCCACATTATCCCATTCGAGTGCAGAAACAGAATACAGAGGCGTTGCTAATGTTGTTGCTAAGATTTGTTGGCTCCGAAATCTTCTTTTGGAGCTTCAGTGTCCATTATGTAAGGCTTCTTTGGTTTATTGTGATAATATATCCGCCATATATCTGTCTCATAATCCGGTTCAACATCAGCGAACCAAGAACATTGAGATGGACATCCACTTTGTTCGTGAGAAGGTTGCTCTCGGTCATGTCAGGGCATTGCATGTGCCTTTTTCATATCAGTATGCAAATATATTCACCAAGGGCCTTCCTAGACAGCTATTCCTCGACTTCAGATCCAGTCTTAGCGTCCGGCCTCCTTCCGCTCCGACTGAGGGGGTGTATTACACGTGTGTACTACTGTTGTATTTACCATATTTAGTGTTATGTAATTATGGTAGAACTAGGATCCCTGTTGTATATTGATTCTACATTGTACGCATATATATATATATATATATATATATATATTGTATTAATGAGAAAGACTCTCCAAGAGAGATTAATATAATTCTACAATAACTTTTCAAAAATACATATTGTTTTCCCCAAAAGTGATTATTTTTTAAAATATGAGGTGCTTGGCCAAATTTTTGGGAGAAAAATGAGTGTTTATAAGGAGTAGCAGAAGTTGTTTTTATGAAGTTAAAAAGGTAGTTTTTTCTCAAAAACACTTTATACACTTAGAAACACTTTTTAAAAGCTTGGTCAAACACTAATTGTTACTCAAAAGTATTTTAAAGTTAATTGGCCAAACACAAACACTTCTCACCAAAAGTATTTTTAAGAAAGGACTTTTGGAAAAAAATATTTTTCAAACTAAACCAATTATAAAAATTTGGTCAAACATGCTATAAGTGGGGGCATTTCTATTTTAGAGGAGGATAATATTGTTCAATTTCTTATTTACTTAAAAACAGTGGCTTAATTTTAAGTATTTATTAATTAAAAAATGAGAGGCTTACCTTTAAATAGCCGGGTGAAAAGTGACTATGTCTGCACTTCATCGGTTACTAAGGCTCTTTATTGGACCCAAGCCCAAAACAAAGCCCAAAACACATGCCATCACCATCAGCCCATCAACTCCCCCTTCGACTCCATATAACGAAACCCTAATCACACAAACTCCACAACCCTAGCCTCTTCCTTCACAGGTAAGTAAGCCTAAAAATAACCGTAGAAATGGTGTCCGGTTCAGGGATCTCGGCAAGGAGGATAGTGGTTGATGCTCGCCATCACATGCTTGGTAGACTTTCTTCAATTTTAGCTAAGGAATTGTTGAATGGACAGAGAGTTGTTGTTGTTCGTTGCGAAGAGATTTGTCTTTCCGGTGGACTTGTGAGACAGAAAATGAAGTATCTTAGGTTTCTTCGTAAGAGGATGAACACGAAGCCTTCGCATGGACCGATTCACTTTCGCGCTCCTTCGAAAATCCTCTGGCGCACCATCCGTGGGTTAGTTTTGCTTACATTTGTTTTAGAATTAGTAATTGATTGTTTTTGTGAATAACTGTGTTACACGTTATTACAGAGATACTTGTATACACACACATGTATACATACATTTGAGTTAGAATTTTTGATTTTGTTTGTAATAGATTTATTTTGTGATAACTGTGTGTATGTGTGCGATCGTTATTTGTAGATTCAGTAGTACTGTGTTAACCTATATGTATATATGCGTATAACTATACCTACTTCATGAAATATTAATTAAAATACCTTGAAATCAGTAGCATTAATGAGTTAAAATTGATGATAACTCTCTGTGCTCGCGCATTTGTTATTTGTAGGTTTAGTAGTACTGTGTTAACCGCGCTAGTACGGAGATACTTATATGTATATATGCGTATAGTTATTCATACTTCATGAAATAACAATAATTTACCTTGGAATCAGTAGCATCAATGAGGAGTAGTAGTTGTTTTGATGAAGGTTGATTATTGTGTTCTTTGTGTATGCGCATTTGGTATTTGCAGATTTAGTAGTACTGTGTTACAGAGATACTTATATATATATATATATATATATGTATAATTATACATCATGAAATATTAATTAAAATACCTTGGAATCAGTAGCATTAATGAGTTAAAATTGATGATTTGTTTTTAGTAGATTTATTTTCTGTGGGTTAGTTTGCTTACATTTTGATGATTTTATTTTAGAAGTACTTGTTTCGATGAAGGTAGATTTATTTAAGCATCGTTCTGTTCACAATTTTTTCAATTTGAGTTAGAATTAATGATTTTATTTGTAGTAGTATTAGTTTAGTTTAGTTTAGCTTAAGATACACTTATTTTGTGATTTTGTAGATTTAGTAGTAATTGTGTGTGTGATTTCGTTATCTGTAGATGCGGTAGTAATGTGTTACTCGTTAGTACAGAGATACTTATATATGTATATATGTACTGAGATAATTGCATGCATATACGTTTAGCTCCTCTGTCGCACCATTCATGTTTGTTTTTTTGCATTTTTTTCAATTTGAGTTTGAATTGATTATTTTGTTTGTAGAAGGTACTTGTTTTGATGAAGGTACATATATTTTGTGATTTGTAGAATCAGTTATTACTGATATGTAAATTCGTTATATGTAGATTGAATGCGGTAGTACCTGTGTTATTCTCTACCTAGATACATATGTGTGTATACACGTGAAAATCTGTGAATCAGTTAGTGGACTAACAATTTTTTCTAGTAATAGTATTCTAGACAGATTGTTTGGAACATACCTCTTTTTTTCTGGTGGATGGATGAGTTGCTAAAATTTGGAAACACAATAAATGATATTGTAAAGTAAAACACTGAATATTTCCGGTAGATGGAGATTCATTGGGAGATTGAAATAATGGATAATTTTCTTTGATATGCTGTACTTTGTTTAGATGTAACTTATTGGTACTCATGGCGGCAGATTTTAGCTGGTGTCTATAAAGAAAAAAATTGTCGTAGTAGCTGATGCTAGTTTGCAAAAACTTCATACTAGTAATGTGTAGTGGACTTTGGTATAGTGTCCACTTCAATCCAATTTTTCGAGTTTGGGTAGAATTTAGTCATCTAGAAGTAAGATTTTTAAGATTCAGTGATGTAGGCCTTTTCATCTAAGCATGCATGTTAATGAAGATATTGTACGATCTGCTGATTGAATTTGTCGTTCTAATGTCACCGATTATGTGTGAAGCTCTTATACCATTACGCGGTTGATTGAGTTGGATGGTTAGTTTAAATTCCGCCCTCCGTGTGTCTGATCATATCTAAGATTCTAAGTTTTTCTTTCTTAGGATGATTCCCCACAAAACTAAGCGTGGAGCAGCTGCTCTTGCCCGCTTGAAGGTTTATGAGGGTGTTCCACCACCATATGACAAAATCAAGAGGATGGTCATACCTGATGCTCTCAAGTAAGTTGCAAGGCCATTCAGATGCTTACTTTATTTTAATATCAATGTTGCTAACACTGACCTGTTTGCCCCGTTTTTGTATTTAGGGTGTTGAGACTCCAAGCTGGACATAAATACTGTCTCTTGGGTAAGCTTTCATCAGAGGTTGGATGGAACCATTATGACACTATCAAGGTGGGTTTCTTGCTTTCTCCTTTCTATTTGACCTACCTAGCTTGTTTTGAATACTGAGAATATACACATTGCCTTTGAGAGAACAGAGCAAGCCGATGAAACAATGATGCTCTAGTTCCGTTGCGGGCATATACTATTTTGAGTCCATTCTTTATCTCTGCAATTGTATTCCATCGATTGCTTTCATAGAAAAGTCTCACATTTGCTTATATTATTCTATATAAAATGTAGCCAGTATATTCAGAAGTTCGAATCTTCTGTCTGCATGTTATCGTAATTTAGATGGTTATAGGTTCATTCACACTGAGTCCTTCTTTCTATTTGACCTACCTAGCTTGTTTTGAATACTGAGAATATACGCATTGCCTTTGAGAGAACAGAGCAAGCCGATGAAACAGTGATGCTCTAGTTCCGTTGCGGGCATATACTATTTTGAGTCCTTTCTTTATCTCTGCAATTGTATTCCATCGATTGCTTTCATAGAAAAGTTTCACATTTGCTTATATTATTCTATATAAAAAGTAGCCATTATATTCAGAAGTTCGAATCTTCTGTCTGCATGTTATCGTGAATTTAGATGGTTATAGGTTCATTCACATTGAGCCCTTTCTTCTTTCTATTTGACCTACCTAGCTTGTTTTGAATACTGAGAATATACACATTGCCTTTGAGAGAACAGAGCAAGCCGATGAAACAGTGATGCTCTAGTTCCGTTGCGGGCATATACTATTTTGAGTCCTTTCTCTATCTCTGCAATTGTATTCCATCGATTGCTTTATAGAAAAGTCTCACATTTGCTTATATTTTTCTATATAAAAAGTAGCCATTATATTCAGAAGTTCGAATCTTCTGTCTGCATGTTATCGTGAATTTAGATGGTTATAGGTTCATTCACATTGAGTCCTTTCTTCTTTCTATTTGACCTACCTAGCTTGTTTTGAATACTGAGAATATACACATTGCCTTTGAGAGAACAGAGCAAGCTGATGAAACAGTGATGCTCTAGTTCCGTTGCTGGCATATACTATTTTGAGTCCTTTCTTTATCTCTGCAATTGTATTCCATCGATTGCTTTCATAGAAAAGTCTCACATTTACTTATATTATTCTATATAAAAATAGCCATTATATTCAGAAGTTCGAATCTTCTGTCTGCATGTTATCGTGAATGTAGATGGTTATAGGTTCATTCACATTGCTGATTTCACTTTGTGCCCCACTTACATAGTTGCATTGCTAATTGAAATTTGGATTTTATTTTCTTGTTCTGTGTTTACGTGGTCATTAGCATGTTCCTTTTGGTATTTGCTAACTTCTCTCTTGCAAACATGATTACTACAGGAGCTTGAGAACAAGAGGAAGGAGAGAGCCCAGGTTGCATATGAGAGGAGAAAGCAGTTGGCTAAACTTAGGATTAAGGCTGAAAAAGCTGCTGAGGAGAAGCTCGGTCCTCAACTTGCAGTTATTGAACCTATCAAGTATTAGAGTGTAAACTTAGTTACCTGAGGTGAAATTTTGTTGGATATTGAGATTTCAGCTTATCTGTCTTTTAAAAGATGCTACCTGTACTGCATGGTTCAGTTTTTGCTTCTAGTAATATTTGATCAGACTACATTGTTTAACTATATTTTCGAAGTTATTTATCTGTATGGGTTTATTGTTAAGCCTTTGCTATTCTACTCCTTGCTAATTTGAATCTTATTTGGGCTTTAGCTTAGCAATGAGCTTTCAGTTTTTAGTGATATTAAGGTGTCGCTGCAAATTCTAATGTGCTGCTTAGTTTGGCCAGTTTCAGTCTCCATAATACTTTTATGTGTAATGTATGGACGTTAGTATTCTATTGTTTGAGATGTGCATTTGTTCCATCTGATGACATACAACCATGATGTAGTTATCTTTGTCAGCAAGTGAGATTGGTTTCTCATCCTTGGTAAAATTGAAAGACCACTTTATAATGCTTGTATATAATCAATGTGCAATTAAGATTGTGTATAAAATGTTAGGTCAATCTTATGAGTCCCTTTTGAAATTTGATTCATATGTAGTAGTTTTTGTTGTACATTACTCTGCGGTCCCAAAGGTTTCATGTAAGCAGAATGACTGGGCATTGTATTTATGTGAATATTAAAGAAATACTTGGTACTTTGTGCTTCTTTTTAATCTGCTGTATGGTCAGTTGGATGTAGTGGTTGATTATGCCGTGGCCTTGGATTTACACAAGTTCATTATTACGATTGTGTCATATCGTAATAATTAACTCCTTTCATTTATAATCAAACGTTAAAACTTTCTTTTATAACATTTTATATAACGAAAAAAGGTCATATTATTGTAGCCTTTTTGCTCAACGCCAGTCTAAAAAAGAAAAGAAACAAATTCAATGGTGCAAAGAATCAACAATCGGAAGATTCAAATCTCAATAACGAATAAAATATTAAATATTCAGGACTACCAAATTATCCAATTTCTTAGACATGTGATTTATCTCACAAGGTTTAACGGAAAGTGAACAAAAAATAGGGAAAAATGATTTAAAAGCCATAGTATATTATATCATAGCTATGCTTCATCACGTGAAAAAAAATCAGATTAAGGCCACTTCGCTTGATTAGTACCATTGTTCACGTTCATACTTTCTAAATAATTGCAGATTCTATGCCTTTAAGTTTGTTTTTTGTTTATTTAAACCACCCATACTTTATTATTTTTACATATTAGAAAAATCACTTCCAATTTCCCGCTAGGAAAATAATATTTTTTCCAAATTTACTATTGTCCCTACACATTCACTTTTCATGTTAGACTCCAATTAAAGATCAATCAACGGAAACAAAATCTTCCTCAAATAATTTCTTTTAACAGAAACATAAAAATATTACTAAAAGAAAATCATAGTAAGCTCTTCAAGAAAATTACTTTAACATTTTAGAGCAGATTTTGCAAATAATTTGAATGATTCCCCCTGAATTTTTTTCTTTACTTAGATTCATATTTTCCATTTTTTAAATTTTTTTTCAAGAAAAGCATAACATCTCCTTATATAGAGTTGAATCCAAGTAGGGTTTTTTTAGTTGTTCTTGATTCCTTTTTATTATATTTTTCTTGTCAAAATGGCTTCTTTTCAATGTTTTTTCTGCACAATTATTTTTCTTTTCTTCTTCAATGGTTTTGCTGAACAAGGAAATTCAAGATTTCAGAGTGGTTATCATCATAGGAAAAAGCAAATAGTAAATAATTTGCCAACGGTGTATGTTGATCCATCTGGCCATGGTAATTTTTCAACTATTCAATCAGCCATTGATTCCGTTCCTCAAGATAACAAGAATTGGATATGTATTTACATCAAAGCTGGAGCATATAGGTACTCTTTTCTCACTTCAAAAACACTTTGCTCATTTGATTTTAGTCATGTTAGTACGTTTATTACTTTAGATCTAATATTTCTTAATTAAAAATCTTTTAGTGTCTTTAAATATTTATGTCAGTAGAAAATGTATATAACTTTTAGCGCTAGAGAAACTAAGCTTTTATGATATTTGGACTGAGACGGACTTAAAACTAAATGGCATGAACATTATGGAATTCATATAGCCGATCTCAACTTATCAGGGAGCGAGATATATATATATATTTGTATCTTTGATAGAAAATGTAAAGAATTTTTAATGCTAGCAAGATAAAGTAAGTTTTTATATTATTATACTGAGATGGACTTAAATAGAACGATATGAACAATATATATATAAGATTCCCCATTACTAAAAAAACCAGTTTCGAGCTGATGTTGCATTGAAAATTAGCTTGATGTTAAGGAATTTCCGATGGAAAGTCTATTGGAAATATAGATTCCGTAGATAATTCACATTTTAGTAGTAATATATATAGCCGATCCCAACTTATTTGGGATTGATGGATAATTATTGTTGTTATGGTATATCATATATCAAGGATTGACTTGTAGTTGAAATTGCATGCAGGGAACAAGTGAGAATCCCTAGAGAGAAGCCATATATCTATCTCAAAGGAGAAGGAAAAACAAAAACAAATGTTACATGGGATGGTCATGACTCTATTGCTACTGGTGCTACTTTGATCTCTGAAGCTGATTATACAGTTGTTAAGAGCATAACCTTTATAGTAAGACCGAAAAAAAATATTCAATTTCTTGGAACTTTATTCACTACTGGAAAAACGCGAATTTTCGACGGAATTTGTAGAAAATTGACTCGTCAGAAACGTTCCATCGATCCCAGATTTTCAACGGGAACATCTGTCGAAAATTCACATTTTTTTAGTAGTGATTAATTTTTGGTTTTGACAAAATTTAATTATGTTGATTTTTATTTAGAATTCTTATAACATTCCTCCAAAAGACAATGTTGTGATGCAAGCAGTGGCAGCTATGATTTCTGGAGATAAATCTACATTTTATAGATGTGGATTTATTGGAGTGCAAGATACATTGTGGGATGTACAAGGAAGACATTATTTCAAGCTTTGCACCATTATGGGAGCGGTTGATTTCATCTTTGGTGATGGTCAATCTATTTATGAGGTATTAATTTCCATTAAGAATATTAGAATTTAGATTATTTGCACCGATAATGTATTTACATTATTATGTAAAATTGACCTACAACAATTACAATTAGCTCTCTATTACAAAATCAATGTTAACAAATTTAAAAAATAGAGTTACAATCTGCTCTAACTAATTAAATTGCACAATAGTTTAAAAATTTATTACATTGGCGTACGAAAGTTAAATGCTAAACATTAACCTATTAATTCCTAGAATTAAGAAAAAGTAAGAGGGTGAGAAGAAGGTTATTAATTACCCCCTCCGTATTTTTCTTACTTTAATATTTCATCATAGCTTTTACTCTTGCATTTCTTTCCATTTCTTTAATATTTCATCATAACTTTTACTCTTACATTTCTTTCCAATCATTATCTGAAAGACAATTTTCTTGAGCCGATGATATATCGGAAATAATCTCTCTACCCCTCAAACATAGGGGTAAGTTTTGCGTACACCCATCCTCTCCAAACCCACTTATGGGAATATACTAAATATGTTGTTGTCTCCGTTTAAGTGAGAACATTTTCTTTTTCGTATGTTATAAAAAGAATGATAACTTTCTAAAGTTGAAACTTACATTTTTCAATTAACCTTTAATGAGAACTTTTTATAGCTACATAAATATTATGTTATATTTAACGAAATCTAGTAATCCTCTTTCTTTCTTGAGCGTCGTGTCTATTCAAACTTTGTCATTTGAAGTGGAACAAATGGATTATTTTCATTTCCTAAATGAGAAAAAGGGATACTTCAAACTTATCAATATGTACAATTCGGCTAAATATATTTATCAATATGACCGAAATATACAAAATTTATACAGTGATTATGTATATATTATACATAAATATACAAAACTTATATATTTGATAAAATTTTGTAAACTAGATCACCAAAAACATTGGACGGTAATAAACTAGTTGACCAAACTGTACATATGCGCAACTTTCCTAAGAAGAAGAAAGCACTTTTAATATTATTATTTTTTGTTTTATATGCAGAGATGTAGCATAGCAGTAAATGCAAGAATGATAAATGGATTAGTTGGGTTTATTACAGCACAAGGGAGAACACAACCTAATGATCCAAGTGGATTTGTTTTCAAGGACTGTGGAGTTTTTGGAACTGGGCTTACTTTCTTGGGCCGGCCCTGGAGGGAATATGCTAGGGTCCTTTTCTATAATTGCTCCATGTCAGACGTCGTCGTTCAACAGGGTTGGACTGCTTGGAATTTTATTGGTCGAGAGTAAGTTCCTTCACTTTCCTATACTACAAATCTTCTTACTCATTTAAGTTATGTACACTATTTTGGGGTATGACCTTGTAGGTGATATCAATTACTCTGTTCTCAAAACTCTGGTCATTCAGACACATCCCGCGATTTACTGGTAGTAGTGCTGAGTGACCGACTACTATCTCCAGGAATAGTCCGGCGTAAGCCGGGAAACTGGATATAAAAAAAAACTATTTTACTTAAGTTGTATACGCTGACGTAGAAGCTGATATAGGGGTATTTTAGCGGGGTAAAATTCCCAAATAACCACTTTTCAGTCATTTTATTAAAATAGGCAATGTTATGGAATTTTAAATTCAACCGGCATTGTCATTGAATTTTACTTGTAGAAGTTTAAAATTTTATGAATCTGAATATTTTAAAAAATAAGGTTGAAAAGTGCCCAATGGGCACTATATATGCATCTTAGGGCTCATGTCAAGGAGTACTCATACTTTGAGTTCAATCTCGAGACCTTTTAATAGAGTTGGATGAACATTTTATCATTCCATTACATCTTTTGATGGTAAAGTTATTTGATATTTTACCAATTATCAATTAATGTTCATCATAGAATTTACATGATAAGTACTTTGAAGATGACAATTATTTAAATATATGCTTACATTCTGTAGAACATAAACTTTTTCTTTAGTGCTCCTTTGCAAACAATTCTTTGATCATGTAATCAAATATTTTGAGCGACTTTTCGAAATTCAATGACTCTTTGTTAAAGCATTAGTTGTAATTTAATAAACTTTTCAGATAATGGTCTTTTTGTAATGTAATTCTTCTAGTTTTGCCTTTTTAATATAGATTTTTTAGTATTGAAAACATATAGTTAACTATGCTGGTACCCACGGTCAGGGTACAATTCAAGTATAACTCAATTAGATGAATTTCTCTAAGAACGTTCATATTAAATTTGGTTCAATATTCTATTATAAAATCATTTTTGTGGATTGTGAGTGGGGTATTGCACATTTTATAAATTTAGATACTTACAAAAGTTGAAGGTTATATGTAACAACTTATGAAAAAATAATGTAAACCTGATATCGTCTGCCCCTTCCTCAAAATTCCTCACATAGCAGGAGTTTAATGTATTCGACTTCTTTTTAACTTTCTCATTGGCAATTTATATATTTCTTCATCATCATATCTCACTTGTTTATGATACAGGAGTCAATTGACATTTTCTGAGGAAGATAACAAAGGAATTGGATCAGACACTACACAAAGAGTGTCATGGAAAGCCAAATTGAGCCAACAAGAGTTACAACAGTTAACAAGCATCTCTTTCATTGATAATGAGGGTTGGATTATGAAGCAACCCGTCAAAGTACTATAGTTAATTAGCTTAATTATGGCACTTAATTAGTATTTTTACTGAGGTGAATGAAAGATCCACGTTCATGTGTCAACATAGTTTGCCTTGCAAGAATGTAACAAAATTACTTGTAGAGACTTTAATTTGAATCCTAATAGACCAATTTGAATCTTACGTGAGATTTTACTTGGTTATGTTGTTGGTGTTGTTGTTAGATGTATCCTACCCCTCCTATTTTTGTTAGACATATGTTCATTATTTTAAATTATATCAATTTGAGTCCATTTTCTCCTTGATTGAGATTATTGTAGCATAAATGGTCCTTTTTAAAATATTTTACGTTACATTATACTATATGCAGAGGCGTATTCAGATTATTATGTTACATACAAGATAATCTTGATTGTTTATGTATATATTTTCAATTGATAATAACATGTTGTGAGCCAAGAGTATATCGGAAATAACTTTTCTATCTCTTAAAGTAGGGGAGGCCTATGTACACTCTACCCTCCTCAAACTCACTTATGAGATTATACTGATATGTTATTATTTTGTTGTAATATTAAAAAAAAGGCAAAGCTAAAATATGGATTCTCCGTACGCGCGTGTCCATATCTCATAATAGTTTTAGAAAAGCACATAAATATTATATTAAAAATGTATATTAAGTTATTACTCCATCTGTTCCAATTTATGTGATGCAAAAGAAGCCGTTCCTGGAAATGATGATTATTCATCATATATAGCTAACTCAATGAAGAAAAAAATTGCTAGCTCATTTACAGAAATCCTAAATCATTAGTCAATATATTCAAATTAAAATATATCCAAGTATTATATACAATTCGGTCTTGCAATAGAATAAAAATTAAATTACTTTCCCTAGATACAAACTATATTGTATATAATTTCTTTTTCTTCTACCTCTATGATAACCATTTAACATAAACGAGGGCTCTTTAACCATACACTAAGTAACCAATAATTATTTATTTGCATTCAATGTTTACATTCAATAAATGAAATTAACCTTAACAATAAAAGCTTAAAATGAAAAAATTATATATAACTTATCATAATTAAACTATATATAAAACTCTTTTTCTTTATCAATTTTGTGTAAATATTAAATGTGTAAAAAGGTTCTATGTTCTATTTGTTCAAATCCTAAAACACCATATTTAACAGGTAAAACAGTAAAAATAAAAATGGAGTGCGCCCAAAAAGAAACAGAGAACAGAAAAACCAAAAAAAAAAGAAAAAAAAAAAAGAATAAAAGAGTGCTCATTGTAGGGCTTGCCATATTGAGGTTTTTGAATTTGCCCACAAATAGGAATACAAGGGCGAAAGGACGACCCCCACCCCACCCCCACCCCAATGACGAGTCACTTGATAAATTAATATTTACTCCTTTGAAATTCATTGAACAAATCTCTGCCTTTTTTCTCCATATTTTCTGGTAAATCTCCGAAAAATCTCTTCTTTTGATATTTAGTTTGTTTATGTTTTTATTTAGATTTTTTTCCAGTATCAAAATTTTGACTTTGTTATCTGTGTGATTGCTTTAAAATGCCGACGATGGAAACAACCTCTCTATCTTGGCCCAGGTAGATGTAAAGTATGCGTACATTAAACTCCTACCCCACTGGGTATGTTGTTGTTGTTATCTGTGTGATAATAGTTGGAATGAAAATTGAAATCTTCACTAGACTTGCAATTTGTTCACCCACTTCAATACAAAGCTAATTTTTTGTTTGTCCATTCTTAACTGTGTTTATTAGAACGTTGTGCTTCTATGCGTTTATCTATCTCTCTCTCTCTATATAAATATATACATAATGCACTATGAATTCAAACGTTTTTATGTCAACTTGACTAATCAGTTATATGTAGAATGTGTTGTTAGCTGTATTTGGTTTGAGCTTAAACTTTTGTGTACACTTGCTGAGTACTTAGCCAGCCGTTTGGCCATAAGATTTTCACGTTGAAACTTGAAAAGTTGGGTTTTTGAAGTTGTGTTTGGACATGCATTTTATTTGGAAAAATTTGAAATCTTGTGAGTGGAAGTGAAATTTCATTTTGAAGATAAATTTTCAAAATATGATCTTAAATCTATGGCCAAACACTAGCTAAATTACTTATGCAATCGGGTTATTGAAAAGCAAATCACGAGTAAATGTCTGTGGTAGGTGCAGATTGATAACCTAAAAATGTTCTAACTAGCCTACTATAATCGATTAATTTACACAAAGGGGTTGTTTGGTATGGTGTATTAGATAGAATAATGCTGGTACTAAATTTTAGTGCAATGTTTGGTTGCAAATTTAAGTTTAGTGCGATTAAAAGTTTAAAACCAGTATTACTTATATGCCCTATTCAGTACTATTCTTATACATAGTAAATCATGGCATTATCAATACCCAGTACTATTCTTGTTCTAATACACCCTATTCAGTACTCCCTCCGTCCCAATTTATGTGGCACCACTTGACCGGGAACAAAGTTTAAGAAATAAAGACTTTGTTATGTTTACCAAATTGTCCTTACTTTAGTGCCTACTTTTGTTGACTTTTTCTTCACAATAATTACATCTTCAAAATTAAGTGGGATCCAACAAGGGTAAAATAAGGATGATGCCATTAAATAGTTGTCAATTAAGAAAATGTGACATTCTTTTTGGGACAGACTAAAAAGGAAATGGTGCCACATAAATTGGGACGGAGGGAGTACTATTTAGAAATTATGCAATGCATGTTATTTAATACAATAAACCAAACATTAGATAAAAAAATAATGCCAACATAACTAATCCTAGCATTATTAATGCACCCTATTCAGTACGATTCTTATACACCCTACCAAACGACCCCTTTCTAGTGTAAAAATTATTTGCACTGTCAATGTATGCAAGTTAAATCCATTTGATTTTTGTGGTTGTTTTTAGGGAATTATGGGGAAAAAGGCTAAGAAAAAGGCCAGAAGTGGTGTCAAGGAGACGCGGAATCCCGTTGCATCTGCAAATCCTATTGATCAAAAGAGTCTGAATACTGATACTCCTGATGATGCAGTTCTTGTTGTTGTAAATGAAAGAAAAGGATGTCCACATGTTGATAAGGTTATTGATGTGGACAAAGTCTCCGCTAAACTTGAGTCTTCGGAACCTGTTAGGTGTGAGAATTGCAGGGAAGGTGGTGCTGATAGACGAGCTAGTAGGACAAAAGGTAAAAACAAGGGAGGTGCAGATCCTAAGCAGAAGTCTAAAGCCATTTGGATCTGTTTAGTATGTGGCCATTTATCGTGCGGAGGTGTTGGATTCCCTACTACACCTCAGAGCCATGCAGTTCAGCATGCGAGACATTACCATCACCCCCTCGCTATACAGTTTGAAAATCCTCAACTGCGCTGGTGTTTTCTGTGCGATACACTACTTCATGCTAAGAAAGTAGAGAATAGCAGTGAACAAAAAGATGTACTCGGTGACATTGCCAAGATCATTAAAAGGCATCCGTCTGAAGGGCCTACGATTGATGTGGAAGCTGTTTTCACTAGCGGGGTTAAATTAGAAGCTTCTGCTTCTGTTGGTTCTGATGGAAAAGGTGGTTATGTAATTAAGGGATTGGTTAATTTAGGGAACACATGTTTTTTCAATTCAATAATGCAGAACCTACTGGCAATGAATAGATTACGGGATTACTTCCTTAAGTTTGATGGTTTTGCTGGTCCTCTTACCGCTGCTCTGAAGAAGCTCTTTACTGAGACGAGCAATGAGGCTGCCTCGAAAAATTCTATAAATCCAAAATCTTTATTTGGTTCAATATGTGCCAAGGCTCCACAGTTTCGAGGATGCCAACAGCAGGACAGTCACGAATTGCTTCGTTGTTTACTTGATCGTCTGTGTTTTGAGGAATTGACCCTAAGAAAGCGAATCGAATCTTCTGAGGATGGCGGTAAATCTCTGAGTTCATGTCCAACTTTTATTGATGACCTCTTTGGTGGTCGACTCTCTAGCACTGTTAGTTGTCTTGAGTGTGGGCACACTTCAGTAGTCTATGAGCCATTCTTGGATCTCTCGTTGCCCGTTCCCACTAAAAAACCTCCATCTAAAGGAGCTCAATCAGTCTCCCATGCCAAAATACTACCTTCAAAGAGAAGGGGAAAAGTTCGACCTAAAGTTAGCAGTTATGCAGCTTATCTTAATGCTCAAAGTGCTCAAGTAAATGGAGAAAAATCTCTCAGCCATGTGCATCCTACAGTTCCTTCTGACACATCACTAGAATACATTGATGCTAGTGCTATGGCTGATGATATGGGTTTAACTTCACATGACTTATGTTCCATTCAGAAGTCCCATAATGAGCAAAATTGTGAGGGCGTAACTAGGCAGTTGACTTCAGTGGATAACTCAACATGGTTGGATTTTCTCGATCAGGATACACCGCCAAATGGTGATGAAGAGGCTTCACAAGTTGATCACATCCTGACTAATCAGGGTTCCGAAACTGGATCTGTTCAACCTGTTGACTCTTTGCAGAATAATCTGGATGCTAATACAGAGATGAAGTTGACATGTACACACAGCACTTGTTCTCCTAATGATTTAATGTGTTTGGATGATCAAGGACAATCCAAATCACCAGACTGTGATATAGCTTCTGAATTCAGTAAAAAGTTACTGATTAAAGAATCTGGAATGACAGACGTTATAAATGTTGAGCATAGCTCAGCATTCTGCAGCCAGATCTGCTCTGTGGATTCAAATCTTGGAACAGATTCATATACGAGGCTATCGGAAGATGAAGCCCCGTTACAACTACAAGAGTCAGAGATTCTGTTGCTTCCTTACAAAGAAGTAACCTCAACTGCTGACGACATGTTAAAAGAAGGTTGTGAGGTATCCTCAGCTCCTGTTGGTTGTGAACAAGATTCATTAGACTTGGATGGTTTTGGAGATTTATTTAATGAACATGAACCTGACTCTGATGCACAACCTTCTAAACAGCCTTTGTGCAATGCTGCTGTTTCAAACATAAGCGAGTCTGATCCGGAAGAGGTTGATAATACAGATGCTCCAGTATCAGTGGAGAGTTGTTTGGCTTATTTTACAAAGCCCGAGCTTCTTTCCAAAACTGAACATGCTTGGCAATGTGAAAATTGCACAAAAGTTCTAAAAGAAAAGAGAATGAGATCTAAGAATAAATTGACGAAGCCTAGATCACATTGTATGGTGAATGGGCACGAGGAAAAAAATCCAAATGGTGTGTCTTCTTCAGGAATATCTCCTCCTTCTGGACTGAGTAATGGAAGTACAGATGCATTAGAAACTTTTGAGGACAGGTTGTTGTCCCAAAAGGGAACCAGCACTCGAGCTGAGCGAGATTCAGTCTCTTGGCTATCAGAAAATTGCGCACAGGAAACTCATGGTGAAGCTAATAGTCAAGTGAATAGCGATTATCAGAGCAATAAAGTTCAACTGCATGAAGCTCCGCTAATTTCTGCTAAATCTGAATCTGAAGAAAGTGAGAATGAGGAGACGGACCTTAAAAGAGTTAGAGTTGAGAGGGATGCAACTAAACGGATCCTAATTGATAAAGTCCCTCCTATTTTGACAATTCATCTAAAGAGGTTCAGTCAAGATGCTCGGGGGCGGTTGAGTAAGCTGAGTGGCCATGTGAATTTTAGAGATACTGTTGATCTCAAACCATATGTTGACACCAGGTTTGTTTAATTCTCCGTCATTTTGGGCATTTAAATATTTCTGGACTTTTGAGCATCCCTTGTTCATTAGACTAAAATTCTGATATTATGATTCATATTTTTCAGCAAAAATTCAACAAATAATGGTCAGTTGGTCAAGAGCTTTGGGGTCCATATTAGGAAGTTTAGAGACAAGCTAGAGGTCTAAAAAGCTGCAAGGCAACAGTAGATAGTATGATGTATAGTTCTTAATTAAAGATGAGAATTGCTTCTTGAAGCTGAAGATGGGTGATTTTAGCCTTCATTAAAAGGATTTTTCTTTTTTCTTTTTGAGAGGACATTATTTGCGGGTTAATAAATTGGTATTTATCAAGATCTCTGGCTTTACTAAGCTTTGACCTTTAAGCCAACCCCTTTGGATTTTATCAAGATCCCACCTCCCACTAGCACATGTACCGGGTAACTCTGTCCTCCAAGGCTTGGACAAATGAGATGAGTTATAGCCACAAAAATGTCTTGCTTGTTTTAGACCACAAGTTTCAAAAGTCTTTTTTTCTTTCTTAAACGTCGTACCCAGTCAACGGGACAGAGAGAATATAAATTAAGGGCTTTTTATTTGAAATAGTTTTATGACAAAATTGACCAGGATAGGTCATGCAGGACGTCAAATGAATCCTGGCAAGCTGAAATAGCTCTCATAACCTTGTCTCACAGCTCTGCTTGCTGATTTGCTTTCAGTTGTGTCGTCGCAAGATAAGCTTTTATCAGTTCTCCTTTACAGTTTTAGAATTCCTCCAAGTTGTTCTGGTTCATCTGTCTGTATTTACAAGGATGTGCTCATAATTGCTCTTTTTCTGGACTAATAACCGATCATTTTGTTCCCACTGTCTTAAAAAAGTTACGTACGTATCGTTTTGGGTTTACTTTTTCCTGAGGGCAGGGGCCTAGGAAGGCAAATCTTCCTCTTATTCAGAAAAATGAAAAAAATCATCGTAGCTCAGCCCGTTCTACTCTGTAATTATTTTCTTCCTTTTTTAAAAAAAAAAGGGCAGCCCGGTGCACAAAGCATCCCATGTTAGCAAGGTCCGGGGAAGGGCTGCATATTTTCTTCTTTTATAGTTGAATATTATATTGTAGAGTAGAATAGTAATATGTTGAGGCTTCTAGATGAGAGTTGTATTCAGATGATTTCTATAACTTGATCAGCATTCCAGAGCTAAATAATTTGAGAATAATTATGTGGAATGTAATCCATGAAAACAACAAAGTACTGTACTAATGTGGAATATAAAAAACATGACAAGCGTATAATAGAGACCAGATGTAGTTTGATAAACAATGTGTTTTGATGAGTATATTTTTATAGTGAAATCTCTATCCTCTATATGTTGGGACTTGGGAGAGACCATGCTATCTCTATGAGTTTTATGTCTTGGATAGTGGGACCATCAGTTTCATTGGCGAGTTGGTACAAAGATCATCCTCATTTCTCCATGAGTTGGGTACCAAAGTTGGACAATAAGTTCTCCATATGCCAGAGTATGAACATGTTGGTTGATTTATGGTTGATTTATGACGTGATATTCAGAGTAGGGTGTTAAGTGTTTACAGCTTTGAATGTTCATTACTCTGTTAGATAGGTTTACTGCTGAAGACAAGGAAAGCATGGCTATATCTAGTCATCAGTGAAAGTTTCATGTCCTTTACATATAAGTTTTTTTTTTAATTCTTGTTTGAATTAAATCATTATTGAATTTCTGATCGGTTTCTTTCCTCTTGTGTGTTGAACCAAGTCAAACAACTCTAGCCTTACTCATTTTGAACATTGCGAGCCTTGAAGCATAATAATATGACCTCTTGCACGATTTCACATGCCTTGTTTTGCAATTTTAGAATCTTTGTCAAAAATGCCACTCTTTGTTTAGTAGTGACTCATCTTCCTTTCCATTGAAGTGGTAGATTTGGAATATTTGTTCACAATGTGGTAACAAAAATTTAATTGTTCGAGTATAGATAAGAAGATGTCTGATCGATTGAGAAAGTTCTACTTGTTGCCATTTCATTTCTGTGCTCATCTATTTTCCGAGTCGACATCTCTGCTTCACTTTGAAAAGCTAGTTATTCCTGTCCATATTATTTGTTGGTTTGCTGCTGAATGAATAATTTATTTGGATCATGTATTAGAATGGAATAATATAAGCTTATTCAGAAGAATGGTGAGAGTAGGTAGAGACATGCGTAGGACTGGTGATGGCAAACACATCTATAGGCAAAATAACCAGAGGAAAAGAAGGAAGAGGGAAAAGACAGTTGATACAAAGTGGTGCAAGACTGACTAAAACACTATGGAGTAGGAAGCAGCAAAGATCATAGTATTGGAGAAAGAAGTGAAAGTTGACAAGACTGCGATTTATTCTTAGGAACTTGCAGGGGGAAACATTTTAGTGCATGCCGTGCTTGCTTATCAAATATCAACTGTGTTAAATTTTGCTGGTATTTTTTCTCAATACAGCTCTGTGGTGTGTTAGCTTCATGTTTTGTGATTTCCAATGTCCTTCATAGTATGTAAGCTATTTCAAAGATTCTTCGATAAAATGGCCCTATGTTTAACGCACATGCAATATGTCATTTTTCTATTAAGTTTCTGCAAAACGGAATATCTCTTCTGAAATGGCCTGATGATTACTTGATGCCTTTGCAGGTGCCTGCAGAAGGAGACATGCAAATACCATCTTATTGGTGTCGTCGTACATTCGGGGACGATGAGGGGAGGTCATTATGTTTCATATGTTAGAGGAGGTCCCAAGATCACAGGGAAAGACGAGAACGCGGAAGATTTTGCGTGGTATTATGCAAGCGACTCTCGTGTTCGTGAGGTCTCATTGGAGGAAGTTCTTCGAGCTGACGCATACATTTTATTTTATGAAGAAATTTGATATAAAATTCTTAATTTATGATAATTTTTTCGGCATACACACACATACACAGAGAAAGAAAGGGTGGGGGGTGAATGTATTACTATCTCCAGTATCAAGTATCAACACCATTTTTGTTTTCCAAATTTTCATGTGCAATTGCTTAAGGAAGTACATATTTTAGAATGAACCTTGAGAATGAGAATGTGATTCTTTTTTATGGTTATTGAATTGGTATATAGGATGAATCCTCTTATTGTCATATGTGCTTGATTCCTTAGTTTTAAAGAACTATTTGCCATTTTGAATTCCAACATTTGACATTGTAACATTCCAGTCTATCTCTACAACAACGTACTTCCCACAAGTGGGGCTGGTATTCGTAAACTTTATCCCTATCTGGTACGCAGTCTATCTCTAATAATGGGGATTAAGAGAACACTATAAATTCTGCATTTTGTCACGTCAGTTACTCAAACCCCCCCCCCCCCCACCCCCCACCCCCACCCCCACAGACCGTTACTTCAATTGAGAACAGAACTAACTTATATGACTTGCAAGCATATTTATTGATCTAACTACTCAATTTAAGCCATATTAAAGCTCTTCACTTATTTATTCAATCCAATTAAAAGAAAACAACCATCCATAATATTTTTAGGAACTAGATTTTAAAGAAAAGTATCAGTCCCTGTGAATTTTGTTAATCACAAAATGGCTTTTTATTTACTAAGTACTCTTTTGGTATTAAGTAGAGCTTTTGAAGGACAAGCTTTACCATTTGATAAAAAATACAACATTTCTTGGGGGACAACAATGTGAAGTCCTTTATATCTCTTGATAAATTTTCTGGTGATCTTTCCTTTGTAACTTTCTTTCTTGTTTCTAAATATGAAATGGCTCTTTTTTAAATAGGAAGGTGTGTCAAATTTGTCCCGATACTATCCGAAATTATTCAATTTTGTTTTCTGTTATACTTTTGGTACATTCATACTCTTGTTGTTAGTATATCATCTCGTACTTGCCCTTACTATTACCGAAGCTCTAGATTAAAATGGCCGGACTTCACGTGTCCAAATTCTTCGAGAAAAAATGTCCATATTTATCCTCAACTTTTGATTATAATTAAACTCACCATCAGGGTGGAGTTCCGTTAGGGGAAAGGGAGAAAACGAGATTTTTTCCTTACGACGGGGATAAGATTAGACCAACACTACAAGAAAGTATAGAATTGACAACAAAACTTTAGCAACAATAAATATATTATTGCTAAAAACGTAAATGACAACAAAAATTTAATATGATGTTGCTAAAAACGTAAATGGCAACAAAAAAAAAAACTTCTTGTTGCGAAAACTTTTCGCATCGGAGGTTATTGCAACGGTATGCAACAATTTTTGTTGTTGCGAAAAATACTTTTGAGAATAACATCCAACATATGGCAATAAAAATGTTGTTATTAGCAAATGACTTTCTTCTTGCAGTGCAAAAGTTTAATGGAAGGCAAAGTTGCTCAATTTCGAATAATACAATAACAAATTCAACTTTTTCCCCTTTTTTCGTTTTATTTTTTCAGTTTTTGTATTCTTAGAATCCTAAATATTAAATGAACTTTTTTTTTCGAAAAAAATAATATGCAGGATCTGGAATTCAGTCGAAACAAAGTTATGGCTCAGGATCCTTCAAAATGAGAATAAAGCTACCAAGCAAAGAATCGGCTGAAGTAGTAACAACCTTCTATGTGAAAACATATATACAATTATGCACTTCTCAAGAGCTTAAATAATATTTTGTTAACCAGAAGTTTTATAAATATTTGTCTTTTGGAATTCATACATACTTCTGAGAAAAAAATAAGACGCAAAAAGATTTAAAAAAATATATAAATGATACCAATTAGTTGAGATTAAGTTTTACTCATGCTAGTACGATTACTTTAGATATAATATATGCTTGAAGTCTTTTAGTCTTGTTAGAAATTTATATGTCAACCGAAAATATAAAAGAACGTCTAGTGCTAGAGATTTTATTTTTAAATTTATAGATATTGGATTGGAGCGGACTTAAATAGAGTGATATGGACAATAAAGATTCATATAGCCGACCTTGTTTGGGATGAAGTTATATTTGTTGTTTAGTTTGTTTAAGTTTTGTAAATATTTCATTACATCTAGAACTCTAAATATTTATAGTCAAGGAAAAACTTTTATATAGATTTTGAAGTCACTCAACTTTAATTTATTTTATAAGTTGTATTGTTTATCCTTTTTTTAAAAAAATCTTTTAATCTTTTGGCAGCTACATTCACTTACAAGTCACCATGATGAATTAGATTTCGAGTTTTTAGGTAATAGAGAAGGGAAACCACACACATTGCAAACAAATGTATTTGCAAATGGTGTTGGTGATAGAGAGCAAAGACTTCAACTTTGGTTCGATCAATCCTCTGGAACTCACATAAGATTGTGCAAGTTTATTTACCTTTTTTTTCGTCTTCACCTATATTCAATATTTGCTTTGTGGTTCAATTAATTTGTATTTGTGCCAAAAAGTCCAATTTCAAAGTAAAGAGCTCCCTACCAAAAATAATTTTATTCCAAAAACTCGAACTCTAGACCACTGATTAGCTTTGATATAATTATAACTACGTGATATTTTTATACAATCTCTTAATCTTAGCTTATGTACCTTTTCAGAATAATAAATAGATTAATTTAGATGTAGCAAGTTACTTCATAGTGTATCGCGTAAAGTTAGATCAACCAACCCATTTTTTCGATTTAATCATCCAATAATCAAAATATACTGGTTAAACAAAGTTTGTTGAAAGTTTGTGAAGAAACAAAGTTTTATTTGTTCAAGAAAATTTTCCACTATTTGTTTCGTTTTGGTATTTACGAAACACTTTTTAGTTTTCAAAACTGATTGTGCTTAGTTTCTATAAAAAATAAACCTTGGTATTTACGAAAGACTTTTGGATTTTCAAAACTGATTGGTTCGAATTTTCAGGATTAAATTAAGGTGTTCACACCTTGCTTTCATCTATAAAAGGAGGTTTTAGCAAACTGATTGAAAGAGAAAAAAATGTTTTTTTTTAGTAAAAGGATTTCGGTTACTCCATTCGATCTTTGTGAGTGCACACTTCGATCGGCGTTGTGTTAATCCTGGAGGACAGACGCCGGAGACAACTTGCACCGAGGCTAGGAGAAATCGTCTTTTAGGACAGTGGTCTGTCCACGGCACATCAATCCTGTAAGATCTTCCCTCTGTTCTGTGATTGATTATACATTAATATTCCAACATTCTAAAAGACAATTTTGTATAATCAATCATGACGTCAAAACTTATTCCTGATATGTCTGAAGTCGAAGCTCTGGATGGTAAAAAATTATAAGCGCTGGGCTATTAGGATAAGGCTCTATTTAGATCAGATTGATGTGGGTTATGTGCTTGATGACTGTGATGCCCCTGAAACTGAACCAGATAAGACAGAATATACTGCTAAGTTTAATAGGATTTGCAAAGGTATGTTGATGCATTACATGACCAATGCCTTGCTTGATATTTACATGAAATCTCTACTGCTAGAGAAATTTGGGATGCACTTGAAAGGAAATATGGTAATGATGATGCTGGTTTTAAACATTTTGTGATAAGACTTAAAATCTGTGATGTTACTCTTGCAAATTTTCTAATTGAGAAGGAGGCCAACATAGTGGAAGCAGATAACATTGTTGTTGTGGTTTTCGAGGCAAATCTGGTCGGGAACGCTGCTGAATTGATTGTGGACACAGGTGCTACTAGACACATCTGCTCCAACCGCAGTTTCCTTTAAACTTGTGAGAAAGTTGAAGGAGAGAACGTGTTCATGGGCAATTCGGCCTCTGCCAACGTGCTCGGAAAAGGGAAGATTTTTTTAAAACTTACTTCTGCAAAATTTCTTACTCTTACTAATGTTTTGCATGTGGCTGAAATGCGTAGGAACCTTATTACTGTCAGCATGTCATGTGTTAAACAGAGTACCTCATAAGAAGCTTGATAAGACTCTGTATGAATTTTGGAAAGGACGTGCGCCTAATATGAAATTTTTGAAAGTGTGGGGGTATCTTGCTAAAGTTGGTGTACCTAGTTTTAAACGTGATAAGATTGGACCAAAAACTGTTGATTCCATTTTTATTGGTTATGCATATCATAGTGATGCATATCGTTTTCTTACTAAGAATACGAATGGATCATATGCATGTGGAAATATTAATGAATCTAGAGACGCTGAATTTTTTGAGCATATATTTTCTATGAAAACTGAATGTCATGTGGATGTTAATTCAAATGTGAATGATATTGCATTACCTGCTAGTGATACTCTTGTTGGAAATTAGCCTTTGGCGGGAGTTGCGACCGACCAACTTTAACGGCTTAAACACTAGTGTTACATATGTTGGAGAATCCGGTTCTTCACACATGCATGATCTACTAAGTACGTAGATAACCGTAGGGCTAAGAATCGTCAAATTTCATTGAGAAATGAAAGAGATATTGGTCCACGAAGTGAGGTGTTTGAAGCATGAAAAGTGTGGTATTGTGTTCAATTCTCCCTCATCGGTAGAGGAAGAAAGAATTGTTGTGTATATAAGACTCAAAATTGGTTTGGGGTTTGGGACCCCAAGGGGTATCCCATGTGTTTAAAGGAGGGAGGACCTAGATGTGTTTCGGTTCGAGGAAAGCCCACACGCGCGCCGCCGCCGCCCGCTCGTCCGGTCCGTCACTTGGTCACGGCTGTGGGTCTTCTGATATTATCTTTTTGGGCCAAAGAACTTTGCCAGAAGTACAGTTTGATCCCGAAGTTTCATATGTACAATTTGGACCGAGAATTCTTTCGGATGTACGGTTTAGTCCCCGAAGTTTCAAGATGTACAGTTTGGTCCCTGAAGTTTCCAGAAAGTCAGAATTTGGACAGTCAAAGCAGAAACGCCCAGCACTCAATTCAGCCATTTATTTTGGCTGAATTACTCCTCCTATAATGGCCAATCCGTTGGTGTCTTCCACCATTTATTTTGGTGGCTTTACTACCTCCATAATGGCCATTATTTGGCCAATAATGGCTGTTATGGAGGCAGTTAAAACAGTCCCTCCCTCACCTATATAAACATCCCTTGCACCATTGTTGAAGCACACTAACAACACTTACAACACCCGAAAATACACAAGCAAAACAGTTTCTTCCTACAACTTCCAAGCATCATTTCATTGCTCAATATTCTTCACGATAGCTCTTAAGTTTCCTTTGCTCAAGTGTTCCATTGCTGTTTTATCTTGGGAGACAAATTGTCCAGGATGTATAAAGGATACATACGGGGCAATATTGTCTTAAGGACAGAGTGCCACACTCGACTCAGCAAACAAAAACAGAAACAGTTTCCAGTTTTTCCTTCTTCAACGAAATTGTAATTTCAGTTTTGTTGTTCTATTGTAATTTTCAGTTCTTGAATTACTTTGCAGTTACTTGTAATTTCCGTTTCCTGCAACCTTTGTAAGCCAACAACTCTTACTCCCTCAGTTGATTCATGCGTTGAACCTAGACTAAATTATTCTTTCAGCTGTTTGTAGACTGAAGTTTCAAATGTCCTCGTCAATTCGTCTATTTATCATTTCTATCTGCAAATTATACAGGCAAACACAGAAGCAGATACTTTCTTCTGCTTTGTGGAGTTGTTGAGCGGATTTTGTGATCATTTTTGTCAGCAATAATAGTGTTGTTGGTATTCGTTCCACAATTACAAGGTTATCTCAACTTCTAAAAGAACATGATGCAGAGCTGTGGCAGCATCTTGAAGTGACAACTAATGTAAGATTCATCCTTTAGTTCATTTCTGGCTATTACAGTTTTGTCAAGTCTTGAGAATATCTAATTTAGGCACTCTCTGCTTGCTAATTCTGCTATTTGCAAACTTACACTATTGATGGCATCATCATCATCATCATCATCATACCCAGTGAAATCTCACAACGTGGGGTCTGGGGAGGGTAGAGTGTACGGACCTTACCTCTATCTTGGTAGGTAGAGCGGTTGTTTCCGAAAGACCCTCGGCTCAAGACAAATCATAAGCACAAGCAAAGCAAGAGAAACGGTCAGACCCGGACAAGAAATTTAAAGCAGTATGAAAATGATGGTAACAAAAGCGAATAAGTCATGATAGCGCATTCTGAAAAAAGAAATAGTAACTAACGCAGGTAAATAAGATAAACAAGGTACACTAAAGAACACATAGTAACAGAAATCAAACGACAGGAGACTATAAAAATCAAATGACGGGGGACTATAAAGCAATAAGCTTAAGTAGCGTCTACTAGTATGATAGGCTAAGCAGGCCTACAATAATAACACTAGTACTACCAGTTTGTAAGCTTAAGTAGGACTACGCTCAACTACCTACTACCCTTCTACCATAATCCGTGTCCTACACAACCCCCTATCTAAGGTCATGTCCTCAGGACTGCGCCATATCTCGTCTATTCACCTCTCTCTAATACTTCTTCGGTCTACCTCTACTCCTCCTGAACCCGTCCATAGCCAACCTCTCACACCTCCGCACTAGGGCATTTGTGTCTCTTCTCTGCACATGCCCGAACCATCTCAACCTCGCTTCCCGCAACTTATCCTCCACCGAGGCCACTCCCACTCTGTCCCGGATATCATTATTTCTAATAGCCCTCCTTGTATGCCCACACATCCATCTCAACATCCTCATCTCCGCAACTTTCATCTTTTGGATGTGCGAAGTCTTGACTGACCAACACTCCGCCCCATACAACATAGTTGGTCTAACCATCACCCTATAGAACTTGCCTTTAAGTTTTGGTGACACCCTTCTATCGCACACGATTCCAGATGACAGCCTCCATTTCATCCACCGTGCCCCAAATTTAGATTCGATGTATTAAAATTCTCAAAAGATCAAATCGACCAGAAATTGCTGCGATCTATGGACAAATTGAGCACGAAGAAAGACTAATTAAAAAAAAACCCCAAAATCACAAAATATTAACAGAAAAAAATCAATCTTTTTTTCTTTTACAAAATCGAGAGAAATCAAGGAATTAAAAGCAAAATAAAGATAGAAATAGGACTAATTTCATGAAAAAACAGCAAAATCGAACAGATCTGGTGAAAAGAAAAATGATAGATCTCAAATTCTAACGTCAGTCAGTTATTTAAAGAAAAACCTGCACCAAGTGGACCTGGAGGCTTAGTCTTGTCCCCAGAACCTTACTTTTTGAGACCAAGCTATGTAGAGCTCTACGGGTATCTCAAGTCCTTTCGCTAATTTTTAGTGTATTTTGAAGTATCAGCATAGCTTCCCGCCCCACACGTGTATGTCAAGGCGAATAAGGGATCAGCGTAACATAAAGTGCAGGTGACTATGGGAGAAGTCAGTTTAAAGCCTAACAGCTTTGCATGAAACATGTTACGCTTGTCTCGAATCTTGTATATTCTGGGCAGCCAAGTGATCCAATGGAGAATTGATTCAGATACGCATGTAGCCTGTCCTAAGCTGAACTATATTCTCAATTCAAGATCCTATAGTCATCCACCTTCCTTTAGTAGGATTTGTCTGGATGTTTCTTCTTTCTTTGCCTTTCAGGTAATATTTAGCAGCTGGTACAATCTATATTTAGAGAATATATTGAAAACATGTGTCTAGAGAATCTATATATGTCCGATTATCGTGCTAGAGAATTAATTACCAGGATTAGACGACTTTAAAGCCATACGACATCCCATACGTTTGTGATTGCCCTTGTGCATTAAGAGGTTTCTTTCCTTACATCGGAATTTGTTGGTTATACTGATAGCCTGTGCATTAGATGGTACGATAAGTGCAGTGTTCTCTTATTTTTCCCTTAGATGCCAGATATTATCGTCTTGTGTTTCTTATATTTTGAGTTTTACACTGAACTTTTGTGTGTTCGATGTTGGATGTTAACAGGTGAATCCACAGTTTTATGCGTTCAGGTGGATTACTCTCCTTCTGACACAAGAGTTCAATTTTGCGGACAGTCATTTTTATATGGGACACACTCCTTAGTGATCCTGAAGGACCTCAGGTCAGATGTCCTGGAGTTAAAAGTTGATGTTCCATCTTTTTATTAATTCCATCTCGTTATTCCTGTTCTTTTTTTTCTTCTTCTTTGGATAGGTAATTTTATTGACTTGTAGGAGAAAATTCCACATAGAGGATGTATAGAAAAGGGAATTTAAACGCGATTCTCTACAAAGAGCAAATCAAATCTTATAGGTGCTTCAAAAGTTTTAGAGAGTGTCAAATTCCATTAATGTTGCTATCCATACTGGTTTTTGCCCACCCCAATGTGGGCTGTTTAATGGTCCACAAGGCACCCTTTGTATTATCTTTTCATATGGGGTTGTTATCATCCATCTCCTTACTCCTCAAATACACTTTTAGAGCTATATCACTTTTAAGAAGTTGCTTGCATGAGCTCATAGTTTTATCTTTTTAAGTTTGTGCGTTTGGGTGAATTATGTCCTTCAGGGAGTGGGGAAAGTCGGAATACCCAAATTGGGAGGTCAGTTTTCAGTGACTCAAACTCAAGAGGGATAATAATCTCTTTGGTTTCCACTTCATTAATAGTTTCTTGGCAGTGTGTTAATTTATGAAATTCTTGTAAGCTATGTGGTCTAGCTCTGGAGCGAAATTTTTGGACTCGTGCCATAGCTAAGTCTAGATTGTACTACAAAAACTTAACCTTTGTTTCTTTCCTTCTTTTTCTTTTAGTTGGGACGGAATTTTACCTGCTGTGGCTATGAGATACTTGTGACCTGGTGGAGAAGCATATCATTTGTTACTGATATAACAAATAAAATTTATGAACTTGCAGGAAACACTACTTCGAATCTGCTGTGCTATGCTGATTATTGTCCGGAGGCATATACTTTCTGGTGATTTCACTTCTAATTTGAAGCTACTGCAAAATTATCCATCTACTAACATCAGCCACCTTCTCTATGTTACCAATAAAATGCGTGTTAAATCAGCTGGTTAAAACTTTCAATCAGGGAGAAATCATCTTATTCTTTGTATTTCTCCACTGTGAAATCCAATGTGTTGTAATATTTAAGAATGTAGATGTCTGATATAGGTAATTAGAACCTTACATAGTTACATCTTCCCATCTCCCTGCCCCCATCACCCGATCGGCAATCTTGCTTTTAGCTTCACTGTGAATGTATAGGCATGTGTTTCTTCAGAGATGAGAGGGAATCAGTGTATTTGCAATTTTAGTTGAGCTTACATAGAAGTTAGGAATTGTTGATTGGCTTGAACCCATACGTAGTTTAGCTCACAGAGATGATGGTGATGATTCAATTTGTTGGTATATGAAAGTTCATAATTTACTTGATGCAACACGTTACATGAAAAAGCATGAGTTACAAGAATGCTGTCCTAACAGGTCTAACGATCCAATTATTACATCGTTCTTTGAAGGACATGATGGAACTTTTTTCCTTTAATTTAGATACATCTTCATGTAGGATTGGTGCGCCCTATGTTGTAATGGTGGAGAAGGTGATCGCTTCTCCTCGCTGGTCGAGTAGCTTTCACTCCTCCCTACTTTCTTGTATAAGCTTAAGCTGCTCCATGGCAATACTCTATTTAAATAGAGGTGGCAGATGAGGTGGTTGGCTCAGGCTTGAGCGGGCTGAAAAGAGGTCAAGTAAAAGCAGGTTACAACCCAACTTGTTCATATTTGATATGGCTCAAAAATGAGTTTTTTTTATGTATATGAGAAAGCCAGCTTTTAGGAAAGAATATATGAACCACACGTGAATAAGAAGTACAGAAAACTTGTACGTTTTTCCGTTTCTCACCCGGTGTTCGGTACCCACATTGGAGCTCGACTATATTCATATTCGCACCATATAGGGCTCAGACCGAGATCTCTGATTAAGGGAGGAGCAGTCTCATCCACTGCACCACATTCTTTGATGGTGAAAACTTATACGTTAATACGTTTGCTCAAACTCCTTTTTACACAACGATTAATTTCCCTTTCTTAGTTTATTATGTTACTTTTAACTGGAAATTATGAGGAAGAATATGTCAAGAATATTAAATAATTTATTGAAAACAACATTCATAGAGAAGGGAAATTATAGTAAAGATAAAATAAAGAAATATTGGCTATCCGTAGTAGTTTCCTGATTCCAGATTTCTGATGGTCCATAATTTTTCTATATATCCAATGCAGGAAAATCAGCTTCATGTGTTTAGAAATCATGAAAGCAAGACACGTAATTAGGCAACTGAAAGTCTAACTAAACACCAAGTACTGGTTATCTCCTAACAACTCATTTTATTTCGGGTTGACCCATATTTTAAATGAGCGAGTTGAATATGGACGGGTCAGGCAAATATGGGTTGAATTGCCACTACATGGCATATTGGGAGCTTTCAGCTAAGTGAATACATGGAAAAGCATGAGTTAAGTGAATGCTGGCCTAACAGAAGAGCAGCAGTCAAAAGTGCATCAGAGAATGCCATTTATCCTGCAATTCCACTTCTCCAGGTGAGTTATTTCCCGATGTACATAAAAGTCCAAGGACATCCATTGAGCAGCATTTGACCCGTGCTCCCAAGCACCACGGTAGCTTTAGAATTAAAGTTCAATTTCACTGCAAGTTCAACACTGAAACTTGAACTAACAAGTCTAGTGAATGATTCTAAATACCAGGAAACAGTAGTCTCAATAAAAACATGATGAAATGTGGAGAAGAATCTATTTTCGCATTGAAGAAGATATCAAATCAGATACAACAATGGTAATTGTTACACAGTAGACATCGTCAGACACCAAAAGAGAACTTGAACAAGTGAGCAAATAAAAAAAAAACACAGCTTTCAGGAACTTCAGCATCAGGCGGCGGCATAGAAATGACTCTTTGACTGCTGAAAAGGTGTCAATTCAATCCCTTAGTCCTACATATAAATCCTCTGGATTCCCATGGATGGAGAAGTAACTCAAAACACCAATCTCAAATACCATATCCTCCATATATATAGATCCTCCTGTAAACCTTAACCTCCTACTCAACCCATAGGCAGCTACATTTATTGTTGTCAGGTGGCCACCAAAATGTACAAGTATAACATCAAAGTAGCTCAATAAGCATGAGTTGAAACAAGTGATACCTTTAATGCCAGCCTATAGATGATAAAACCCAACTCACTGCTTCCATTTTACCTCATGGCATCACATCATTTTAAAATCCAAACGTATTACCCAGAAACTTCACAGAGAATATCTATTTATCCACAGCTGACGTCTAATTTGATCCGTTTTCCTCAAAGTCACTGATTCCTTCATTCTCCAGTTGACCATCTAAGCCTTCAGAAACATTATCTGGTGGACATTTATCAGCAGGATTTACAGCTGATTTTTTACAAAAGCACTCCGGCCAAGAATTAGTATAAAATGATTCAGGTGAGATCCGCTTATGAGGTCCACCAAAGTTCGTCTTTAACATGGCACGCCTAACTGCTTCCTCAAAACCATCTGTATGACCCTTTTCACGATTGATAAAGATAGGAGCCAGCGCTTTCCTATCAGGTCGGATTGTCGTGCGAAAACCATAGTATAGTCGGTGACCAAGGAGATTGTTTGCGAAATTGCTTGGTCCATCATATGTTGGCATGAAAATGTCAGAGAGAAGACAAACCATGTAATCCACAGCTGAACCTAACAAGCCCATTGTGTTCTTCCCTAGCTCACCTGTGGTGTCCACTGTACTATGGTTCTCCAAGCGGGGGAATGTGGAACGGAAAGGTTTCATGAATCGCTCACCACCAAAGAGCTCGCCTGCAGCAAGGTATATCCTAGTAGAGTTGTCAAAACCCATTGCACGTAAAATAAGACCAACCTGCCATGAATAGAAGGGAAAATATCAATTACCTGAAGAACAAATTTCCAGTTAATAATATAAAGGAATGATATAAAAAAAAAAGAGAGGGAAAATATTCATATTAAATAAATATTATGTATATACTTAAACAATTCATAAAGAATGTATCAATTTTTCTATTGTTTGAAGGCGTTTCTACCGTAAATATGGCACATGTATGAAGTAAATCAAGTTAAAGTTGAGCTTCATCAAACAACAGAAAGTTGCAATACTTTCATCTACATTGAGTCATGTTAGTACTTGAGCTAATTCTATATTTAATGATGTGCAATTCTAAGTAGAGAATTTTCCAACAACTCGTTCAAGTCCTTGACAGGAAATTAATACACAGGAATCATCTCATACTTTGACAGTAGTCACCTTGCTTTGTTATAGCTTCTTTTTTTCTTAAAAATGCTTCAGACAGATTAATACAAATATCATCATAAAGAACCACAACGAATTCACACATCTGCCCTGTCTATTTGTGTGCACCTTCCTGTTGTATCCCAAAAAGGGTTCTTTGCTGGTTGTATTAAAAGATATATCAAGTTCCAATGGATAATCTTCTATAATTATTTCTAGAGTTCCTCTTTACACAGATACACTTCCTTAAATGCAAAGTTACTTTTTTGGGGGAAAAGAGTCTAATAAGATACAGACTATTGTTATCGTAAAAACATCGGAGCTATACGAAGCATCTTTAACCTCTACTCTCATCCAAATTATATATATTTAACCATTCTAAGATTGCTTTAAATCAAGCAACTTATAGCAGGAAAATTGTAAATTTGAAGAATATCGACACATTGTGTACAAGTATCTATAAGATTACCTCTTCTGGAGTTAGTGGACATTTCCCAATGGCCCTTCTTTCATCGTAAACAAGTCTCTTTTGTGCAAAATTTTCCTGCCTATACTTCTTCAAAATCTTTTGCTCTTCAGGAGAAAATATATCAAAGCACCTGGAGAAATTTAGTCCAAGGTTCAACAGATCTCAAACTCAATGCTTAAAAAACACTTTTGGTCTACACTAACGAGCACCAACTAGAGATACTTCATGGGCTAAGGATACCCAACGGAATAAATCAATTATTTTTGTAATCAGCTCGTAACCTTTCCCAACCACAAAAGGAACAGGAAAAAGAAACAAAGCGAGAAAGAGAATGAGATTTGAAGAATCTATTCTTCATCTCTTTCAACTTTTCCTATCTCATTGTTTTGTTTTCCCTTTGGGCCACCTCAGGAAAGGACAGAAGATGGGGACTAAAGCACCACTTGAGCTTTAATCTACTTAGGTGCACACAATAATGAGTAACTTACCCGGCAAATGCTAGCATATCCATCTCAAAACGAAGGTGTATTGTCATAAAGTGGCCTTGCGAACGAAGTTTACTGACTATTGATTTGCTTAACTCCACAATATGAGGCTTAAATTGAAGAGCATGATAGTTAACTCTACATCTCAGCCGCTGGTACTCAGGATTATCAATTTCTTCTGCCAGTCGATGTGAAAAAGGAGTAAGATAAATGGCACCATGTTCCTTCATTGTCTTTAGAGCCTCTGTTGTATACCAACTGATAGGAGCATCTCTAGGGGGTCGAATCTGAAAAAAGAAATATTCTCTTAAGGTCTATCAGAGCCTCAAGAAAAACATGATCAAACTCTATGTATACCTGTTTTGCTTTTATCTTCTTGACCTTCCCATTTATTTGAATTTCAGGAATGCTTTCCACTATTCTTACGTCATACGTCAATGTCTTGATAAAATGTTCAACATCGTAGATACCTTGAAATCCACTGAGCATTAATAGACATGAAATCAGACGTTATGACTCAGTTAATGGGAAAAACTCAATCTACTAAAAAAATTGTGAAAATTATAAACCAATCAAGAGCAAGCTTGGAGAGCAGGACCAGAAACAAAGAAGAGCAAAATCACTCAGTAAGACATCCAGTAATTACATCAGCTACATAAAAAACAAATTTTAAAATATTAAGTAAAGAAAACTAAGAGTCTTGATGCTCATGATTCAAGATGAGTTGCTTAACTTCAACTGTCTTTAACTCCTCAATTTCCTTTAAATTGTAAAGGTAATCTCTATCAGAGAAAATCCACAAACTACGGGGTGCATGATAAGTATACTTCTATACACATAAAGTTTCCCTTTTCTTCAATTTTAAAAATTATTGAAACGGTTATAATTTCAAGAACAAAAATATATGAATAAATAAATAAATAGAGAGAGAGAGCACAAATATCACATTCAAAATTATTTTCCTTCATGCAGAGGACCGAACCTATTTGTGGAATATTAGATAAACTGTTTTTCCACTTTTTTGTCATAGGCCAGCCTGTATACTCCTTTTAACGATAGATTTGGAATAATACCACGCATGTAGTTGACATACTTAGAACCTACGTCATTATAGTGCAGAGATTTAAGCAATACACTCAAATAACAATGTCATGATACATGATGTTTTAAATGGTAGAAGAATTGGGAAACTTGAGGAAATAAGTACCTATCATCGTGCCAGAAGGAATTTGCATCCAACTCGGGTAACACCAGTGTAGCATTCATAATTCTTGCAGCAAGAACTGCATTACAGATCTATAAAGTCACAAGCATTTGTTATGTCGAGTATATGCAATTTATGCAACATAAAGGACGAAAATAGAGATACCAACCAATTCCAAATTAGTTAGATTAACTAAATGAATTCTCACTATCCATTCTACTTTATTAAGGTTTAATTCATTACAATACTAAATGTCTTTTTTTATGACGGTGGTGTTTGCGCCAGGCAGCCAACTTGCGCGCACGTCGACTATTCCGCCGGGTACCTGTTGCCTCCCACTAACACAAATACTGAACTTTTGTACAACAAGGCTTAAGTTGATAGGAAGAAGATTTGAACCTGAGACCTCATGGTTCTCCTCCCACTTCATAAACCATTAGGCCAAACCCTTGGGTGCATACTAAGGAAATGTCTTTGAAGGCAATTAGTAGTTTTTAAAAACTAGATGTTCTCTAGATCTCACATATATCTCTACAAAGAAATAAATGTCTAGACAAAATAGGAGGACCCTAACAAATACCCGACCTAATATAAGTGCAACAAGTCTTAATCCCAATTAGTTGGTATCAACTGTATAGAACTTTTGTTTGTATTATGTGTTGTTCTTAGCTAAACATGCATTCACTACGAGAGACTACAAGTCTTTTGAGATAATACATTCACATAAACTTAGGTCTAGATATCACCTTTTATCATCAAATTGTAAATGATCAATGCAAGGGGAAATGCACACAAGAATATGGTCAAACAATTTCAAACAATCTTATGGCATACACCCTCTGTCCCAACTTATGTGGCGATGTTTGACTAGACATGGAGTTTAAGGAGGAAATGAAGACTCTTGAAACTTGTGGTCTAAAATAAACCATGAACATTTGTGTGACTATAAATCATCTCACTAAGGGTAAAATGAAAAGTTTAAAGTTAAATTGTTTCTAAATAAGGAAGTATGACATTCTTTTTGAGACAGACTAAAAAGGAAAGTATTGACACATAAATCAAGACAAAGAGAGTATTATTTTGTAATTCTAGTATTTTCATCTTTTATTGGACCTATTATAATCTTGTGCAATCTTATATGATCGCAAATCCATTAAACATCTCCATTTTAACAAAATTTATCTTGTAGATATGTTGAGCCTTAAGAGGCCAACATGCACTCATATATAATGATATCAGTCTGACAACTGTTATATAGTACTTAGCTTTTAGAGCATTTCACTATATTTTATTGACCTTGCTTAGAACATCACGAATCTTGTTAACACCATATTTAAGAATAAAAGAACAAATACTTGTTTGGACGGTATCACCTATCTTTTGCGCTTATGAGGGGCCCTATCATACACATGCACCACCGAAGTTTTCATTGGAATTCTGAGCTGAGGACATGGTGAACCCAAATTAGCAAACACAAGAAAAGAGAGAAGATACAACTGCACCAACCACTTCAGTCTAATCATAGTTAGCTATCTTCTTTTCACATAGCACTCAACTTATTTTGTCATTCCTATTTCAATTATATGTGTTACATTTTCATCTAAACTGCCACTTTACTTATAACACTAAGCCTAGATATCTGAATTGTTTGCTCAAACATCACAATTCAATTGACATTTCTGCCCACAAGCTTATATTCCAACTACCTATACGAATCTAACTTTCTTGTTCGCTATCTTCTTTTCCCCATCCTTCCAATAAGATGAGGAAACCTTCCTATCTAGCTCTACTTCCCGAAGTTGATGTTGTTTGACTAACTTTATTACCTACTTCCAGAAATTGATGTTCTTTGACAAAAAAAAAAAAAAAAAAGAAGAATAGCAATATGGCAGTAAGAGGATTCACTCCAGTATACATTATATGGAGAAAATATTCATAATCTCACGCTAAGGATCAGTTACACACCGCACTACGTTGTTGGTTCAGACCGCCATTACACCGAACCCGTAAATAGCCATTGCTTTCAGTGGGAGGAGCTGCAAAAGGAGAGAAAATAGAGAGATGTTGACATAAAGCTACAGCATAATTTTGAAATCGTAATTGTATTTATTTTAAATTGGTCTTGGATATAGATAGGTGAAATTGCATACGAGGCCAATCTGATCGAGGAGCAGATGACGGCCTCCAACCACCAGAAGCTGCAGTTCCCCAGAGTTTCTCTACATCAATCTGCTCAGATAGGAAAAAAACATAAAAATTAGTAACACAATAATCAACTGATGAAAAGCGTGAAAGTATATATGTCCTAGAGGCAATCTATATTAGGGACATAATGTACTTGAACACATTCGTATTATTTATAAGCTTAATATTTATGGCATTTGCAATTATTGAATTATTGTTTGATTGTTTGCAATTATTCATATATGTGCATCCCTTGAACTTACGTTGTCATTAGTAGAGTGAGATATTAATGATAGAACGTAACTCTCAAAATAGTGATATCGATGATATGCTATAAGTCGACATGTGGTCTGCATCACATTCTTGGAGAATGTAGTATTTCTCACAGCTGCGAGTAATGGTTACTCGTGATGGACACATGGATACTTTGGAGAAGTATTGGTATACCCTGCCGATAAACTATTTGTTATACATGTCTATAGTGTTATCGGCGTGTGGAATATAAAAGTCCTTTGACTTGAGATCAATACGCACCTTGTTTGCAGAATGATGTACTTTGACCAAGTTCTAAGCTTAAACTCCTTCTGGATAAGATACGGATTGTGTTGGGTGCATCAGGATGTAAATCAAAGTGGTAGTTGAGCCAAGAATAGGATTCATTCCTCGATTGGAAATTCGAGAGAGCACTCAAGTTCTCAATGTTATTTGGTTGACTAAAGTCATTGGCCAGTACAAGAGACATATTTAAAATATGATCTAGTTCTCAACTAATAAATGTGAGATAAAGTGATTAAGCCATTTGGATAGACACTTGGCAAATCCTACGCTTAATCAAGTGTGTCGCGAATGAAAGAAATTTATAGTTCCGCATAAAGGTCAAGTTTGTTGGATTCATGTAAACGTACTTCACATATTGAGTTCGTCATACGACGCAGTCTAGGAGTTTCGTATGGACCTTAACTAGATTAATGTCGATATGTGAAGGACTCCGCGTGGATACCATAGTAGTGAATCCATCATACGAAAGCCTGTAAGTTTTCTTTATTGTGTTTTAAACACTTTATATGATTATCGTATAAGACATGCCAGGATCATTGTTGGGTAACTAAAAATTTTAAACTTATGTTGTGCTTACGAACCCAACAAATCCCTACAAAGCGAACTGCTGGTTCAGAGTCCATGATGGACAACAGGTCACACATTTATACACAAATATAGCTGAAACCTAGTGGAGATGTGGCAAGACACAAAAGGCTCAACTCATGCAAGTATTCAATATTAGGTAGTATTATGTGTTACTGTATGTTGCACACTTGTGTGATAAAAGATGATCATATCAGAGATTTTTGCAATTAATCAGTTTCCTGTTTAGAGGGAAAATGTAAACAATATTAAATGAACTATCATCAACCGAATTTGTACCTGAGATTTTCATTAGTCGTAAGTAAGATTTTTCTATAAACTTTCTATCAAGCGATTTATGTGTGATCTCCAGCAAACCAAGTACAGGCTAATGTACAGTCATCTTGAACAGAAATAGCCAAGAAGCGCTATGCTATGCAAAAGCTTGTGGAAAGTTTTGAAACGACATTTACATTCAGCATCCAAACTAGGTGCGTTTGGCAGTTTTTGCATGTAATTTATGTGGAGGCTTTAAAGCTGGCCACCTCAATGCTCAACTACGTCAGCTAACTTCCTCCATCAGCCTTCAGCTACCACCCGATGCTTGCACGCAAACCACTGAATCTGCTATATATGCCCTTCAAGACAACCATGATCATTGTCACAAGCACCATTTAGCTCTTCTATTCACAAGCCTTTTAACTGCTGGCATGGCAAATCTTTCTTCTCTTTCTTCTCTCCTCCTAGTCTTCTTAGCCATTGCCATTGCCAACACCGACAGAGTTAGCACTTCCATAATGGAGGAAAGAACCCAGGTCAGATGCAGAAGTTCTAGGAGGATGATGGACAGAGGCCCAACTAATAGAATATTTACCGAATATTCTCATAATAATTGTATATCTCCTATATTAGGTAGAATTATATTTCTCTTGTAATTGTAAAGAATGGATCTTGGGCATAACTCAACCCCAAAAGCTAGCTTATAAGGTGAGGTTTGTCCAAGTCCATATAAGGAGTCCATGTTTCCATTCCATATTCGATGTGGGATTGTTAACACTCCCTTGCACGCTCAGACCTCGTTAACTGGAGCGTGGACAATATAATTTGGGGGCCCAACATTGGTGAACAAAGAATTGGAATGAGTCTCGCTCTGATACCATGTAAAGAATGGATCTTGGGCCTAACTCAATCTCAAAAGCAGTCTCTCCCTTTTCTTTCTCCCTCTTCCTCCTAAATTTCGTTTTCCATGGCTGACCAAACCAAATTCCATCATGTACTTGCAGTCAACAATATTAAAAATTTCATCTCTATTACTCTTGAGAGGGAAAAGGGTCAATCCTCCTCATGGGCGGAACTTTTCAAAATCCATTGTCATGTCTACAAAGTTCTTTTGAGCGGCACAAGGCCCATCTTGTAAGAGATGGTAGGTCTCAACAGGGGGGAGTGGACTGTGATAAAACGTTCAGTCCGGTCGTAAAACTCGCAACCATCCGGACCATCCTTAGCATTGCCCTATCCAAGTCTTGGTTCATTCATCAGCTTGATGTCAAGAATGCCTTCTTACCTGAGATCTTCATGAAATGGTATATATGCATCAGCCTATTGGTTTCAGGTCCTCACTCACTGGTCTTGCTCCATATTCTGATGATGACTGAGGTGTATGTCCTGACACCCGTCGCTCCACGTCTGGTTACTGCGTCTTCTTCGGAGATAACATATTGTGTTGGTCTTCTAAAAGGCAGCCTACACTATCTAGATCCAGTGCCGAAGCAGAATACAGATGTGTAGCAAACGTCGTCTCTGAGTCCTGTTGGATCCGTAACCTTCTACTGGAGCTTCATTTGCCCAATTAAAAAGGCAACATTAGTCTACTGAGACAATGTTAGTGCGATATACCTTTCCGGCAATCCCGTCCAACATCAGCGCACCAAACACATTGAAATTGACATTCACTTTGTGCGCGAAAAAGTGGCTCGTAGTCAAGTTCGTGTCCTTCATGTTCCTTCCAGATATCATATTGCCGACATATTTACCAAAGGACTTCCACGCATACTGTTTGATGATTTTCGAGCCAATCTCAGTGTACGTGAACCTCCCGCTTCGACTGCGGGGGTGTAATAGAATATTTACCGAATATTCTCATAACAATTGTATATCTCCTATATTGGGTAGAATTATATTCCCCATGTTCTTCGGATACAATTCGATCCTTCTACGGCCAAATCTCAATTTGTGGTGTAATTAGGTTGATTAATTACGTAGTTTGTAGCAAGGTAAATATTTCTATAATACTATATATATTGTAAATCATTAATGAATAAAATCAGGGAACATATTCCTTTACCAACCACCGCCAACTTTATTTCCCCTTCGAGCTACGCACGATCACCAGATGACAGCAATCTTCAGAGGAGCATATCCAAAATGCTGCCAATTGAAGAACTTCAACACAGATTGCTGTTTGTGATGCCCTTTAAGAGGATGTGGGAGGACGGAAGCTGACTGGGTGAGGTGATACAGCGTGTGACGGAGAAAGCTCACTACTTATCCCGCATGTGTAGCATGCTCAGAATGCAGTGCCCACAATACAGTGCCAAATGTTAAAGTGAACCAAAATCCATTCTATAATTAGCACATTATCATCTGTATGAGATTATGCATTGTCTAAACTGGTGATTTTCTTTTTCGACTCTCTCCGACTATGCAAGCACAGACAATGCCATGAATCAAGGAGCCTCATTTAATAAGACCACCTCTCTTGTCTCTACCTCCTTCTACTGCCTATGAATTTAATGATCACTGAGTCTATAGTCTAGTCTTACCGACCATAATTAGAGACCTCGATTTCGCTGAGGTTTTAAGACATTCCTAACAAAGTTAAGCAACTAAAAACTACAAAAGCAAGCCAAGCTAATTACATACAGCTTAAATCAGCACCTCAGCTGAAGAACTATTACTGTTACTACTCGACATCGCAGACATAAGCATGAACATACAAATCACGAGAACGAGAACGATAACAGCAAATAGGACAGTTTTCTTAGTTAAATCACCACATTTCTAATAAAATTAAGGAACAAAAAACTACAAAAGCAAGCCAAGCTAATTACAAACAGCAAAGAAGTACCTCACAGTTTTTCTAGTTAAATTACCACATTTTCTAATAAAATTAAGCAACCAAAAACTACAAAAACAAGCCAAGCTAATTACAAACAGCTTAAAGCAGTACCTCACAGTTTTTTCTAGCTAAATCACCACATTTCTAATAAAATTAAGCAACTAAAAACTACAAAAGCAAGCCAAGCTAATTACGAACAGCTTAAATCAGTATCTCAGCTGAAGAACTGTTACTGTTACTACTCGACATCGCAGACATAAGCATGAACATACAAATTACGAGAACGATGTCAACAAATAGGACAATTTTCTAAGTAAATCACCACATTTTCTAATGAAATTAAGAAACTAAAAACTATCAAAAACAAGCAAAGCTAATTACATACAACTTAAATCAGTACCTCAACTGAAGAACTGTTACTGTTACTGCTCAACATCGCAGACATAAGCATGAACATACAAATCACGAGAACGATAACAGCAATCGATAGCCTTGTGAACATGGCCTTAACACCTCCTAATTGCTGCTTCAACGGTTGCCGATACCCAGACCTGTTCGCAAATTCACCATAACCGTCAGATCCAAAGCGATATTCGATCAAATGAATACATGTAAACTTGCATATTTTTGTGAATATAACAGATTTATGTATGAATTTAGGCGAATTTACCTTCGCATTTTGTTGAGATCCGAGAAATGGCGAATGCTTTGAAGCTTCAAATGTATAGTGAAGAATTTTGTGTGTCGTGGAGGTATTAATCGTGTTATGGACGCCGGTGCTTGTTAATTTTAGAAATTTGTAACATATAATAATACTCCCTCCATCTCAAATTATTTATGGAGGTTGAGGTTACTAAAAATAAGTGTATAAATTATTTTTCGTTTTAAAATTTTAAGGGGCAATTAATTATTTTTTCTCATTTTATTCTTAATAGAATTTTATCATTAATAAAGATGATATATAAATATAGTAAATATTTAATTGATAAATTATAACTTAGACATAAATAAGAATAAAAGTAGTCAAATACCATTCTAATTAATATTTTTTAAGTGGCGTGTAAATTTAAAAAGTGATAAATAATTTGCGATAGAGGGAGTATTCTTTTGGTTAATCTATGGTATATAATCAATGTTATTTTTACTGGATGGCTTAATTGAAAAATATTACTGTAATAGGTAGGTAATCGTCTAAGTCTTTAATTAAGAATAGTTATTTAGGTGCTTTTACTATTGAAATATAGTTAACTCTGTCTCAATTTATGTGATACACATTCGTTTAGTTTGTTTTGAAATGAGTGATACTCGTATGTTTAAAATTAGTTTAACTTGAAATTTTTTATTTTACCCTTCATAAAATAATTTACACCCACGTAGATATCTATGATGAATGCATTGAAGCTTTAAATGTGTAGTGAAGAATTTTATGTGCTGAAGATTTGGAGAGGTTTACCGACACTAGTACACTTGCGCGGATTGAATGCTAAAAAAAATTAAGAGTGAGAGGGAGATAGAGGAAATTAATTCGATTCATGCCGATGCCTTAGAGGTATTAATGGTGTTATGGACGCCAGTGTTTGTTAATTTTAGAAATTTGTAACATATAATAAGGGGTGAATTTATGTATAAATTTTGGTTTATCTGAATATATGATTACTCGATTAAACTCGATATTATATATATAGTTTTGAAAATATAATTAATATTAACGAAAGGAACATATGTTCAAACCATGCTGATGTTTTTTTTACCAAGGTCTTGAGATCGAACTCAAGCTTCTCAATATTTTTTTTTTTTGCTTTTATTTTATATCTTATCTTAAAAGTAATGGTGAAATATCCTCTTAAAAATCTGGATTCCCATCTGCGAATAATAATATTCTTTTGGTTAATCTATGGTGCATAATCAATGTTATTATTATTGACTAGCTTAATCTATGTTATATGCATATTTTATCATAATATCTATATTAAATCCATATTAATGAATGTATAGTCTTAAAGAACTTATAAAATAACTTGAAATGAGTACTTAATATTAAAAATATAATAGCAAAAATAAATTTTTTTATATTAATATGCTAAAATGTATAAGTAAGAGTAAAAATATAATTTTAGTATAGAGGATAGATAAAAGTAAATGGAGAAAGTATTAGTGTAGCTAATTACTAACCTGTCTAAGTCCTTAATTAATGGGAAGAGTTATTTCGATGCTTCTACTAATGAAAGATAATAAATATTTGATGAAATAATCCAGGATCGAGCAAGCTGGTTCGGATACTTTAACTCATCATTAGATTAGATTCAATTATTTTTTATAGTACTTTATTTTGTTGAAAAGCATATTAATATGTACGAATACAACTCAATCCAAATAACACGAGTAACTCGAAAAAAGAAGCGAACTCAGCTTAGAAGTTAATGATTCACGTGAATTTGATAATTTTTATTCATATTTTGTATATATGTTTAAATGTTTACTAAATATTTATGAATTTAATTATTATTGTTTTCTGAATACTTAAAACAAGCAGATTGCCCCTTCTCGTTTAGACATTAATTAGATATAATTTTTTATACATCTAAGTCTCTACTTTCAATAATAGGATATCTCACCCAGTCAAGGGTCGTAAATAGATGGTTAATTCAAAGTACCATCAATTTTTCTAGAATTTGATAAATTATTCTGTAAATATCAGTTGAGATTAAGGCTTACACTCTTTGTTGTGTGCTCACAATTAGTTTGAATACTTGCTAGGAGTCCTTTTCAATTTAGCAAAGACTATTTATATGTCAATAAAAAAATTAAAGAACTTAATTTAATGAATATGAGAATGAAACGAATTTAAATTGAGTACGTTGGATAGTGAGAATCTACATTGTTGACCTAACTCAACATTGAAACTTAATTGTTGTTTATTAAATTGCTTTGTATTTAAAACTTAATTATGTGACAGCTAACACATATGGAGCACTTTATTTTCAATATTTGTTGAACTTTTAGCTTTGTATTGCAATATTGATCAATGCCACACCCCCTTTTACACCAAATTTGGGTTTGAAAGGTGGAAAAAAAAATCAAACTGAATATGACAATGTGGCTATTTAAATTTTTTTATTATTATTATTTTCACTCGGTATTCGGTTTTGATTCGTGCCTAAAAGTCCCAATTTGAGGAGGGGTAAAACGTTCCATACCAAAGTAATTTCATTCCTAAAGCTCACACCGCCGAATTAAAGATGGATGAATACTTACAACTCGTCTTAACCTTTGGTTCATCCAGGTGTTACCACCTAACTTTCAAATCATTTAATTTATTTTTATCTAGACTAGATAATTGATTTTCAAGAAAACCTTTTTTCAATTTATTTAACTCCTATCAACATGTTTTACATATTTAGGTAAAAGTACTGAAATCAATAATAAGCAGTTAATGTGTTTAATGAAAATTGCCGATAAATAATTTTTCTATTAAAATGCTGAAAATATTTTTGAAAAAATATAAATTTAAAAGTATTTTTACATAATAAAAAACGAATGATAGAAATAAAATAGAGAAATAATTAAAGTTATGTTTTAGAAAGGATATTTTGGAGATTATAAAATATATTAGGAATAAAATCATAAAAGACTTGATCAAATTAAAAGTGTTTTAAAGTGGTAAAACTTAAAAATTGGGGTTGACCAACTTATGGCTTACCACTTATTTTGATTTATAAACACTTTTTAATGTTTACCCAACGTTGAGATAAGTCAAAGAGTGATTATAAACTAGTTCACTAGCTTATAGACTTACTCAAACACCCAATATGACTATTGACTTAAAAACATTTTTTAATGTATATCAAATGTGTTTGTTATTGTTTCAGTTTGTTGTCCGTGTCTCTTTTTCATCGTATTTTAGCGGGGATCTATAAAAAATAATCTCTCTACTTTTTTAAGATAAGGATAAGATCTGTATACACTTTACCCTCCCAAACCCACATGTAAAATTATACTGAATTTGTTGTTGTAATGTATGATTTGACACTAGTAACCGAATGGGTCTTGCAAGAAAATAGGATTTCATATTGAGCTCCAAATATTAGCTATTGGGATGGGATGGCTCCTACTAGCTCTCCTAACTCGCTCAATAGGCTTAAAAGAGCAGAAATGCTCACAAACCGACCTTAGCTCAGTTGGTGGAGCGGAGGACTGTAGTCAGGTTTAAGTCCACAGCTAAAATCCCTAGGTCACTGGTTCGAATCTGGTCCGATGGATTTCTTTTTTAATCTCAACATGTTTTTACATTATTAATTATTCTACCGCAGCTGAACTGAAACTCGAGTGTGTCCAACTTTATTTTTTTCTATTTTATTTATTATCATACAATTAGAATATTTGTTAATTTTTCTCATAGTTTCTGTTTCTTAATATTTATTTCAAGTTTGATTTATGATTTGAATGATGCAATAAATTTGTTATTGAGTTAAATTGACCAGTGGTTGAAAAAAAAAGAAGTTAAAGTGAACAGTGGAGCGGGTTAATTAAAATGAATAAAGTTTTTATTTTTTAATAATTTGGCTTAAAAAAAGTTCATGTCAGCGATATCTACTATATATATCACTTGAATTGGTTGAGTAACTTTGTAGGTGAAATAACAATAATTAAGTGATTTTACTGTTTTAAAATAAAGAAAAAAACTTTCTGAGATAATTATTATTAGTTGAATGACTTTTCTATTATAGAATAAAGTCTGAGATAACTACGGTTAGTTGAATGACTGTCTGAGAAATCAACTCCCAATGTTTATAACTCTTTGAAATGTCCTTTAAAATGTCTCGAACTCTTGCCTGATAAGCAAACAAACTTATACACATAGTATTACAATTAGAATTTATGCCCGAGATATAACAAAGATCAATTTTTTAAAAAAAAAAATTGTTTAGCTGAGAAAAAAGATTATATGCCCTCCATTTCATATTCGTTGTCACATTTCTCTTTTGCATGTCTTGTAGGAAACACAAATAAAAGGTATACTTTTACTATACTACCTTATCTTTTTTCTAATAAATTGCACTCTAATCAATATTGGTTACAACAACAATAACATACTCAATGTAATCCCACAAAATGAGGTCTAAAAAAGGTAGGATTGGAATAAAATTAATTAATTTCATCTTAATTTTGTAAAATAATAATTTGGGAGAAATATTTTTAGTAACTTTGACAAGTAATATGAACAAAGCGAGTTCAATAAATAAAGGTCCGTTGAGTTTATATAGTTCGACATATGCCAATTACGTGCCATTTGATATAACAACCTATAAATACACACTATGCGTATAGTTCAGAGATAAGTTCAAGAAATATATATTTCTCTCTGTTTCCCGCTCAAATTCTCTCACAAATTTCCAATTCAATCCCTCTTCAGTTCTTCAGCCATTGACGAAGATCTTCGTCAATGGCTGAAAAAAAGACATTCCTTTACAATTTCATCCCATCTGAAGAAATTCATTCCATTGATTTATTTCATCTCAAGTACAATATATATACAAGCCTATAATATCAATCTATGAATATGGAAGACTATCCTAGTAATTAGCTAATCATCTTATCTTACATAATTACATAATATTCTCCTTAATGATTATACATGATTGAGATGATTCTCCTTAATGATTGAGATGGTGAAGGATAATTAGGAAGATATGATCCTAATCATTCGCAACTGACCCCCCGGTCTTAGCTGGAGGTGCTCAGATGCTGAGATTGTCCCTGAAATCATCAAACAATATGCGCAGCCCTTTTGTGAAAATGTCTGCAATCTGATAACGGGACGGAACATGTAGAACCCGGACTTGTCCACGTGCAACTTTTTCACGGACAAACAAGATGTCCATTTCTATGTGTTTTGTGCGCTGATGTTGTACATGGTTACCTGATAAGTATATTGCGCTCACATTATCACAATAAACGACAGTTGCTTTTGCAATCGGACAATGTAGTTCTAACAGAAGATTTCAGATCCAACACGATTCGGAGACCACATTTGCTACCCCTCGATATTCTGCCTCGGCAGTTGACCGAGACAATGTCAGCTGTCATTTTGACGACCAAGAGAAGAGGTTGTCTCCTAAGAACACACAATAGCCAGACGTGGAGCAGTGTGTATCTGGGCAGCCACCCCAATCAGCGTTTGTATACAAGGTAATGCTAGTGATGGTGGACTTATTTAAATGCAGCCCAAACTCAAGAGTACCATTAATATACCGCAAAATTCATTTCAGAGCTCCCATATGTGATTCATTCAGATCATGCATATGTAAACAAAGTTGTTGAACCGCGTAGGAGGTATCAGGTCTCGTGAAAATGAGATACTGTAATGGCCTTGCAAGGCTGCGGTAATGGGTAGGGTCATTATATGGGGAGTCGGCTGTGTTACTCAATTTTGCCTTTGTATAAACTGGTGTATGTGACGGTTTGCACGATGACATGCCGACTTTTTCTATAATCTCCCCGGCATATTTCTTCTGACTGAAGAAAAAGACCATCTACATGTTGAGTAACTGCTATGCCCAAAAAATAGTATAAAAGGCCTAAATCCTTCATATCAAATTCCGAAGCAAGGAAGGACATAATCGACTGGCGAAGCGAGGCAGATGATGCTGTGAGAATAATGCCATCCACATATAGAAGAAGATACGCCATGTCATGTCCTTTCTTGTAAATGAACAATGATTAATCAGACTTGCTGTAGGAGAACCCTAACGTTGATACGAACCCTGCAAACCTGTTGTACCATGCCCTGGATACTTGTTTCAAACCATATAGAGATTTTTTCAACAAGCAAACATATTCTGGATAGGTAGGATCTCGGAAACCAATGGCTGGTGCATGTACATTGTTCCCTGTCGGTGACCATGTAAAAATGCATTCTTGACGTCCAACTGATGTATGGTCCATGATTTGGATAGAGCCAAACTTAGAACAACCCTGATAGTAGTTGGCTTGACTACCGGACTGAATGTTTCACCGCAATCCACGCCAACTAGTTGTGACCTGCCATCACCTACAAGACGAGCCTTATGTCTCGCAAAAAAACCATCAGAATTATTTTTATGACAAAAAACCCACATTGATCGTATGATGTTCATATTAGATGGACGGGGCACTAATTCCCATGTCTTATTTTTAATAAGAGCATCAATTTCATCTAGAATGACAGCTTTCCAATTCGGGTCGGATAGGGCTTCTTTGAGATGTTTTAGTAGTGGAGATGGTTGGACCGAAGTAGTTAGGTTAAAATGTTGTTTAGGGCGAAATAATCCGTGTATGGCACGAGTTTCAATATTGTGATGTGTGGCTTGGACAATTGGCTGGGTCACGAGTTGTGTGGGTGATGGGCTAGGCCGAGGGGGGAAGTGAGATTGGGCCGAATTGAGGGTTGTGTTACTGGTCTTAGCGGACTGCTTGGGGAAGATAGGGGCAGTGCGCTCCCATTCTCGGTCTGGCCCAATGCCGTGGAGTTGTTGGACCTGCAGTGATTGGACTAGCCCAGCCGACACACTTTCGGTTGTTGTATTTAAATGGTGGTTTAAAATGGGATGTAGTCCTACATCAAGAAATTCATATGACGGTGGGGATGCCACTTGAGATGCATTAAACGGGAACGTGGACTCATCGAACACAACATGACGAGATAAGATAATTCTCCCCTTAGACATATCATAACACTTGTAACCCCGATGATTTTGTGGATATCCCAAAAAACACAAAGAGTGGACCGAGGTTGAAGCTTGTTTATGATTTTGGATGGGAACAAAGGACAACATAAACACTCGAAAACTCTTAAATGGTTGTATGAGGGAATGTGATGGTACAATATTTGGGTGGGGTGATTTATTAGATAGTAACTTGGTGGGAAGAATGTTCAAAAGGTAGGTGGTCATTTGAAGGCCATGATGCCAAAAAGATGGTGGTGTGGACGAGTGTGCAAGTAGTATACGAATCATATTATTGATTGTTTGGATTTTTCGTTCGGCTTTTCCATTTTGTGGAGAGGTATATGGACATGAGAGATGTAATGACACCCCATTTTGTTGACAAAATTCGGTGAAAGTGTTTATGAATTCTCTTCCATTATCACATTGAAAACATTTTATGGATCTTTCAAAATGTGTTTGGATGAAAATACTAAATTATTTAAAAATAATGGGGACTTGTGATTTTTTCCCAATGGGAAATGTCCATAAAAATGTATAATCATCCAAGATAAGCATATAATACTTATGACCCACCGACCTTAAAATCGGGGACGTCCACACATCACAATGCATAATATCAAATGGCTTAAGAGTTTGTGTAGTAGATAAGAAAAAAAGAAATTTGATATGCTTCCCAAAAACACAAGAACGACAAACATATGAGTCACATTACGGTTACAAGCAATAAAATTATGTCTTTTCAGGTAGTCCAACAACGGTACACCCAGGTGACCCAAACGGTTATACCATAAATCAGGGGGAAAATCAGCAAAGGCCGATGGAGAGTTGATTTGTTTGTTGGTGGGATCAGTGATAGGACACAAATATCCAGTGCTATTACATCTCATTAGTGGCTTCCCCGTCTGAAAATCCTTCACAAAAAACTCAAATGGATCAAAATTCACAGAAACATTGTTATCAGTGGTAAAACAACGCACATATACCAAATTTTTAATAAGTTTGGGGGCGTGAAGGACATTTCTCAAATATGGGGGTGGGTAGGGGGGGTGGTAGATTTGTTTATCCAATACCACGAATCAAAATTTCCTGTCAATTGCCGACAACAATATTTTTGTTAGTGCTCATATTAAAATAAGACGAGAGATTACCTTGGGATATCATCATGTGAGACGTGACCCCCGTGTCCATGTATCATGAATCATCGGGAATAGACTCATATTATTCATGACGTGTGTTGACACCCAATTTTGTCCCATCTTTTATGATTTTATTCGTAATTTTTAATATTTTGACACTTTTAAAATAATTTTAAAATATAGGCATATATGTGTATATCCTCGTATTATTATTATTATTCGCATTTTTATATCATTGGCATCTTTATCATAATCATAGTTTTATCCGAAATTCTATGTTATTTTATTCTCGCAAAATTGCATCGCATTTCCTTTTTATTAAGCATTAAACATTTCGCGAATATTATATTTTTTTTATTATATATATATATATATAAATATGTTTTAATATTAAACCCCTTTTATATTTTTTATCCATAACCCATTTTCATTTTCCCAACCCAAAACAATTTCTACCCAAAAACAATTCAACTCTCCCTCTTTATTTCGGCCCAACCGGACCAGCCCAAAACTCCCCAATTAAATTCCCTTATACCCAAACCCAAAACAATTAAACCCAACACCACAAGCCCAAACTCCCCCAATTAAATCCCCATTTCATCGCCCCAGCCCAACTCCCGTCGGCCCACTCACCCGACCCGTCGCCCCAGCCCAAACCCCTTACCCCTTTTAATTCCCCCAAAAACCCAAAACCCAAAAAACCAAAAATCGAAAAACAAAAAAAAACCGAACCCTACCCCCCTCACAAATCGCCGCGACCGCACACCCCACGCCCCCGACCCCACTCGCCGGTCACCTCGCCCCTGCCACCACCGACCCCTGACACCACCAACCCCCCTCTGTTACGCCGACACCCACAAAATCCGCGACCCATACCCACAAAATCCGTAATTGTTAGCCCCTTTATTTTGAATTTCAAACTCGTTCTTGGGGGGGGGGGGGGGAAATCCACCTATAAATACCCCATGTTGTTCTTCATTTTAGGGGAAGATTTTCGGGGGAGAAAAATAGATTTTCGGAAGGATTTTCGGAAGATTATTCCATATATACATAAATATTTTGTTGTGTTCTTGAGTTTAAAGCATTTTGGCTTCTTTGTTGTTCAAGAATCAAGTCCGAAAAGGTTTGTCATCCCCTTTGATTCTCTGATTTTTCTTCACTGATTTCGGGTCGGGTCGACCCGGTTCGGGTAACATTTTCAGAATTCTTGCATTTCATATTTATGTATGTTGGTTATCTGAATTTGGTGTTAAGATTTGATTTGGATCACTGATTTTCGGGTCGGGTTACGGACCCGGGTCGGGTCGACCCGATTTAAATTTTAAATTTTCTTACATTGCTGCTGTTGTTATCATTGGTTATCTGAAATTGATGAAATTATTTGATTCTGGGTTGAAACTCCAATTCGGGTCGGGTCACTGACCCGGGTCGGGTCGACCCGGTTTGGATAATATTTTTTCAGAATTCTTGCATTTTCATATTCATGTATGTTGGTTATCTGAATTTGGTGAACATTTGATTTCGGATTCGATACCTGATTCGGGTCGGGTCACTGACCCGGGTCGGGTCGACCCGGTTTGGGTTTTCCCAAATTTTCTTGCATTTCATATTTTTGTATGTTGGTTATCTGGAATTGATGGAATTATTTGATGTCGGGTTGAATCACCGATTCGGGTCGGGTTACTGAGCCGGGTCGGGTCGACCCGGTTTGAATTTTTAAATTTCTTGCATTGTTGTTGTTGTTATTGGTTATCTGAAATTGATGAAATCAGTTGATTCCGGGTTGAACACATGATTCGGGTCGGGTTACTGACCCGGGTCGGGTCAACCCGGTTTGAATTCCCAAATTTCTTGCATTTCATGTCTTGTATATTGGTTATCTGAAAAATGAAAAAAATCTGATTCGGGTTGGCATCTGATTTGGGTCGGGTCACTGACCCGGATCGGGTCGACCCCGGTTTTGGCGTATTTCCAGATTATGGCATTTTTTTCATATCGTGTATATTGGTTATCTAAAAAATCTAAATTTCTGATTTCATTCCGGGTCTGTTTTTCCAGAATTAACTCACTGTTCACTTTTTCGGGTCTGTTTTTTTTCAGAATTAACTCATTATTTCATCTGCCTTTATTTATTTCTTTCGTTTCTCTGTTTTCTGTTCGCTGGGTTAAACATCCGGGTAACGGATATCTTACTATTCTTAATGCTTTACTGTTTTATTAATACCGCATTTAGGCCGACGAAATTGAATTCGAGGCCGCGCTTTTCTTTCGTTTCAATTCTCTGTTTTTCAGCACTGTTTTAAGTATCCGGGCAACGGATATTTTACTGTTTTTACTGTTTTAAACTAAACACCGCATCATTTTCGGAAACTGTTTTTTTCTGCCTCTGTTTTCCTGTCTGCTGCTGCTGTTTACTGTTTCATTTTAATTTTACTGATTTGGACATGATACTACACTGGCCGATGAAAAATATCCGTCGATTTTGAGGCCTCCACAGTTGCAAAGACGGAAATATAACTTCTGGGCAATGATGAAGACTTAAACCTATTTCATCCGAGATCAACATGTTTAGTAGGCGAGGTGAATTATATATTCGCAGCCACGACGTGATTATAGTGATCTTTTCTATTTCACCCGAGAGACCAACACGTTTAGTAGGCGAGGCAATCAAAATAAACTACATTAGTCATATGTTTGCAGCCACGACGTGATTGGAATGTTCTTTTCAAAATTTAAGTCTGAGCCCTCCGTGATCAAAACATTCACTGTTTTGAATACGGATATGGAGTTATTTGTATTTAACTGTTTCTAACCGTTTGTTCGTGACAGCTTGCAGGGATTAAAGCAAATAAAGACAAATATTCCTCGGAGTTTATTTATTTTTATTTCTTTCTTTAATTCAACTTTTATTCCGCTTTGTATTGTAATATTATTTATCGCACTTATGTAATTATTGAAATGCTTAGAATAGGCAAACTTAGGATTAATTCATAGGTTAGTTTAAGATTTGAAACCCGTCGCTAGCTTATTTATTTGTAGGCTCGGTTGAATTCAAACTTAGAAATCCTTCGTTAGTTTATTTATTTTAGGCTCGTCACGCGTATTCAAGATTTTCAAAACAACTTTTGTCATCTTTTATTCGCTTTATTAATCATACCGAATAAGCTTATCTTTTTGTCAATTTACAATTCATTGATTCTCAAAATCTTACTTCTTTGGCATTATAAATAAATTGTTTTACTATCAATTGTCAAATACATATTTTTCAACTCTACATGTATTTCTCTTTAAATACCATACAAACGCATATTTAAAAAAATCTCTACATGTATCTTTCTTTTTAAAATGCATCATTTACTAATTATTTGCAAACATCTTTAAATTTGTTATACTTGTAAAAACATATATTTTTCTAGTAATAATTAACCTGAGTTTGACCGGATAACCGCAAGTTAGCGGATCTTAAAGGATGCCTAACCCCTTCCCTTTAGGATAATAAAGAGCCCTTACCTAGAATCTCAAATAGTTTCGCAGACCTTAAAATTGGAGTTTACATTGCAGCATTTAGTTTAAATATCTAGGTGTCCTAATTCACCGTAAAAAATAATTAGGTGGCGACTCCTCAATTCTTTACCCAGGAATCACCCGAACAAGTCCGTGCTCCGCTTCCGACCTCTCGCGGGGGGTCGGGTCAAAAACGGGGGCGACAGAATGGCGACTCCGCTGGGGATATTTCAGGTTCTTGACCATAGCCAAATCAGGTTAATTATTATTGTGCTTTACTTTTTGCTCATTATTTGTTTTAATGCTTTGATATGTTTCATTTGTGAAAATTTTGCATAGTTGCTTTAATTGCTATATTGTTTTACTGCTTTCCTTAAATTGGCATTCCGCTCATATTTCTTCCACTCTGGAAAATTGACACTATCACACACTACACGCGAGGTGTGTTTTGCGCACCCGCAAATTTCTTTCAAATTACCAAATTTTTAGGAGAGTTGGTATATGCGCGGAGCGTCCGGACCATCCGGTTGGCCGCGTAGCCTTCTCACTCGAGTAGTCCGCTCGGGAACCTTGTGTCTAGTCAGCCAAATCTTAGAAAATTTTGGATAGAGCTATACCACATTTTATTTTAAGTCATGCATGCATACACCTTAGGTGGGTCGATCCTTGGCATCGATTCCACAATTAAGAAATCCACCAAAATTGTCTACGGGTCTCACAACCCAACGACCAATCCGCATATTATGTGTAGCGTGATAATGACAAGACTAATCCAAGCCTAATCATGTCATGCCGAAATTGGAAAATATACATTCATTTTGTCTCATTTCCGACAAAAGCATTACAGTTTAACAACTTGGATTAATCTGTCCTAATCCCGCATATCCGGCGTTTAGGCCTACCCTGCGGCATAAGAGAGGCCCCATGCATATTAGACGCGCATTTAATTTCCATACAATCGCGCTTGCTATTCGTGCTGCTTTTCCCTCCGTTCATATTATTTGAATTAATAATTATTCACCTTATACTAACTTGGTTTTCTTCATTTTTTTAGAAGGTTTATTTTTGTCTAGATTATTTCCCCAAAAGGTTGATTCGTGTTGGCTAAAACTGGCGGAGCACCCCATCTTTTTCTCAATCATGTCTACCCAAATTGTATTAATATTTAATGAAACAATGCGATTGATTGAGGCCCGAATCACATATATGCATTTAATATGTTTTACCTCCACCTTTTGAAAGCTCAAAATGACACATCCGCATTGCTTTTGCTAGTTTAAAATCTGTTTTGTTTAATAATTTTCTTCTTTTTCATCATGCAAATTAATTTGTCGATAATATGTGACATATAATGAAACAAGCAAACAAGGTCCCAAACAACAACCGAGGCTTCGAAGAATATGAGAAGGACTCACAACCGGAAGAACTGGGGCATTTTTTTTTAAATAAATCAAAGCCAGATTTGGAAGAAACATCAGGATGGTTGATAGTTACAAGCATTGGCACGGACGTTTGCCATTTGTACTCTTGGGGTACGCCACGCTACGACCGGGACTTCTCTCGGGGCATTTCCCTATCATTCGAAGCCAAATCAGGTACGAAGAGACTCATTGATGAAAGCAGATGGACGCAATCGTCCCGGGCAACCTTATCAGAATAGAATGGCCGATGCAGTGAAGAGATACCATATCTAAGATTAGTTATTCTCTATATAATACTTTTTCTATGTTGTAAAAGTTGCGCTCCCTGGCGGGATACGCAAAGAACCCATGTCGGGTTCCGTTTCCTAGATTGCAAATTTCCCCAAAAACACAATTTTTTGTAACAACGAACTACGTCATGACCTGATTCCCTCGGCGGGATACGTAGGCGGCCACATCGGCTTCGGTCCCATTTTTTAGAAAAACCCTTACAATCTTCTTTTTTTTTGTAACATGAACTACGTTCTGACCTGATTCCCTTGGTGGGATACGTAGGCGGCCACATCGGCTTCGGTCCCATTTTCAGAAAATCCTTACAAATCTCTTGTTTGCTACATGAACTACGTCATGACCTGATTCCCTCGGCGGGATACGTAGGCGGCCACGGCTTCGGTCCCATTTTTAGAAAAACCCTTACAATCTCCTTTGCTTGTAATGAACTACGTCATGACCTGATTCCCTCGGCGGGATACGTAGGCGGTCTAAATCGGCCTCGGTCCCACCATTAGGAAATATTTTTCTCCTTTATATCACATATGACAAAATGCACCCACCTGATCACCCTGATAGGACAGGCAAGCAATCTATACAAGACTCGGTTGTCCGTTCGAAAGTTCATCATCCTCACATATCGTAAAGCGGGGCATTTTTAAGGGATCACTACCGAGAGGACGCCGATAAACATGGAAAAGCATCGGCAAACTAAGTCTTCGCCTAAGAGGATTTTGGATAAGACGTTTGCTCGTTTCACCGCATGTCACTGCTCGACAGATATTTACATATATGCATACTTTCTTATAAGCAATTTATTTTTAACAAATATTTCCATTAGAGTTCGACAGAACTTTTTACCTATATGCCTACTTTCTTATAAGCAATTTATTTTCAACAAATACTTTCATTAGAGTTCGACATAATTTTTTTACATATATGCCTACTTTCTTATACACAATTTATTTTTCACCAAATATTTTCATTAGAGTTTGACAAGATATTTTACATATATGCATACTTTCTTATAAGCAAATCATTTTCAACAAATATTTTTTCATTAGAGTTCGACAAGAACTTTTTAATGATAAGCATACTTTCTTATAAACAACTTATTTTCAACAAATGTTTTCATTAACGGTTAGCCAAGACTGGGAACCAGACATGAGCTACAGGTCCGAATCAGCAGGACATGCAGCCATCAAGAGCCAAAGCTACAAAGTCAACGCGAATCAACCGCCCCTCCCCAAACTCACAAAATTTTCTTTGAGTACAGTTCTTCGAGTTAAAAAGCGGGGGAAGCCACATCACTTATGATCAATTCCCCAAAGAATTTCGGCACCACAACTCACTACAAGGATTACGTTCTTGTTTTGCATTTATACGAAGACATCATCTTGACCTACAGGGTCCCGACTATTATGTCTGCGCAAAGATGTTATTTCGAATCACAAGGAACGACAACACGGCAAATTCGACGGGAAAGACGTCGCATCACATTTTCGCCCGTGCCAGGACGACATTTCAATTCACGTGAGTTTGGATCGGCAGAAGATTCAGTACAACGTGGAACCCTATTACAGCAAACTGACGGCAAGGACGTCACTTACATCTCTTACAACAGGACAACATTACAATAACGTCATCGACGTTATGGCAGGACGACAATTATCTTTTACAGCATCTCAATGACGTCAACAACGTTACAATGACGTCTTCAATACAGTAACTATCTTTTACGGCAACGCAGCAATTATCTTTTACGGCAACGCAACAACTATCTTTTACCGCATCTCAACGACGTCAACAGCATTACAACGACGCCTTCAGAACAACAGCTATCTACAACAAAGCAAACATCATTACAACAACGTCATCGACGTTACTGCATCACAATAAATATCTTTTACAGCATTACAACGACGTCAACAGCATTACAATGACGTCTTCAACGCAGCAGCTATCTTTTACAGCATTACAACAACGTCATTGACGTTACTGCAGCACATTCAACTATCTTTTACAGCATTACAACAACGTCATTGACGTTACCGCAACACATCAACTATCTTCAACAGCATTACAACGACGCCTTCAGCATAACCGCTATCTACAACAACAAACATCATTACAACAACGTCATCGACGTTACTGCAGCACAACAAATATCTTTTACAGCACTACAACAACGTCAACATCATTACAATGACGTATTCAACGCAGCAGCTATCTTTTACAGCATTACAACAACGTCATCAGCATTACATTCTTGCAACAACGTCATCACAATGACGTCTTCAACACAACACGTCGATACAACGACGACATCAGTGTTACATTCTTACAACAACGACATCAACAGCATTACAATGATGTCATCAACAACGCGCCCATACAACGGCGTCATGAACACCACGCCTATGCAATGGCGTCTTCTGCAAAACAACTACCTTTTACAGCATTACAACGACATCAACAGCATTACAATGATGTCATCAGCAACGCGCCCATACAACGGTGCCATCAACAACGCGCCCATACAACGGCGTCATGAACAACACGCCTACGCAATGGCGTCTCTCGCAAAACAACTATCTTTTACAAGCATTACAACGACATCAACAAGCATTACAATGATGTCATCCGCAACGCGCCCATACAACGGTGCCATCAACAACACGCCTACGCAACGGCGTCTTCTGCACAATATTTATTTTTACAGCATTACAATGACGTCAACAGCATTACAACGACGTCTTCAAGACAACAATTATCTTTTACAGCAAAAACAAGATTACAACAACGTCCTCGACGTTACATACAACACAACAACTGTCTTTTACATCATTACAACGACGTCAACAATATTACAACGACGTCTTCAACACAACACGTCAATCCAACGACGTCATTTCAGGCGCCCACCTTATAATACGGGTATTTTAATTTCAGTCAGGCGCCCACCTTATCATGCGGGTATTTTAATTTCAGTCAGGCGCCCACCTTATAATGAGGGTATTTTAATTTCAGTCAGGCGCCCACCTCCTAATGCGGGTATTTCCAAGTTATTTTCTCTACAATTTTTCTCAGCAGTTATACACTAATTATATCTTAAGCTTTAGTTTGCAGGAGTTTTTAATTTGCAGGAACTTCATCACAGCGTGGAACTATCTCTTACGGCGAACAGAGGCAAATTGGTCAACGACCTACTTCGAACGTCAATCCGCTCTTTCCCATTAGTTTCTCGCATCTGCGACCAGTGTCATCCTAAGTCGACACTGGGGCATTGTTGCTTGAATGTGCACCATCTTTTTTGCAACTTCACTTCCCCCCGGGGATTCTATTTCTTACCATGCAGTCCCGATGATCGGGACAAAATTGGCTACTCAGTCAACTTCTTTGGCCGAAAACTCTTTCATCGTCTCCGTCCAAAGAGGGGCATCTGTTGACACCCAATTTTGTCCCATCTTTTATGATTTTATTCGTAATTTTTAATATTTTGACACTTTTAAAATAATTTTAAAATATAGGCATATATGTGTATATCCTCGTATTATTATTATTATTCGCATTTTTATATCATTGGCATCTTTATCATAATCATAGTTTTATCCGAAATTCTATGTTATTTTATTCTCGCAAAATTGCATCGCATTTCCTTTTTATTAAGCATTAAACATTTCGCGAATATTATATTTTTTTTATTATATATATATATATATATATAAATATGTTTTAATATTAAACCCCTTTTATATTTTTTATCCATAACCCATTTTCATTTTCCCAACCCAAAACAATTTCTACCCAAAAACAATTCAACTCTCCCTCTTTATTTCGGCCCAACCGGACCAGCCCAAAACTCCCCAATTAAATTCCCTTATACCCAAACCCAAAACAATTAAACCCAACACCACAAGCCCAAACTCCCCCAATTAAATCCCCATTTCATCGCCCCAGCCCAACTCCCGTCGGCCCACTCACCCGACCCGTCGCCCCAGCCCAAACCCCTTACCCCTTTTAATTCCCCCAAAAACCCAAAACCCAAAAAACCAAAAATCGAAAAACAAAAAAAAACCGAACCCTACCCCCTCACAAATCGCCGCGACCGCACACCCCACGCCCCCGACCCCACTCGCCGGTCACCTCGCCCCTGCCACCACCGACCCCTGACACCACCAACCCCCCTCTGTTACGCCGACACCCACAAAATCCGCGACCCATACCCACAAAATCCGTAATTGTTAGCCCCTTTATTTTGAATTTCAAACTCGTTCTTGGGGGGGGGGGGAATCCACCTATAAATACCCCATGTTGTTCTTCATTTTAGGGGAAGATTTTCGGGGGAGAAAAATAGATTTTCGGAAGGATTTTCGGAAGATTATTCCATATATACATAAATATTTTGTTGTGTTCTTGAGTTTAAAGCATTTTGGCTTCTTTGTTGTTCAAGAATCAAGTCCGAAAAGGTTTGTCATCCCCTTTGATTCTCTGATTTTTCTTCACTGATTTCGGGTCGGGTCGATCCGGTTCGGGTAACATTTTCAGAATTCTTGCATTTCATATTTATGTATGTTGGTTATCTGAATTTGGTGTTAAGATTTGATTTGGATCACTGATTTTCGGGTCGGGTTACGGACCCGGGTCGGGTCGACCCGATTTAAATTTTCAATTTTCTTACATTGCTGCTGTTGTTATCATTGGTTATCTGAAATTGATGAAATTATTTGATTCCGGGTTGAAACTCCAATTCGGGTCGGGTCACTGACCCGGTTTGGGTAATATTTTTTCAGAATTCTTGCATTTTCATATTCATGTATGTTGGTTATCTGAATTTGGTGAACATTTGATTTCGGATTCGATACCTGATTCGGGTCGGGTCACTGACCCGGGTCGGGTCGACCCGGTTTGGGTTTTCCCAAATTTTCTTGCATTTCATATTTTTGTATGTTGGTTATCTGGAATTGATGGAATTATTTGATGTCGGGTTGAATCACCGATTCGGGTCGGGTTACTGAGCCGGGTCGGGTCGACCCGGTTTGAATTTTTAAATTTCTTGCATTGTTGTTGTTGTTATTGGTTATCTGAAATTGATGAAATCAGTTGATTCCGGGTTGAACACATGATTCGGGTCGGGTTACTGACCCGGGTCGGGTCGACCCGGTTTGAATTCCCAAATTTCTTGCATTTCATGTCTTGTATATTGGTTATCTGAAAAATGAAAAAATCTGATTCGGGTTGGCATCTGATTTGGGTCGGGTCACTGACCCGGATCGGGTCGACCCGGTTTTGGCGTATTTCCAGATTATGGCATTTTTTCATATCGTGTATATTGGTTATCTAAAAAATCTGAATTTCTGATTTCATTCCGGGTCTGTTTTTCCAGAATTAACTCACTGTTCACTTTTTCGGGTCTGTTTTTTTTCAGAATTAACTCATTATTTCATCTGCCTTTATTTATTTCTTTCGTTTCTCTGTTTTCTGTTCGCTGGGTTAAACATCCGGGTAACGGATATCTTACTATTCTTAATGCTTTACTGTTTTATTAATACCGCATTTAGGCCGACGAAATTGAATTCGAGGCCGCGCTTTTCTTTCGTTTCAATTCTCTGTTTTTCAGCACTGTTTTAAGTATCCGGGCAACGGATATTTTACTGTTTTTACTGTTTTAAACTAAACACCGCATCATTTTCGGAAACTTTTTTTCTGCCTCTGTTTTCCTGTCTGCTGCTGCTGTTTACTGTTTCATTTTAATTTTACTGATTTGGACATGATACTACACTCGGCCGATGAAAAATATCCGTCGATTTTGAGGCCTCCACGGTTGCAAAGACGGAAATATAACTTCGGGCAATGATGAAGACTTAAACCTATTTCATCCGAGATCAACATGTTTAGTAGGCGAGGTGAATTATATATTCGCACCACGACGTGATTATAGTGATCTTTTCTATTTCACCCGAGAGACCAACACGTTTAGTAGGCGAGGCAATCAAAATAAACTACATTAGTCATATGTTTGCGGCCACGACGTGATTGGAATGTTCTTTTCAAAATTTAAGTTCGAGCCCTCCGTGATCAAAACATTCACTGTTTTGAATACGGATATGGAGTTATTTGTATTTAACTCGTTTCTAACCGTTTGTTCGTGATACTTGCGGGGATTAAAGCAAATAAAGACAAATATTCCTCGGAGTTTATTTATTTTTATTTCTTTCTTTAATTCACTTTTATTCCGCTTTGTATTGTAATATTATTTATCGCACTTATGTAATTATTGAAATGCTTAGAATAGGCAAACTTAGGATTAATTCATAGGTTAGTTTAAGATTTGAAACCCGTCGCTAGCTTATTTATTTGTAGGCTCGGTTGAATTCAAACTTAGAAATCCTTCGTTAGTTTATTTATTTTAGGCTCGTCACGCGTATTCAAGATTTTCAAAACAACTTTTGTCATCTTTTATTCGCTTTATTAATCATACCGAATAAGCTTATCTTTTTGTCAATTTACAATTCATTGATTCTCAAAATCTTACTTCTTTGGCATTATAAATAAATTGTTTTACTATCAATTGTCAAATACATATTTTTCAACTCTACATGTATTTCTCTTTAAATACCATACAAACGCATATTTAAAAAAATCTCTACATGTATCTTTCTTTTTAAAATGCATCATTTACTAATTATTTGCAAACATCTTTAAATTTGTTATACTTGTAAAAACATATATTTTTCTAGTAATAATTAACCCGAGTTTGTGGGATAACCGCAAGTTAGCGGATCTTAAAGGATGCCTAACCCCTTCCCTTTAGGATAATAAAGAGCCCTTACCTAGAATCTCAAATAGTTTCGCAGACCTTAAAATTGGAGTTTACATTGCAGCATTTAGTTTAAATATCTAGGTGTCCTAATTCACCGTAAAAAATAATTAGGTGGCGACTCCTCAATTCTTTACCCAGGAATCACCCGAACAAGTCCGTGCTCCGCTTCCGACCTCTCGCGGGGGGTCGGGTCAAAAACGGGCGCGACAACGTGTTCGATGTCCATGGGGACATAACTTGACGTCGATAGGCCATGGGCCGTATAGGTGGATGGGTCCCAAAAATTTCGGGTTGCCTATTTTAGATGTTGGGTCTTGCCCATTGGTTCATTAGAAACTGGGTCTGCTGGGCCCACTATTACGGGAACTGCTGGGCCCATGCCGCGGGTTCCAAGCCCACCGCCTCGCGTTGCGGTGCCGCGATTCGGCCGCGGCCAACCCCACCACCGGAAAAGTTTTCGGCACCCCGGCCCCTCCCTTTTCCACCATTATTTTTTCTTTTATTATTATTGCGGTTTTGACCCCTTTTTAGTCCATTATGGTTACGGTTTTGATGTGATGTGGGACAAGAATTTTGAGGTCCAAAAACCTTCTCCGTCGTGTTAGTGGAAACAAGGGTACTGTAGGTGTTGGTTGCCGCCATCGCTAGTTGTTTAGTCTTTCGGGTTTTTTCAAGAATCAACCGCGAACGTGCCTCATAAAGGTGGTAACGGATTACTTTGTTGAATGAACGTTGCCACACCATTATATTGTTCATTCAAACATGTGATTAATTGGAGTACCAACCTTTGATTCAAAATCGGAGCACCAACGTTGGATAGTTGGTCGGCAAGCATTTTCAATTCTTGACAAAAAGCGGAAATATTTGCAAAGTCATCCAATTTTACGTTGGAGAATTGGTTTTCAAGATATACGGCCCTTGACATTTTATTATCTTGAAAAATGTTTTTCAACCGCTCCCAAGCTTGTTGAGCCGTAGAGTCCGGTTATAGAATGGTGTGTAATAGATCATAGATATAGTGTCGTAAATCCATTGAAGGACTATAGCATCTAAGCGAGACCATAATTTTTTTCAACAATTATGGTGTTCGATGAAGACAAGGAAGGAAGAATATGGTCTATAACTTCATATGCTCGGCAATGGATTTTGAATAACTCTGCCCAAGAGGAATATTGCCCATTTTACATCTCAAGGGTAATTGGAACAAAGTTTTTGACGTTATTGACGGCAAGAGCGGTATGTAATTTTTGTTTGTGGGCCATTATTTCTCACGAAAATAATAGAGGAAGGGTAATAGGTTTGGTTGGTGGTTTTCCGAGAAACCCTAAACCGTTAGTGGTTTAGCGGCGAAAGGAGTTGTGTGGAGGAAGAAGGAGAGAGAAAAATATGGTATTGGGAGTAGGGTGTGAGTAATATGTCGGAGGTTTTAGAAATGTAACCCTAAGTTTAAGTAGTTTTCGGAGGAAGAAGAGTGGTTTATTATTTTTTTCCCCGTTAAGGTGAGAAAACCGATTGGGGGGGGGGGGGGGACAAAATGGAGTTATTTTGTGGCCCATGAAGAAATTTATTCCATTGATTTATTTCATCCCAGGTATACAATATATATACAAGCCTATAATATCAATTTATGGCTATGAATATGGAAGACTATCCTAGTAATTAGCTAATTATCTTATCCTACATAATTACACAATATCCTCCTTAATGATTGCACATGATTGAGATGAGTCTCCTTAATGATTGAGATGATGAAGGATAATTAGAAAGATATGATCCTAATCATCCTTAACACCATCGAAAGCCGAAGAAGAAGCATGCAAAGTTAACAACACTCCATGGATAGTAAAAACAATGGCTGAAAATAATAAGCCTTTGATCACCATGAAAAAAACATTCGTTTACAAATTCATCCCATTGAAAGCCGAAGAAGAAGCGTGTGAAGTTAACAACACTCCATGGATAGCAACTTGAGAAGTAATAGAAATACGAGACATATACCCTGCCCCAAAAAGGGATCTAAAAAACCCGTGGCAAATCAAGAAAAGGATTACCCGCGGCAAGGTCGTTCTTGGAAAGCTGGAGATTCCATTTTTCGAGACATTTCAGTATGTTCTTCGATACTGGAAGTTGGACGAGGCCAAAAGTTTGGTGATCAATGGGTATGAGATTGTGTTTACATGTGGGATGTAACTAAGGAGAACGATCCTAAAATTCGATATATTAGTTTTAAGAAGCTACGTGATGATAATTTTGTTATATCGGGTATGGAATTGCTTAATGATCGTGGATTGGGTGTTGTTGATGAAATCGAGATATATTGGGATCCGAGGTGTTCGAGGTTTATGTTCAAGTTGCTTTCAAAGGTTCGAGGTTTAGGAACAAAAAGTGATATGATCATATTCTTATAAGAAATGTATAGTTGAAAGATATTGAGTCAATTGTGATTAGGGGTTGTCATCAATTTAGCTTGTAAAAGTGGGAATATTTTTAAGTTTTATGTTCAAGTTACTTTCTCGGGTTCGTGTTTAGTTGAAAATTTGTAAATGATTCAAGAATTAGGGTTGATACCATGGAAAGGATCGTAGATATAATTGCGAAAATATTAATTAAAACTGTAGTATAAAACAGTTAGATAATAAACTTACAGTTTTATTTCAAACAAGGCATTTGTACAAGAGAGAGAGAGAATTGCAGGAAATTTAAAGTAGGGGTAAAATTTGGATGCCCCTTCCATTACATTTTGAGAACCTTATATAGGCCTCTAGGTATTTAAAGCATCATCATGTCTTTACAAGTGGACGATAGAGATTCATGCTTGTCCTTTCGAATGACTTCTGCTTTTTCGAAGGGTCAAGTTGCTTTTGCTTTTCTGAATAACTTTTGCTTTCTCGAAGGGTCAAGTGCCTTTTTCGTTTATGTGGGGTCTTCTGCTTTATCATATTCTTTTTACTTTAGGAGATATGCCTGTGCTATTCCCCTGGTGTCCAGCATGTCACCGTTGTCTGGTTCACTGGTGCTGGAAGATGATGATTCAATCAGTTCCATTAGTTGATTATGTTATGTATTATTTTCTAACTTTGTGAGCTTCTAGTAATCTCCTTTTCATTTTCGCTTTAGAGTCGAAATTTGGAGGTGAAGCTTCTTCCTTGACTGCTGAAGAGGATGGACTCTTTCGATCCTCTTTGGGCTTTAGACTCCACCCTTTGATTTTATTATTTTGTTGAGATATTTAATTCGATCCATTTGATGAATATCAAAGGACCAATTGATAATATATGATATTCTTTTCTGTATAAAAAATTTGCACAACTTAATGTGTTATGCTAAAGTTGATATCTATTGTTCCTCTAGGAAACCAACATACTGATTTTGGAAGCTCGGGGCTACCACCTGTAAATTTCCTCCGAATAGGCTCAACCACTCATAGAACCACCGAGGGATGATCTTATCTTTTAATTCACTGGAATACTTTACAAATCATGTATGGGTATATGGTCGGATGTATAGGAAGTTAAACCAAGCGTCCATATAATCATACCAATTAAAGGTTTGGGGTTTATGTGTTCTGGATAATAGAATTGGTGTATGTAAGTGATCTATATACCACTCAAAAGGACTTAATATCTTTCTAATTGTGAATTTTGAATATTCAATAGCTTCTGGATCATTTTTGAAATAGCTATGTTCAATTTCTATGGACTCTGTGTCAATGGGAATGAACTCATAATATCTCTTGGTTTTGGTTGAGTCTTATGTATCTATGTACTGAAAATTGGTGTAACAGGGTTTCAGAAGTTCTTCTACCCTGAAGCCCTCATATTGCTTATCAATAGCCATTATTGGCTGGATCAGTTTTACCATGAATTCCCACTTTGGTGCGGGACTGCTGATGCTGTTTTGTGCTTCTTCCTTCTTTTGAGAAGTTGCTAGTTTTACTGCCTCTGAATATGTTTCAGGGTTCTGCATTTTGTAATTGTCCTTTGTCTGCACTTGTGATGCCGAGGGGGAAGCCTTAAAAGGCTGAACTCTCATTCTTCTATCTAACGGCTCCTTTAAAGGAGATTGAACTGTACCTGTTAGTAACTTGGGAAATTCTACTAATGCCGAGAATTTATTCTCGAAGCTAGGTGCCATGGGGTAAGGAGTTTTGGGTTTTTCTACTTTAAAAGGCTGCTTCATTCTTTCTTCTGGCTTAAGTTGAAATGGAGGTCTCATCGGCCTTATTCCTGGAGTATTGGGTCTCATGGTTCCTCTGCAGAAATTCTCTAGTTAAGAAATTTGATAGAGAATTATTTTCTCCCTTAATAAAGTCGATTTTAAAGTCGAAGCTTGATAATAGTGCTTGCCATCTGGCAAAAATTTGTTTTGAAACATGATTTTTAACATCCTTTTGCAAAACATCTTTGACTGCTTTACAATCAACCCTTAATAAGAATTCTTTATTAATTAGATCATTCTGAAACTTTGTGATACATAGCACTATAGATAAAATTTCTTTTTTGATAGTACTATAGTTTTTTTGAGCCGTATTCCAGACCTAGACGTGAATCTTACTAACTGTTCAGTAGATTCGAGAGATGTTTTTTGTTTAAGAATGTCACCATAACCAATGTCAGAGGCGTCTGTTTCAACAATCATAGAGGTGTCATGATTTGGGATTCCTAGACAATGAAGTTTTTGGACTATTTCTTTTACGTTCTTAACGGTTTTGGTTTGCTCTTCAGACCAAGGGACTGGGTTTTTTCTGAGTCGTTTGTAGAGGGGTTCACAGATTTTTCTAATATCTGGGATGAAGTCTGGTACATAATTTATACTTCCTAAAAATCTTTGTAACTAGGTTTTATCTAATAATTTATCTGGAAATTTGGTTGAGAACTCAATGGCTCTACAAATTGATTTGTAGGCCCCTTGATAAAGGTCGTGGCCTAGGAACCTTATAGAAGTTTGAAAAAGTTTTACCTTCTTAGCACTGACTGCCAAACCATTCATTTTTATTACCTTTAAAAAGGTGTTAATATGTTTAAAGTGTTGGTCTATAGTTTCTGAAAAAATAAGGACATCGTCTATATAGACAATGGAGAATTGATTGTAGGGGTTGAATATGTTATTCATAATATTCTGGAATTCTGAGGGGGTGTTTTTTAGCCCAAATGGCATTACATTCCTCTCATATTGTCCAAAAGGGACATTGAAAACAGTTTTATACTTATCTTTTTCATCTATATGTATTTGCCAGAATCCCGACTTCATATCAAACTTACTATAGATGTTAGCCTTGTAGGTTCTTTTTAATAGGTCTCTTTCATTAGATATCGGGTACCTGATCCATTTTAATATTTGATTAAGAGGCTTATAATTAATAACTAGCCTCGGGGCTCCTCTTTCCTTTTCGGCACTGTTGTTGACATAAATGGCAGAACAACTCCATGGAGATTTGGAGGGCCTGATTATTTTCTTCTGTAATAAATCATTTCTTTTTTACAATATTCCATGAGCTCATGATTCATTTGAATTGGTTGAGCTTTGGTAGGGATTATATTTTCGTCGAAGTTATCTACATAGGGTAATTGTACCGTAAAGGCATTAGGTAGCTCTGAGCAGATTTCTCCTTCAATTAAGGATTGTAAGGTTTTAATCTTTTCCACAATTTCCGGGGGTTTTAAGTAGGATTCAATCTTTTTATTTGAATATCTTAAGATAATTAATCTGGTTGGATAAAAGTTGAATTCGAAAGATGGTTTTATGTTTGACATAATTACTTTCGTTTACCGAAAGGGGATTTAAATAAGGAAAGATAACTTCTTTTTCTAGTGTCGTGGTATAGATACCATCTAATTTTGCCGTATATGACTTTATCTGGGTCGCGAAAGGGATACCCAAAATGACTTCTTCAGTTATATTTCTTGTAATAACAAAGTCGTTCATAAAGCAGACTCCGTTGTTATAGACATGGGCTTTTGTAAGTTTGTAATTAATTTTTATTTTTTCACTTGTAGCTGAATATAGTTTTGAAGTACTTTTTTCTAAGTACTTGGTTGGGATTAATCCTTCTGCAATACAATTTTGATCTGCCCCAATGTCAATTAGGGCTATAATGGATTTTTCTCTTTGATTAATTTATTTGCAAAAGACTCTAATTCTATAGAAGTCTATCTTTTACTTCTTGAACCTCTTGTTTAAGTTGGGATACCTCATTCTGTAAATCTTGCAGAGTGGTGTCTGTTTTAGCTGATTTGAACTTATTTAAGACTTGTTTCATATTGAAAGGTTCCACGACTTTCTTGCTTTCTTTATGATTAATAATGAGTTTCTTTAGCTCTATTAAGTATCATTTTCTAATGTCTTCATCTTCTATGTGTTCTATCATATCGAAGAAGAATTCTTGACTACCTTTTGAAATAACATTGATTGATTTGGAGTCACATGTACAGAAGGTTCATGTGCAATTGCATTCATTGCTAGAGTTGGAGCTATCCGAACTGTAATCGACGTTCAGTAGTTCTTCGTCACTATAGTCTTCAGTTTCAGAGGACTCACTGAGGGCTCCTCAAGGATTGTATATAATTTTTCTTTTATTTCAGGATTTAATTCTAATATGCTTATTTTATCCTTCTTTTTATTAGGTGCTTTGCAGTTATTGGCCATATGACCCATTTTCCACAATTCCAGCATTTGCTATTTTTGAGAAATGTTTTTCGTTTTGAAGATCTCTTGGGTTTAGAAAATCTCCTTTTGTAACGCTTATACTCCTTTTTGGAAGAGGTACTGGGTTTCTTATATTTTTATATCTTTTGGTAGCTTCTCTGGAAGGAGCAGTTATCTTTGTGTAACCGAAATCCTGATAGAAGCTTCCTAATTTATTTTTGGAGAGTCTTCCCTCTTTCTTTAACCGGTGTTTTAGTTTTAAGTCATTACATAATTCTAATCATGTGAGATTTATTAGACTTACTATGTCTCTGTATGTTAAGCCATTGTAAGGTATTTCTCCATCGAATTTATTTCTGATGGTGGTTCTTACCTTTTCTGCAAAAGTGCCGGCAGGCCGCTTATAAATCTTTCATTCCAATAATCATGGTTACAATCTTCTCTGATCATAACCTTGTTGAGGAAGATGTCTTTATACCACCTAAAGTCGTGGAGTTTGGGACAAGTTAAATTGTTTAAGATTTCTAAGCTTTTTTCTTGGAATAACTTAGGTTCTCCAATGAAGTGTTTAGCAATGCTATAAATAAGGGTAGCTGTTGCGTCTTCTTTAGTTTGTTGTTCTATAGTTACATCTATTTTAACAACCTGTATTACATCAGTAGCATTTATTATACTCTGTCTATGTTCTTCAGTGAGGTAATTATCCCACTAGTTTCTTAACATCCCAGTAAACCCCGAGACTATTACAATAGCGCATTGTTTATCGCTATTTTATTTTATTTTATGGGCTGTTATGGCTATACCCATTTCGTGTAATTTATTGTAAATTTGGCCTTCTGCTAAGCCATCTATGTTCCATTCTACGATGACATTTTCTGAATGCGATGTATGAGACAAATATTCATTTTCTTCATATTGCATATCGGGAAAGGTTGGTCGGTGATAATAATTTTTTTCGGTAAGTGTGACGGGATAATCAATTTATATCGTATTCCCCATTAGTAAGTGTTTTAATATCGTATTCTTTGTCGATTAAACTTTGTCTTAATTTAAGGTTTATTTTGTCTAACATTTTATCACTTACTTCTACCGTTTCCTTTAGACTTGGGTAATTACTAGCTGAGAATTCTGGTATCTTGAATATAGGGTTAGTTTCTCTGATCTTCCCTTCGAAGATTCCGGCTTGTCCTTAAAGATTGATTTGTTATTATCTTGATTAAGCTGGGTTGAGACCACATGTAATAATTGGTTTGTATAATTATTTTGTCGGATAAGCTTATTGACGTCGTTATTTTTTGGGCTCCCAATAGTGTCTTTTATGACCCTTCAAGAAAGCAAGAGACATTCTGAAGAGCCATTTAGTTTTAGCCGTTGATTGTAAAGTAGAAACTTTATTTCGAGGCCTATTTAAGGTTCTCAAGATGTAATCAATCAGGCACCCGGAAATTTACCCAACAAGAAATTTCTCTGCCTAAACCTCTGTATCCTTATGCATTCCGCTTTCCTTTCAGATCAGACCATAGCTAGGAAAGTGATAATTAAGGAAATTACTCACTGCTATCACATGATAGAACAAATTAAGCACCTTATAGGAGTCCAGAAGACTCTAATAGAAAACGCAGATTGGTTGCTTAGTCACTATTCTGCTCAGTTCTAGAATGAATAGTTTCGAACATCACAATATTGTTAATAGTGAAAACCTCTCCACTTCAACTATGAAGATAGCAAAAGTGGAAAGAGATTTACAAAATTGGGATATTCCCAAACAACCTTTCAAAACTATTTATGAAACCGGAAGGTTTGATTTTGTTAAAAATTATAATATTAAAACCTGCGAATCTACCATAGCCATCAATAATTCTAGAGAAATTGTTAAGCTTTTATCTCCACAAGATATTAACAGTTACAGGAAAGATTTTAATTTCCTCCACATAGGACTTGTTCAAGTTGCGGTCAAACCCCTATATCGTTTAGGATTAGATACGCCGATCTGTCTTCTACTAAGAGATGCTAGAATGTTAAATTTTGAAGATTCTCTTCTAGGAGTCTTACAAAGTAACCTGGCCAGAGGACCGGTTTACTTTAATTGTTATCCCAACTTTTCTGTAGATATCCATGATGATAATATTTTAGATACCTTGACGTTAAATATAAAAACAAAAAATATGAAAAGTAAGATTAACACAAAAGAGATCGCTGTCATGAAGCAGAAGCAAAACTTTGAAATTCTGTACAAATACTCACAAGTTTTATTAAACTGAAAAAGCAAGAGACATTCTATAGAGCCATTTAGTTTTAGCCGTTGATTGTAAAGTAGAAACTTTATTTCGAGACCTATTTAAGGTTCTCAAGATGTAATAAATCAGGCACCCGGAAATTTACCCAACGAGAAATTTCTCTGCCTAAACCTCTGTATCCTTATGCATTCCGCTTTCCTTTCAGTTTAATAAAACTTGTGAGTATTTGTATAGAATTTCAAAGTTTTGCTTATGCTTTATGACATCGATCTCTTTTGTGTTAATCTTACTTTTCATATTTTTTGTTTTTATATTTAACGTCAAGGTATCTAAAATATTATCATCATGGATATCTACAGAAAAGTTTGGATAACAATTAAAGTAAACCGGTCCTCTGGCCAGGTTACTTTGTAAGACTCCTAGAAGAGAATCTTCAAAATTTAACATTCTAGCATCTCTTAGTAGAAGACAGATCGGCGTATCTAATCCTAAAAGATATAGGGGTTTGACCGCAACTTGAACAAGTCCTATGTGGAGGAAATTAAAATCTTTCCTGTAACTGTTAATATCTTGTGGAGATAAAAGCTTAACAATTTCTCTAGAATTATTGATGGCTATGGTAGATTCGCAGGTTTTAATATTATAATTTTTAACAAAATCAAACCTTCCGGTTTCATAAATAATTTTGAAAGGTTGTTTGGGAATATCCCAATTTTGTAAATCTCTTTCCACTTTTGCTATCTTCATAGTTGAAGTGGAGAGGTTTTCACTATTAACAATACTATGATGTTCGGAACTATTCATTCTAGAACTGAGCAGAATAGTGACTAAGCAACCAATCTGCGTTTTCTATTAGAGTCTTCTGGACTCCTATAAGGTGCTTAATTTGTTCTATCATGTGATAGCAGTGAGTAATTTCCTTGATTATCACTTGCCTAGCTATGGTCTGATGTTGGATAGAAACATCTTCTAGAGGTGCAACCTGTTTGTAGTAATCTAGTCTAAGTCGGAAATCTTTTAACTGTTTAACAAGCTTGGTCATATCACTTTGGCAACTAACCTTAAGATAGTTTGCTCTTCTAATCCTATCAAACGAAGGATGTTTACGCATATTGTCAAGAATGGGTTATGAGTAGCTTTGGGTAAATTCAAAAGAAGGGGACTACTGTCTTTAAGAGCTATTGTACTAGTGGTCGACGACTGTTGATTCTAAACACTGTTTCGAACTTCATTTTTATCTTTGCGAGTGTCTTTAGTTCTAATTTACTAATTCTTTAATGCATAGTGGTCTAGCAGTTATCTCTTTCTCTAAGCAATCTTGGCGACGGGAACACCACACAGGATCCGGCTCTCTCCTGGAGCTATTCAACTGCAAAAGTCGACTTGCCAATGTCTGATCCGGATATTAATCGCATACCTCAGCTATGAGAAAGAGCATAACAATTGTATACTATTAACTAAAGAACATAAACCTAGAACTGAAGATAATAACAAGGTAAGAATGAAGCAAAACAGTATATGAGAATCAAAATAGTCAGAACCTCTAGACAATTATGCTCAAGACAGTAGTATAAACTTAGCTACTCCAGCAACGAATGCGTCTGTTCGGGAACTTTATGCACATGTGATTCCAACTCTGTCAATGTCATTTCAAAAGATAGTCAGGAATTTTTCTTTGATATGATCGAAAAAATCGACGACGAAGATCTTAGGAAACAATACCTATCAGAACTTAAGAAGCTTATTATCCATCATAAAGATAGTAAAGCTACGATAGAACCTTTCAATATGAAACATGCTCTGAATAAGTTTAAGACTGTTAAAACCAATTCCTCTATCCCATACCTTCAGTCCGAAGTTGCCAATCTCAAACAAGAGATTAAAGAAATCAGTAGTGATCATCTAGCCATGACATAAAAACTCTATCTATGAAATCTTTGAATTGCCCAATCGAATTAAATATCTCAGCAAAACAATAAAAATCAAAGGGTGGAGTCCAAAGCCCAAAGAGGATCGAAAGAGTCCATCCTCTTCAGCTGTCAAGGAAGAAGCTTCAGCCTCCAGCTCAGTCTCTAAAGCAGAAATGAAAAGGAGAGTACTAGAAGCTCTGTCAAAGTTAGAAAATAATATAGAACATAATCAAATAATGGAACTAATTGAATCAACATCTTCCAGCACCAGTGAACCAGACAACGGTGACATGGTGGACACCGGGGGAATAGCACAGGCATATCTCCTAAAGCAAAAAGAATCTGATAAAGCAGAAGACCCCACATAAACATAAAAGGGCACTTGATCCTTCGAGAAAGCAAAAGTTATTCAGAAAAGCAAAAGCAACTTGACCCTTCGAAAAAGAAGAAGTCATTCGAAAGGACAAGCATGAATCTCTATCATCCACTTGTAAAGACAGGATGATGCTTTAAATTCCGAGAGGCCTATATAAGGTTCTCAAAATATAATGGAAGGGGCATTTGAAGTTTGACCCCTACTCTCTCTCTCTCTCTTGTACAAATGCATTGTTTGAAATAAAACTGTAAGTTTATTATCTAACTGTTTTATACTACTGTTTTAATTAATATTTTTTGCAATTATATCTACGATCCTTTCTATACGGAAGAGCTGGGCTAAGGACCTGGAACAGTGACACGACTAGTTCCAGTCGATGGACCCGGAACAGTAGCTGGAGGTCCAGCGGGAAATGGGCCCGCTGGGCAATTTTGGGTGCGGGATACGTCTGAAAAATGGTGGATAATATATGGAGAGACGGCGTCGTCCAAAAAATTATACGAACTAGGCACAGGACTACTAACATTAGCAAACGAAAATTGGGTTTCATAAAAAATAACATGGCGACTAAGGATGATTTTATTAGATGATAAATCAAAATATTTTTAACCACGATGATTAGACGGATAACCCAAAAATACACAAGGGGTAGACCGGGGCTGAAGTTTGTTAATTGTAGTGGGTGGAAATAGTGGATAGCACAAGCACCCAAAGACCCTAAGATGTGAATACGAAGGAGTCTGTTATATAAAATTTGAAGATGGGTTGAATATGCCAAACCTTTGGTAGGAAGTATGTTAAGAAGATATATAGTCATTTGTAGAGCATGATTCTAGAAGGGGTACGGAAACATGGACCAATAAAGTTCGGATAATATTATTAATGGTACGAATTTTGCGTTCGGCTTTCCCATTTTGTGAGAACGTATGGAGACAAGAAAAACAAAAAATTATTCCATTAGTATCACAAAAATCCCGAAACAACCCATTATCATATTCTTTGCCATTATCACATTGAATATTTTTTATTTCTCATTCGAACTGGGTACAGATGAAAGCTCTAAATTTTAAAAAGGTGGAAAAAACTTGAGTTTTTTTCGCTAACGGAAAAGTCCATAAAAAATTAGAATAATCATCCAAAAATAGAACATAATAACGATGGCCCAAAGAACTGAGAATAAGAGATGTTCATAAATCGCTATGAATAATATCAAATGTCATTAACGTACGAGAATTAGAGTCTACAAACGGTAATTTAGCAATTTTTCCTAGAGAACAAGATTGACAAATTGGAGTACTACGCGCACCCTTACACGAAATAAAGCTATTTTTATGTAAGGAAGAAACAATAGATGACTCAGGGTGACTCAAACGTGCATGCCATAAGGAAGGAGCGAGAGCTGCAAAAGTAGATGACAAGGCTTGACTCGAGAGACCGGATGTGTGCATGATAAGATAAAGATCTTCCCTACTGTCACATCTCATGAGAGGAATCCCCGTCTTGAAATCCTTCACAGAAAATCCAAAAGGATCAAACTTAACAAAAACTGAATTATCAGTGGTGAATTTACAGACAAACACCAAATTTTTAATTAAGTTAAGGCATGAAGGGCATTTTTCAAGATAAGAGGTGGACGGGGGGAGACAAAGTTTTATGACCATAACCACGAATTGGAATTGAATTGCCATTACCAACATTTATGCCACGAGTGTTGCTCAAAGTGGAATAAGACGAGAGAGTACCTTGGTCAGAGGTCATGTGGGTAGTGGCTCCGGTGTCCATGTACCAATTCACATCCGGGAGATTTAATCCAAGTGTGTACATTGCGGCTTTAATGACGGTAGGGGTGGGACCCACTGCATGGTGGGCCTGGTGGGGTCGAGGCCCAAGCACGCCGACTGGCTGCCCCGGTCCAGAAGCTAGTATTGGGTTCCATTGTGGGCCTGAATAACTAGGCCTGTTGGATTGTTGAAACTGGGCCCAGTTCGGGTTTGATGAATATGGTAGAAAATAGGGGTTGTTGGGCCTAGTTCCACGGCCATGGGCCCAGGGCTGTGTCCAGTTGTCTTGCGGCCCACTGCCCCGAGGCCCATTGCCACCCCCGTTATTTCCACCCCGATTTTTGCCATAGTTTTTACCATTGTTTTTGCAATTCAGACCCTTTTTGCCGCACCGTTGTTGCAGTATTGGCCGGAATTGGTGGAGATAGATGGGGAAAAATTAGACTCGATCACCATGACGACCGAAGGGGCCCAATGGCCACTTTCTTGGCCAAGCCGGCTTCTTCGAGCGTGAGCATGGAACGAGCCTGATAAAACTGCGGAAGAGGACTGCTTTGACGAAGAAGCGTACCGACGCCACTATAGTCCTGCAACTATCTGAATAACAAGACGATCGTTGGTAACGGGCGCACCAACGTTGCGGAGTTGGTCCGCCAATTCTTTCAACTTTTGCAGTATGCTGAAACGTTGGGGAAATCTTTCATATTGACGTGGGAGAATTCCTGCTCAAGGGTAACAACATGAGAATTTTGATTATCTTGGAATATGTCACGCACTCTATTCCAAGCATCTATCGACGTTGAGTCTGGTTCGATAATCGTTTGCAACAGGTCAGTAGATATAGTGGAGTAAATCCACTGAAGAACGGTAGCATCAAGAGTCGTCCATAATTGAGGATCATGACCCCCGTATCCGTATGGGCTGCGGGGATAATATGATGGAGGACTTGATGCGAGCGTGCGTGAATTTTGAACAGTTCGGCCCACGTCACGTATTGGACGTTTTCTATTTCAAGAATGATAGGGATGTGATTCTTGATATTAGAAACAGTAAGGACAGGATGAAACATGTTCTTAGCCATCACAATCAACGTAAGATGTGACATAGGGATTTGGAAGAAAATTTGAGAAGAAAGAAGGCAGCAAAGGGCACGGAAACTGAGGGTAATGTCTCGGAAATCGTGCACGAAAAGAAGGTTTTTGGAAGAGAAAATTTTAACCTAGACTTCTGATACCATGAAAGAATATAATCCCTTGATTATTTTTATTAATGAAAGAGTATATATACAATTACATTTTTCCATAATAGTAAAATTATATTCTTATTCTACTCCAAAGACCCTATTCTACTTATACAATAATTCTACAATAATGGTAAGTGTACAATGCTAAGTAGTTACAATTAAATACAATTATGGTAACTAAAAATAGCTCCAAAACCGTGATATACACAACTGTATAAGCCGTGTATATCACGGTCCAAAACCATCGGAACACCAAAGATATACCGTGATAAACAACATTGTATATCACGGTATATTCTATCAGACATAAATGCCAGATCCGTAGTCAGAGTTTCTATTTCATCCATCTCTGGAACAATTTGAAATAGTCCATTCTTTAACCTCTATGTGAGGTCTGTTAGAATAGAAATAAGTATAGAATTTGTATACAAGATCCTACATGAAAAAGGATTGGGATGTAGCATCTATAAATAGGGCTTAATGTAATAAAGTAGTTAAATAATTCAATAATAATATTTTCTCTCATGTTTTCTCACATGGTATCAGAGCTTCTACGATCTTAATAGAGAATCAAAGAGCTTTTGTTGCCGGCGGGCGGCACTAGCCAATGTGTGTCGCCCGTCTGGCCAAAGATAATGGTAGAGTAAAGATTGTAGAGAACTTTCAAATATTTATAAATAAAATATTCTCTAAAAAAAAAATAGGTGTGAACAATGCCGCGTAAACAGTGCCTCGTGAACAGTCTCACATGAACATTATTTTTCCGACGTGAATAGTAATTTCGACGTGAATGGTTACCAAATTCCAATCGTCGGAACTAGGGTTTCGGCGAATCCACGTTTTTTCGGGGCATTCTTTTAAGAATTATTTTTACTGTTAGCATTGCACAGAGATTCCGAGCTGACCCATACCACTTTCTTCGAGGTTCGGCAACTTTTCCGGTATAATTTCTCCCAAGGGTCATGCCATCATTCGAATCCTACCCACAAAATACAATCACAGTCCCGTGCCTCAATTCTGACGACTGTTTTGCGTCTCGTAAGGTCGTGCCAGCATTCCGATTCTACCCACAAAATACTATCACAGTCTCGTGCCTCAATTCCGGCGATTGTTTTGCATCCTTCTCTTCCAGAACATTAGTAAGAAAGTATCCGCTGTGCAATATTCCAGCGAAGATTCGGAAAAAAAATATCACCACCGCGCATAATTTTTCCGATGGTTGCTAGAGTCACATCTCTATCCAGTGGTGTTGTGTAGAATCCGACACTACCACAACATAGATCAGGTTCAAGCTAGTGAGAGACTAATTGTTGTGCAATTTCCAACAATTTCCAGGAGAGCAAATCAGTCACCGCGCAATATTTTCAGTGACAACATAGTTGTCAGCTACAAAATGACGTTCGGGTAGTGTTATGCAAATTTCAACACCATCACGAGGTAGATTAGTCCCTTCGGACCAAAACCCAGTCAACGACTTCGATAAATACCCACTAACGCGCTATCGCGTGCCGCTCGAAGTGACAACTCCGGCTAGCGCGTCAGATCCATGCGCCACACATGCAACTTTTTCCAGCAAGATCCACGCGCCGCGCATGCACCTTTTTCTGGCCAGATCAATGATTTTCTTCTTGGGTTATGTTCATCAGATTTCATCCATCTTTCAAGTCAGATTTTGCGACGTCTCTCGGTTTTGATATGTTAAACTCCAAAAACACAGGAATTGGAAGTTCAAATCCTATGATTACTTCAAAACACTTAAGGAGGAGATCAGAAAATCGCACATCACAGTCCATGAAGAAGAAACAAGGACGAGGTCGTCCTGAAAGATCTCGACCTAGTTGTAGTTATTGTACATAATAGGCTTGGACACATTCGTGAAGTGTGCTATTCTCTCCATGGTAACCTTGAGGAGGAAATTTATATGAAGCAACCACCTGATTTTATTGCTCAGTGGGAGTCTAACCTGGTGTGTCGATTGCGTCAGTCACTTTATGGTTTGAAACAATCTCTCAGAGCCTGGTTTGGAAAATTCAGCACAATAATTCAGGAGTTTGACATGACTCGTACTAAAGGTCTCAACAGATTGAAGTATTTTCTAAGTATTGAGGTTGCTCAATCTAGATTAGGGATACTCTCCGGAGATATTGTTACTAAATTTGTGAAGTAGAGTGATCAGCTTGCGGATATTTTCACCAAGTCACTCAGTAGTCCTCGTATTAGATACATCTGTAACAAGCTTGGTACATATGACTTGTATGCACCAGCTTGAGGGGAGTGTTAGAATAGGAATAAGAATAGAATTTGTATACAGTATCCTACACGGAAAAGGATTGGGATGTATCATCTATAAATAGGGCTCAATGTAATAATGTAGATAAACAATTCAATAATAGGGTACGCTTGATTCACTTTCAAAGAATTTATTCCTTGAACTCGGGCATAAAGGCTTTGTTGATCATAAGAAAGTGACTCTCCAGAATCTGGAAAGTATGAAGGGGAGTTGCTAGACTATTTGAGGAAGGACATCCTTCTCCTTGGCGAATAGCTTTCGACTAAAGACGCAGACGATGAGCAAAAGTCTGCTTTAATAAAGTAGCTCGGGGGAACCTTAAGACAGGACATCGGGGCGAAGGTATGAAGGTACGACAATGCAGCCCAGTCTGGTCTGAGGAGGAGTGGGATTGTGAAAGTTGCACCTTTTGTTTTTCTCATCGTCATCTTCCTTTTCTATTTGACATATCTCATCATCATTTCCCTTTCTTTTCCCGTCGAATTCGAATTCCTGCGTTGGAATCTCTCTTTCTTCTTCTTTATTATCTAATAGATCGCTTTTCAATTTCTTTATATGATCCATTAAGGTTTTCACCCATATTTTCTCACAAGATCCACAAAGTCCTTGCGTAGTACAGTAGATGACACCTGCCTAACAGATAAGCTAAATGTTTAGCTTGTGACAAATTATATCAAAAAGCAAGCATGTCAAAGAAAGATGGTTTACTTTTGTTAGAGTGGGTTAGAGTCCCACGTTTGGTTGGGAATGGACCGATGTTCTCCTTATATGGATTTGGGAATCCTTCCCTCTTGAGCTAGCTTTTGGAGTTGAGTTAGGCCGAATTGTCATATTTTTACAACGTTGTATATGTTATTTACTGAAAATAAGAGTGACCATGTTCAGCAGTAAAAGAAGAAACGAAAAAGTATTTCCAATTTATTTTCTAAATCGAATGATCAAGTTTCTTCAGTTACTGAGAGCACTGAACATTGTACGACTTTACTAAAGAAGGATGGATGATTTAATAGGCTTACTAGAGGATTCTCTCTCTCATTGCATTGGTCATGACCTTGTCTTGACATGGTGCAAGGATTGTGATAAATTTCGAATTTTGTTTGAAACACAAAAAATTCCTAGTAAAAAATCGAAGAAAAACAATATAGCGGAGATAGTCATTTGATTTTCAGCATTTTACATCATTATTCAACACATGAAATCCAACCATAAAAATGACACATTACCCAATATGAATCTCTGCCCTTAAAACAACTTAACCCGATGAAACTAATGTACAACAAGAAAAATGATTTTTTTTTCATATAGAAACTACATGAAACTTTTATTTTCAAGATGATTAACATGTTTAAGTCGATTAAAATCCATAAAGCAATGAACATACTTACAAGAGTAAATTAATTACGAAAAATATAAATATATATTGTATGACATACTGATAAGTTGTTTGCTTCCCCTTTCTTTGTTTCTCCTCCTTCATTTTCTTTTCCTCTTTCCATTCTCACTAGTCAAGCCAAAGTAGCTTTTCTTTCCCTTCCTTTCAACTTCTCAAGAGAAACAAGTTACTCTTAGCATAAACAGTGAATTCGGCCGGCTATTTGTGTAACATCTTTGGATTGTAATTAAAAAGGAAAAATGAAAACCCTCTATAGATTTCCAATTCAAATAGAAGACACGGAGAAGGAAACTAAAGCTGTAATTAGAACATTTGCAGTAGAGTTGTAAAGGTGTTAAGATAAGTCCACTAATAAAGTCTGATTAGGTGGTTCCCATTTGGTCTGATTTTAGATTACTTTGGTTTGATTTTCTTGATTATTATATTGACTAACGGATTAAGTGTACCTACTTGATTTGTTGATTGTAACAAAGTGTAGCTGCCCAAAGCACATTATTATGCAAAAGAATAAAGCAGAGAAAACTACTTTACCGATTCAACCCTATTACATACATAATTGAAAGGAATTTAGAGTAAAATATAGGTAAACTAACCGAAATACCCCCAAAGACAAAATAATTACCCGCCCCATGCCCCTCCTAAACTAATTACCTGCAGTACCCCTTGACCAATCCTTATTCTGTGATATTATCGCAGTATATTTATATCCCATGGTATCATAGAGGACTAAAACAGTCCTTCATGATACTAATCTCAGTATATTTATATATCACGATGGTCTCATGGTCTTGAAGAGTGTCTCGTTGAAGGACTGAAGCAGTTTTCGATGATACCATCACAATATATGTATATAAGACGATAGTATTATAGAAAGTTTTTTCATGAAAAGTGTATCTTTTTTTAATAAATGAACATGATTATCCGTGATATCATCTCATTATATTTATATATCATGATGATATTATGGAGGACTAAGACAAGGACTGAAACAGTTACATGATATCATCTCAATATATGTATATACCATGTTGTTATCATAATTGCAGGGCATGTCGAGTAAATAATTTCAATTTTTTCCGGAAGACGAAAGTAATAAATAAATGAGAATAATTAACTCTTCTTCTTTGTGTTTTCCGCCATCTTACCTAGGGGTGAGCACGGGTACAGGGTACCCAGATACCCGACCGGAACCGACACTAACGGGTAGGTTCGGGGTAGATATATTATAATAACGGGTAGGGTCCGGGTAGTAAAATTAGGAACCGATCAATGTCGGGTCCGGTTCCGGTTCCGGAAAATAGAGACAAGTACCGGACCGGAACAGATACTCCGGAACCTATAAAATATTAAATATTTTTACTTTTTTTAGAAACATTTGGACCACTTTTAACTTTCTCCAAAATTGTTTGTTGCACGCCTACACATTGATTTTCCCCATCCCAATACGTAAATATTTTAGTTTTTTCACCCCTTTATTCTAGAATGCTCTTTGTGCCATAAGAGAAAACACCCAAAACTCTCTCAATAACAATGGCGTTTTAGCTACACCACCGAGCTTCATCGTCGTCGTTGTTGAAGCTTTCTCTCAGGTACTTTCATCGTTGTCGTCATTGAAGCTTCACCTTTGCCTCTTTCTCTCCCTTGGTTGTGTTCACGTCATTCCTAAAATGCATATTGTTCATATCTAACTCTTTAATTTCTTTTTAATATCATATGCTTCTGTTCTATTTCAGGCGATACTCATCTTCAATTTGTATTACTTTTTTATTTGAAATGTAAATCTATTTTTAAAATTTGTGTATATTTTTGTAGTTGTGAAGATGAAATTTAGGGATTTACTAGCATAATAAAGCTTTTCTTTTATATCGAAGAGCTTATGAACACGAAAATAAGTTTAATTCAGATATTTTCAAATTTATTTTGAAATCAACACGTTCAATTAATTGTCAAATTTGGTTTGCAATTTTAGGTTTTGGTTACAAAATTAGCTTTTCTACAATGAATAAGTTTTCTAAAACTTCTTATAAGGATACTAAAAACTCTTATTGCAGGCTAAAAAACTACTTGATGAAATTATTTTAGAACTCTTTTTTATTCTCATAGGCTTAAAAATTGTTGCTTAATTTGTGTTTTTTATTTACAGGGTACCCGGGAACCTACCCGGACCCGCGGGTCCGGGTAGGTTCCGGGTAATGATTGCTACGGGTAGGTTCCGGATAGTAAATTTAGGAATCGATCTTTTATCGGGTAGGGTCCGGGTAGTTAAAAAATGTTAGGGTACCCGGACCCGCTCACCCCTAATCTTACCGTCTAATGGTACTGGTTGAAGTCACCAACAGAATATGTGTGTGTTTCTCACTGTCTCCTTTCGCCCAGCCCGTCTCTTGATCCCACAATGTATTATCATCTTATATTGTTTAATCAATGGTCATAATTTGTATACTTGTCTTCAAATCTGGTCTATTTGCAATAAATGTACTCGCACTACTTAATGTGATTTATAAATGTTAAACATCAAATCATAAGAACATTAAGGGCCTGTTTGGAAAGCCACCAAGTAATTGGAATTGAGTGTAATTAGATGTAATTACACAGTTTGACTTGTTTATTTGATAAACTAATTACTTGGTTAGATAAGAATTGAGTGTAATTGAGAGAGTGTAATTACACTCTTCAATTCTCAAGGTGGTTGAGAATTGGGCGTAATTACACTCGGTAATTACAGTTACTTTTTAGTTTCTTTCTATTTTATTTTATTTTAATTTGTTTTCTTTTTTAACTTATTTTTATTTATTTTTACTTTTTAATTATTTTTTATTTTTAAAATATATTTTTATTTTTATATTATCTATATTTCATTTCCTTTCTTCTCATTCCCAACCTTACTTCTTGTGATTTCAGGTAATTACTCGTATTTTTTAGTTTATTTATTTAGCATAGTTATGTTATTATTTTAATTTTTGAAAATACAGCTCTTAATATTAGAAAGAATGAGCCATTAACAAATTTGAAATATAATGAGTAATGTTATTAAAGTAGAATTTCGTTGTGAATGAGGTTACAAAGTTATATTTTCCCTTTCTTTTGAATTATATTTGCTTAAGTTAAGTTGTTGGAATGTGACATAAGAAGTATTGTGTTAAATTTTTTAGATTTTGAATTTAGGTTATTATTTCAATATTAATTTATTTGTTGTAATACTATTGACTTGTTATTTCACATTGACTGTTATTTATTTTTCAATTACAGTTGATAAATTTTTTTTGTCAAATATTTGAGTAATGTTATGGCATTATATTTATAAATATTAATTTTTTCATTCAAACATTCAATCCATGATGTTCTCACAAAAAAGTCTGCTTTTAATTTTTATAGTTAACTAATTTAAAATATTATTAATTTGAAAAACATATGTCAATTATTTTTACAATATTAGTTACAAATATATGACTATTAATTAATATTATTTAAGAAACAATATGTTTATAAATACCTAATTTGATATAATTTATAAAGGCACATATGTTTTAAATATTAATTTTAATTTTTGATAACTAAATTTTATTTTTAAATAAAAATAATTGTGTAATACACTTGTGCAACCAAATAATACGTTTATAATTACATTGTAATTACGTTATGACAAACAAACAGATTGTTGTAATTACTACCCTAGTAATTGCATCAATTCCAATTACCAGGTGGCTTTCCAAACAGACCCTAAAGTAGTCCTTCTATCCTGCACTATGTGGGACATATTACATTCTATATGATCGATTAACGTTGGTCTTTCCCACTTATATTTTTAAATCTTTTTTAGTAAGAAGAATAATTGTAATAGCTAAATGTTGATTGATATTGATTCGATTATGAAATTTAGGGTTGTCACCAAATGTCGTATCAGGATTGGAATATCTGGAGTATGATGATTCTTAAAGTTCCCAATTTAGCCAGCCCATTCTTCTTTTCGTACTAGTGTTTTCGTTTCCTATTATTATAGGGAAAACCCTCAAATATACCGTCGAACAATCGGAAATGACTCATTATGTTATTATCATTACCAAAATGGCTCATTTATGTCATTGTCATTACCAAAATAGTTCATCCATGCTATTTTTCATTAACGCCAACGTTAATGAAAAGTGATACTCCCTCTATCCCAAAAAGATTGACATATTTCTATATTTAGAAATAATTTAACTTTATGAGATGATTTATTGTCACACAAATTGTTAGCGGAAACATAAAAGAAAGAACAAAAGATTTAACATGGTTCGATCAAAATGATCCTACGTCCACCAGAGAATAGTTTTTTTTATATTATTAGCAAAGGAAGGGGAGATTTCCCAATTACAGCTAAGAGAATTGCTCTCTCAACACTCTACTCACTACAATGTATTGTATGATTTTTGAGATGGTTTAAACAGTGAAGAATGGTCATCATTTTATAGATGATTAAACTTGGGCTCCAAGCTCAAAAATAAAAAAGAAAGAGTAAATCTAAAATATGTCCTCCACATATTTTTGCTTGCTCTCCAAGTTCACTTGCTAGCCAAATATATTGGCACATGTGATATACGTCCACCAAACCAACTCTTTTAATCTCCACCTTGGTTTGCGTCACAAGTAGCGTATGAACAACTCGGGCCAAAACTTCTAAGCTTACTGGGCAACTCCGTTAAACAAGAAAAATCAAACCATTGTTGAACATACCACCTCCACCTAACAATTGTTCTCTTCGGAGTTGCATCAGTTGATGTGTACTCCCGCTAAGTCATTGTAGTGTGCAAACTTAGCGAGCGTGACTATCTTGGTCAACATGTCTGCAGCGTTATCGTCTGTGATAACCTTCACAACCTTGATAGTTCCCTTTTCAACAACATCTTGAATAAAATAAAATCTGACATCAATGTGTTTAGTGCGCTCATGAAATCTCTGATTTTTAATCAGACGCATAGCACTCTGACTATCACATCTAAGGGTTGATTCCTGATGAACCAAACTCAATTCTGCCACTAAACCTTTCAACCAAATAGCTTCTTTCACGGTCTCTGTTGCTGTCATGTATTCTGCTTCTGTCGTAGACAAAGCCTGCGGAGTGGATCTCCAACTGACGACACTGCCAACATGAGTAAATATGTATCCAGCTGTGGACCTCCTTCTATCAAGATCCCTTGCATAGTCAGAATTCACATAATCGAGAATTGAAATACCTCAACCACCTTTTCGAAAGATCAGACCAACATTAGAAGCTCCCTTTGAGATATATCACTTTCCAATGCCTCTTTCTTGGGTTTGACATGTATCAGCTTACCACACTACAGATTGAGCAATATCCGGAAGTGTAGATACCATAGCATACATAATGCTACCAACTGCGCTGGCATAAGGAACCTTTGACATATGATCCACCTCATCCTCGGACTGAGGCATTTATAACTTTGAAAGTCTAAAAATGAGGAGCTAACAATGTACTTACTCATCAGCAGTGAGTGGTTCGAATTCGAATCTGTAGAATTAATATTGCAATCCGGATAAAAATCATAGTGTTACATTCTGGAACTTTTTGTATCTTTATACTAGAGCTGGCCAGTGGGCCGGGACGACCCGACCCCGTCCCGACCCCGCCCCGGTCCCGCCCCGACCCCGCTCTAAAAAAAAAAAAAAAAAAATTTAACGGGGCGGGACTCGAACTCCGGACGGGACGATGTCTCGTCCCGCCGACCCGAGCCCGCCCCTGTGCCCGCCGGACCCGAGCCCGCCCGAGCCCGTCCCGACCCCGAGCCCGACCCCGCCCTTTGTTCCCCCTTTGCAAAAATGGCCGTTGCACCAACGGCCATTTTAGGCACCCCTCCCCCAACCCCCCTACCCCTTAATATTTATTTTTAACCCATAAGTTATTATATTTACACTTTAACCCAATTTTTCAACTATAAATAACTCATTTTCTCTTCATCTTTCTCACAAATCTTCCTACAATCTCTCTAATTTCTCAATATACCTCTCTACATTGTTTGCTAAATATTCAATTTTATTAATTCATTTGGGTGAAGTTGGCAACTAGCTTGAGGATCTTCCATCGAGCAAAGTTTCAATTTTCAACCTCTCGATTACACGTCGACGTTACGTCGGCGTTTGGTACATTCGTTCCTTCATTAAATTATTATTGTCTCTGTTTATTTTATTTAGCGCACTTAATTTTATTGTCTTTAATTATTTATTATCATAATTAAAATGGAAGGATTAAAAGGTATGTTTAAGGGTAAGGGTAAGGGTGCTTCTTCTAGTAGAGGCAACCGGGGCAAGGGTACTTCTTCTAGTCATCTTATTCCTACACGAGGATGATTTTGTTGATACTCAACATTTTCCTACAATACCATTAGATTTAGACGAGGAGTTATTTTTTCGAAACTCAAGAAGACTTTAATTTAGACGATGATCTAGACGATACACCCACTAATATTGATGACAACACGCCCACTAGTGCACCTTCAACCGAAATACCTCCTATTCCCCCTAGTATGAGACGAGGTCCAGCAAAACGACCATTAAAATCGATGCATGGACATTTTTTGATAGGGACGTAGAGAATCAAGTAGCCATATGTAAAATTTGTAAAAATGTTTTAAAATTTAAAATCGAAAAAGGTCACGGTGGGACGGGGGTTTAATTAGACACGTAGTAAGTGCTCATCCAGCTAGGTATGCCCAATACCCAGGCTTCAAAACCGGGTGCGCAAACGGCCGCTCCATCGGGACAAGGTTCACATACCGATACATCGTCCCGGACCAAGTACATGGTCAAATTAACCCTATGACGGGGGGAATTGTAGGCTCTAAATACAACAAACATAGAGATAGGGAAGCAATATCAAAATTAGTTGTCGTGGAGGGTTTGCCCTTTTCATTTCCTTCATCTCCGGTTTTATTCATTACATTAGAGATATATATAATCCTCGCTTTTAACGGTTTTCCTAGGTCAACTCGTTAAGAGAGATGTATTTAAATTTGCGCATGAATATCAACAATATTTACGTTTTTCATTATATCATTTTAATGGCAAAGTATCTATCACGTCCGATATAGGTCGTAGTACTAACGGCCATGATTATTTAATGTAACTTGTCATTGGATAGATTATAAATGGTCTATGCAAAAACGTATTTTAGCGTATAGATATATAGATGATAGGCACACCGGGACTTTTATTGCAGAAAATATTTATCAAGTGTGCGATTATTACGGAATTACCGATAAAATTATGACTATTACATTAGATAACGCTTCTAATAACAATTACGCAATTACAATGTTAAAAAATAGTTTAGCTCCATCTTTTCCAGACCATTTTCATATAAAATGCACGTGCCATATATATAACTTAATTGTAAAGGATGGTCTATCACTTTTTGAAGACATTCTTAGTAAAATACAATTTGCTATAAACTTTATTTTTAAAAGTAATAAAGTACAACGTAGAAAAGAATATAAAAAAATTTGTCATGATTGTGGACTACCTTTTAGAAAAATTCCACAAGAAGTATCCACTAGGTGGAATTCTTTATACGAGCAACTACTTGTTGCTTATGACTATAAATTACCTATAACTTTATTTTTTAACTCTCATAATAAAAAGCCAGCTGATATGATTTTAGATAGTGATTGGGAAAAAATTTCCGAACTTATTGTATTTTTAGAGAAATTTTTTCAAGCAACAAAAGAATTTTCCGGTATATATTATCCTACTATTTCAACTATGTTATTTTATATAACTCTAATATTTTTATTACTTAGTGAATATATGGAAAAACCAGCTTATAAGGCAAGCCTATTAAAAAAATGTTTCTCAAAATAAAAAAATATTTTATTCCTATTCCTTCTATTTATATTATTGGTTCACGTATTAAATCCTACTATTAAAATAGACGGTACTAAATCACTAATTGAAACTATTTACGATTGTATAGAAGTACTACCACCTCCAAGTCCCAAAAATCTAAATCACCCACCACCTATTGAACAAACTAAAGAAGAAGTGTTGAATAGCGTAGAACACCACCGCAAAAATATATATAGATTTTATCAACAAGAAAATGCTAGTAACGTACCGGCTACCATACCATCTTCTTCATCTTCAACACAACCTCACAAAAGACATGTTGTTTCGCGGCTAGTATTGAAAGCCTCGAAATAGAATGTGCGGCCGTACCTCTACTAACCAAATTAGCGAGTTGGATATTTTTGTTTTGCGGGGTTCGTACCGTATCAAGAAGTTATCAATGAAGATGGACAAGAAGACTTGTCGAAATATCGGAGGGGGAATGAGAAGACCTTTCCGACACTTTCATTGATGGCTCGAGATGTTTTGAACATTCAAGCGTCATCAATCGCGTCGGAAAGCGCTTTTTCTCGCAGCAGATATCAAATAGGAGACCACAGACACTCATTGGCCGGAGACGACTTGGAAATTGCGTATTATTCGAGAGATTGGATACGAGCGGAGCGGAGAAGGTGCGGTCAACCGGAGATCAACGAAGAAGATGATGAAAACTACAACGAAATCTTAACCGAAGGTAGTGGAAGCGACGTGGATCAATTTGACCAACAAATACCTATTCCAACCGAAGAACCACATGAAATCATCAAGCAATTAGAAAGATTTTTTTGAAAATGTAATTTTTTTAATTGCAATTTTATTATGTAATTTGCAACTTTTGGACAACACCATAAAGTTGCAATTTAGATTTTAGACAATTGTATTTGTATTACAAAAAAATCATATGTCTATTAAATAATATAAGAGGCACAAAAAAACGACCTTGAGATGTTTTTATTACACTATCTTGTTTTGTTTATTGAGTTTTTTTTATACATATGTTATTTAAAAAAAAAAGAAAAAGGAAAACCCGAGCCCGCCCCGCCCCGACCCGAGCCCGACCCGAGCCCGCCCCCCCGATACCGACGGGATCGGGATCGGACGGGGCCGGGAGCAGTCCCGCCGGACCCGACCCCGCTAGGCCCGCTAGTCCCGACCCCCCCGGATCGTCCCGCCCCGACCCCGCCGGACCCGGCCCGCCAGACCCGAGCCCGGCCCACTGGCCACCCATACTTTATACTGCCTGTACCAATTCACGTGTCCCCTTTTTTTTGGTTTGTCTAAAAAATTATATTATTTTTTTATATTTAGAAATAATTTAATTTTATAAGATGACTTATAGCCACACATTTATATAAGACTTGCTTTGAACCACACATTTCAAAATTCTTCATTTCTAACTTAAATTTCATGCTAAGTCAAATGATACCACATAAATTAAGACGAAGAGAGTACTTTGTTTGGATGGATGTTACATATCTTTTCATAATGTATGTATAATATTGTGCTATTATATTGTAGTATTCGTAACGTTTAGATAGATTCTATTTTTGTCGTGTTACTTAATGACACAAATCAGCCATTTGAAGGACAAATTTACAAAAAAAGTAGAGTACATGATAGAGCTATTACAAAAGGTAGGTCAAAAGATAAATTAGGATTATTAAATAATAAATAAAGATAAAATGAGAAGAAAAATAACTTAACAATGCGATAACACTAAATCGATCGTTACATAAAATGAGATTTTTCATCATTTCGCAATGATGAATTTAACGAAACGATACAATAAAATTTAAGTGACAATTAAAACAGGGGAAAATAGTCAAATATATTCCTCTGTTTTCTTTTATTAACTAACTTTACCCTCCGTTAGTGTAAAAATACTCATGTCGTTAACAAACTTCACACCTATACTCCTATTTGAATGAAAACCCCAAATCTTCCTAAATTACCCAATTTGTAAAAAACTACTCACTCTCTATTGACCCGCTCCGACTAGCCTATCATCATCATCAAGCTTGAAGCTTCTTTCATAAAAAAAAAAAAAAAAAAATACTGAAATGATAAAACCCCAAAACCCCCCTCAAATTTCACCTTTAAATCCATCTCCAATTCTTTAAAAATTGGTATCTTAAAAAAACATCAAAAAATCAACCCATTATTGGAGATGGGTGAAAAAGGACTATTCTTGACTTACAAAATATAGCAGTCATCTCATTTCCTAAAATCCAGGAACCTTGAATTACTCTTATATAATTTTTGTTATGAATTTATCCAAAAAAGTAGTGATTAAAATTTGACTTAAATTTAAGTTTACATAAATTTGTGTGGCCTCTTTGAATTTCACTTTCTGCACCAGGGAAGTACTCAACTTGAGTTTCACATGCTCGTAGAGTTTTCCTCTTTTTTTCCCCATCTTTTCCCTTATTGAGTTTTCATTCCTTTGTTCTGAAACATTATTTACAGCATAATGTTGTTGTCATCTTCAATTGCTGGCTGGTAAATATTTGCATCCTTTTTCCAAAAAATCAACCCATAATTGGAGATGGATTTAAAGGTGAAATTTGAAGTGGATTTTGGGTTTTCATTATTTGGGTGTGTGTTTTTACTTTTTTTTTTTTAGCTTGAGGATGATGACGATGATAGGCGGATCGAAGCGGGTCAACAAAGGGAATGTGTAATTTATTATAAATTGAGTAATGTAAGAGGATTTGACATTTTCCATCCAAATAGGGGTATAAGTATAAAGTTTGATAATTGCAGAGATATTTTTATTCACAATCACTATAAAGGATAAAGTTAGCTAATAAAAAAAATAGATGATATATTTGACCTTTTTCCCTCAAAAGAGCTCATCAATAGATGGCATTGCCACCAAGTTTGTGTTGTAGTTATCAGTAATATAGGGCTAATGATGTCAAGCTCTGTGTAGTCAACAAGCTCTCTCCGCCGCGCAAGCATCTTTTTCCGCCCAGATCTCGATGATTTTTTTCTTGGGTTATGTTCGTCAGATTTCATCAATCTTTCAAGTCAAATTTTGCTACGTCTCTCGGTTTTGATATGTTAAATTCCAAAAACACAGGAATTGAAAGTTCAAGTCCTATGATTACTTCAAAACCCTTAAGGAGGAGATCAGAAAATCGCACATCACAGTCCATGAAGATTCGACAAGGACGAGGTCGTCTTGAAAGATCTCGACCTAGGTGTAATTATTATAATAGGCTTGGACACATTCGTGAAGTATGTTATTCTCTTCATGGTAACCTTGAAGAGGAAGTTTATATGGAGTAACTACCTGGTTTTGTTGCTCAGGGGGAGTCTAACCTGGTGTGTCAATTGCGTCAGTCACTTTATGGTCTGAAACAATCTCTCATAGCCTGGTTTAGAAAATTCAGCACAGTAATTCAGGAGTTTGGCATGACTCGTAACTAAAGATCTCAGTAGACTGAAGTATTTTCTAGGTATTGAGGTTACTCAATCCAGATTAGGATACTCTCCGGAGATATTGTTACTAAATTTGTGAAGTCGAGTAATCAACTTACGGATATTTTCACAAAGTCACTCAATGGTCCTCGTATTAGATACATCTGTAACAAACTTGGATACATATGACTTGTATGCACCACCTTGATGGGAGTGTTAGAATAGGAATAAGAATAGAATTTGTATACAATATCCTACATGAAAAAGAATTGGGATATAGCATCTATTAATAGGGCTCAATGTAATAATGTAGATAAACAATTCAATATAATATTTTCTCTCATATTTTCTATCCACAAAGTCCTTGCGTAGTACAGCAGATGACACCTGCCCAACAGATAAGCTAAGTATTTAGCTTGTTACAAATTATATCAAGAAACGTAGAAGAAGAAGAAGAGTAGCAGAAAGGCTGCTGTCAAGTACTTCCAAAATATTATCAGGCAGAAACTAGAGGTTGTGGACTACACAGAGCTTGACATCATTGAGCCCTATATTACTGATAACTAAACTTTGTGGCAATGCCATCTATTGATGAGCTCAGGGAAGTTGGTTTCTCCATAGATGCTGATCTCAGCAAAAGTGTTGGCCTGTTATAGCTAATCACATGTTGAAAGCAATTACCTTCTACTTCTGTGGGGCCCTTAAAACAAATATATCAACTAGGGGTGGGCGTATATCGGTTCGGTTCGGTCGGTTTGTATCCGAAAAATATAAACCAAATAAAAAGTTTTTTTAAAAAAAAACGAATACAACTTTTTTTTAAAAAAAAACGATATGTTCGGTTTCTATCGCAGAACGTATCGGATTATATCGGTTTTTTCTAGTGGGTTGGGTTGGGTCAGGTCGAGGATTTTTTTATTTTTTAAAAAAAATTGAATTTCCAAAACTGAAATTGACATTTACACCTACCATGAAATTTTGACGTTGAAATCTATTGTGTATCGTGAGATGTTTACTAAAGAAAAATGAAAATTAGAAACCGATTTGGGGGAAAACACAAATTGATTGGGAAAACGGACATCCGAGCGCATAGTTATGACCATTTAAAGTTTCACCAATTTACAACTACTTTCTCTTCCTACATTTTATGTCAATGCTTCTGTGATATGTTAATCAAGTTCATGCCGCATTTGACTTCCATAAAAGCTTCATAGATTGACTTCAATAGCTATGATTCAAGAGATAGTAATAGTCTAAAATAAAAAATAAGAATAATTATATATTTAATTCAGTTTTTTCGGTTCGGTTCGTTCTTATTCAAAATTTAAAAACCGAACCGAATCACTAAATCCTGATTCGGTTCGGTTTTTCAAAAAAATATTTTTTTTAAAAAAAAACTAAGAAAAAATCGAATTGAATTTCGATTCGATTCGATTTTTTCGGTTCTCTGAATTTTTTGCCCACCCCTAATATCAACTCTGTTTCTTTCTTCAACATTTTCCATCACAGTAGAACATAACGTTGAAAGTTGAATAATTTGTCTCTCAAAGGAAGAGTCCATGATTGATAAGAAATAAATCATTTGTTTCCTCCCTCCATTCCAATTTATATGATATAGTTTGACTCGGCACATAATTTAAGAAATAAAAAATTGAATCTTGTGATTTAAAACAAATCAAAGATATTTGTGTGGTTATAGATTACCCCGTTAAGCGTAAAAAGTAAAGGTTATAATTAAATTGTTTCAAATAAGAAAATGTATCATTATTTTTTAAATGAATTTAAAAAATATATATATCAGATAAATCGGGACAAAAAGAGTAGTTTATTAAGCATAATTCAACTAGTGGGCTAGTAAAGAGGAGATAGAGCCTTAAAAATAAACAAGTTATTGCATGGTCTTTCTTCAAATTGACTAGTCTTTAACTTTTGTCCATCAAATGGGTTAGTGTTTAATTTTTTTCCTTTAAAAGTAAACTTGTACCTATCGAGAAAAAAGTTAAAAATCGGACTATTTGAAGGGGAAAATTAAATACCAGCACAAAATAGGAATGAAAGTGCAAATGACCCGAAAAAAAACACGGAGGTAGAGAAGTTGGCCTTGCATACACGAAATTTGGGCCAAGATCTAAAGGGGTGATTTGGGGTTATTCCTATGAATGCTCCTATTTTTGGGTGGTGTTTAATTTTTGGTCCTCAAATGTGTGGTCTTTAATTTTTTCCATTCAACATTTTAAGTAATAAAAAAAGAGAGAAAAGGGTCAAATATACCCTTTTATTTTTTTTATTAGTTAATTTTGTTCTCCGTTAGCGATAGTGTTTAAATATACCATGACGTCTAATAAGTGTACACTTGTAGCCTTAATTGGACGGAAAATCCAATTTCTACAACAATTATCCAATTTCTGCAACAATTATCCACCCCCAATTTATAACCCGCTCTGACCCACAAAATAATTTCATCCCACCCAAATACACCACCTAGCGTTCAAAGGCTTCACCAATTTCAAAAACTTGTTCAAATCAGCAGCTCTTGCAAATTGCTTGGACGACAAGTCGTTAACTGAAAATTCCTCCTCTCTCCCTTTCTCCAGTTTGCTTCTTAAACTGTTGTTTTGATGCTTTGAATTTCCATTAGAAGAATCATCAATGGCCGCTTTCTCCGGATTCGACTTCCTAACTCCCAAAAAGAAGACCCAAAACTATCCTAAGTTGGGTCAGCATTGGGCCAGCATTGGCCAGCATTTGAGTAGCTTAAAAGTTTTCATGTTATCAGAAACAAGTGGGATAGTATGAGCAAAGAGAGTACTTCGAATGCAGAAGCCATGCAAAGCAGGGTGGAAATTATTTTGTGGGTCGGGGTGGGTTATTTCTATGAGATCGGGTAATTGGAGCTGAAATTGGATTTTCTATCCAAGCAAGTGTCACTTATCGGACGCTAGGGTTATATTTGAACACTATCGCTAATGGAGGATAAAATTAGCTAATAAAAAAAGTAGAGGGGTATATTTGACCATTTTCCCATAAAAATAATAATAGAAAATACCCCTGATATCAAAATACTAAAAAAATATTCAGCCGGCATAAGTTCATATTTTCGTATCATAATATAACACAAGTTATGCCGCTTAATTCCTACATAACTTATAGGGATGACAATTGGGCGGGGCGGGTGCGGGTACCCCTCCCCCGCACCCGTACTCGCCAGAACATTTTATACCCGTCACGGGTGGCGGGTACAATTTTTAACATCCATACCCTCCTAGGCGGGTATATTCCTAAATCTACACCCGCTCCACCATCCAAGTGGATATCCGTCACCTGTCAATACCGGCATGTACCCGCCTACCATATTTTGTAATCAATTCATTTGTGATCAATTCGTGATCAACATGATCCCAAAAATTCAAATTCCAAAAATTATCCCAAAAAATTGAGTCAAGAATCAATACTGTCACGGTCTCATTTTCTTTGGGAGAGGGGGAGGAGAATTCCGGATTTTTTCACCATCAGAATTTCTCATTTTTTTCATCTCTTCCCCCTTATACAGCAAAGAATCAAGAAAACAAAATTTCCAAGAAAACCCAAAAATTATCCACCCAAATAGCTATATATTACAAATGTAGACAAAACCCAGATATTATTTCAACTATATAAGCTAAAGTTTTTCAACTTTTTCAATTGAACTCCACAAACCCAATAGGTAAAACTTAACAAATGCACAAACATTGACCTCACCAAGACAACCCCAAAGCACAAAGCAAAGACAACAATATTTTCCAATATTTCCCGATCAGCATCTCCTTTAAAGAAAAAGGCAGAGACGTCGAGGTGGTTCGTGAAAAAAGTTTGTGATTTTTCCTTTAAGGAAAAAGACAGAGACGTCGAGAATGAGAGAGGGATGAGAGACGGCATGAAGGGAACGAGAGAGAGGGAGGCGTGAAGGACTGAAGAGGGGTAGGGTTTTGAGTTTTGTTGGAGAATGAGAGACTTGTCGTGACTTATAGGCTGAAGGCACGACTTATGGGCTGCTAATATTTTGGGCTTGGGGCGGGTATAAGGCGGGCCGGTAGGCGGGCGGGTAGGCGGTTGGATGCGGGGCGGGGGAGGCGGGTATGACTGCAAATCCACCACCTATCCGCCTACCCGTGATGGGTACATTTTTAATACACATACCCGCCTACTACTCGCCCCAACTGGGGAGGGTGCAGTGCGAAATCCGCAAAATTATATTCACCTGCCATCCCTAAGAACTTATGTCAATAGAGGCATAAGTTCAGTTTCAGAACCTATGGCGTAAGAAGCATAACTTACTCCTACAGAATTTATGTTGGACAAGATAAAAGTTTTTCTAAAACTTATGCCGAGTGAATTAGATACCGCACAACTTATGTCGGATAAATTTAATTTCTACAGAACTTATGATGAACAAGACAAAAATTCTCTAAACTTATGCTTTGCGAGATCATATCATAGATAAGTGTGCTTTGGCCCACAAATTTTCATTAAATGAGCAGTAGGGACATAAATCAAAGACCATCGTATTTGAGGGCAAAAATTAAAGACCGCCCCGAAATAGGGGCAATCCATGCAAAAACAATTGGTGATTGCTGGTACTAATAGCGCGAACTAGTCATTATTATAAAATTTTAAATTTCACATGTGAAATATCTTGATAGTATTCTGGAGTTTCACCTATAAAATTTATAATTCTATGATAATGACAATTTTTTAATTAGAGGTATTGAAAAGTTTTTTTAAAAAAAGTTATCACGATGTGTGTCCCCCTCTCTTAGCACGGATAATTATGAGATGGGATCCAAGTCACCTTTTGGAAAAAAGAAAATTTCCATCCATCATGTTATATACATTCTAATAAAAAAATTGTCTTATTTTGTTTGGCCAAATTCAACTTATCATAAAAGACAACAACAATAACATAGTCAGTGAAATTTTACAACGTGGAATCTGGAAAGAATAGAGTGTATGCAGACATTATCTTTACCTTGATAGGTAGAGCGACTGTTTTCGAGAGACCCTCGGCAACTTATCATAAAAGAATCAACTATTATTTCTATCTTCTTCTTTTATGTCTTGCTGCCCCTTTAGCGGAAAACTAACTAACGGACGAATAAGGAATATGTAAGAATTTGTTCTTGAACTCAAGAAAGCAGGAAAATTGAGAGGTACATTTTATCTAACTCCTCGAGACTTTGTCATGAAGCTAGGTAGCTAAAAACACACGACATAAATCACTTCTATTTCTTGGGTATTACATTCTTTAATTTTGAGTATATATTCATAATTTTTTGTTGTTGGATCTTGAGTGATACTTCGTTAATTTATTTGTTATTGGCTAATATTCTGAATGATAATGTCCTTATATCGCATAAAACATTCCTCTAGAGTAGTTGTTAATAGGAATAAGGGAAACTCCACGCCTCAAGCTTTATTACTCTTCCAGCAACTTTTACATTACATAGTCAGAGCCAACCCAATTAGAGGTCGAAAAAGAAAAAATAAACAAAAAACCAAAAAAAAAAAAAGTCAAAAAAACAAAAAACAAAAATGTTTAGGCTGTATATATAGGTAGGTCACAACTTTGGTTATAACTTATATATGCATGGGAGATCAGCAAAAGTTGAAGCTGCATGGGAACTAAGCCATGCTTAGCTAATTAAAACCATTCCTTTTTCTTTTTTTTTGCTTTGTCTTTTTATCCATATCCAATAGCTCTTAATATTCTAATCGTGATGCATGTTACATCTCTTTCATCTCAAATTACATAAAACAAATAGAAGAATCAGCTTAGAAAAAAAAACAAAATTAATTGAAGGGTTGATGAACAATTTAGTCATGCTCCTTTTCTACCCAATCTGGTCTTCCTAATGTGAATTCCAAACTAGGGTTTTTCTGATCCAAACTGCAACCTACATAGCTCATTGGCCTTGAATATTCACAATCCTGCAATAATTTCTTCACACATTTAGTACACTTAATCTCGATTTTTTCTCCTGAAAAATGAAAGGCAATATAATTGCAATGGACCACTTGTCTAGTTATAGACGTGGTTGGTCCAAATAGCTGACCTCAAAAAGCTTGGGATTGAGACGTACGTTGTTGTCGTTGGTCTAGTGTCATCTATTTGGACCAACAATTCTTTTTTCTTTTGTTAAATGAAAAAAGAGTTGTTTGTAATTGTTTTACTTATGGCCCCTTTATTTTTGTTGAATAAAATCTCCACATAGTGGCATAATTGCGGTCATAAGTAAAACATTTACAACTCTAATTTCGATTAATTAAAGGTTAAATGTGTTATGCTAGATCTCACAAGGATCAAAATCAGAATATATCAATAATTGAGGAACCAAAAATACAATTATTCCTTCTTTTTTTTATTAAAATATTGAACATATCAAAAACTCACACAACAATTTGGGGCTAAAAAATCCAACAATTGATAGTTCTTCTATGCAAAGTTATATGAAGAAATATACTACTACTATATTAGAAGATAGGGCATTCTATATAAAAACAATAAAAGATTAAGAATTAGTTAAGGTGCGTGTAAATTGACCCCGATACCATGATTATTTAAAAAAAGGAGAAAAAGCCGAGGGAATTGAGTACCTCTATATGGTGGCCGGATCTTTGTTGAGATGGAAAAGAGGATGATCTGAAGAGTCCATTCGATTCATTGAAGTTTGCTTGTGACCATCTTTCTCTACTGCTGAAAATGCAAATAGAAAATAAAATTTTCACTCTGAATTATATATCTCCATAACCTTAATAATGAAACAGGGAAGTAATCAACAATGAAAGAATTACCATGTCTTTAATTTTAAGGTTTCTACATACTCCTTAAGAACAACATTTAGTAATCTTCTTTATTAGATTGTTTCTTTAAAATATCTTTTATATCTCTTTTAAACGTCTCACTTAATTAATATTCAAATCAGGAGATCCAGCCATTTTGTGCTTTTTGCACCTCTCTCTCATCCCATTGAGCCACTAGCTTTTGTTCCAGGCCCACTTTTCTGCCCATTGAGCGTATTGTTGATTGAACATGTTATTTTATGTGTCTTATGTTGATTGAACAAAGAATTTAAAAGAATAAGAAAGATTTTAAAATCTTAAAATCTTAATGTATATAATTTACTAAATTACCTTTTAATTTTATTGTCTTAAACAACCACGTGGTATGTTGAAACTACAAAGTTACTAAGTAAAGAAAATGATATTCTTTTTGAAATCGATTAAAAATAAAAAGTAAGACACATAAATTATACGTATATAATAGATAGAATATTTTTTATTAATTGCATAAGAGTTTTTAAAAAGGATTTATTTTGTCTTGTAATATTACTACACTCATTACTTTAAAATTTTGGGTGGGTTATGTGAGTTTGCTGGACAATGTAATTAAGGAAAAGGACAATTTATAGGTGCAGAGGTTTTCCTAATACGTAAATAGAAGCTGCATTTCAAATTTCAAATAAACTATATAAGAGTATACTATATATAAACTATACACAGAAGAGACAAACACATGTCCACACAAACACCATGCATAAATTAAATAATTGTTTACTTAAACAAATATTATAACTTTGAGAAAAGGAGAGCACTTAAGTCAAGAGACAGGTCTTTTTTTTGGACCTATGTGCTAAAGTCTCCTCGTGAAGAGAATAACAACAAAGTAAAAGGGTTTGTCTATAATCAAGTTAAATAATTCCAAATGCAAAGAAAAGATAAAGTTCTAGTTACAGTAATTAAATACTATCTTTCGTTTTATGCATCTTTATTAATAAAAAACAAAGGATGTAAGTAAAATCTACCGGTGAAGAAGATACAAGAACCCAATTAAAGAATAGAGAATAGTATAAAACGAGACGATAAAAAGAGGAAAATGAAGCATAGCAAAAGCAAAAGCTGTCACAAGAACTATTTTATAAATTCTTTAGAATTAGAAAATGATGTACGTGGGTTTGCATTTCTAAAGATTAAGGTTCTCCATGCAAAAAGTAAAAGGAAATCTATAACCCCCCCCCCCCCCCCCCCCCCCCCCCTTATCAATTTTATTCAGCACTCCATCATTACTTCAAAAAGTTGAACGTGTGAAATATTTGCACCCATTTTTCAGTAATTTATAAAATATTACACGCCTTAATTAGGATATGTTATGAAGAACAGGAGAAGAACAAACAAAGTAATACACTAATCTCGTAAAAAATATTTTACACGATTAATGTAATTTGACTTATTAGTAGAATTTAAGTTTTTTGGTAATTAAAAGATTTTATTTACCAAATAGGATAGTAGAATTTAAGTTATATATAATAATAATGTAATCTTTTTATATTATCAGTATAATTTCATATGTTATAGTAGGTTACTTGTCATTTATTCGAGTTTAATACTAATCAATGTTTATAAGATAGAGTTACATTTAACTACCTTTTAAGTAATTAATTGTGAAAATATTCCTAACACGTTCTATACATAAAGCTTAAACTTAACCTTCTATAGCATGTTTAATTACAAAGTTTATCAGGTTAGATCAATTGCTCTCTCCATTTGAATTTATGTGACGGCGTTTGACTAGGCATAAATCTTAAGAAATAAAGAAACACTTTTGAAATTTGTAGACTAAACAAACAATAGATACGTGCGTGGCTATAAACCATCTAATTAAAGGTAAAATGAGAAGTTTAATGTAAAGAATGAATCTTGGGCCTAACTCAACCCCAAAAGCTAGCTTGTAGGGTGAGGATTGTTCAAGTCCATATAAGAAGTTCATGTTCCCATTTTATATACGATGCGGGACTCTTAACATTTAATACTCCATGTATTAAATTATTTCTAAATATAGAAAGATGTATTCTTTTTTGGACAGCCTAGAAAGAAAAGCGTGTCATATAAAAGAGAAAGAGGAAGTATTGATTATCATAAAGATTAATTTATATATGTAATTACCTTACAAGCAACTTAATATTATACAAATACTTTTTAATCCGTCAATATATAGAACTTAATTAAACTCTAACAGAAAAAACAACATATATAATCATACTCAAAGGTTTACATATATTTTGTACCTTGAGGAGTTACTCCATAGAGTAGGAGTTGTAGTTGAACGATCATCACATCCATCAGATGGTCCTCTCTGATCCAAAATCCTATCTATTGCTAACAGATCTTCTTCACCTGATCCATCTGATTGCCCTTCAAGAAAAATGAAAAAATCAAACTCTAATCCTTAATTGAATTATTCAATGTACTATGGACAGTACACTATAGCCAATAGTACTTTATTTTTATTGATTGATTCTTAAATCTTAACTAATGTTAATGCAAATGGTTCAATTTGAAGGAGTTAATTATAGTATTAGCTAGGAGGAAATATAAAGATAGAAGTCTAGAGCAAGATTAATTTATTACCTGAGGAAGCTGCAGGTTTGTCAGTGGTTTTAACAGTGCGATACATCTGCATTAGAAAAAGCATTTTAGAATTTCAGACAACAATTAATTCAATAATGTTAAAAAAGAAAATGAAGGGAAGAAGAGAGTTGAGTACTTCTATGGATTTAAGTATTTGCACTAATAGTGTACTAATATTTTTACACAATCTTATGAAGTACTTACCTTTAAAAGCGTCATATTAACGAACTAATAACCGAGAGAGAAAAAAACAATCAATAGCTTGCAGTAACAACTTAAATTATATTGACAATGTAACAATGTATCTAGCTTAGGATTTTAACATTTCATACAAAGGCATCTAATAACTTTTTACCCGCTTAGTGATAAACATTTGTAGCTATCATCAGCAGTGGATAATGTATATACACTGATTATACACATATCGATTCACTATTAGAAATAAAGGTTCTTCCCACCGACATTCAGTGAGAATTTTATGGTATAAAATATGATTTTTTTCACCTCATTCCCGGTATAAAATATGATTTTTTTCACCTCATTCCCACTGATCAGCTCACTGAAAAAACGCATGATAGAAAACAAATTTTTATTGAAACGCTGAGAAACTTTTTAATTTTTGTGTGAAAACACTACTATTTAGATTTTTTCCACCGCTATTTTGTGGAAAATAACCACCGAACATTTTTCATTGAGAAATTAGTGAGAAAATAAAGATTTTTAGTAGTGATTATACTAACAAAAGTTTGTAACAAGTAAAAATTAGAGCTATTTTTTGTTGTGGGCCTTGTTGCTCTTTTGTGTAGTGTAAAATATAGCTTAAACACTTCAACAAATACCAAAAAAAAAAAAAAAATTACCCATTGCACCTAGATATCTTCTCTTTCACATAGACTAGCTACTTTCTTGACACAATGTTATAAAAGAAAAGAAAGAAGAGAGAGTAAGATAGTACTTTGAGTTGTGAGTCAAAAGTGTTTCTTAAAATTTGATTCATTAATCACGAGGTTGATGTTTTTGATAAGAAGAAGAAGAAGAAAGAAGTATTATTATTGAATAATGATGACTTACTTTTGTCTGTTTGCTTTTTCTTTATTATCTCTCTGCTACTGATCAGAAAAAAACATCAGATGACTTGTTTCTTTAATTCATTCATTCACTGCATTTCTCGGCTACTGTCCCGAAAAAAAAAAAGAATTCACCCATGGAAAAAATAATTAAAACTGGGTTTTTCTTTATTTTTTTCCTTGTAATTTATTTTTTTTAGTTTCATTTTTGTTTTACCTGCAAATGGCTTTTGACATGAGCTAGAGTGAGATCTTTGACATCCATTAGCTCCAAGACCGATTTCGGAGTAGCCCCTAAAATTCAAGAAAATCCAAGATTAGATTTTTAGATGCAATATATATTCATCAACGAGTTCAACTGAACCCAATAAATTTTAAAGGGAGTACAAATAAGTACAGGAAAAAAATACTAAAATTTTGATGAAAATAAATTCTGAATTTTTACTCTAGTTATTAATTTTCTAGACTTCTCACCTCAAGCCTAATGTACCCTAAAAATCAAATCACCTAAGAGATGAAGTTGAGAAAAAGAAAAGAAAATTTCAAGATAAAGATTTGGGGTTTACTTTCATGACCCCTAAGAAGTGCATTATGTATCCCCAAAAAAATAAAAAATAAAAAATAAACTGATAATGAAATCTTGAAAGATAACTCAAATATAGGTGATGAGATCAAGTAAGAGAATTGGAGTTTTACTTTCATAACCACCAAGAAGTGCATTATGTACACCCCCCCGAACCCAAAACACCTAAAAATGAAATCTTGAAAGATATAACTCAAACTAGGAGATGAAGAATGAAATAAGAATTGGAATTTACATTAATGGCCACCAAGAAGTGCATTATATATCCCCCAAAAAAAATCAAAAGAACACCTAAAAATGAAATCTTGAAAGATAACTCAAACTACAAGGGATGAAGATGAAGTAAGAATTGGAGTTTTACTTTCATGGCCACCAAGAAGTGCTATAAGTACCCCTACAAAAATAAAAAAAATAACCTAAAATAAAATCTTTAAAAGATAACTCAAACTAGGGATGAAGATGAACTTTAAGAATTGGAGTTTACTTATATGAACACCAAAAAGTGCATTTTGTACCCCGAAAAAAATCATAAATCACCGAAAAATGAAATCTTTAAAGACAAACTCATAAGAGAATTGGAGTTTTACTTTCATGGCCACCAAGAAGTTCCACAGCATGAACAAACCGGGCATGAAGTGAAGTAGTCCATCGCATTCTCGGCGCCCTCATGCTCCTTTTAGCTGGAAATTTTGGCAAAAATCTTGATCTTATCAAACTATGATGTGAAGTAGTTTCATGGTCAGAAGAAGGTCCTAATCCCACTCCATAATACTGGCTACGTTGATTGTGAAATCTATTAGCCAAAGGTATCCGATAAGGCAAAGGCGAAGGAGAAGGAGAAGAAAAAGAAGAAGCATTATTTGGACTAGAATTCAAGAATGGTAAATGATCCAAATTATTAACCCCATTGAAATAAGGTGAATAAAGGGATCCAAATCTCTTTGGATCTTTCTCCAAGAAATTAGGGAAATTAGAAAATGAATCTTGATGATAAATTGGTATACCCTTTATAGGGCTTAAACTTTGGGAAGTAACATCTAATAAAGAAACCCCATGATTTATATGATTCATTTGGCTACTAATTGGTTGATGAATCATATAGCTATTGTTTTGGCTTTGTTGGTGTAAAGGGTTTCTTGAAATACTTCTTTTTTCACCATTAAACCAACTATTTTCCTCATTAGTAGTAGTTGGATGAGCTAAAGATAACTCAGTAAGACAATTTGTTGATGACTTGTTTGATGAACTATTTGGAGGGCTAATATTAAGAGAAAGATCAGGGATTTGTTTTGAAGATGAATTATTAGAAGATGGTGGTTGAAGAAAAACCCCTTCTAAGGGCATCTTTAATTTGTGGATAAATCTTTGGAATATTAAAGACTTCAAGATTGTTCTTTTTCCTAATATGGTGGTTTGTCTTTGGCTTTTTCTTCTTTGTTAATACCTCAAAAACACCAAAATGATGAAAAATAATAGTAAAAAGTTGCGCGCACACACACAAAATGGGGAAAAGGGGTGGGAAAGAAAGATGAACAAACTTCAAGTTTGATTCTTGATGATAGATTTAGGTGGGGAAAAGTGAGAGAGATAAAAGAGTTAGCTAGAGAGTTTATTCTTTTGGAGATTGTAAAAGATAAGTGTGTAAGTGGAAAAAAAGAGGGCAAAGATTTGAGCTCTTTTATCTTCTTTTTAAGTGGACATATTTGATATCGAGGGAGAGAACAAAATGAGCAAGAAGAAGAAGGGAAAATGGTGTTTGTGAAAACAATAGAAGGAAAAGAAAAGAAAAAATGTGTTTGGTAAAATGAAAGAAAGGAATCAAGAAAGGCTTTATGGAATGAGAAGAAAAAAAAAGGGAGAAAGGGATATGAGACTTGTGTTCCTCGAGAAGTACTGTTTATTGGAAAATGACACTTGAACACAAGGCTCCTTTCTCTTTCTATACTCTATAGTCTATAGTCAAAATCAAAACACCGCAAATGAACAAAACAAAAAATAAAGCAACATAGACTGCAAAAACCTATCTTTTACACTATCAGGTTACTCAAAACAATATTTATAGGTAATAACAATAATAACATATCCAGTGAAATCACATAGAGTGATCTGGAGATGGTAGAGTGTACGCAAACTTTATTCTTATTTTGAGAGGTATGAAAAATTATTTCCGGTAGACCCTCCGCACAAGTACAAACAATTTAAGTTAATAATAAAACAACTTACTTACAACAGATAAAGATGATCTTATAGCGTAAAATTTTCTTAAGTTGACGATCTATATAGATTAAACTCAAAAAAAAAAATTCCTTTGCTTCATTTTATTTGTCTTAATTTGATTAAGACACAAAATTTAAGAAAATTAAATAAACTTTTGAATTATGTGGTCATAAACACACTCTCTATATATATAATATATACACTAGAATATCATTTAGATCCTATGGTCTTACGCCTGTTGTGTGAGTATTGAAATTAAAAAAGTTACTCTACTAAATATTTTTTTTAAAAAGTAAAAAAAATAACACGTAAATTAAAATAGAAAAAATAATAAATTAGAAAAAGAATTGAAAAAAGATAAAGGGTCACTTTTAGATTGATTTTCCTCTCCGTAGAGAACGGGTTAAAAATGGTTGAGAGAGAAAGAGACACTCATCTCCTCTGTTGATTCTTTTCCCCCCACTCTCTACGCTTCTACTTCTTGTCTTTTTTTTTTTTGTGTTTGATTTGAATATTTCTCTCCCTTCAAATGAATATTTACTTCTTGTTTTATAAATTTATCTTGTTATTTTAACTTTATACTAATACATTATTATGTCATCTAAATGTAGGGGTCAGATGTACCACAGTCCACAAGTGGTACAAATTAGATAAAACTCAATAGTTTTAATCTAAATTTTATATACATTGACTATGAGCCTAGTATTAGCAAAAATGGGTTGCGGTTTTGGAGATTTACGCAAATGTTGCTCTCTTCTTTTGTCACCATTTAGATTTTGTCTTTATTTTTAAAAGTTGTGTAAATATAATTTTTTGGACTGATAAAACATTAGACTGTTGTCTACGTCTTCAAAACTTTAGACTGTGATCTAACGTTTTCTTGTAGGATTTCCAGTTTGATAAAAAGAAATATTTTAGACCGTGGTTTAAAAGATTCATAATTTGCAAGAAAAATAAAAAGATGAACATTTACTAAAGAGTTGTCCCAAAATGGGTCAACTGGTGAAAATTTCTAATGGGTTATGTGACAAACAAGGGGCCGAGAATAACCGATAAACTTTAAATCCTGAATAAAGAGATTAGTGACATGAAAAACAAGACACCTACTACATTATAATAGTTTAAAATTCACTTATCGTGTCAAAATTATTTACATTATTCATGTATATAAGTTTGAATCTTTTTTCTAGCTAATAAGTACATCAAAAAAAATACAATTTTTATGTAGCATGTGCATTAAAAAATTGTTAGTGAATATATTTTCATATATTCACCGAATATTGCAGAACATACGGTGAATATATGGAAATATATTCACTATCACTCTACTTTACATAATTACACTAAAAAATTAAATACAAAATATTGCAGAATATATGATGAATATATGAAAATATATTCACTATCAAAAACTATTCCCAAATTTGATCAACCTCTATTTAGATTTTGGTTTCTATCACTATATATATATATATATCCCCACCCTATTCCATGTTGAAATAGATCAGGCGATGGTTATAGGGATTTTAGGTCAAACTTACACATTTATGTAATACATAAAAGTATAGAAGTATATATGAACATTAAAATACAAGTGAGCCATTGACTTGAGAAAGCAAAGAGGGAGAGTGAGAACCACAAAAAGGGGTGTTTGTTCTCTGGTAGTAGAATATGTGGTTAACATGTGCACAAACCTAAAAATAAAAACACACACATTACCTTCTAATTCCATTTCATACTCCCACATATTCCCTTCTAATCTTTCAACAACTTTGTCTGGCATCTTGGGTTTTAATGTCTTCCTTCACATGATCATACACCACTAAATATGAATCATATCCACTGAGAAGTATTAATGTTTTCAAAACCCTAGGCTAAATCATAGGGTTACTTCATTTCTTTATAATTATCGTTTTACTTTTTTTTTTTAATTCTAAGATATATTCGGATGGGATCTAACTTATATATGCATGCAAGTCTACAACAACAATATAGCCTGTGTAATTACCTTATAGTTACCAAATCATATAAATACTTTTACATCGTTAATGTATAGAATTTAAATCTTTTAATTCATATATATTAACATTGTAAAATACACCATCAATGTATTTTAACAGAATTTAAATTATATAAACCATTAGTGTAAAGTTATTTTTTATACAACCAGGTCATCCAAAGAATATTTACAGATAAACATTCTTAAAGTGAGATTTAGTAATCTCAAAAATAAGACAAATTACCTATCATAACAGGTAAAAGTGGTTGATAGTTTAAAAAATTATTTACAATGATGATATATATAACTTAAATCCATTTTAACATGTTATAGTAGGTAATTGAATTATTTTACGTACTAATCTTAATTTATTATTCAAAGTTATCTTCTAAAGAATTTGATAGTGTAAAAAATTAGCGTCGGATAAAATTTGTAGTAAGCAGTAAAATTGCCGCTCATCGAATTATCAAACAAGATTGTTTTCTACAAGCAACTTAGTGACGGATTTCATAGCTAATTTCAATTTTTTATGTAGTGTATAAATATTAACTCTTGGGAATTTACTTCTCTGGAAATTTTTATATTTTATGGGTATTTTTACTATGTAGTGTGTCACCATCTCCAATGTTACACTAAATGACATTAGTCTATGGGTGGTGTTTGGCTGGAGCATTTAATGCTAATGTTTTGGTTCTATAATTTTATATTTTAGCTTTCCTATTTTCGGAAAAAACTTTGCGCTGAAATATATTCCATTGGAAGTGTTGAAGACAAACTCTTATGAATTTCAAGCTTAGGGTAATGTATTGCCTACATAACCAGTATGGAATGATGTACACTTGAAGTTCCTGTCGGAATTTCACTATTATCCATCATTATTAAAATAATTTATTTTCTTAATTTAACACAATAAATTATAAGATGGAGTGAACACTGAAATTTTATAGTAATTAAATTCAATATGCCTCCATGACCACCGAAGTTGTGCTATGTTGAATAGAATTCCTCCATTTTTAATTAAAAGATTTCGAATTGGAGCCCTTAAGTTGAAATAAATTTTAATATATAGGATGTGCTTTCTCCTTTAATAGATCTTAAGAGGTGCATATTCAAACTAGACAGTACCCCAAAAAAGGATCGCAACACAGAGTGGTAGATAAAAAGATATGCCGACATGAATTGATTTATGTTAAGAGTCCCACATCGGATATTGAATGAGAATATGAATTTTTTATATGGACTTGGACAATCCTCACCTTACAAGCTAGTTTTTGGGGTTGAGTTAGGCCAAAGATCTATTAATTATATGGTATTAGAGTCGGACTCATTCCAATTCTTTGTTCACCGATGTTGGACCTCCAAATTATATTATCCACACTCCAGTTAACAAGGTCTGGTCGTGCGGGGAGTAAACTTACAAACTAGCTTTTGAAGTTGAGTTAGACTCAAGATTCTTTCTTTAGAATTTAGTTAGATTATATTTATTTTACTTTTACAATCAACCCTATTACTTTTTACTGCTCCCAACCTCTATTAGGGATGGCAAAGATGCAATGCACGGTGGGGTGGGTTTAGACATATGCGGGTGTGAGTGCAGGTGGACATCGAGGAAAAATACTATGCAGGGGGTGGGTGGAGCGAGTTGATATTTTTTGAGTTAAAACAGAATTTTTATCACACCCGACATTGCGTCACCCCGCTTGTCATCAATGCATGATACAACGCTTTAATTAGATGCATCTCAAGGTAATTTTAGTCAAAAAGGGAAAAGTTATACTAACATTTATTCAAAATTTAGAATGACACTTTATGAAGTCATCTCAAATTTGCTTATGTTTGCAAGTTTTCGTTCTATATCATATGTTTTTTAAGGTTTTTGTCTAATCTTTAGGACATTGTTAACAATGATATAAATGAAACTCTTACGGTATTGGATTATTAAGTTGACGATGTTTAAGCATACCTAAAAGTGTATTTTATACACGCCAATCCCAACTTGGAATTAATTATACAAAAAACAAAGGAACTATTCAAAAATTCGAAAGTCATTATCATGCTACTTTTGGACATTTCTATTAGCGTATATATTAAATAAAACATAAAAAAGAAAAAAATATAATAAAAGAACTTGATAACAGTTGTTCAATATTAAAAGAAAAAAATCACACATGCATACATTTAAATGGGGTTCCCTTTGAAAAGAATGTAACATACAGTATATGAAATACCTTATAAGTACTTCCATATATTTTAAATAATTTGGTACAAATTTATATACTTGTGTTCCCTATCAGATCAGAACTATGACATTAAGGGGTCCCATGTGATAAAACATTTTGAAAAGAAAATGAAAAATACCACAAAAACTAATCATCAAGTATTCTTACAGTAATAGATAAAAAAATTTGTTTATGTATTATCAATATTTTTTAACTTTTTAAGCTTTATCAGATAATAACACTTCGGTTCCTAAATTATTGATAAGCTCTACTTTTGCTCCTTAAGCTATGTGACTCAACATATGTAATCTTTAAGTAATTAAAATATTTATTTTTATCCCTTCGTGGAGAAAATATTGTTGAAAATTTACTAAATGTGAAATTAAGTATATCCCATTAATTTATGACTCAAACAAATTGGGCCCGCACGTCGGAAACGTCGTTTCCACACGCATGCACATGTAGTGCCAAGTATCGCAAATTTCATTAGTGAAAGAGATATTTGTACGTATGTAATACGTTTGAGACATGGAATTATGGACGGTTATTGGCCAAATGACAAAGTATTCCACGTTGGTAAAAGAAGGAAGAAGTGTAAGATGAAACGTGTCGGAAATCGCCGCGGAGCCGCAAAGGACCGCGGCGCAACCCCGTCAAAGCCGCAGCGCTAATTCACAGAGCCGCGGCACTTCGAAGGCAGAAAGGTGCTACGGGAAGTTGGGAAAATCTGACCTTTGGGCTGGTTTTGGAGCATTGGTTCTCCATTACTTAGCATATGAATTTAGCCATTATTTGGCTAAATGTAACCCCTCAATCAAGTGTCATTACATGGCTATTGAAGGCTATTAGTTGGCTAGTTGAGAGGTCTTCTACTTACACTATAAATTGAGGCATTTGTCTCAATTGAACACAACACTCAACACTTAGAAAATATTTACAGATTTTCTGAATTCATCTTCTTCCTCTCTAGCAAAGTTACTATACTCAAAGTTCTTCAAGAGTAACACTTGAGTTTCTTTTGCTCAATTGTTAAGTTGTTGTTATATCTTGGAAGACTATTGTCTGATAACGTAAAATGAGATATATGGGGTAATCATGTCTTAAAGAAAGAGTGTCATCACTCGACTTAGCAAATCACACAAGCAATCGGTTAAGTTCTTGCTTTCCAGTTTATTGTAATATTTAGTTTATCCTTTCTTGCTATTGTAATAGTTACTTACTTCCCGTTCCCTACAACAATTGTATCCCAACAATTTTAAGACAAGATTTGTGTTGTAAGTACCTAGAAAGATGACTGGAAGATATCAAATTGCTTATGATTCTGCTGCTGCTACTCAAGGCAATCCCTCTGCCTTCCCCACTGCTCAAGGCATCCCTAATGCCTTTCCGGTTGCTCAAGGCTCATCCAACGCCTTTACCGCTGCTCAAGGGAACGTTGTCGTTCCTCCCCCCGCTGAATTCCACCATGAACGCCCTGAAAAGTTCATGGGGTCAAACTTCAAGAGATGGCAATAAAAAATGCTATTCTATCTGATTGTTATGGGAATGACACATTTCCTAACAGAAGATCCTCCACAAGCTGGAGATGAAATGGACCCTTCACCTTCTGAAATGGTTGAAGGGCCCTAGGTATCCATGTCATTAATGGCATGAAGATGGTTCTTGATTCATGGAGTCATAATGATTTCATGTGTAAGAATTACATATTGAGCTGCTTGTCAGACCCTCTCTACACGGTGTATTGCTCGTTGGCACCGCCAAAGAGTTATGGGAGAAGCTACAAAAGAAGTACAACGCACAAGATGCAGGTACTAAGAAATTCATCATTGGGAAATTTCTGAAATTTCAAATGGTGGATAGTAAGACAGTGATGTCCCAAGTCCAGGAATCCCAAATGATTCTACATCACCTGGATTTGGAAGGTATGAAACCAAATGAGCAATTTTTGGTTGCATCACTGATTGAAAAGTTACCTCCTTCGTGGAATGAGTTTATGAGTTACTTAAAACTTAAGACAAAAGAGATGACCTTTAAAGAACTTATTATCAAACTCCAAATTCAGGAAGATAATAAGAAGGCATTGCCTTGGGGTAAACAACCTGCTAAGGCAAATGCAAATCTGCCTGAGGCCAAAGGGAACCCAAGCAAGAAACGCAAGTTCCAGAAAGACGGCAAGACCCAAGTAGTGGAGAAGTTCAAAGGAAACTGTCACCACTGTGGGAAACCTGGTCACATAATCAAGGACTGTCGCAAGCTCATGATTGAGCAACAAGAGAAGACCAAGGCTAAGGGCAAGACACAGGTTAACGTCGTCAAAGACCAGTTTCTGGACGACATGATTGAGGAGTTCTCAGCGGTGGTGCTAGAAGCAAACCTGGTTGTGAATCCCATGCAATGGTGGATGGACATAGGTGTTACTAGACACATCTGTTCCAATAGAGATGCCTTCTCCACTTATACACCTGTTACAAATAAGAAGTTGTTCATGGGCAACAACGCTTCATCTGACGTGCTGGGGGTAGGAAAGGTAGTCCTGAAGATGACTTCTGGAAAAGAGCTCACTCTGATGCATGTTCCTGAGATTAGAAGAAATTTAATTTCAGGTCATTTATTGGTTAATGCTGGTTTTAGGCTAGTGTTTGAGTCCAATAAATTTATAGTCACTAAGAATGGAACATTTGTGGGAAGAGGATTCGTTTGTGAAGGCCTCTTCAAAGTTAACGCCATGTCTGTATTACGTACAAGCAATAATATTGAAGCTTCTTCTTACTTGCTTGAGTCCTCTAATTTATGGCATCATAGATTAGGACATGTCAACTATAAGTCCATCCAAAGGTTGGTAAAGTTGGAGTTGTTGTCGTCTATCGATGTAAACCCTCAACATAAGTGTGAGGTGTGCGTAAAGGCAAAACTCACAAAGCTTCCTTTTCGATCCGTCGAAAGGAATACCACTCCTCTAGAACTTATTCACACAGATATATGTGATTTAAAGTATGCACAAACTAGGGGAGAACAAGTACTTTGTGACATTCATTGATGATATCACAAGGTATTGTTACCTTTACTTGTTGAAAAGTAAGGATGAAGCTTTTGAAGCATTCCGAAGTTACAAAGCAAAAGTTGAGAATCAACTAAGCATACAGATTAAATCCATTCATAGCGATAGAGGGGAAGAATAAGTAGCGTCATTTGAGGAATATTGTGCCCTATCAGGCATTGTTTATCAAACGACGGCTCCATACTCACATCAATCGAACGGTGTGGCGGAACGTAAGAACCGCACATTGAATGAAATAATGACCTTGCTCATCAATTCTGGTCTTCCCCAAAACATGTGGGGAGAAGATGTCCTTACCGCTAATATGATTCTTAATAGAGTCCCACATAAGGGTAAGAACAAAACTCTATATGAATCATGGAAAGAAAAGAAACCCACCTATAAATATTTAAAGGTGTGGGGTTGTCTGGCAAAAGTCGAAGTACCCAAGCCAAAGCAGGTCAAGATTGGGCCTAAGACTGTAGATTGCATATTCATTGGATATGCAAATAACAATAGTGCTTATCGTTTCTTAGTGCATAAGTCAGATATTTCAGATATCCACGGGGGTACAATAATGGAATCAAAGAATGTACAATTCTTTGAAGATACCTTTATGAGAAAGGAAAAAGACATAACATCTCGCAAATGAAGTTATGAACAAAGCTCTCAGGAACCGAGAGTCGTTGACGGCCCAAATCTAGATGGTTCAGATCTAGTGGATCTCGAAGTGGCTGAATATCCAAAATCTAGTGTTCCAGATTCTCAGAACTTGAAGACTCCAGAGATGGAACTAAGGCGAAGTAAAAGGGCCAAGAAGGAAAAATCCTTCGATCCTAACTTTGTAGCTTATATGGTAGATGAAGAACCAAGGACAATTGTTGAAGCATTGTCAACTCCAGAGGCACCGCTCTAGAAAAAAGCTATTGAGAGTGAAATAGGCTCCATTATGCATAACCATACTTGGGAGTTGGTTGATCTTCCTCAAGGAAATAAACTGTTGGGTTGTAAATGGATACTCAAACGGTAGTATAAAGCAGATGTATCTATAGATAAGTACAAGGCCAGGTTGGTAGTCAAGGGCTATCGACAAAAGGAAGGCCTTGACTACTTTGACACGTACTCCCCGGTGTCTAGGATGGCGTCCATACGAGTATTCATTGCGATCACAGCATTACATGACCTTGAGATACATCAAATAGATGTCAAGACTGCCTTCCTAAATGGTGATTTGGAAGAAGAAATTTATATGGACCAACTCGAAGGGTATGCGGTTCCAGGGCAAGAGAAGAAAGTCTGTCGGCCTGTCAAATATCTGTACGGGCTGAAACAAGCCCCAAAGCAATGACATGAAAAAATTGATAGTACTCTACTATCGAAGGGTTTCGCCATTAATGAGTGCGACAAATGTGTCTATATGAAAGGTAACTCTGACTCGTTCATTATGATATGCATGTATGTAGACGACATGTTGATCACATGGAGCAGTCATAGCATAATTCTAGAGACTAAGAACATGTTGAAACAATGTTTCGACGTGAAGGATATGGGTATCGCAGATGTCATCTTAGGGATAAAAATCTCTAAGACGTCTGACAGACTGGTCTTATCTCAGTCTCACTACTTAGAGGATGTTTTGAGAAAGTTCAAGATGTTTTACAGTTCGCCTATAAAGTCACCAATGGATAGAAATCAAAAGCTTGATAAAAATCGTGGTTCACACATATGCCAGGAGTAATATGCACAGGTGATTGGTAGTTTGATGTACATAACAAACTCCACCCGACCTAATATTGCTTATGCAGTCAACAAGTTGGCTAGATTTACCCGTAATCCGAGTAATGATCATTGAAAGGTGTTGAATCGAGTACTACAATACCTTAAATACACGCTAACTTACGGGTTGCATTATTCGAGATATCCAGTTGTACTAGAGGGGTATAGTTATGCAAATTGGATATCTGACATAGAGAACACCAAGTCCACCAATGGGTAAATATTTATAATTGGTGGTGGGGTTGTGTCTTGGAAATCCTCTAAGCAAACTTGCATCGCCCGATCCACGATGGAATCAGAGTTTATAGCTTTAGACAAAGCATGAGAAGAAGCTGAGTGGCTTCACGACTTCTTAGAGGATGTTCCTTGCTGGAATAAATCATACCTTCTGTAATGATCCACTGCGACAGCCAGTCGGCTCTAGGAAGGACACATAATGTTATGTACAATGGCAAGTCTCCTCATATTCGACGGAGGCATAAGATCGTTAGGCAGCTGATCACCATGGGTATAATATCCATTGATTACATAAAGTCAAAGGATAACATAGCCAACCCGCTGACAATGGGCTTACCCAAAGATCAGATGTTATGTCTGTCTAGGGGAATGGGCTTAAAACCCAAGGTATAAGGACCAATACGGTGATAACCCAACGTTACTGACTGGATATCCCAGGAATTAGGTTCAATGGGAAAACTAAGTTGTAAAGGTTCAGTTGACTGCTTCGGTGGAAGCATGAGCACTTCGGATAGTGATTTCTGTAAAGAAACACCAAATCCAAAGTCGTTCCCGTGATAGACTATAAGTGCTATCTGCAGTGTGGGTGAAAGTTAAGTTTCCAAAACCTTTAATGATCCTCACCGGTTGAGGTTAGGTTTAGGGAAATTTTTAATGGTTCCTAACACTTGTAAAGTGGGTATAGTAGGATACATTGTAGGAGACCACCTATTTAAGTGTGAGGACAGGCCGCCTCAAATTGAATGCACTTAAGAATCCAAGAAGTGTCCACGGCCACAACAGACAAAACATTACGAAGAACTGAGTAAAGGAAGTTGTTGTGTTGGTACCGTTGACTTGACTTACACTAAATACTGATGGTTCAAGACATCACGTTCACCGCGCAGTAAGTAAGTCCGATGGTAGTCAACTATGAAAGGTTCAAAGCGTATGCTACCTATCCAGATGCAACATCGGTCCGCTAAAAGATGGCTGGAAAATGCACCAAGTGTGTGCACCAAAATCTCTTTCAAGAGGGGATTGTTGGAAATTTACTAAATGTGGAATTAAGTATATCCCATTAATTTATGACTCAAACAAATTGGGCCCGCACGTCGGAAACATCGTTTTCACATACATGCATACGTAGTGCCAAGTATCGCATTTCATTATTGAAAGAGATATTGGTACGTATGTAATACGTTTGAAACATGGAATTATGGACAGTTATTGGCCAAATGACAAAGTATTCCACGTTGGTAAAAGATGGCGCCTCCCAGGCAGAGCCGTGGCGCCTCCCAGGCAGCGCCGCGGCGCTAATTGGTTGGGCAGTCACTGGAGCTGTGGCGCTAATTCACATAGCCGTGGTGCTTTGAAGGCAGAAAGTTGCGACGGAAAGTTGGAAAAGTATGACCTTTGGGTTGATTTTGGAGCATTGATTCTTCATTAATTGGCACATGAATTCAGCCATTATTTGGCTGAATGTAATCCCTCAATCAAGTGTCATTACATGACTATTGAAGGCCATTAGTTGCCTAGTTGAGGGGTCTTCTACTTACACTATAAATTGAGGCCTTTGGCTTAATTGAACACAACACTCAACACTTAGAAAATATTTACAGATTTTATGAATTCATCTTATTCCTCTCTAGCAAAGTACTATACTCAAAGTTCTTCAAGAGTAACACTTGAGTTTCTTTTGCTCAATTGTTAAGTTGTTGTTGTATCTTGGGAGACTATTGCCTGATAACATAAAAGGAGATATACGGGGCAATCTTGTCTTAAAGAAAGAGTAACATCACTCGACTCAGCAAATCACACAAGCAATTGGTTAAGTTCTTGCTTTCCAGTTTATTGTAATAATTAGTTTATCCATTTTTGTTATTGTAATAGTTACTTACTTTCCGTTCCTACAACAATTGTATCCCAACAAATATGTTATGCTTAACTATTTATAGAACTATATTATTGTCACATGTATGAAGTAAAGGTAGGTGAAAGAAATAATCCCCTTGATTATTTTCATTAATTGAAAGGCTATATATACAAGTTACATATTTCCATAATAGGAAGATCCTATTCCTATTCTACTTCTAAATCCTTATTCTACCATAATTCTAACTATACAATTATGGTAAGTGTATAACACTAATTAAGGTAACCTTTACACTACAATATACTACAAATATATATACCATATATACAATATTGTGTTGTCCACAATAATGTATGGTCTGGCCGAGAGGCCCACTGCCGAGGCCCAAGAGACCCTCTGCTTTGCTGTAGCTGGCTGCTGGCCGAAGACCCATTGCCGAGGCCCAAGCGAGCGGCACACTTTGCTTTCTTTCCCGATCCATCGCTTTGTATACTTGTGATATATCTTCTTTGTATATTCGGTGTATATCACGGGTATATTACCTTTGTTTAACACACCCCCACGGTCATAGCGGGCGGTCTTCGAACGCCGAGACTCGTCCCTAAAATCTTCAAAGAGAACCGCCGGGAGACCCTTTGTAAAGATGTACGCAATTTGATACCGAGACGGGACATGGCATACGCGAACGTGACCCTTTGCAACCTTTTCACGGACAAAGTGAATGTCCATTTCGATATGCTTAGTGCGTTGGTGTTGAACTGGGTTACCTGAAAGGTATATGACACTAATGTTATCGCAATATACCAAGGTTGCCTTCTGAATGGGACAATGAAGCTCCAAAAGCAAATTACGTAGCCAACGTGACTCGGAAACCACATTTGCTACCCCTCGATATTCGCTCTCGCACTTGAGCGTGATAAAGTTGCTCGACGCTTTGCCGACCAGGAGACCAAGTTGTTGCCGAGGAACATACAGAGTAGCCGACGTCGACCGTCTGGTGTCGGGACAACCACCCCAATCAGCATCCGTGTAAGAGACAAGTGTGGATGTAGATGAAGGATACAAGTGCAACTCATAGTCCAGTGTCCCCTGAATATATCGAATGATGCGTTTGATTGCATTCATGTGCTCAACTCTGGGATCATGCATGAATAAACACACCTCCGAACCGCATACGTAATATCCGTCTGCGGTAAAGGTAAGATCTTGGAGGGCCCCTGCAAGACTGCGATAGTGGGTCGGGTCCTCGTATGGTGCACCTGCTGCGGCACTTAGCTTTGGGTTTGCATCAACTGGCGTGGAAGTGGACTTATAGGATGACATCCCAACCCTCTCGATGATCTCAGCAGCATACTTCCGTTGAGACAGAAACAACCCACCTGAATGACGCTTGACGGCAATCCCCAAAAAATAACTCAATGGCCCTAAGTCTTTCATAGCAAACTCAGAACTGAGCATGGCCATGATATACTGGCGCAAAGCATCGGAGAAGGCAGTCAAGATGATATCATCCACATACAACAGAATATAGGCCAATGACGAACCACGGCGGTGGATGAACAAGGAATTATTTGACCTACTGTGAATGAACCCAATAGTCGAAACAAAGTCAGCAAATCGTGTATACCAGGCCCGTGGAGACTGCTTAAGCCCATATAATGATTTCTTCAACAAACATACATGATTAGGGCGGTTGGGATCCCGAAACCCAACGGGCGATGCATATAGATTTGTTTTCTTGAGGTCACCATGTAGAAAAGCATTCTTGACATCCAACTGATGAATTGGCCAAGTCTTTGAAAGAGCCAAGCTAAGCACAGTGCGAATGGTAGCCAGTTTGACCACCGGACTAAACGTCTCACCACAATCAATTCCAACCTGCCGAGTCTTACCATCACCAACAAGTCGCGCCTTATGTCGAGCAAAGGACCCATCTGAATTCTCCTTATGAGCAAAAATCCACATAGACCTGATAACATTAATACCATATGGACGGGGCACCAACTCCCACGTCTTATTAGCAATAAGAGCATTATATTCATCAGTCATAGCAATTTTCCAATTAGGGTCATTTAATGCGGACACAAGATTGAGGGGCAAGGGGGATTTAGAGACATCCGAATGTAAATTAAAATGTCTTTTAGGTGTAAAAATACCCCACTGACTACGAGTGACCGGTCTATGACTCGAGGAAGAATTGAGGGAATTTTGGGAATTTTACGGGCTCGGGACGGACCGGCCGGCAGGGCGGTGGGCTCGCCGGCCCAAATCGGTAAAAAGCGGACTCGATTTCGGACCGGTTCAGAGAATTGGGTGGGACGGCCCAATAGCCGGAACAACAGTGGGCGTGGCGATGCTTGTGGGGCCAGCGGGCAGTGGGCCCGCTAGAGGATTTTGGGTACGGGAGATGTCTGAAAAATTCCGAATAATATACGGGGATATTTGGTCATCAAAAAATTATACGACTTAGGTTCGGGAGTATGAACTTTCGTAAACGGGAATTGAGTTTCATAAAAAATGACATGGCGATTGATTATGATTTTCTTGGAGGATAAATCAAAACACTTATAGCCACGATGATTCGATGGATAACCCAAAAACACACACGGGGTAGACCGAGCCTGAAGTTTGTTATTTGTGGTGGATGGGAATAACGGATAACATAAGCACCCAAAAATCCGAAGATGAGAATACGAAGGGTCCTTATTATATAGGATTTTGAGGGGGGAGGAATATGTCAGACCTTTAGAAGGAAGTATGTTAAGAAGATATGTGGCCATTTGTAGAGCATGATGCCAAAAATATGGAGGTATGGAGGCATGAATTAAGAGAGTTCGGACAATGTTATTGATGGAACGAATTTTGCGTTCGGCCTTACCATTTTGTGGAGATGTATGAGGACACGAAAACCTAAAATTGATCCCATTATTAGCACAGAACTCCCGAAACTCCCTATTGTCATATTCTTTCCCATTATCACATTGAATACATTTTATTGTCTCTTTCGAATTGAGTACGAATGAACGCTCTAAATTTGATGAAGATGGAAAATACTTGCGATTTATTTGCAATTGAAAACGTCCACAAAAATCTAGTATAATCATCTAAAAAGAGAACATAATATCGATGACCCTTTGAACTTAGAACAGGAGACGTCCATAAGTCACTATGAATAATGTCAAATGGCATAGAAGTATGAGAATTGGAGTCTACAAATGGTAACTTAACAATTTTTCCTAATGAACAAGACTGACAAATTGGAGTACGACTCGTACCCTTACAAGAAATAAAACTATTTTTTTATCTAAAACTGATAAAATAGAAGATCCCGGATGACCCGACGAGCATGCCCGATGGAAAGAGAGATGGGCGCAAAGGCCGACGGCAGAGGTTTGACTCGATGGACTCGAAACCAGGCATGATAGGATACGAGATCCCCCTACTATCACACCTCATGAGATGACTCCCCGTCTTGAAATCCTTCACAGAAAAACCAAAAGGATCAAATTTAACGGAAACAGAATTATCAGTAGTGAACTTCCGGACATACACTAAATTTTTAATCAATTTAGGAGCATGTAAAGTATTTTTCAAGAGAAGGGGTGGATTGGGGGGAGACAACGTTTTGTGACCATAACCCTGAATTGGAATAGAGTTGTCATTACCAACAATTATACCCCGAGGGGTGCTCAAATTGGAATAAGAGGAGAGAGTACCTGATTCAGAAGTCATGTGAGTAGTTGCCCCGGTGTCCATGTACCAATTTGGGTCCGGTTGAGTCAACTCCAACGTGTGCATCGCGGCCTCGATATCAGTCTGAGTGGGGCCTGCTGCATGATGGGCCTGCGGTGGTCGGGGCCCAAGAACTCCTGTCCGTGGTGCACCTGGGCCGTAGCTGCTGTTGCTACCGTTGCTGGGCCACTGGCCAGTGGGCCGCCACTGTTGGGTATTGGGCCTGGACTGTTGGCCAGCCCACTGGCCGCTGGAAACTGCTGCTGGATGGTACGGATTCCACTGCCATTGGCCCCACTGCTGGGCCCATGGCGGTGGTGGGCCACTGTACCCTGGCTGGGACCCACCGCCTGCTTGTTGACCACCGGAACCGCCACCAGAACCGTCGCGTTTGCCCCCGCGATTTTTGTTATTATTCTTGCGATTATTCTTGCCGCCACCATTATTATGGTTTTGGCCCGAATTATTAACAAAACCCGAAGGACTAGGAGAGGACGCCACCATGACAACTGGGCTTGCTTCGGTAGCCGCCTTTTTAGCCAAACCGGCTTCTTCCAACGTCAGCATGGAGCGGGCTTGATGGAAGTCGGAAAGAGGGTTGCTTTGGCGAAGGAGAGTTCCAACACCATTATAGGCCTCCGAAAGACCGACAACCAACTGTAGAACTAGACGATTATTTGTTACTGGTGCGCCAACATTACGGAGTTGATCCGCCAACTCCTTTAGTTTCTTGCAATATGCGAAACGTTCAGAAATTCATCCATTCGAACGAGAGAGAATTTCTTGCTCGAGTGTGACGACACGGGAATGTTGGTTGTCTTGGAATATGTCATGCAATCTATTCCATGCGGCCATAGCCGTGGTATCTGGCTCAATAATCATCGTAGAAGGTCCACCGAAATAGTGGCGTATATCCACCGAAGAACGGTAGCATCAAGTGTAATCCATAACTCGGATCCTCCGGGAAGGGGTCTAGCGGGAGGAATGATGTGATGAAGAACTTGATAAGATATAGCGTGAATTTTAAACAACTCCGCCCACGTTGCATATTGGACGTTTTCCATCTCAAAGACAATAGGGACACTTAGCTTGATATTGGAAACCGTGAGGGCAGGGTGAAAATTGTTCTTAGACATATTGAAAGAACAAAGAAGAAAGGGAAATTTAAGAGAGGTGTTTTTGAGAGCGGAAGACGAATTTTGGAAGAGAAACCCGAGGAGGGGGAGGGTCTCGGCCAAAGGAGGCAAAAGTTTGAGAGAAAAAACTTTTGTTTAGACCTAGTCTCTTGATACCATGAAAGAAATAATCCCCTTGATTATTTTCATTAATTGAAAGGCTATATATACAAGTTACATATTTCCATAATAGGAAGATCTTATTCCTATTCTACTTCTAAATCCTTATTCTACCATAATTCTAACTATACAATTATGGTAAGTGTATAACACTAATTAAGGTAACCTTTACACTACAATATACTACAAATATATATACCATATATACAATATTGTGTTGTCCACAATTTTCGTATGGTCTGGCCGAGAGGCCCACTGCCGAGGCCCAAGCTGCTGGTTGCTGGCCGAAGGCCCACTGCCGAGGCCCAAACGAGCGGCCCACTGCCGAGGCCCAAGAGACCCTCGGCCTTTGCCTTGCTCGGTTCTGCCGGCCGAAGGCCCACCGCCGAGGCCCAAGCGAGCGGCCCACCGCTTTCTTTGCCGCCGCCCGGTCCATGCTTTGTATACCTGTGATATATACTGCTGTATATTCAGTGTATATCACAGGTATATTACCTTTGTTTAATAGTAGGAGTGTGACATATCACATTAGTAGATTTAAGTGGTGAAACTGTTAATAATTATGGTAATTTTGTGAATATTCACAAACAAATGGATCAAACGTGCACAATTCAATTAATTAAAGGTTTAATGTGTTTAGTCAGATACCATAAGGACTAAAATAAGAATTTATCAATAACCGAGAAATTAAAGACGTCCTAATTTATTTTCTTGTTTATCTATTCAAATTAGTATACTTTTTTCTTCTCCGTGGCTTTTATTTATTTTCTCCCGACAAGAGTAGGGAATAGTAGGAGCATTTCAACAAAAAATTAAGGCTATTTAATAACTAAGAGACTACTATACTATGAGCCTGGATTTAATTTGCTATGTGGTATTTATTCTAAATTGGGTCCATACATAAAGAGTAAAAATTAATTTTCTTGTCACCTTTATTATATACTTTTCATGTATCTAAATTAATAAAAGGAAAAAAAGGGGATTAGTCTATTTATGGGTTCAAAATTGTGATTGGTTTTAGGCAAATTAACAAGTTACGTAAGGCAATGTCTAAAATTTTCTACTGGAAAAAATATCTGCATTATTTATTTTCAAATAATTCCCTTATTTTTTGTGCGTGTGTGCGTGTGTGTTTTGTGTGTGTGGGGGGGGGGGGGGGGGGGGGGGGCAGATAAAGAAGAAATAGGCAAATTGCCGCTTTAGACTAATTTTTTTCAATGAGTTAGAATTTTTATGGCACAAAATGAGAATATATCCTTATATATATAAACAAGTGAAACTGAAGCTACTAGTATGTAATGTCTTGTAATGGTGACAACTCAAGATGAAAAGGAACAAAAATTTAGGCTCAATCTTCTAAGTATAACATAACATATGAAAAATTAGTTTCCTTTTGAAGTGATGTATGGTCATATTGACCCTTATGTACCATCACATAAAGGCAAAGCTATAATACTTTACTCCCTCCGTCTCAATTTATTTGATATAATTTAATTCGATACGAAATTTTAAATGAAGACTTTTGAATCTTATGGTTTAAAACAAGTCAAAGATATTTGTGTGATTATAGATCATCTCGTTAAGAATAAAAGGTAAATGTTAAAGTTAAATTGTTGCAAAATAAGAAAATGAATCATTCTTTTTGAGACAAATTAAAAAGAAAATTATATCACATAAATTGAACAGAGAGAGTATTAAATAAAGATTCAGATGAACTTAGTAATTTTTGGTTAGAATATATATTTATATTAAATTTTTTATTAAATATATATAAATATTTAATTGTAATTCAGTAATTAAAATACATAATAAGTTTGATGACAAGTTCATAACTAATAACTGTTCTATCTTGGCTCCGCTATGACATAAATGTAGAGGCGGAGCTACAAGCTTGTCTAAGGGTTAGACCAAACCGCTAGCTTTGGCCCAAATATTATACATAATACGTAAAATATAAATAGTTTATTCAAAAATCAATAAGCCGGTCTTTTTTTAGAATTAAAAACTCATAAACTCAAAATCTTAATTCTGCTTCATCCTATAAATGGTAATGCGTAAAGTTCATCTAACTTTAAAAAGATGTATAAAAATATGTCACTATATATGGAGTTTATTCTAAGTAAAAACACTTGTTACCAAAATGAACCCCATGTAGTCCTATTTTAGGAAAGTAACTTTCACCGAGTAAAATTTGAAACTTTTACCATGTAAAAAAAAAAACAGTTCGGTGAACTAAGGAATAAAGAAGAAATAGGCAAATTGCCGCTTTAGACTAATTTTCAATGAGTTAGAATTTTTATGGCACAATATATCCATATATATATATAAACAAGTGAAACTGAAGCTACTAGTATGTAATGTTTTGTAATGGTGACAACTCAAGATGAAAAGGAACAAAAATTTAGGCTCAATCTTCAAAGTATAACATAACATATGAAAAATTAGTTTCCTTTTGAAGTGATGTATGGTCATATTGACCCTTATGTACCATCACATAAAGGCAAAGCTATAATACTTTACTCTCTCCGTCTCAATTTATTTGATATAGTTTAATTCGATATGAAATTTAAAAAATAAATGAAGACTTTTGAATTTTATGGTTTAAAACAAGTCAAAAATATTTGTGTGGTTATAGATCATCTCGTTAAGAGTAAAAGGTAAATGTTAAAGTTAAATTGTTGCAAATAAGAAAATGTATCATTCTTTTTTAGACAGATTAAAAATGAAATTATATCACATAAATTGGAACAGAGAGAGTATTAAATAAAGATTCAGATGAACTTAGTAATTTTTGCTTAGAATATATATTTATATTGAATTTTTTATTAAATATGAATAAATATTTAATTGTAATTCAGTAATTAAAATATATAATAAGTTTGATGACAAGTTCAAAACTAATAATTGTTCTATCTTGGCTCCGCTATGACATAAATGTAGAGGCGAAGCTACAAGCTTGTCTAAGGGTTAGACCGAATCGGAAGCTTTGGCCCAAATATTATACTTAATACGTATAATATAAATAATTTATTCAAAAATCACTAAGCCGTTCTTTTTTTAGAATTAAAAACTCATAAACTCAAAATCTTAATTCTGCTTCATCCTATAAATGGTAATGCTTAAAGTTCATCTAACTTTAAAAAGATGTATAAAAATATGTCACTATAGATGGAGCTTATTCTAAGTAAAAACACTTGTTGCCAAAATGCACCCCATGAAGTCCTATTTTAGGAAAGTAACTTTCACCAAGTAAAATTTGAAACTTTAACCATGTAAAAAAAAGGACAGCTCGGTGCACTAAGCTCCCGTTATGCGCGGAGTCTGGAAAAGGGTCAGACCACAAAGATATGTGGTAGAATTTTCAAAATTAAGTACATTTAATGCACTTTCATTCTTTTTATCTTCTTTATTTAAGTTCTCAAAAGCATTTACCTTTTGCATGCATTCCAAGCTTATAAAAAGCATTTACCTTTGAGGGAAAGTGATGAGATATTGCCTGTATTGATGCTAGCGTATATTTGCATACTCTTGGAAGAGGTTCAAAGGCTTAAAATTCTCTTTCAATGTTACCCTGATATTGTAAAAAAAATTACACTAACGTACAATAACGGATAGAATTTATGAAAATGAGTCTTGTATATATGTTTTATTCAATGTAAATATTCTAGATTAGGTTAGCATATATTCTGTTGTAATTAGTCAATATCTTCCCTAATTTCTAGACTTACATTATGCATGTAACCAATGTATATATTGCAAGCAATATCAATGCAATGACTCACTGGATTGAATTCATTTATGGTATCAGACTAGGTCACCTCTTCTTCATCCCTTATTTTTAACCTAGCCACAATCCTCTCTTCCGCTACAACTCCTCCCCGATCGCCGTCTATCATGACCGATCAACCAAAATTTCATCCATCATTGGCCATAACCAACGTCAAATCCATTATTCCAATTACGTTGGACAATGATTCCAGCCAATATCACTCTTGGGCAGCCCTATTCAAAGTTCACGCAAGAGTTCACAATGTTCTTGATCATATCATCCCCTCTACGGATGAGAAAGCTAAGAAGGCGGTTGATGCCGCGAAGGCCGCTGACCCTGACCTTTGGCACCGTCTTGACGCTGCCATGTTGCAATGGATGTATGCAACAGTATCACAAGATATTCTATACTCAATTCTTGTGAACGATGACTCGGCCGAGAAGGCTTGAAAAAGAATTGCCGCCATTTTCCAAGACAATAAATATTCCCGGGCAGTTCATCTTGAAAACCAGTTTACAAACACCAACTTGGAAGACTTTCCGACCACCGCGGCTTATTGCAATCGTCTCAAGCTCCTCGCCGATCAATTGGCCAATGTCGATGCCCCTGTCTCTAACATTCGTTTGGTATTGAAAATGATTGCAAGTTTAACGGAGGCATATGCTAGATTTGTAACTCATATTCAACAACATGACCCCTTGCCTAGCTTTAAACTGCAAAATCCAAATTGGGTTTAGAGGAATCGACAATACTTCAACGCGCAGCCCGTGAATCGGGTTCGGCTGCTCTTGTTGTAAATTCCCCCAATTCCGATGACGATTACCAAAACCTCTCTCACGGTAATCACAACAATAGTATCAAAACAATAACAATAATAATCGTGGACACAAGGGAAACAAGAATAAAAATAATAAAAACTCCGACGGAGGTGGCCGGAACTCTGGCAAAGGCAAATGCGGTGGAGGCAGTGGCTCCGGCAGCGGGCAGAACACCAGTAGTGGCGCCGACCGTGGATAGCAACAACAGTGGCAGTCAAACCCTTGGGCACAGTGGTCTCCTTAGTCGATGCCTTCATGCCCTTACCCAACTTATAATTGGGCCAGTCCCAATTATAATCCACGACCGAAGCAGCAGTTCAGAATCCTTGAGGCAAGGCCTCAACAACAAGATTTTAACGCAACCGGTCCAAGCCCAATAGACATTGAATCAGCACTACACGCACTTAGCCTTGCTCAACCCGATTCATCTTGGTATATGGACACTAGGGCGACATCTCACATGACATCCAAGCAAGGTAATCTCTCGTCTTATTTTAATTCGAGCAAAAATTACGGTATAATTGTTGGAAATGGCCATTCTATTCCGATTCGTGGTTTTGATAGTGAAAATTTAAAACCCTCTCACCCTCCATTAATGTTAAAAAATGTCCTTCACGCCCCTATTTTAATTAAGAACTTATTTTCAGTTCGAAAGTTTACTAATGATACCCAAGTTTCTGTTGAATTTGATCCCTTTGGCTTTTTGTAAATGATTTTCAGACGGGGATGACACTAATGAGATGTAATAGTCAGGGCGAGCTATATCCCATCACCACCACCATCACAAATCAGTCGTTTCTCCATTCACTTTTGCAGCTTTATCATTTTCCCCTAGGCATGACCGTTTAAGTCACCCGGGAGCACCTGTTTTAGACTTTCTTAGGCGAAATAATTTGATTGAATGTACTAAAACAAGAAACTCAATTTTTTGTCATTCATGTCCTCTTGGTAAACATGTTAAATTGTCATTTGTTGATTCTCATAACTCTACTTCTATGCCCTTTGATATTTTGCATAGTGATTTGTGGACATCTCTTGTTTTGAGTTCTTCGGGTCACAAATATTATGTGATATGCTTGGATAATTTTTCAAAATTTTTATGGACTTTTTCCATCTCCAAAATATCTCAAGTATATTCAACCTTTATCACTTTTCGATCCTACATTGAAACTCAATTCGAACGGGAGTTAAAAAATATTCAATGTGATAATGGTAGAGAATATGATAATGGTCCTTTTTTGAGTCTTTGTAAAGCAAAAGGAATTTCTTTTCATTTTTCCTGTCCTCATACTTCTTACCAAAATGGAAAAGCCGAAAGAAAAATCTGGTCTATTGAACTTTGATGGCTCATGCTTCACTCCCTCCTTCGTTTTGGCACCATGCATTACAAACGACAACATATCTCCTTAACATCATACCAAGTAAAACTCTCGCTTATCAATCTCCTCTAAATATTATGTACCAAAAAGACCCATCTTATTCCCAATTACATGTTTTCGGTTGCTTATGTTATCCCCTCTTCCTTGCCATTACGATAAATAAGCTTCAACCCTGTTCCACACCTTGTGTCTTTTTGGGCTATTCATCAAATCATCGCAGTTACAAATGCTATGTTTTGTCTTCAAATAGAATTATCATTAGTCGCCATATTTTATTTGATGAAACCCAATTCCCATTTTCAAAGTTGCATAACCCCACTTCCTCAACGTATGATTTCTAGATGACGGGTTTTCCCGTTATGTGATTCACCACATTCAAAATAAGCCAACACCTCTCCAAAATGAGTCGGCCCAAACACCACATCCCACATCTCCGCTGCCCAGTCCTCAGCAGCCTAGCTCACCATGCAGTAGTTCTACCGGGCTGCCTAGTCCATCCCAGACTGCCTCTCAGTCCACTTCTCAGCCTACCGTCAGAGGCCCAGGCCCAATCCAGCCTGCACAGTCTATTTCACTTCCATCTATTTTTCAGCCAACTTCGAGTTCGGACCACAAACCCATTACAAGAAGCGAATGTGGTATTTTTAAACTAAATACAAATTATCACCATGGCGTCCTCACTCATGCCATAAAATCACCTTTACCACGTAACCCCGTGTCTGCACTCAAAGACCCGAATTGGAAAATGGCTATGGATGATGAATATAATGCTCTTATTAAAAATAAGACGTGGAATTTAATGTCACGTCCGTCTGATGTTAATGTTATTCGTTATATGTGGATTTTCCAACATAAAGAAAAATCGGACGGTTCTTTTGAGAGGCATAACACCCGTCTTGTATGTGATGGTACAGGTCAACAGGTTGGCGTGGATTATGAAGAAACTTACAGCCGGTTGTCAAACTGGCAATCATTCGCACCGTGCTCAGTCTTGCTCTCTCTATATCATGGCATATTCATCAGTTGGATGTTAAAAATGTGTTTTACATGGTGAACTGACAAAAATAGTGTACATGCATCAGCCCTTGGGTTTTAGGGACCCAAAACATCCTAATCATGTATGTCTTCTGAAGAAATTGTTATATGGGCTCAAGCAAGCTCCCAGAGCATGGTACAAACGGTTTGCTGATTATGTTTCTTCAATTGGGTTCTCTCACAACAATTCTGGTAACTCTCTCTTCATCTACCGAAAAGGAAATAATATGGCTTACATTCTTCTATATGTGGATGATATCATGCTCACAGCTTCTTCTGATACTCTTCGCAAGTCTATAATGACACTTCTCAGCTCTGAATTTGCCATGGAAGACTTGGGTTTCCTAAGTTACTTCTTGGGTATCGCAGTCACTCGTCATGCAGGAGGTCTATTTTTATTCCCAGAAAAAGTATGTAGAAGAAATTATTGAATGTGTTGGTATGTCTTCGTGTAAGTCTTGTCTCACTCCGGTTGATACCAAACCGAAGCTCAGTGCTAAGTCAAGCACTCCTTATAAGGATCCTTCTCACTACCGCAGCTTTGCATGAGCTCTACAATATCTCACATTCACGAGACCTGACATTTCATATGTGGTACAACAGATCTGCTTATTTATGCATAATCTGATAGATGAACACATGCATGCTCTCCGGCGCATCCTGCGCTACATTCAGGGTACACTTCATCACGGACTGCATCTTTATCTCTCCTTAATAACTTCTCTGATTTCCTACACAGATGCAAATTGGTGTGGGTGCCCAGATACCAGGAGGTCTACTTATGGTTATTGTGTATTTCTTGGTGATAACTTGCTCTCCCGGTCGTCTAAATGCCAACCCACACTATCTCGCTCCAGCGCTGAAGTCGAGTACCAAGGTGTTGCCAAAGTGGTTTCTGAGTCATGTTGGTTACGCAACTTTCTTCTGGAACTACATTGTCCTATCTATAAGGCTACATTAGTTTATTGTGATAATGTTAGTGTCATATACCTCTCTGAAAATCCAGTTCAACATCAACGCACTACACACATAGAAATGGATATTCATTTTGTTCGCGAAAAAATTGCTCGTGGACAAGTACGGGTCCTACATGTCCCCTTGCGGTATCAGATAGAAGATGTTTTCACAAAAGAACTTCCTTTGGTGCTATTTCAAGATTTCGTGGACAATCTCAACGTACCAGAACCTCCCGTTTCGACTGCAGGGGTGTGATAGAATATATGAAAATGAATCTTGTATATCTGTTTTATTCAATGTAAATCTTCTAGATTAGGTTAGCATATATTGTGTTGTAATTAGTCAACATCTTTCCAATTTTCTAGTCTTACATTATGCATGTAACCAATGTATATATTGCAAGCAATTTCAATGAAAGGACTCACCGGATTGAATTCCTTTAATAAATTATGATTGCATGTCAGTTATCATTTTTACCATATTACTGATTAATATTATTATAGAGATTTACCTAAATTTATCTTATAATTGTAACCTGGTTGCATATATAAATAGTTTCTGTTGGAATTTTATCTTTGGCGGGAGTTGCGATCGACCAACTTTAACAGCTTAAACACTAGTGTTACGCATGTTGGAGAATCCGGTTCTTCACACATGCATGATCTACTAAGTACGTAGATAATCGTAGGGCCAAGAATCGACAAATTTCGTTGAGAAATGAAAGAGATATTGGTCCACGAAGTGAGGTGTTTGAAGTATGGAAAAGTGTGGTTTGGGATCAATTCACCCTCATCGGTGGAGGAAGAAAGAATTGCTCTGTTTATAAGACTCAAAATTGGTTTGGGGTTTGGGACCCCAAGGGGAATCCCATGTGTTTAAAGAAGGGAGGACCTAGATGTGCTTCGGTTCGAGGAAAGCCCACACGCGCGCCGCCGCCGCCCGCCCATCTCGTCCGGTCCGGTTCTGGGTTCCGGGTTCTCGGGTTCTCGGATTCTCGGGTTCTCGGGTTCTCGGGTTCTCGAGTTCTCGGGTCGTGGGCTGTGGGCTGTGGGCTGTGCTTCTTCTGATATTATCTTTTTGGGCCAGAGAACTTTGTCAGATGTACAGTTTGATCCCTGAAGTTTCAAGATGTACAGTTTGGTCCCTGAAGTTTCCAGAAAGTCAGAATTGGGCAGAGAGATCAGAAACGCCACAACACTCAATTCAACAATTTATTTTGGCTAAATTACTCCTCCTATAATGGCCAATCCGATGCACATCTTCATCATTTATTTTGGTGGTATTACTACCTCCATAATGGCCATTACTTGGCCAGTAATGGCACTTATGGAGGCAGTTCTTCAGCCCCTCCTTCTACTATATAAAGACCCCATTGTCACCATTGTTGATTACACTTTACACTAGACGAAAAATAGAAAACAGAATTCTTCTTCCTACAATCTTCCAAGGATTATTTCGTTACTCAAAATTCTTCACGGTAGCACCTGAGTTTTCTTTGCTCAATTGTTCCATTGCTGTTTTATCTTGGGAGACAATTGTCCAGAACGTGTAAAGGATACATACGGGGCAATATTGTCTTAAAGACAGAGTGCCACACTCGACTCAACATACACAAAACAGTTCCAGTTTCTTGTTCAACATCATTGTAATTTCAGTTTGTTGTTGAATTGTAATTTCAGTTCTTGTATTACTTAGCAGTTATTTGTAATTTCCGTTTCCTGCACCTTTGTAACCAACAATTTCTACTTCAATAAGTGCACTGATTGTGTAAAGGAAAACTCATCAGTTTTATGAAGATCTCATTTTATAACGAGAGCTCATAAAATTGGTCTTTTTTTCATTAATTTAATGCTTCGTTTTCCCAAGAATGTTTATGCTTCCATTTTTTATATGTATGCAGATTTGAATAGTTTAATACTTTCTCCATCCCAAAAAGATGATCCTAGTTCGACTTGTCACGAAGTTTTAAAAATAAAAGAAGACTTTTGAAATGTATGGTCCAAAACAAACCTTAAATATTTGTATGACGGTAAATTATCTAATAAAATTAAATTATTTCTAAACATAGACAAGTATCAATCATTTTAGAACAAAGACAATCTTTTCAGGAAAGAGAGAGTAACAATTAACAAATAACAAATTAAAATAATAGATTCATACTACTACTCCTAGGGTAGGAAAACATAAAAGGACGAACATCAGCAATATGAAATGATTTGGACTGTTTTAATTGGGCTAGATAGCCTTCTTCCAGCCCAACTTCACATCAATGATTTTCCACAACCCTCAACCCCCACACACACAAACAAAAAGACCCCCTTGCCCACTTCTTTTTTTCCATACTTGGTGCAAATTAAATAAATTAAATCACCACCTTATGACTCCGATGGGGTACTCAAAGGTTAAGCAAAAATTTTGCTAATTAGTGTTCATAATTTAATATATCTGTTTACAAACAACAATAACATTTTTAGTGTAATCCACTAGTAAGGTTGAAGAGGATAGAATATATACAGATCACGGTATTTCTAATATAAAATAATAGTTAATATAGATAAATGTATGTGTACGTGTATGATATTTTGACTGACCATCCTTCGATTAGTATACCAACTCTGCCTTGGGGTACCCTGTGAACAAGTGGAGCTGGAGCTAGCATTCCGCTTACGGTTAGCGCATGCATATTTTGTATTTATATTTAAAATTCACGTAATGTTTATAAATATTTTATTAAGAATTCAATAATTTTTTATTTTTAAAATTTAAAATATGTAAACTTAAAATTCTAGTTTCGCGTCTCCACATGAATATTTTTGTAGAATGATGGTGAGAAATATTAAGAATAATGACAAAAGGCCTTAAAAGGACAATAAATATGTTTAGGAAAAAACATGAGATTCTCAGCAAATCAAATTAAAATGTAGAAGGGTCCTAAAGAAAAGGTGAAAAGAAACCTTTTGCTTTTCCTTAAAGTCAAATGCATCAAATATTTCTGAGCCTACTTTTACAAAAAAATTGATATCCTTTAAGTGGCATATAGTGATTGATGTCAATTAATTCTCACCATCTCCATGCAAAATGCAATAACTTGAAATTTTAGGGGTCAAAATTTATGGAGAATTTATCCAATTGGAGAACTGAGGACTTTGTTGAAAAAGAGGAAAATATTACTCCACTTACGAATTGGAATTAGGATCATTGCACTTTTAATCCTTCAATTATTATTAAGTTTTAATTTGAATGTTCTCGTAAAATTTAACTAAGCATTTTTAACCTTTACTTAATTAAAATATGTATTTATTATCTCTTTATACAAAATATATGTCATATTTAGATTACTGGGTTAATATCATTTTTGGTCCTTCGGTTATTTACAAATTCTTATTTAGTTCTTGTAATATCTGACCAATCATACTTGATACTCAATTTGTTGAAACGTGCATTTTAATTTCTTTACTTGTGAATATTCACAAATTTATCAATGCTATCAAACGTTCTCTCTCTCTCTCTCTCTCTATAAATATATATATATATATATATATATATGTTAAACTTGTATTGTTATTAATATTTGATGGTACACAACCTTATCTTGCATTTCTGTAAGAGGTTGTTTCCACGGCTCGAATTCGTGACCTCCTTCTTAAGTTTGACCAAAGTTCCAAAAATACTTTGAAAAAAGATAAGTATCTGATAAGTTGGTATTATTTTTCTTATGTTTAAGTTAGAAAATAGTGCATTTACTATTATTTACTTCAATTTTATATGTGTATGTGATTGAGAAGTGATTCGGAAGAAACTAGAAGAAAAATAAGTCAAAAAGAGGTCCAATTGAAGAAAATGACAAAAGTGGTTAGAGGCTCAAACAGGTTAGATTTGCAATTTCGAAAATCTATGGTTATTTGAATCAAAATTTTCACAAACAAGTGCAGCATAGTCCCCTGGAGTGTTCTGCGGAGGTATTTGGTGATATTTTGATTTGGGAAAATTGGAATCTATAAGAGCAACACTTGGAGGAAATATCTATCATCTTTGGCCATATTGACAAGTCTTGGAGAGCTAGGGTTCATCAATCACACCATTGGAGGAGAAGATTGGAGCACTTTAATTAATGAAAAATTTCTTATCTTCAATTCCTTAGTTTGTATTGAATTTGTAAGTGTGTAGTATTTCATTTTTTTACTTGAATCTTGTTTATGAAAATATTCATTATTAAAGTTGGGTTTGAAACTCTTGTTTTGCTTATGTATTAAATTGATTTTTATTTCTAATGAAGTGAGTCGTTGTTTCTTTAATTAATCTTGTTGTTTAATTTTTCTTAAGGGATTAGCTAACCGTAGGACTCACCCATTTAATTTGATTTGAGCTCGGAAGAGAAAAATCGATTTGAAAAAGATTAATTAATAAGGATTTGGGGCTTTAAACCCCATCTAATAACTTGAGCTAGGAATAGGATAGTTAACTTGAGGTTAAATTGATTGTGCATAATATCACACACTAAGGTTTGAAAAATCTTAGAGTGAAATTCATTGATTTGATTGGAAGACTTTCAATGAGATTTTAGAAATCATTATCTATTAATATAAACTAGCTCTTAGTTGTAAAATCTTGAAATACATTAGATCGTTACTTGAGAGTAATTTCCCTTGTATCCATGTTTGTGGATATTGATCATTTTACATGTTTTCTAGTTAGTTTTATATTTGTTAGTTCTTAAATAAAAAAAATCAAATAATAAAAAAGTATTTGGCTTAGCGTAGAAAGTGATAATTTCTTACTTTGCTTGATCATCTAGTATATTGTTTTCTATGGGAATTGACTCCGACTCATAGCTGAGTAAATTATATTATATATGACCGTATACATTTTTTCTTTGAGGAGTGAATTAGACCGTTATCAATATCATTTTTTGAGATTTTGAAAAATAATTTCATCTACTCAAAAGTATCTTTTTTTCATCTAAAAATTTGGTTAAATACTTCAATTCACTTAAATAAGTGCTAAAGAGTTGGGTTAGTAAACTAGGTATATTTGGTTAAATACAATCACTCACGTCACGGGTTCTCACTTTGTTGAAATATTAAGGGTTATAAGTGCAATTTATATTTCACTTGGTCAAGAGATTTGGGTTGAAGTAAACTAGGTATATAACACTGGTTGAGTGCTTTTTGCTCACGTGCTCCCAATTTCTTTCTTTTACTAAATTTTACTTCAATAATTGGTGTAATGATCGTTCCTATACATAGTCAAAAAAGTTTTGAGAACATTGTGTTCTTTTTGGTTGATAAGTTGCCAACTTTGCTAGCTATAGATGCCCCTCGTATAGACATTTCTTTACCTTTTAAGACAGTGACATAGTGACACGTGTACAGTTTCAACTTTTTAAAAGGCTAAGCATGTCAAAGTACTTTTGATATCGGTTATTATGGTGAGGTTAAAATTTACACTGAAAGAATTCAAATAAAAGAAAGTTAAAAAGAATTCAATATCTATGACTATAATATACTTTTTGATGAAAGGGGATTATCCTCCTACTTCTGCCCCTTACAATCAATTTAAACTTAAGATCTCTTTCTATTGGATATCATATTGAATTGTGTCACTACTTTATTCGAAAAGTTTATAATTACTAAAATATTTTATTTAAACAAGATTCTATATAATTATTTTAATAACACTTTAAAGTTATATTTTATTACTATTAAAATTTATTTGTTGAAGTAAATACATATTCTTGAAAAAATACAAAAGCTTTGAGTAAAAGGTTTTCATATCCTTTTTGCATTTTGAGTGAAAGGTCTCTTTTAATATATCTTTGACTTCTCAAAACCCCTAAAACCTTCACGTTCAACCGTTCTAAATGGTTGCTCATCAATAATAATCATCCTAGCCAACATGTGCCTACAAAACTCTTTATCATATTTTCAAGTGCTAAGCATATGCTCATTATCCCCATTTATACTACCTTTAAAATGACCACCAAGCAATTTTTGCTTCTTGTCAATATTGTGAGGATATTTTTTGCAACTTCTCAAATGTTTCCACATGGATAAGGTACCATTGCTAACACTATAAGCTAAGCCTTCATTGCAATAGTTACAAATAGAAACAACATTACCAGTTTTCTCATCTATTGCTTTACCAAAATGCTCCCAAACCTCGATTTTGTTGCCTTCTTTTTCGATGGTGCACGAGTTGTGGATGCCGTGCTAGCCTCGACCATCTACCAAAAAAAAGTATCAAAATAAAACAAAACAAAACAAGCAACTCCAATAAATTGAGCATAACAAGTTAACAACAAACAATAAAAGGGAAATATCAACCCAAATACTAGCTTTTCTAACAGAAATCAACCCAAATACTAACAACAAACAATAAAAAATAAAAAAGTAACATTATAATACAGAAATAAAAAACAGTAACATTATAATACAGAAATCAACCCAAGAAATCAACCCAATACAGAAATCAACCCAAGAAATCAACCCAAGAAATGCAAAAATCTAATGTTCTTCACTATGTAACAACTTTAAGGGTTATTCATTACCTTTAACAAAACCGAGAGGAATTCGAGCACAATACAACAACCTTTGTCAAGCTTCTGGAGTGAGAGAGGAGACTGGCGATGGCGATGGCGATGGTGATGGGCTGATGGCGATGGCGAGGCGCGAGCTACGTAATGGCGACTGGTGATGGTGATGGCAATGGCAATGGCGATGGCGAGCTGCGGCGAAGTGCGAAGTTTAGTGAACTGTGAGTGTGAGCTGCGAAGTGAAGATTTTGGAAATTAGGACGAAGTGAAGATTTTGGAAATTTGGGCGAAGTGAAGTAGTGAAATGCGAATTAATTCCGTATAATTCCTTTTAACCGGACTGGGCCAAATAACCGGACTGGGCCAAAAATTTAAACGCCCCAAAGCCCAAAACTAAATAATTTAAATGGGGGTAGGTTCATAGGGTCCGGGTATCGGTTCCGGGTCCGGGTACCCGGTTTATATTTACCGGAATCGGAACCGGACCCGATATTGATCGGTTTCTAATTTTAATACCCGGAACCTACCCGTTATTATAATATATCTACCCGAAACCTACCCGATAGTATCGGTTTCGGTCGGGTATCTGGGTACCTTGTACCCGTGCTCACCCCTACTTCTCATTTCTCTTCTTTTCAATACAATGAGTTCTTGGCACTTACATCATTGAAGAAGAGGTGCAAATTCCGAGGAGATGAGCTTGCACTATCTCACCATAAAGTGAGAGAAATTTAGAGGTTATATATTCAAAATTTGAAATTTATATATTTCTTTAACATAATAAATATAGATTACAGATTAAAATTACTAGTTTTTTTTTAATTTGTTTTATGACATAGGGGGTGGGGGTGGGGGAAGGGGAATGGGAAGGGGATTACAATGTGGGATTCGAAACCTCAGCAACAAAATGAAAGTTCAGATGGTCAATCAACTGAGCTACTAAATCTCTACAAAATTACTGGGTTTGATCTCCTCTTCAGGTGGGGTGGGGAGTGAGGTAGTGGGGAGTCACATGAGCGGAGATGTTGTCACATGACCTTTTTTTTTTTTATCAACACCATCTAATTATTATAAATAACTTAAAAGTACACCAAATCATTACGGTATTATATTTGCATGCATGCATGACGAAATTAAAAAAACGCAAAACTTGCTTTCATCGAAGGTTTTTAGTAACGTGTACAACTATTTTGTATATTTACCATATTTAGTGATATATAATTGTGGTAGAATTAGGATCTCTATTGTATATGGATTCCACATTGTACACCTATATATATTTTGTATTGATGAGAAAGGCTCCCCAAGGGAGATTAATACAAATCTACATGATATCAGAGCCAGACTCATTCCAATTCTTTATTCGTCGATGTTGGGCCCCCAAATTATATTGTTCACGCTCTAGTTAACGAGGTCTGGGCGTGCGGGTGAGTGTTAAGAGTCCCACATAGGAGATGGAATGGGAACATGGACTCCTTATATGGACTTCGATAATCCTCACCCTACAAGCTAGGGGATGAGTTAGGCCCAAGTTCCATTTATAAGCCTAAGCCCCAAAACCTAAAAGTTTCTTTTCCTTTTTTGGTGGTCTGCCCGAGAACACCATGTGCTCTCTTTCCTCTGCCTGTCAGAGCTACAGGCATGTCCCTTTTCCTTTGTCCCCCCTGTTTCTTTTTTGTTTTCCGAAGACCACCAGGAAAAGCAACACCTACTTTTCCTTAGGCATATACCCCTCCCGTTTCTTTTCATCACTTATTTTACCGAGACCCAATCAATTCCTCTCCTGCCTATGGCTACCATGTCTGCTCCCAACTCTCCTAAAACTTCTGCATCCTCTACTGTCGTAAGTGACGCACATCCTCCCTCCTTCCATCCGGCATTTACCATCACAAATATCAAGAACTTCGTCCCTATAATTCTTGACCAAGAGGAGGGTCAATATTCTTCATGGGTTGAACTGTTTTATATTCATGCCTGCGCGTACAACGTGATTGACCACATTGATGAGTCCGTTCCTCGCTCTCTTGACATCCCCGACACAACATGGCGTCGTCTTGACGCTATTGTCAAACAATGGATTTATGGCACCATCTTAAAAGATCTTCTTCATACGATTATGAAGTCCGGTGCCACGACACGTGAACTTTGGATCCGTTTGGAGGAGATCTTTCAAGATAACAAGCATACATATGCCGTATATCTAGAAGAGCAGTTCAACAACACCCGTCTAGAAAAGTTTACCAACATGGGGACACCGATTTCTGAGACAAAAATGGTTCTCCAACTTACTGCGGGATTACCAAAAGGTGAATATGACACCCTAGCAACAATGATTCAACAGGTCGATCCTCTTCCCAATTTCAACAAGGCTCGGTCATAAATATTGTTGGAAGAAATACATCGTGCTAAATAAGATAAACATAACCAAAAAGTATTGACGGTTGACATCCCCGCTAATATCGCCGCTACTCCCGCTGGCCAGCCGCCATCAGACAACCACCAGCAATGAAGTGGCCATGGTGGTGGCAGAGGCGGAAAGGGATGGGGCAGTGGCAAAGGGGGCGGGTCCGAGGACGTGGCAGGAAGGCCAGCCCCCAACAAACTCAGTCTTCAGTGAATTGGGCCGGCCTAGGGCAGTGGCCCAACTGGGGACCCTGGGCCTCGTATCAACCTTCATTCTATTAGCAACAGATGGGCCTCCAGTCCAATCCATTTCAACAATCATGCCTATTCGGCCCAGCTCCCGTGCAACGACAGACCCAGCAACCAGGCCCACTTTGTCTAGGCCCACTTTGTCCAAGCCCAGCCAACTTTCACAGTCAGTGGTCTAGCCCCATATGAGTTGGGTTTGGCGTTCAGCACCATGACCATGCACCAGTCCGATGATAATTGATACATGGACACGGGAGCCACATCTCACCTCACTCGGATCACATGTAATCTTTCCAAACAGTTTCAGTTAAAATATCCTCAATATATTACCGTAGGTAGTGGCCATCGCATTCCAATTCAGGATTATGGTACCACCTACACCCAACCACATCACCTACCCTTCTCCCTAAATAACGTCCTATATGCTCCCAACATTATTAAAAATCTAATATATGTTCGAAAATTTACTCGTAACAATTCTATCTCTGTTGACTTTGACCCTTTTGGTTTTACTGTGAATGATATTCATACGGGAACACCTCTCACAAGATGCAATAGCACAGAGAATCTTTATCCGTTTCCATCCACCTCCGTTGCCCGCTCATACTCTCATATTTCTCTTGTTGTTGTCTCTCTATCCACTAGGCATAATAGGCTCAGCCACCCAGGAGCTCTTGTTTTTAATTTTCTTAGAAGCAATAATTTTATTCATTGTAATTGGAAACTTGCCCAAAATTGTGTTTCTTGTTAGTTAGGCAAACATGTTCATCTTCCATTTAAGTCATCTCTTACTGTTACGTTTGCTCCATTTGATATTATTCATGTCGATTTATGGACATCCCCCAACACTAGCTCTCTTGGTCATAAATATTATATCATTTTATTAGATGATTACTCTCAATTTATCTGGATTTATCCTCTTAAATATAAATCAGAAGTCTTTGCCAAATTTCTTGAGTTTCGCATTTTCATCCAATGCATAGTGCTTACTGCCTCCTCTGAGTTGTTGAAAAATGAGGTTATTTCCTTGCTTAAAACTGAATTTTCTATGACTGACTTGGGCAAGTTGAGCTATTTTTGGGGATTTCAGTGACTCGATCGGCAGGTGCTATATTCTTGTGTTAACGCAAGTATGCAGAAGAGATAGTGTACATGGCTAAAATGGCAAACTGCAAGATCATATCCACTATAGTTGACTCTAAGTCAAGGCTTAGTGCCGTTGATGGTGATCTCGTGGCCGATCCCACTCTTTATATGAGTCTTGTAGGTGCACTTCAGTACCTTACATTCACCAGACCTGACATTGCATATGTGGTTCAGCAGGTATGCCTATTCATGCATACCCCAGGGAGCCTCACTTTACGGCCCTTAAGCGTATCATTCGATATGTTAATGACACACTTGATTATGAATTGCACTTATAGCCCTCAGCTCTGACCAGATTGCTGTCATATACGGATACCGATTGAGCAGGATGTCCGGACACGCACGCTCTACCTCCGACTACTGTGTGTTCTTAGGGGATAACCTCATTTCATGGTCTGCCAAGAGGCAAGTCACCTTATCCCGTTCGAGTGCAGAGGCAGAATACAGAGGCGTTGCGAATGTTGTTGCTGAGATCTGTTGGCTCCGAAACCTTCTTTTAGATCTTCAATGTCCCTTGCGTAAGGCATCTTTGGTTTATTGTGATAACATATCCGTCATATACTTATCTCATAATCCGGTTCAGCATCAGGGAACAAAGCATATTGATCTGTATATACATTTTGTTCGTGAGAAGGTTACTCTTGGTCATGTTAAGGTGTTGTATGTGCCTTCTTCGTATCAGTATGCAGATATATTCACGAAAGGCCTTCCTCGACAGCTATTCCTTGACTTCAGATCCAGTCTCAGCGTCCGGCCTCCTCTCGCTCTGACTGAGGGGGAGTATTAACGTGTACATCTATTTTTTATATTTACCATATTTAGTGATATGAAATTATGGTAAAATTAGAATCTCTATTGTATAAAGATTTTACATTGTACATTTATATATATTTTGTATTAATGAGAAAGACTCTCCAAAAGAGATTAATATAAATCTATAATATTTAATTAAACTTAATAATTATCCCCATCACAGAGATATACTATACTCTAGTATTTACCAGTATAAGTAAGTATAAAAAATAAGTGAAAGAATATATTGGAGATGAAATTCTCCGACGATTCTGGCCCTATCTTTTGACTCTCTTTTCTTCTACTTCTTACATTTTTATTATTTTCTTTCTGCACCAAAAAGACAATTACTATATATCAATGGGACATCCCAACATTTACGGTCTTACCAGCTGTTCCCCCTTAATTTAGGTCCTGTTTAATTTTAGCTTTATGTTTTGACCCCACTTGTCTCTTGTTTCTTTGCTGCTACTACACCTGTACATACCTACTCCCCACCCAATATTTCTATTACTTTAACAAACTAAGTTTGATATATTCTGTAAGAGAAATTTATATCTATTGATAATAGGGCAATAAGTTTATGGGTTTTAAACTTGATGTTGAACTCATCGCTCATATTAGTACTGGATTTACAATTAAATATTTATACGATTTTAATGAATTTTCTAACATAAATACATGATATAAGCAAAAGCTACTGAATTCATCTGAACTCGTAACTAATAATTTAGCTCCGCCTCTGGGCCAATACCATTTAAAAATAATGTAACGTACACTTTAATTTGAGACAAGTCTTAGCATTCAGTGGAGGGTGCCAGGAATATACACAAGATATTAAAATGTCAAAACGGGATATATATATATATATATAAGCAAAAGCTACTGAATTAAAATGTCTAATAATTTAGCGGGGCCAATACCATTTAAAAAGAATAACGTACACTTTAATTTGAGACAAGTCTTAGCATAGGAATATACACAAGATATAAAAATGTCAAAACGGGATATATATATATATATATATATATATATATTGTGATATTTGACCCAACATATCTCCTGAAGTATTGATTTGAATGTACAAGAATGTTGGGACAAATGTTGCACAATATTCGGACCAACATTTTCAGAACTGATTTTGCTTTACTTCACGTAATGATTACTATGTGGTAAATATGACTTGGCAATGTAAAAATGAGTTGGTAAACACGTGGGAAGAACGAGTCAAGGCTACTGTTTTTCGTGAGAAATAAGTCAAAGTTGTTAGAGGTTTTTGCTCCTTGATCGTCTCCAACAAATCCTACCAGCTGCCCATCTTTCCCTTAACCTCCACAACCAATTGATGAACTTTTCATAGAAGACTCTATACTATAAATAGAGAGGCTACTACAGTGAATCGATATCCAGAATCAGAATGTAAAAATACCAAGACAGCTCTCGAGATTTCATATCAGAAATCTGGATCACCAGTGTTGCCTGAGTGTGTTGACAACATTTTGTCCAACATTACAATTTTTGTTTAGTTCTAGATTAGTTTTTTTTGGAGCGATTGTAATGAGAGGTTGTCTATGTCTACTTAGTTAGATTTTTCAACCTAGAAGTCATCCGTGACTTCAACTTTTAATTCCTTTCCGTTTTATCTTGTAAATTTGTAAATAAAGAAATTTGCATTTTTGTATATAACATATACACAATACATTTGGTCATTAACCATCATAAGTTATATAATATATATAATAAGTTATATAATATATATAACTTATGAAAAATTTAAACCTTTGTATTCTTTAAATTCCGCTGCATTTACTCTTTAAAGTTACTGTTTTACTAAGTGTTGTTGCTGGTGTCGGATGACATAATTGATGACATTTGAAACAGAATAGGCATTCGATTTATTTCATCTCTTGTTTTTACTTTTCGTAGGTTTTGACACCCCTTCAAGTGGTATCAGAGCCGACACTTAACACAATAAGTGCTTGGTCATGTTGTCATAAGCTATGGATCCGACAAATCCAACTATTGGTAGGCTTCCTATTTCAGATGGATCAAATTATGCCTATTGGAAGATTCGCCTACGTTCTCATATCAAATCAATTGATGTTAGGGCATGGAGGTCTATAACCAATGGTATATTGTTTCAATGTTTCCAGCGGATGATGAAGGTGACATTCTTGTTAAATCTGAATCTGAATGGACTACAGAAGAAACCAATAATGCTAGATTTAACGAAAAAGTCTTAAATGCAATTTTTGGATGGGTTGATATGTATATGTTCAAACTCATTCAAAACCTCCCCACGACTAAGGAAGCATGAGATACTTTACAAATTCATTGTGAAGGTAGCTCAAGTGTTCGTCGAACAAAGTTACGCATGCTCATGAGTAAATATGAACGTTTAAGGATGGAAGAAGCCGATGATATTAAGTCTTATTTTGACAATTTGATTGACATCTCAAATGAATGTCAAGTGCTTGGTGAACCATTAACCAACACTCAACTTATTGAAAAGGCTCTCCGTTCTCTTCTTGAAAAGTTCAATTTAAATACTTGTGTTATTGAAGAAGCTCACAATCTTGCCACTATGGACCTTCATACCTTGATGAGCATTCTCAAAACTTATGAGATGAACATTGAGAATCAAAAGGAATTGTATAAAAGCAAGAATGTGACACTTCAAGTTCAATCCTCGGAGAGTCAAATCGAAGAAGAGGATGAGAATCTTGAATAAATTGGTGATGGTGCAAATGTTTCCTTACTCACTCAAAAATACAATTCGATGGTGAGGAAGTTCAACAATAAGAGAAATCAATCTAAATCTAAAGAGCACCAAAATCAAGTCTTCAATCAAAAACCCACTAGATCCCTTCCAAATGTACAAAAAGGAAATCAACTAAGAAGAACCAACTCAGATCGTACCAAATTTGATCCCAAACAACTTGAGTTAGTGCAGTGTCATGAATGCTCGGATTGGGGTCACTATGCTAACAAATATGCAAACACTCTTAGAAAATTTGGTAAGAACCTATAGGTTTCTCTTAGTGATTCAGATAATGAAGATGTTGTATACAATGTTGTCTCAGATGTCACGACATTTGATCCAACATCAGCAACGACATCAACATCCTCAACGACATCCGAAAGGTATAAAGTTTTTAACTATTCTGATGTTAATTGCTTTAGTGGTTCTATTTCTGTTAGTGAGGTTGATTGTATAGATCAAGTTGAATGCAAAGATGGTATGATTAATGAATTACAAAGCATTTGTAAAGCCTTAATCATAGAATCCAAGCAACTTGACAAAAAGATAAAATCTTTAAATCATGAGAATTTAGAATTAACAGGCACGATAACCCGACTTGAGGTTGCACTTACCAAAAAGATATTGAATTTGGTAAGATTCGTGCAAAATTGGATTTAGCTTAAGCAACCTTCCGTAATCTCAACATGAGGACTTAAAATTGAATGAGATACTCAAATTTATTAAACTTTCACATGCAGGAATTGGGTACGAAAACTCTCTTAAAACCATATGCTCTAATCTCTTTGATGAAAATGAGAAAATGTGCTTTGTAAAAGAAAAAAGGATGAATAATAGGTTCTCATATATGTCAAAGAATATGAAGTTTGTGTGTCATCACTGTAACTCCCCTAGACACTTAAAACCATACTATTTCAAACTTCAAGATTTTGTGAGCAAAATGTTGCCTAAAATGTTGTTCAACATTTTGGATAACAATCGAAGCAACATTTCTGAGCAAAAAGGTAAAAAATATTTTAAGAGAGTTTGGGTTCCTAGAAAGGATGTAACATGTAATGTTGCTATAACTGCATTAAGAACTAACATTTCAGGTTCTTGGTACTTTGATAGTGGATGTTCTCGCCACATGGCAGGTACAAAAGGTTTTCTAAAGAACTATGAGTCATTCAATAGAGGAAACGTGACGTATGGAGGTGGAAGTAAAAGCAAAATAATTGGAAAAATGATCTTGAGTGTTCATGGATTTCCAGCCTTAACAAATGTCTTACACGTTGAGGGCTTAATGGCTAATTTGATTAGTATTAGTCAATTGTGTGATGACGATCTTGAGGTAAAATTTAATAAGAATGCTTGTAAAGTTACGAATGAAGCAAATATATGTGTCATGATAGGTATAAGAACATATGACAATTGCCATCTTGTTGTAAGACAAGAAACATGCAATAATGATAAGATCGATGACACAACACTATGACATCAAAAGATGGGGCATGTCAACTACCGCAATTTAGAAAAATTGGTCTCAACTGAAGTGGTTAGAGACTTACCCAATCTTAGCCATAAATGTAAAACTATCTGTGAAGATTGTCTGAAAGGTAAGCAAACTCGTGTCTCTCATAATGTTTTCCAACACGACAGACAACATTCAGGTACGTCTCACTGTTTTCAATTACTGCATATGGATTTAATAGGTCCAATTGAAGTAGACAGTATAGGAGGCATGAGGTATTCCTATGTGATTGTAGATGATTTTTCTAGATATTCATGCATATATTTTTTTTGAAAGAAAAATTACAAACTTTGACATGTTTAAAATTTTACACTCTAGAATCAAGAATTTGTTCTATTTTCCTATATTTTGGATTAGATCCGACCATGGAAAAGAATTTGAAAATAGCTCATTCACAAAATTTTGTGAGAAAAAGGGATTTTTTCATAAGTTTTCTGCTCCCAAAACTCCTCAACAGAATGGGGTAGCAGAAAGGAAGAATAGAACACTGCAAGAAATTGCTAGAGTTATGCTTAGTTCTAAAAGAATGTCAAAATGTTTTTGGGCCGAAGCCTTAAATACTGCTTGTCACATCTCTAATAGAGTCTACTTAAGGCCAGGAACAAAGATGACTCCCTATGAGCTTATAAATGGAAAGAAACCTAACTTGCGTTACTTTCATATTTTTAGTGTATTTGTTATATTTTAAATGATAGAGATCATTTGACAAAGTTTGACTCTAAGAGTGACAAAAGAATTTTTGTTTGCTATTTCCAAAATAATCATGCTTATTGAGTATACAATACGAGGACAAGAACTGTACAGAGTCTGTAAATGTTATTTTTGATGATTTTTCGATCTTATAGAAAATATAGCTGAAAATAACACTATAATTTTAGTGGAAAATGTGCAGACTGTTGAAGAATCAGATGTTGCCACACCCGAAGCAACATCTGAACGTGGAATAGAGACCACAGAGGCCATAAATGAGGAGTCACGTGATGAATTGTCAGATCAAGTTCGAAGGGGCCCCTCATCAAGGATTAGGAAGAATCATCCAACGAGCCAAGTGATAGGGAGTTTTTGAAGGAACTAGAACAAGAGGCAAATAATCACTCAATTATAGAGAAATGGTAAGGTATGTATGTATGTCAACCATATACCAAGAGGTTAGTCTTTTTTGTTTTATATCTACATTAGAACCAAAGAATGTTGTACAAGCACTTAAAGATAATTTTTGGATACAAGCAATGCAAGAAAAGTTTGAACAATTTTCTCGAAATGAAGTCTGGGACTTAGTTCCACGTACAAATAATTCAAATGTAATTGGAACTAAGTGGATATTTAAAAATAAATTAGATGAATCAGGAACAATTGTTAGAAACAAAGCACGACTAGTTGCACAAGGTAATACTCAGGTTGAAGGATTCGATTTTGATGAAACCTTCGCACATGTAGCTAGAATCGAGTCGATTAGAATTTTGCTTGTTGTCTGAAAATTACTTTACACCAAATGGATGTAAAAGGTGCCTTCTTAAATGGTTATCTAGACAAGGAGGTATATGTTGAACAACCAAAAGAATTTGAAGATCCTTACCATCCACACTATGTGTACAAGCTTAAAAAGGCTTTGTATGGGTTGAAACAAGCCCCTCGTGCATGGTATGGTCGTTTAACTAATTTTTTTCTTGAATTTGGTTTTAACCGTGGCGAAGCTGATCGTACCTTGTTTGTTAAAAGACACGGTGTAGATATTGTAATTGCTCAAATCTACGTGGATGACATAGTCTTTGGATCGACTTCACAGTCGTATCTAAAGTCATTTGTTGAATCTATGTCATCGACATTCGAAATGAGCATGATTGGGAAACTAACTTTTTTCTTAGGTTTGCAGATTAAGCAAAGTGAAGATGGAATTTTCATCTCACAAAGTAAATATGCTAAGAATCTAGTTAAGAGATTTGGATTAGAGAATGCTAAACAGATGAAAACGCCAATGGGTTCATCATAAAAGGTATGTAAGGATAATGTTGGTGAAAATGTCGACCCAACATTATATCGATCTATGATAGGTAGCCTTCTTTATCTTACTGATAGTCGCTCAGATATTATGTTTATTTTTGTGTTTGTGCACGTTTTAGCTTGTCCTAAAATGTCCCACTTAAATGTAGTGAAACGTATTATTTGATATGTTGCTGGCATATGTGAGTTAGGAATTTGGTACTCCAAAGACACTAATCCTAACTTAATAGGATTTAGTGACTCGGGTTGAGCTGGAGATGTGGATGATAGAAAAAGTACAATTGGATGATGTTTTTATCTTGGAAATAAGCTTGTTTCATGGTATAGTCGTAAACAAAACTGTGTCTCACTTTCAACTGCTGAATCTGAATATGTAGCAGGTGGAAGTTGTTGCTCTCAATTATATGGCTACGACACATGTTAGACGACTATGGATTTACTAGCAACATTTTGATTTTGTACTGTGATAATTTGAGTGCTATAAATATTTCCAAAATTCTTGTTCAACACTCACGTACAAAACATATTGATATTAGACATCACTTTTTAAGAGATTTAGTTGAAAAAAAGCTAGTTCAAATTGAACATGTTGACACTCTTCATCAACTAGCTGATATTTTTACAAAAGCTTTGGACCATGAGAGATTTTCCAGTTTAAAGAAATCTCTTGGTCTTTGTAATCTCTAGAAATGCATTTTTGGTAAACGTTGGCTGAAATATTGTCTAACATTTCTGGTGACATTTACCTATAAAATGTCATCGATTGATTATTATTGTTGTATGGTGCATAACTTTTAGTCACTCAACATGATTCTTTAATAAGAATATGTTATCAAAGTGATACCGTTCTCTGCGATGATATATATATATATATATATATATATATATATAAAGGGAATATCAAAATAAGGCAAAGCCTTTACAAATATTTAGCGACTGTGAAAAATAGGCAAAGCCCGTGAAAAGATATCTTTTCATATTCTATAGGAGTATCGAATGCTTCAAAAGAGATTTGAGAATACTAAATAAATATTCTTATTTTTTACACAAAAAATTCTTTTGAATGTGTTATATGATTAGATCAAGGACACGATGGGAAAATGTTACATTGGTCCAATGGTCAAACTCATAAAATACGTATAAAACATGTCTTGATTTGTTGCCTAAACAAAAAGTTCTTATGGGATCAAAATACTTGTGTCGTCCAAAATATTGCCAACATTGCTGTTGACGTTTTTAGAATGTGATATGTGTTGGGATGTTGTTCTTATATGATCTTTGAAATATCATATCCTACTCCCTATTATGTGCTTTGTTTACAAGAATTTCAAAACTTAAAATGATAAGATTATATTTTATTTCTACCGTGATGTTTATCTCAAATTTTTAGGTGTAAGTTATTGTGTAAAATTGAAACACCTAAAATTAAGGGATTCTTGTTGCTAAGAAAAGGTTTGCCATGTATATAAATATTCCTCTCATTTGCTATCATTTTGAATTTTCCCATAAAATAAAATTAAAAAAAGGAAAATCACATCGGGTACACATCCTCTTACCCGATGGACTCACCAAATCAAACTACAATCTCAATCTCAAACCCTAACTTCTCAAAACCCTCTCATCAATTCTCACCGATGAAAACTTCTCCAATGTCAGAACAAATGTCAACCAACATTCCATCCAACACTCTCATGAGCATTAGCCTTCCGTCGAATACACCTCAATAACCGGGCCAATATTCTTTCTCCAATCTCCCAGAAAACCCATGTACAACAATAATGTTTAAAGGTTTTGATGAACCTTTAGAGATTAGTTATCCTGGAGATGACAATAACCATATAGATGTTGATGAAACATCGACTTGTCCTAGAAGAAGGAAACTAAAAGTGAAAATGTTGTCAGAAATGTCACAAACATTCTGGGCAACATTGGTCCAGGACAGTCTACATTGTCTACAAAATGGCTTGTGGATCACATTACAAAAATCAACCAACAAATTGCAGAAGTTGATGCTGCAAGAAATGTCCTGATACAAGCTAGAGACCATTTCATGGTGCTACTTTCTTTAGAAAAAGGAGGAGATGATGCTGATGCAGGGGGAGGAAGCTAAAAGATGTTATACTGCAGAGATGAAGAGGGGAGAGATGCTGGAAGCTGAATCTATTATGCAGGGGTAGAAATATGATGGAAGCTGCTGCTGTATGATAAGCAATGAAGAAGGTGAATGATGTTGTTGAACCTAAGTTATAAATATTTGTTAAATGTTTTGATGGATTGATGTGGATATTTGTTGACAATGGTTTATTTTTATTTGTGTTTTGTATATATTGGATGATATGTTTATAATGTGCTCATATTTCTTTTTAATCATATGAATTGGTATGCACATGTTTGCTTGTATGCCATCACATGTTAAGGAGGAGCATGACCTTGAAGTTGTTGACCATAGATGTTGGACAACATTTGTGACAACACCATAAGTCAACTTTACTTTTTAGAGTTTTGTGAAGAAAGGTAAAAAGGGGAGATTGTTAATGTTAGATTTGATGTTGTGACATTTGACCCAACATATCTCCTGAAGTACTGATTTGAATGTACAAGAATGTTGGGACAAATGTTGCACAACATTCGAAATAATATTTTCAGAACTGATTTTGTCTTACTTCGCGTAATGATTACTATGTGGTAAATATGACTTGGCAAGGTAAAAATGAGTTAGTAAACACGTGGGAAGAACGAGTCAAGGCTGCTGCTTTTCGTGAGGAACAAGTCAAAGTTGTTAGAGGTTTTTGCTCCTTGATCGTCTCCAACAAATTCTACCAGCTGCCCACCTTTCCCTCAACCTCCACAACCAATTGATGAGCTTTTCAAGGAAGACTCTCTACTATAAATATAGAGGCTACTATAGTGAATCGATATCCATAATCAGAATGTAAAAATACCAAGAGAGCTCTCGGGATTTCATCTCAGAAATCTGGATCACCAGTGTTGCCTCAGTGTGTTGACAACATTCTGTCCAACATTACAATTGTTGTTTAAATTCTAGATTAGTTTTATATGGAGCGATTGTAATGAGAGGTTGTCTATGTCTATTTAGTTAGATTTTTCAGGCAGAAGTCATCTGCGACTTCAACTTTTAAACTTTTAATTCCTTTCCGTTTTATCTTGTAAATCTCTAAAGAAAGGAATTTATATTTTTGTATATAATATATATACAATACATGTGGTCATTAACCATCATAAGTTATATAATATATATAACTTATGAAAATTTTAAACCTTTGTGTTCGTTAAATTCGTTGCATTTACTCTTTAAAGTTACTGTTTAATAAGTGTTGTTACTGGTGTCGGACGACATAATTGATGATATTCTGAAATAAAATAGGCATTCGATTTATTTCATCTCTTATTTTTACTTTTCGTAGCTTTTGACACCCCTTCAATATATATATATATAATAGATTCAATTTTTAATTATACATAATCTAAGAATTTTGTTTTTATCTATTTGTACAGTATATAAAATGTTTTGACAAGGCATCAAGATTTTTAATTTCCTTTCCAACACCGAGCTCCGCCCCTTTAGACTCAAATTCCCGGTCCATTTGTGATTGTAGGATGACACCATTGTCCGGTAAAAATTCACTCTCTTTTGATGTTTATGTTGAGAATATAATAGAATAAATAAAAGTGTGATCTCTAATTGCTTAAGCTTTTAGATGTGATAGTCACATATTTTTAGATATATCAGAGCAGACATATGTCATGAGATCAAATCTCACCACCATTCATTATAAAAAATATTTTTAAATGCATGACCCATGAAAAAAGAATCATGTTCGTAGATTAGGGTGCGTATTGAGAATATAATTGAATAAATAAAAATATGTTTTCTCTAACAACTTAAACTTTTAGATGAAATGATCATGACTCATGACATACTATTATTAGATTTTAGTTAATTAATGCACATTGCAAGTAAATCTTTACCTCACTATTTATCCAATTCAAGATGATGAAGCTTTTTTGCTAGCACATTCTTAATATATTATTTATTTGTTATAGTAGATAATTTATTTTATTTTTAATATTATAAATTTTATATTTTAAAAAATCACTTATAAATATATTTAGATGATCTAATTATATAAAATATTATTTATATTGATAATGTGCATTATATATATATATATATTTGTACCCGTAAAAAGCAAAACTGGTACTCCTACTGACTTTCTATAAAGGGATAAAAGAAAAGGAGTGTTGCTCATTGAGTCGTTTCTTTCTGGGGGCATAGGCTCCTCCTTTATATCGTTGCTTTTATTTCTTTTTCATATATTTGTTTTTGCTCGGAGGAATATCTTTGATATATGTCTTTCTTTTGGTCTCTGTCTTTTTTTTAATATATGTCTTATCTCGTGTAATAAGGAGTAAGTCATATAGGCCGATAATAAACGACAACAACAACATACCTAGTGGGCCGATAATATAAATTTTACTTTATATTATTAGATCATTTATATATTATTTGATAGTTTAACATGTTATAACAAGTGTATTACGATTTTTATCTCATCATTGATACTTAATAGTTATCGATTTCAAGCAACAAGACAAGCATCTAATTTTTATAAAAATAAAATAAAAAATATATAAATAAAACAGAAGGTATAGAAAATGAAAAAAACGATCAAAATAAAGTTTCATAGAAAAGTTTCATTAACAGCCATTACTTGGCTAAAATAACATATTATCGAAATAGGAAAGAAATATGTGAAAATTATATAATATTGGTCGTTTCTAAAATGAAAATTGTCTGGTAAATTCAATAATAGACCTATGTTTAGTATTCTGATAATTTACGTCTGTTGGCATTCTAGCATTTTACGTTGTTGGCGTTCTAGCCTTTCTTATCCTTTCGGAACCTATTCGAAAGAGAATTCAATATTTAAAATTAAATTATGTTCGAGGTATGTAACTTAAAAATTGTGTAACTCTTTTTACATCGTTGTTGCAAAAAAAAAAAAAAAAAAACTGAACTCCAAGACATACCGAACCACTCTACTTTTCAGTATCTATGACCCACAACACTAATAATTGCTTTTAAAATTTTGTGCAAAACCGCTTTCTAATTTTCCAAAAAGAAAACTAATAATGACATAGAAGGTTGTTATAATTCAACATCTCCAAATCAAAACTAGACGTATAAATATCTCTATAACTCAAACAATCCCACATAATATTATTAAAAAAAATGAAGGAATATACAATGGTTAGTATCTACGTATGTAATTAGAAAAAGATTCAAAATTTCAAATTTACTGCTTCTCATATAATCTAATAATCTTTTGAAAATTTATTTTATCGTATTTTTCAGAAAGAACATAATACTTAAATTAGAAAGAAAAAGTGTATTTCCTTTTACTCAATCTTGTTCTGTAATTTATAGTAATACTTAGAGGTCATTTGGTTGGGAAATAAGTTATCACAGGATTAATTTTCTCGAGATTGTTATTCCACCATAAAAATAACACTACAATTTCTGAATTAATAATCACAGGATTAATTATTCCGTGATTTTATCCCAATCAAACGTGGAATAAACTCATATCAAATTTAATCTCAGAATTATTATCCCTATTACCAAACGAGCCCTTAGTTTTATGGTGGGGTTGGAGGGGATGTCTCAAAAACCTAGACATTAATTCGGAGTTTCACATGCAGTTAGATACGTTTCTTGTCTGAAAATAAAATAGAGACAAATGTAGCTGGATATTTTCCCCTTTATTTGTTATTTAATGATTTGCAAGATGTGGATCAATGACGTCGAGCTAATAATGCTGAAAAGAGGAGTATCAAATAATAATAATAATAACAAAAATAATAAAAATAATAATAATAATAATAATACATTCTTCATCAACCAAAGGAATATAATAAAAAGCTCATTTTCATCATTTTTCTTTCTTTAATAGGAGAAAAAGATATAGCTAAATAATAATAACATCTATCTTCAAAGTCAATTATGGCCGGGAGATCGGGGCGGATTACAGTCTTGGTTATAGATTCACGTTAACTTAGTAATTCTTATACATACCTTATATATATATATATTATCTATAAATGTTTTATTATAATTCCAATTATTTTATATGTAGTATTAATTTGAGGTCTATTTAGTTAGGATTCATAAACTTCAGATCGGGCTTTGCGATAGATATGGACAGGAAAAAAAGTGCAAAGTAGTGTAAAATATTTTATATACTCATATCATGAAACCTATTATATTGGTTTATAGATTCACACTATATGGGTTGTTAATGATCTTTTTCTTATTCCATTTTCTCCCTTAAAAAAACGAAAGAAAAGAAAAAGGAATCATCGTCCAACCGAAAGAATAATTTACGTCAAGTGTAAAATCAAGAAGAATTAGCTACGTACCTAACTTAAGATAGTACTATTGTTTGGGTACCCACATACATGTTTAAAATTGGCTTCACTATGTTAGTTCACGTTCATATTTGAACATGTGAAAATGGTCTTCATTATTTGGATCAGTTAAAACTTTTTTTTTCTTATCTGAAACTGCCCCTAGAGAAATTACTACCCAAAATATAACTGCTTAGTAACTGCTTTTGATGGAAGAACAGTATATATAGAAGGTATTAGTTGGTTCCCTAAGCACAGAAAATACCTACAAAATTGTTGGATATGTAAAGCAGGACGGAAAGTAAATAAATATTACAAGTATTCGAAAGGATAAACAAATAGGCCAATGTTCAGAACTGCCGCAAGCTTGTAGAGTCTTGTCTTGATAACCTGAAATCAAGAAACACTAAATCTGGATTATTACAACTGTGTGCTGAGTCGAGTGATGACACTCTGTCTTTAAGACAAGATTGCCCCGTATATATGATTTTACGTTAACGGGCAATAGTCTCCCAAGATAAAACAACACTTAATCAACGCTACAAAGCAAATAGGTTGAGTCTGTCGAAGAAAACAAACACGAAACGACTTGCTGAAGAATAGAAAAGGAAGGAAGAGTTTCTGTTTTCGTCCCAACGTTTCTGGTCACGTTTTGGAGTGACTTTCTCTTCTGTTTTGTCTCTATTTTTGTTTTTCGTGTGTTATTGTATTTTTGTCACACAATTGAGCCAAAAGGCACATCAATATATAGCGGAGACCTCTCAACTGCCAAGACATGGCTGTTAATGGCCATTGAAGGAGGGAGTAAACAACCAAGTAATGGTTGTTTATGACCATTGAAAGATGGTGTAATTTAGCCAAGTAATGGCTGTTAATGGAGGGAGTTAATCAGCCAAGTAATGGCTGGTTAATGCACAATAACGCCCCAAAAATCAACTCCAACGGTAGGCAAAACTTTCTACCTTCCGTCGTTCCCAAATTCAACATTTCAGAAACTCCAGGGACCAAACTGTAAATATTAAACAATTTGGGGGTCTATCAGAAGAAGTCCAAGATCCAAGACCCGAGCCCGGACCGGACGGGCGGGCGGCGGCGCGCGTGGGCTTAGCCTTGAACCCAATCACATCTAGGTCCTCCCTCCTTTAAACACATAGGATACCCCTTGGGGTCCCAAACCCTTAGCCAAATTTAGAGACTTATAAAGAGAACAATTCTTCATTTTTCTACCGATGTGGTAGATTTGAGCCACACCATATTTCCATGCCTCAAACACCTTACTTCGTGGACCAATATCTCTTTCATTTCTCAACGAAATTTGACGATACTTGGCCCTACGGTCATCTACTCACTTAGTAGATTATGCACGTGTGAAGAGACAAAGCCTCCAATATGCGGAACCCTAGTGTTTAATTCATTAAATATGGGTGGACGCACCTCCCCACCAAAGGCAAATTTCCAACAAAAATTACTACACTATCACTAAGGTGTTCTGCGAGTTTTGCTCTGAACTTGAGTATTACATGGTATGTTTAGTGATTCATATAATTTTATTTGATTGAGATTTAGCCACAACAGTCTTGATTAAGTAAAATTATATATTATGTTTAAGATCACATAAAAATATTATAGACATTAAATAAGGATCAATGTCTAAGTGTTCTATAATTTTATTTGATTGAAGATTAGCCACAACGTCTTTAATTGAATAAAATTTTAAGTTTAAAGATCACATAAATAAATTTTAGACATTAGAATTGTGATTAATTATGCACGATATAATAACTTAAGAACTTCTATTATTGCATTGCATAATTAATTCGGATAAAATGTTAAATACTTTTCATAATTACCCATAGAAATTATGAATGAGAGTTTAATAGTTTTATCGTAAATTATCATGCAAGTAAACTGATAATTCTATCGTAAGGAATGAATCTAATTGAATTTAAAATTCAGCCCACATGCAATTTTTATGTCCGTAGATTCAATTTTCTATTATTTATCTCAAATTTATTAAGCATGTATGTATATTTTCTGCAGTAACACAACCTGCAATTTTTTTTATATTCGTGATATTCTTGAACTGAATGTTGAGAACTATAAGATCTGGAAAGAGAGAATTCTCCTTCACTTAGGGCGCATGGACATTGATTATGCTGTCGGGAAAGATAAACCACCTATTAATGAACTTAGCACTTAAGTTGAGATTGCTCTTCATGAACAATGAGAGGGCTCGAACCGTTTGAGTGTTATGTTCATGAAGACCAAAATCTCTGCTTGTATTCGTGGTTCTGTCGAACAGTATAACAATGTCAGGGCATTACTAAAGGCTATTGATGAACAGTTTGAGACTTCAAATAAAGCACTTGCCAACACTTTGATCATGAAATTCTCATCAATGAGGCTCACCAATGTGAGAGGTGTGAGCTAGCGCATCATGAAAATGTGAGACTTAGCGACTCAGCTAAAGACTCTTGAGGTTGAAATGTCTGAAACTTTCCTTGTGCACTATATTTTGAACTCTCCTCCTCTACAGTATGGCCCCTTTAAGTTTTCCTATAACACACATAAGGATAAATGGTCTATTAATGAACTTATGGCCATTTGTGTTCAAGAGGAGGGTCGATGCTGATCGAAACAGGAGAAAGTGCATTCATAGCTACTCAAGGAAAGAAGACCAATCAAGCCAATAAGAAGTGAAAAGGAAAAGCACCACTTGAAGTTGAACCTGATATCAAGAAAGAATCCAAGTGTCGCATCTGTAGAAAGAAGGGGCATATAAAGAAGGATTGTATCAAGTATCAGAAATGACTTGAGAAGAAAGGTACTTCAATCTCTCTTGTTTGTTAAGAAGCTAATATGACTAATGTTAATCATAACACATGGTGGATTGATTCTGCTTCTACAATCCATATTTATATGAATTCACTGCATGGATTAAAAATCTGTGTAAGCCAGTGGGAGATGAGCGAATCATCTATTCTGGAAACAAGATGCAGTAGCGTGTGAAATCTATTGGAACATGCACTTTAGTTTTAAGTAGTGATTTCATTTTAGAGTAGAAAGACCTTTTATGTTTCTAATTTTTCTAGGAATTTAATTTCAGTTTCAAGACTTGTACCCTTGGGATATTCCTTCTTTTTAGAAGGTTATTCTAATCTATTTTATAAATCTAAACTTGTTGGAAATGGTATATTGTCTGATGGTCTTTTCTCTCTTGATTTACAAAGTGATTCCACTCATAATGTTATGCATGTCTAAGCTGATATTAAACAATGTGTTATGAATGAAGATTCTTCTATTTTATGACATCGGAGATTGGGACATACCTCCATAGATAGAATTAAGATATTAGTAAATGATAGAATACTTAGTACTTTAGATTTACTAATTTAGGTACTTGTATGGAGTGCATTAAATGTAGGCACACCAACAAGTCAAAGAAAGGTGCCAAGAGGAGTTCAACCGTATTAGAAATCATATATTAAGATATATGTTGTCCAGATGGATGCATATGATCAGAAATACTTTATCACCTTTATAGATGATTACTCATGATACATATATCTCTACATGCTTCATAATAAAAGTGAAGCATTAGAAGCCTTTAAAGTTTTCAAGACTGAAGTAGAGAAACAATGCGGAAAGCAAATTCAGATTGTGAGAACTGATAGAGGTGGTGAGTATCACGGTAGATACACTAAGGATGGACAAGCACAAGGTCCTTTTGCGAAGTTTCTTCAAAAAAATGGAATTGTTGCCCAATACACTATACCTGGATCGCCATATTAAAATGGTGTAGCAAAAAGAAGAAACTGAATATTATTGGATATGGTGCATGGTATGATAAGTAGCAGATATAAAACAAGACTAGTCGATAAAGGATTCACTTAAAGAGAAGGAATCGATTATATAGAGATTTTTTCTCCTATATCTAAAAAGGACTCCTTACGCATCATATTGGTATTAATAGCCCATTTTGACTTAGAATTGCAACAGATGGATGTGAAAACCACATTTCTCAATGGTGATCTAGAGGAAAAGGTTTATATGAAACAACCTAAAAGATTCTCCTCTAGTAACGGTCAGTACTTGGTATGCAAGCTAAATAAATTTATATATGGATTAAAACAAGCCCCCGTCAATGATATTTAAAATTTCACAACATTATCTCTTCATTCGACTTTGTTGAGAACATTATGGATCGATGTATATACCAGAAGGTCAGTGGGAGTAAAATTTACTTTTAGTTTTATATGTGAATGATATCTTGCTGGCATCCAATAATAAGGGAATGCTACATGAGGTGAAACAAATTCTCTCTAAAAAATTTAATATGAAAGACATGGGTGATGCGTCTTATGTTAGGGAATGCTACATGAGGTGAAACAAATTCTCTCTAAAAAATTTAATATGAAAGACATGGGTGATGCGTCTTATGCTATTCACATTAAGATTCATTGAAATAGATATCAAGGTATCCTAGGTCTATCTTAAGAAGCCTATATCAATAAAATTTTAGAGAGGTCTCGGATGAAATATTGTTCACCAAGTGTAGCTCCCGTTGTGAAGGGTGACAAGTTCAATTTGAATAAGTGTCCGAAGAATGATTTTGAGATGGAACAAATGAAAGATATTTCATACGCTTATGTTGTTGAAAGGTTGATGTATACTCAGGTTTTTACCAAATCTGACATCGCATTTGATGTTGGAATGTTGGGAAGATAATAGAGTAACTCATGTCTTAACCATAAGAGAGTTGCAAAGAAAATCTTAAGATACCTTCAAGGGACAAAGGACTACATGATTATGTACAAACGATCAGATGATTTACTAGTGATTGACCACTCTAATTCAGACATTGCTAGTTGTGTTGATTCTCGCAAATCAACATCATGATATATTTTTATGTTAGCTGGTGGAGCTATATCTTGAAGAAGTGCCAAATAGACTCTAATAATTACTTTCACTATGGAGGTTGAGTTCGTTTCTTGTTTTGAGGCTACCTCACATGGTGTATGATTGAAGAGTTTCATTTCTGGGCTTAGAATTGTCGACTCTATCTCTAAGACACTAAGGTTATAATGTGATAATTCAACTGCTGTTTTTATGGATAAGAATAACAAAAGTGGTAGTTGAAACAAGCATATTGACATCAAGTATCTAGCCATAAGTGAACGTGTTAAAGATAAGAAAGTGGTCATTCAACACGTTAGTACTGAACTGATGTTAGCTGATCCTTTAACTAAAGGCATGCCACCGCAAAAATTTAAGGATCATGTAATCACAATGGGACTTAGTTCCACTATGTAAAATTTTGTTGTAACAATTGATGTTTCTGAAACTCTATTTTATATGATATTTTTCATATCTATTACTGTTTGCACATTCAGTTTATTTTAAGAAATATCGCTATTGTATGGCCCTAGAGGATTTATTCATTAAATATTATGGGCAAAGGCTTAGAGGCATAATACATTGTGATATATGGCAGATACTACTCACTCTTAGAGAAACTATCACCATGATTCATGTAAAATGATTCTCTTTAAATTATTCTTAGGGCTTTTTGTATTCGGGCCAAGTGGGAGAATGTTAGTTCACGTTCATATTTGAACATGTGAAAATGGTCCTCATTATTTGGACCAGTTAAAACGTTTTTTCCCTTATCTGAAACTGCCCCTAAAGAAACTACTGCCTAAAATAAAATTGCTTAGTAACTGCTTTTGATAGAAGAGCAGTTTATATAGAAGGCACTGGTTGGGTCCCTAAGCACAGAAAATACCTACAAAATTACTACACCTCCTTAAGATTTTTTGAGTGCTTAGAAGACTCACCGGAAGAAAATCGACACCAACAACGATTCCGCTACAATGACTGGAAGTAAGTCAACTCCATATTCCGCTACGTTTTTGCTATGAACTTGAGTATTACATGCTTGAATAATGTAAATACTTACACACTAAAGACATGTACCAATTTTGTAGAACTAATTGGTTTGGTTACTTCACTAAAACATCAACTCAATTTTTAAAAATTAAAAAAATATTTAAGTTTTGTATATTAATAGTGTTTAAAATGTATATACTTACACAATCAGATCACCCTTACCATAAGTACAATTAAATTTATTTGATAAATGTTAATATGTAAATTAATAAAAATGATAACTACAATGCTATAAGAAGTTGAATTTTACTGATCGTATAAAAATTTTACGTTGTAAATGTATTTAACTTAATTTCAAAAGAAGACGTGGCTACTTCACATTGTGGGGTTAAGGGGGAATTAAAAGGGGGGGGGGGGAAGATAAAGAGGGAAAGTATATTACAAAATTCCTTCTGAGAAGATTAGAGAATACATTGAGATTGAAAGAAGGCCTAAGTTGAATGCTTCAATTAGGAAATTATCAAAGAACAACGAAAAAATAAAAAAAATAAAATAAAATAAAATAAAATAAATATTAAAATCATTTTCTCTACTCTCTTTCAAGCTTGTCATTTTCTCTGTTTTATTTTGTACTATTTTCCTATTTATTTGATAAAGTGAATGAAGGGATAGTAACCATTGTAAGTTGTGGTGATTATTAGCGAATATTCTCAGAATATTCTCCGTATATTTTGTAATAATGGTAGATGTATAATTAAGGTAACTTAGGATTCTAACTGTATTAGAAATCAACCTTTGTAAGGTAAGTTAGGATTTGTACCATATTAGGAATCAACCTTGTACAGCTATATATATTGTGAATAATGAAAGGAATCCCTAAGGAAATTATTCCATCTTTCATGGTATCAAGAGCCTAAAACCTAAATCCTCCTCTTCCTTATTCTTGGCCGAAATTAGCAATTTTTTTTTCGATTTCGTGAGAAAAATAAAAAATAAAAATTTCTCGCTTTCTTCCTCTCTTTCTCGGCCAAACCGAGAAAATTCCCTTCCCTCGGAAAGCGGCAACCATGTCTTCCCCCCAAATTCCGGTTCATCCACCGGCACAATTGACAACCCTTCTCAACGTTCGGTATCTTATTTTCATCGACATTCGCCGTTAACAACATCAAGAATTTTATCCTTATAATTCTTGATCAAGAAGATCGTCAATATTCCATGTGGATGGAACTATTCTACATTCATGCATGTGCATACAACGTGCTCGATCATATTGACGAATGCGCTACTCGTCCCACCGATGTTACGGACTCAATCGGCGTCGTCTTGACGCCATCGTCAAACAATGGATCTACGGCACCATCTCCAAAGACACGTTGTGCACTATCATGAAAACAAAAGTGCTACGGCACGTGAACTTTGGGTCCGGCTAGAAGAAATCTTTCAGACAATAAAAATACTCGGGCCGTATATTTGGAAGAGCAATTCAATAATACCCGCCTCGAGAATTTTAACATGTCCGAATATTGTAAGCAATCGAAACTCATAACCGATCAACTATCCAACGTCGGGACTTCGTTTCGAAACCAAGATGGTGCTTCAACTTGTTGCGGGTTTACCAAAAGGTGAATATGACACACTCGCAACAATGATTCAACAAGCCGACCCTCTCCCAAGTTTCAACAAGGCACGTTCACAACTATTGTTGGAAGAAACTAGACGCGCTAAACAAGAGGAACATAATCAAAAGGCGTTAGCCGTTGACGGGATGGCAACACTGCGACCAAGAAGCAACCGGATAGTTCCAAGCGAAGCAGCAGCAGCAACAACAGAGTGGCGGAGGTCGTGGCGGCAAAGGTCGCAACAACAAAGGCAAGGGCCGCGGAAAGGGCCAACGCACCCGGTGGGCCGGACGACAAGAACAACCACCGGACAGAAGAAGAAAGACGGCGGCAAAGACTGCGCAAGAAGACTGCGCAAGAAGCGTGGCCCAACCAGCGAACCGGGCCTCGCCGCATGCCCGTACCCGACCGTAGGGCAAGGGGCCGGTTCCAGCAGCCTTGGTCGCCCGGCCTTTTGGGCCATGCCCCGACCACTAGAGCAGCCCGAACGAGCCCACGATGGCGTCCAAAGAAGAAGCGGCTAGCAGCCCCTCGCAATCCAAAGAAGAAGCAGCACTGCAAAGCGGCACACTCCGCAGCAGCCAGCAGCACGGCCCCGACCGATTTGGGCCGAGGCATATACCACCGTGAACCTTCAACGTACCCGACGAAAATTGGTATATGGACACCGGAGCCACATCTCACCTCACCCGGTCGTCGGGTAACATATCTCAACTACGTCGGCTAAAGTGTCCTCAATTTATTACCGTCGGCAATGGTCATCGCATTCCAATTGAAGGTTACGGTAACACACACACCAAACATCCACACCCACCTTTCTCCCTAAACCACGTCCTATACACACCTAACATCATTAAAAACTTAATCTCTCGTTAGAAAATTCACTAGCAATAATTACGTATCCGTCGAATTTGACCCTTTTGGCTTTTTCGTGAAGGAACTCAATACGGAAAAATTCTTACACGCTGCAATAGTGTGGGAGATCTCTACCCATTCACTCAATCTTCCGCTGACAGACCGCAATCACCTCTATCCCTTGCGGCGATCTCTCCCTCAACTTGGCACAACAGACTCGGACACCCCGGAGATCGAGTTTTTACTTTTCTTAGGACTTCTAAGCGTATTCAATGTAATAATGGGAAAATTGCCCAACACTGTTTTTCTTGTCCACTAGGCAAACATACTCGTCTTCCCTTTATGTCATCAAACAGTGTTACTTTTTCTCCATTTGATATTGTTCATGATGATTTGTGGGCATCTCCGATTGCTAGCTCTTTGGGTCATAAATTCTATCTAGTATTCTTGGATGATTTTTCACATTTTGTCTGGATTTACCCACTGAAATTCAAATCTGAAGTTTTTGCAAAATTCCTCGAGTTTCACAAATTCATTAAGACACAATTTGAAAAACCTATTAAATCATTCCAATGTGATAATGGACGTGAATTTAATAACTCGGCATTTCACAATTTCTGTTATAAACAAGGCATGGTTTTCCATTTTTCTTGTCCCTATACTTCTTCCCAAAATGGAAAGGCTGAAAGAATTATACGTACCATCAATAACATGGTCCGCACATTTCTGTTTCATGCCTGCCTACCACCGCCTTTTTGGGTCTATCTTGTCAAAATGGTAGAATTCCTTCTAAATATTTTACCAACTAGCACACTCCAAAACAAAACTCCTACAGAAATCTTATACCGTAGGCGACCATCATATGATCACCTACGTATTTTTGGATGCTTATGCTACCCCAACATAGCCTCCACTGCACCCCACAAACTTGCCCCTCGCACTCTTCCATGTGTCTTCTTTTGTCTATCTCCTAATCATCGGGGCTACTTGTGCTATGACATTTCTACTCGCAAAATCATCTCCCGTCACGTCACCTTTGACGAGACAACCTTTCCTTTTTCAAATCTCCGAAATTTCGGACCACCGATTACATCTTTCTCGATGAACCAAGTCCGTCCCCGGTCATCCAAAATCTATACCCAACAACAGCCCACTATTCCGACAATCCCACCTGTCCGGCACCACCCCACCAACTCCTCGCTCACCCCTACGCCCCCGGTCGAGTCACTGCGCCACCGGCGACACTGGCTGCGCCCACCGGTCCGAGAACCGGTGGACCAAAGCAACCTCACCGCCCCGACCCACCACCACTGCCCTCACATCGCATGGAGACTCGTGCACAACACGGGATCTTCAAACCCAAGGTTCAATTCAATCTCTCCACACAAACCTTATCACCCATTCCAAAAAATCCAAAACTAGCAAAACCGGACCCAAATTGGAATGCGGCCATGTGCGAGGAATTTAACGCTTTAACCAAGCAAAACACTTGGGATTTGGTACCTAGACCAGCTGGTGTGAATGTTATCCGGTGTATGTGGCTATTTCGTCACAAGTTCAAAGACAGTGGTGACTTAGAGAGGTATAAGGCAAGACTAGTTGCCAATGGCACTAATCGAGCAGGAGGGTATTGATTGTGGTGAGACATTCATCCGATTGTTAAACCGGCCACTATTCGGACTATTCTCGTATTGCTATGGGCATGCATTGGCCGATTCATCACTTGATGTCAAGAATGCATTTCTTCATGGGATTTGAAAGAGATCGTGTACATGTATCACCTCATGGCTTTGTTCATCCGGCGACTCCGCGATTTGTGTGTCGTCTCGGGAAATCATTGTATGGATTGAAACAGGCACCCCGCGCTTGGTATGATCGGTTCGCGGGTATCTTCTGCAGATTGGTTTTGTATGTAGCAGTGTGATACATCTCTCTTCACGCTTCACCGAGGTAGCAAGACCTTTGCATATTTGCTATTATATGTCGATGACATTGTTCTTACTTGCCTCATCTCGACGGGTTGAAGAATGAAATCATTGCTCTACTCAAAACCGAATTTGCTATGACCGACTTGGGCAAGCTAAGTTATTTTTTGGGTATATCGGTGACAAGATCGCAGCAACTATGTTCCGTGTCGGCGTAAGTATGCGAAAGAGATAGTGTACGGGGCCAAGATGGCAAATTGTAAAATTATGCCAACTCCGGTGGACTCAAAATCCAAGCTTAGTGCTAATGATGGTGCGCCAGTTTCTGATCCCACTCTATATCGGAGTCTAGCAGGTGCTCTTCAGTATCTTACATTCACTAGGCCCGATATTGCATATGCCGTTCGACATGTGTGTCTGTTCATGCACGACCCCCGAGAGTCCCATTTTGCCGCCCTCAAACGTATTATCAGATATGTTAAGGGCACACTAGACTTTGGCCTACATCTATACACCTCTGCCCCAACCAAGTTGCTAGCCTACACGGATGCAGATTGGACAGGATGCCCCGACACACGTCGCTCCACCTCGAGTCTTGTGTATTTCTAGGGGATAATCTTATCTCATGGTCCGCCAAGCGGCAGCCACGCTATCCCGTTCGAGTCCGGCGAGAATATCGCGGAGTTGCTAATGTTGTCGCCGAGATCCGTTGGCTCCGAAATCTTCTTTTGGAGCTCCGGTGTCCATTGCGCAAGGCGTCTATAGTCTATTGTGACAACATATCTGCTATCTATATGTCTCATAATCCAATCCAACATCGGCGGACTAAGCATATTGAGATGGATATCCACTTTGTGCGAGAGAAGGTTGCCGTGGTCGGTCAAAATTTTACACGTGCCTTCCTCTTATCGGTATGCGACATTTTCACAAAGGGACTACCACGACAGCTCTTCACCGACTTCCGATCCAGCCTTAGCATTCGGCCTCCTCCCGCTCCGTCTGAGGGGGAGTATTAGCGAATATTCTCAGAATATTCTCCGTATATTTTGTAATAATGGTAGATGTATAATTAAGGTAACTTAAGATTCTAACTGTATTAGGAATCAACCTTTGTAAGGTAAGTTAGGATTCGTACCATATTAGGAATCAACCTTGTACAGCTATATATATTGTGAATAATGAAAGGAATCCCTAAGGAAATTATTCCATCTTTCAGTGATAAATACTGCTCTATTTTGATTAAAGGTCTAGAGTTTGAATTTTTTTAAAAAAAAATCTCTTTTGATAGGAAATGTTTTATCTCCTTCCCAAATAAGACTACCTGACATAAATTTTAATTAATTGATCCTCAAACGAGTACAACCAATATGAAACTAAAAAGGAATGAAAGGATAGTAATTATTTCCTCCGTTCACTTTTATTTGTTCACTGTTGACTTTGCACGCCCTTTAAGAAATTATATATAAAGTGTATAATTTACCATGATATTCATATTAATTGGTGCATCATTTTAGTGGATTTGAAAAATAATTTAAAATGAGTAATTAATACTATGGATAAAACTAAAAAAATAAATTATTCTTTCTTAATATGTTAAAAGTGACAAGGAAAAATGAAAATCTATTTTTAATATAGTAAATAAGTAAAAGTGAACGGATGGAATAGTAAGGTTAGATTACCGCACACCGATGTGAAACCATAACTAGTAGAGTCATAAAAGAACTAAATCAATGCAAAATAGGGCAAATGACAAAAAAATGTTGCTTTTTGGATGTAGCTAGGTTTAAAATAATTCTTTAAATATTGCTGAGTAACTTTGGTTCTTTGAATTTGTTTAAAATGAACACTTTCATAACTAACGAATTTTTATTGTTAAATCTAACAAGAACTGTGAAATTAATATGACTCACACATGGGGAGCTGCTTTTGCAATTTTTGTTATTTTGTCTGGTGTCTGATGCAGTTTTTAAAATGTAGTTTCTATGATTTTGGTCTATTTCTCGCGTCTAATTTATTTTTTGGTTTTGTACTTTCTTGGAGTTGACGGAATATTCCAAAAGTTTTTGGTTAAGAAAATTTAAAAAATATTTAGTTTAAATCTTACTGTCATGAGTTTCTTTAATATTTGACGTAGAAAAAATATTCTCTTTTAACAAACTTAAAAATTAAAGTTGCATTGAAGTATATTTAAGGAATTATTTTAAACCTACCACCAAATATATGGGTTCTTTTTTACTATTTTCTAACATATGGTAGTACTTAGATGAAAATACTATTTTTAATTATAATTATCTAGTATTCAAAATATATTAGTTCGATTAATTCAGATTCACGCGGCATATGATTCATAGAAGAGAAAACGCTCTCTACCTCAAGTTTCTCTATTAATAGGACTCAAAACATTAAAGATAGAAATGTTTTGCAAAAATCTCATTAATTTTGAGAGATGAGAAAAAGAGAGGAGGGGTAGAAAGGGGGTTGTGTGTGTGGTGGGGTGGGGTGGGGTGGGGGTGGGTGAGGAAAATGAGAAGGTAATAAATGCAAGGGGACAGAAGGGTACACATCTTTTTTCAGGCATAGCAGAAAAGATGGAGAGAGAGTATATTATTTTGTAATCAATTGCTCTATGATTGAAAGAAATATAATGTAAGTAAAAATATTACTCCTCCTTCTATAATCTATACTTCCTTTAGTCATTCACTCACCTGATACATCACTAATACAGAACAACAGAGAGTGGCAAGTGAAAGAAAGAGAAAAAGTGATTGTGACTTTTTCTGTTTCTATCATTTTTATTTAGAAAAGGGTCTAAAATACCCTTAAATTATTATAATTGATATAAAAATATCCTTCATTAATAATTAAATATTTATTTATTACATGATCAAATCTGATTGGCCTCAAATTTAAGCTCTTTCAAAATAAAAAAATTCATTCATAACCCTATTTTGACTCGGCCTGTGTGAGAAAATCTCTACCACTACCATATCATCTTCTAACTTGAAGCTTCAAGCTTCATTAATGACTTCCATATAATTTTCTTTTCTTTCTTCAGGTTTTAAGCTCTAATTCGATAAGTTATTCATGCTACCAACTTTAAATAGTATCACCTAATTGATTTAAACATCCAAATTTATAAATTTAAAATTTAAAAGCTTCAAAAAGCTTTTTCAATGGAGGCTTTAGTTCACTTCCTTAATGGATTATTTTCCAAGTATACTTAATCGTTCTTCAGCTTAAGAACTACATTCCAACATACCAATTTCAAATCGCCAACAAATCTCGAAATTAAATTTTTAAATTGAGGTCAATGTTTATCAATGAATATTCAAGTTTTATGGAGGTTTCATGAGATTAAACAAATATTTTTTTACAGTATTCAACTAAATTTCAACACAATAATAAGAACTTAGAATCAGATTTTTTTTTCATTTAAACACTTCATGCGAGTTAATTTTTCTTTATTTTGATTCGTAATGAAATGGGTTCGAGGATTTCTCAATTTGGTTTGTTAGAATTTATTTGGGGCGGGTCAGGATTTAGTTGGTGGGTCGGGTTAAATGCGTTGAGAATTAATTAGTTTTAGTCAATTATATGACTATCCAATGAGAGGCTGTCACGTGATAAATGAAATGAGTCCGTTAAAAATAAGGATAAAGTAGACCCAATAGGTTAACGACATGGTATTTGGGGGCTCAAAGGTGAATGAAGGTCATTTTTGTATCAATTATAATAGTTCAAAGTTATTTTAGGCCCTTTTCCATTTTTATTTTTATCCAACGTCTGAAATCTGTATTGGAGCCCAATTAAATTCAAATTCGCACCGACATTTTTGTACATTGCTAGATAAAATGCTCTTTAGCAACAACGACTTCATACCTAAGATTCGAATCTTAGTCCTCGATTAAAATGAAAGAGTGATTACCATTTGACTACAACTTTAGTTGGTCTTTCTCTCTCTCTATCTTCCTTGGAACAAGAAAGATCTTGCTGGAGGCCATTCCTTAGAATTACTATTTCTATAAATAATTTGGTGTAAGCCAAGAAGCTGGATATAAAAAATAAAAATGAAAGAAGGAAGAAAAGTAAGAAAAAAGGCTGTCCTAATTAAACCCTTTTTTTTTTCACTCTACTTTTGTTAGTCATGATGGACACTATGATGAGAGAATAGAATTGAGGTTTTTTTGCAGTTGTGTTTATTGACATCTAGTGGGGTTTCCTCATCCCCCTCCATCCAACATGGTCCCCTTTCATTGATGGTGACTTAGAGCCTAGAAAAGACCTAGGGAAACAGGAAAGGGAAAAAACAAAGAAAAGTAACCCTAACATGTATTGCATGTTGATGTAGTTATCTAATTTTATGTGATAATATTTGACAAAGTAATTAATTTAAAATATGAATTTTTAAAGTTTGTAATTTGAATTAAGTCATAAACATTTTCGTGTGATCAATCATCAAAGGTGTCAAAGTAAGAAAGTGATGAGTTTGAGGGTCGACTTTAAAATTCAGGACAAGCATAAGTGTTAAATTTAAGTATTAAGCCTTTAAAACTTTATAATTTGTAGTTTATAATGTGATTCACTAGTATAACTATCTAAATCTTAGTATATAAAAGGTACCTTATATTTATTAAAATAGATATCTCATAAAATAATGTAAGTGATTGTAATCTAAGATAGTAATAGATATCATCCCCCAGGGGGTGGTGTTAGTGAAGGGCATATGAATGAGTGTTCAAATCCTTGGCTGAGGAGTACCTCCCAATTGTGGGGGGGGGGGGGGTGTTATATATCGGAGGGAATAGGTTTCTTTTTCATTTGATACTTGATACTTACCTATTTTGAGGTTCCAATTAATTATAAATCGTGCCAATTAATTTAGATATTAAGCCTTTAAAACTTTATAGTTTGAAATTTATAATGAAATTCAGTGTAACTACCTACATATATATAATCTAAAAGATAGAAATAGGTATTGGTGCCACAAACAACCCTCTCTTGATGAGTGGGGTGGTGGGGGTAGGGGGGTTTCACATCTTTGGGTAAAGAGCCCCAAGTGGAGAGATGGGGTTATTGGAGGAATAGGTACTTTTTTGTATATACTTTATTCAGTGTCTTATATTCGCTTTGACATTTAGATTAATTCAAATTTGTGCAAAGTAAAACTGATTAAAGGGCTCCTATAAGGATATTTTTTCATTTCGGGGTACAAATAATCAAATTTGAAAATCTCTAATTAAGACTGATAATATCGTATTCATCCCACCGCAATCTTCAGAGACATGAGAGGGATAGGTTAAATTAAAGAAGCTGATGTATTGTCAACTTCGCAATTAAATTGAACCCACAATGTATTACTACTTTCAAAAAAGGTTCAAATATATTCTCTACTTTGTTTTGTTTTATTAGTTAATTTTACCCTTCGTTAGTGATTATGAATAAAAATACCCCTGACGTCTTCAAATAACGTACTTATACCTCTAATTTGGATGAAATCCCCCAAATCCTCTTAAATTATTCAATTACGCACTTTGTTGAGTCGACCCGATCCACCTATCACTATCAAGCTTGAACAAGTAAAAACACATACCCAAATAATAAACCTTAAAACCCACCTCAAATTTCACCTTTAAACCCATATCCGATTCTTGATTCCTTGAGAATTGAGATGTTCCCAACGAGATTCAACAATACCCACTCCATTTAAACTCCAATTTTACAGTTCCAGAATTTGAGCCTAAGCTTCAACAAGTTTCTTCAGTGGAGTCTTATGCTCCATAATACAAAACTCATATTGCATTCTGTGTTTCTGATTTGAGTTTTAAATTCCACATCTTTTACTTAGACAAAACATTTTTTTCTTAAAGAATGAAGCTTTGTGTTTAAAGGTGAACAGACTATAGTACAAAGCAATCATTAACATGTACAGTTGTTAACATTATTCAACTGTCAAAATTTTCCAAATCGTAAGATCATTTTAACGAGAGCTCTTCAAAAAGGTGCTAGGTTTTGGGGTTTATCATTTGATTTTTATTTTTATTTTTTTTTTTGCATTTCTTTTTTTTTTTCTCATGAAAGAAGTTCAAGTTTGATGATGATGATATGCGGGTCGGGTCTGGTCAATAAAGGGAGTAGTTAATTTTTTTTGAAATTGAGTAATTTAAGAGGATTTGGGGTTTTTCACCAAATTAGTGGTGTAAGTGTGAAGTTTGAAGAAGACATATGTATTTTTATTTATAATCTCTAACGAAGGATAAAGTTAACTAATAAAATAAAGTAAAAGAATATATTTGACCATTTTCCCTACTACTCTCCAGGGCTGTCCAACGGGGCGGGTCCTGATGGGAAGGGGGAGGGTTGGGACTCGGGTTACGGCGGGCCTGGCAGGCCGGTATAGGCGGGACGGGAAGAGGTCCTGTCCCATCCCACATCCCGCCGGTAGAGGGGCCGGAATTTGGGGGAACAGATTGGGATTTGACCTCCTTTTTTTTGTCACTTGATTTTAAAAAATAATATATATAAACACTTCAATAATTGAACAAGATAGTGTAATAAAAATATCCCAAGGTTATTTTTGTGCCTCTTATATTATTTAATAGAAATATGATTTTTTGGTAATACAATTTCAAAATTGCAACTTTGTGGTGTTGTTCAAAAGTTGCAAATCACATAGTAAAATTGCAATTAAAAAAATTACATATTTAACCATATTTTTTCTAATTTCCTCACAATGTCTTAAGGATCTTCGGTTGGAATTGAAATTTGTCGGTCAAATTGTTCGACGTCGCTTCCTGTTCCCTCGGACAAGATTTCGTTGTAGTTGTTGTCTTCTTCTTTGTTGATCTCCGGTTGACCGCACCTTCTACGCTTTGCTCGAATCCAATCCCTGAAAAGAACTGCAATCTCCAATGCATCTCCCGCCAATGAATGTCTATGCTCTCATATTTGAAATCTTTCAGTAGAAAAAGGACTTTTAGACGCTATTGATAACGCTTGAATGTTCAAAACATCTCGGGCCATCTTTGCTAGTGTCAGAAATGTATTCTCATTCTGCCTCCAGTATTTCAGCAAGTCCGCATGTCCTCCATCATTGACAATTAATTCGTACGGTACAACACTCTGCAAAATATAAACATCAAATTCGCTAACTTGTGAAGAAGTTGAACCACTAAACATTTTATTTCTAAGACCTTCAATACTAGCAGCAGAAATCGCATGTTTTTTATAAGGTTGCAGCGAAGTAGTAGAAGATGGTACAGAAACCGGTTGATTATTTGTACTTTGTTGTTGGTAATATGTATATACTTGTTTACATTCAATGTGTATGCTAGAAATAACTTCTTCTTTAGTTGGTTTGTGAGTTGGTTCTTCGGTTGGGTTTGTTGGAAGTATTTCTATACAGTCATAAATCGTTTCTATTAGTTTTTTACAACCGTTTACTTTAATAGTCGGATTTAATACCGCACCAATAATATAAATAGTGGGAATAGGAAAAAAGTATTTTTTAAATTTTTTAAACATTTTTTCAATAGATGCCTTATAAGTTGGTTTTTGCATATATTCATTAAGTAAAAAAAATATTAGATCTATATAAAATAATATATTTGAAATAGTAGGATAATAAATACCGGAAAATTCTTTAGTAGCTTAAAAAAATTTCTCTAGAAATACATTAAGTTCTAAAAAAAATTTCAATCATTATCTACAAGCATATCCCTTGAATTTTTATTATTACGGGTGTTAAATAATAAAGTTATAAGTTGTCTATAATCGTAAGCAACAAGTAGTTGCTCATACAACAAATTCCACCTAGTCGAAATTTCTTCTAAAATTTTCTATAAGGTAATCCACAATCATGATAATTTTTTTATATTCTTTGCGTCTTTGTATTTTATTACATTTAAAAATAAAATTTAAGCAAATGGTATTTTTTCAAGAATGCTTTCAAAAAGTTTTAGATCATCCTTTACAACTAAGTTATAAGTATGTCACACACATCTTATATGAAAATGATCAGGAAAATATGGAGTTACTCGAACTTTTAAAAGTCTTATAGCATAAGCATTAGAAGAAGCATTATCTAATGTAATAGTCATAATTTTATCATTTATTCCATTATAATCACAAATTTCATTAATATTTTGTGCAATAAAACTTCCAGTGTGCCTATTATCAAAATATCTATATGCTAAAATACGTTTTTGCATAGATCAATTTTGATTTATCCAATGACATGTTACCGTTAAATAATCATTACCGTTAGTACTACGGCCTATGTCAAAAGTGATAGCCACTTTGCCATTAAAATGATACAATGCATAACGTAAATATTGTTGATATTCACTTGCAAATTTAGAAACATCCCTTCTAACAGTTGATCTAGGAAAACCATTAAAAGCATGATTATATGTTTCTCGAATGTAATGAATAAAACCAGGAGAGGAAGGAAATAAAAAGGGCAAACCCTCCCCCGCAACTAATTTGCCATATTTTCCCTGTCTTTGTTTTTATCATATTTATGACCAAAAATACCCCCATCGGGTTAATTTGATCCTGTACTAAGTCGGGGACACTATGTGAACCTTGTCCCGACTCAGATGACATTGTCACACCCGATGTTTTAGCCTGATATTCATTCCACCTAGTTGTGTGATCGCCTTGTACATGTCTCAATAAACCTCCCGTCCCACATTGGCATTTTTCGATTTTAAATTTATAAACATTTTTATAAATTTTACATCTAGCTAGTTGATTCTCTTGGTCCCTATCAAAAAAATGTCATGCAACTGATTTTAATTTTTATTGTGTGGGGCCTCGACTCATACTAGGGGGAATAGGAGGCATTCCAGTTTCAGACTGAGATTTAGTCTGAGCCTAAGGTTGAGATGCACTCGTGGGTGTGTCATCTAGTGGTTCATCTAAATTAAAGTTTGGTTCATCTACCTCATCATCTAATGGTATATCATTAAAAAAACAGTTTCATTTATATAAGTGAAATCAATGAAATCATCGGGACTAGGAATATAATTACTAGAAGAAGTACCATTGCCCTTGTTACCCCTACTAGAAGAAGGATTACCCTTACCCTTAAACATACCTCTTAATCCTTCCATTTTAATTATGTAAATAAATAATTAAAGATAATAAAATTAAGTGCGATAATTAAAATAAAGTAACAATAATAATTTAAAGAAGGAACGAAAGTACCAAACGCCGACGTAACGTCGACGTGTAATCGAGGTTGAAAATTAAAATTTTGCTCGATGGATGATCCTCAAGCTAGTTGTCAACTTTACTTCCAATTTTTAAACTTTGATATAATATTTAATAACTCTTTTTCCCCTTTCCTGATTGCAATAATAAGATCAAGATCAGAAGTTTCAGGGTTAATTTCACTCTCTTCATCTTGAGGCATATTAACATTTTCCAATGTAGGAAGATTTATAGAATTGTAGAGAGATTAGATTAGAGAGATGTTAGGAAGATTTGTGAGAAAAATGAGGTATTTATAGTTGAGAAATAGGGTTGAAGTGTAAATATATTAACTTAGGGGTTAAAAATAAATATTAAGAGGTAGGAGGATTTATGGGGAGGGGCAAAAAATGGCCGTTATAGCCGTTGCACAACGACCAAAATTAAAATTTGGTCGTTGTTGCCACGGAAATTTTGCAAAGGGGGAAGAGGGCTGGCGGGGCGGGACGGGATGAGGCGGGACGGGACGGGTCGGGATCGGTACGGGCCGGGACGATCCCAGGCCCCGTCCCGAGTTCGAACCCCGACACCGATAATTTTTTTTTTATGGGGAATCGGGCCGGACTGGGTAGTCAAACGGGACGGGTCGGGATCGGCCCGATCCGGCCCACAGGACAGGCCTACTACTTTCTAGTCTCCACATAATGCCAATCTCATGCACTGTCATATTATAATGTTGTAATGTGATGTATCTATACCTGTTTTAATATTTGTTTGGAGGGTCATTATTCTATTTGTCTATGATTTGAACAAGAACAATTTTCAAGTATATCTTTTCTGTTTTGAAATAAAAAAATAGATTGTGTTATTTCCTCATGCAGCTTCTAAATAACTAATGTTATACTTTTTATAATAATAATTTATCGATTTTCAATTTCAAGTTGACACGCAGAAGACAAAAGTAGACTAAAAATTGGAATGAAGAAATAAAAAGACGAACATTTGCAAATTACAGAGTTAAAAGACCTCAACTACGGTTTTTAGAACTCCTGCTATTACACTGTCCGCAATCGAAATAGTTCTCCCTGTAAACAAGAATATTTTTCCCACATCAAGATGCAATGTTTTTTTTTTTTTTTTTTGAAAAATATTCTTTTGGTTTTGCAGTCCGTAAGTATTTTGACACTGGACCCAAATTTTCATAAATTTGGTATCTGTCACGGCCTTTATTTATGTCACTTTGTAAGGGGGAGTATTAAATGTTAGCAAAAATAGGAAAGGCTGTAATTAATATAGGCAAAGTAGATGATGGTTGAAATTTGAGCTTTCTTGAGACTTTTGTGTAAATAGAATTTTGACCTTTATTTTACAAAAGTGCTTATTTTTCTTCAGTAATTCAAGTTGTTTTTTCTATTATGGTTTTGTTCAAGTACAAAGACCAAGAGTAGGTCTCTAAGTTAGGAGTGTTTCCAACATTCTTTTTTGGGTTGAAATATAGTTTGTCCATCTTATATGATTTTGTTTGATTAGTACTACTTCTCATGCTATGAGACTCTCATTAAGCTATTGGCTCAAGAAGTTGAGCATCTATAGTAATCTAGTAGTGCAGCTTACTTTTAGTGGCGAAATCAGAAATTAAATTACTCTAAAAGTGTTCAAGATTCAATGTACATATATAAAGAATAATTTTTGTGTATATATATACACATACATACATGACATAATTTTCAAGTAAAAGGTGTTCAACTGACCACTTTTCGGCGTACATAATTATATGCTCTCGCCCCACTCCTCTTACTCTTTCCTACCCTTTTCACACACGCTACTGACTATTGAGGCAGTAACATACTGCCAAAAGTTATAGCCGAATGGTGGAGCGATCATGATTCGTCCGCACTTAACCAGATTATTGGGTTCTAATCATAGGAATGAATAACCTCTTGGTAAAGTATGAATTTGGATTAATCTGCAAAGAATGGATCTTGGACCTAACTCAACTCCAAAAGCTTGGACAATCTTCACCCTACAAGCTAGCTTTTGAGGTGAGGATTGTCGAAGTCCATATAAGGAGTTCATGTTCCATTCCATATCCGATATGGGACTCTTAAGCAAACCACCAGTCAATTCCCCAATCAATATGGGACTTTAACCCACTCTAACACCCCCTTCACGCCCAGGGCCCAACTGGAGAGTGGACCGGGAGCCCAAACGGGAACGGATCTGACTCTGATACCATATAAAGAATGGATCTTGGGCCTAACTCAACCCCAAAAGCTCATGGTATCAGAGTCAGGCTCATTTCAATTCTTTGTTCACCGATGTTGGCCCCCAAATTATATTATCCGGGGTTGAGTTAGGCCCAAGATCCATTCTTTACATGGTATCAGAGTCAGGCTCATTCCAATTCTTTGTTCACCGATGTTGGCCCCCAAATTATATTATCCACGCTCCAGTTAACAAGGTTTGGGCGTGCGAGGGAGTGTTAAGAGTCCCACATCGGATATGGAATGGGAACATGGACTCCTTATATGGATTTGGACAATTTTCACCCTACAAGCTAGCTTTTGGGGTTGAGTTAGGCCCAAGATTCATTATTTACGTAATCACGTAAGCGAGTTTCAGATTAGTTCGGTCAATGGATTAATTTCAGATGAGCAAATCAAAAATAAAAAAAAAAATAAGACAGTCACATCATGGTTAATTGATTATGTGACCTTTTCTTGTGTAATGTTCCAAGAAGCAGGTATTAAGGGATTTGACAATTCAATGACATAGACAAATTGGCTTAGTTCTTGGGACAAATCTTCCTGGCTTTGACCCATGTAATAGCTGATTTTTGGGATTGGAGATTTCCAGTTAAATGAAATCGATGAATATTATATCCTCAAAAACATTTATACACAAGCTTGTGTCAAGTCATTTCTTGGAAAATTTCTTTTCAATTGATTGTATAAAGCATAGATCAGCACAATATATGATGGACACTGCACTACTCTAATCTAAATAAAAGGTCTTTTACTTGCACTATAGTGTATGTACAGTGGATGTAATTTTAATTAACTGCTGCTCCAAGTTTTGTAAGCATGGAAACCAGAAGCTTTGAAAATGAAAATAATTTAGAGACAGACGTTGAACTCAGAGTATTAATTAGAAAGAAAAAAACATTGGAAATTACATTTGTTTCTGATGGCTGATGGGAAATATGTCCCTTATGTTCATTTGGAGGAGTTACTGACTGATCTTGATCCAAGTGAAGTAGACTTTGGATATGATGGCATGATCTAATGAATTCAAATTGTGGTTAGAAACCTTTTTATTTTTATTTTTTATATCCAGCTTTCCGGCTTACGTCAGATTATTTCTGAAGATAGTAGTCCCGGTCTCTCAGCACTACTACCAGTAAATCGTGGGATGTGCCTGAATGACCAGGGTGTGAGAACAGAGCAACTGATATCACCTACAAGGTTCTACCCAGAAGAGTTCAAATTGTTCCCACCAGGGTTCAAACCCACGCTGCAGGCCTCCAGCTGGATTTTAAGTTCTCTTCCTTTGTCATCCAGCTATGCCTCAGGGGACGAAACTTTTCTTTTTTAAAAGGGCAAAGGTTCAAATATACCTCCTCAACTCCGTGATTTAGAGCAGATATATCCTCGTTAAAAAGGTGGTGGATATATACTCATGTTATAAAATGGTGCAAATATATCCTTTTGGCTAACGGAATTTTCTTTAAAAATAATTTATCTTATTTTTTAATTAAAAAAATATCACGGGGATTTTTATAAAAAAAGTCTACCCACTTTTTGAGTAGACATATTTTTATCTAAAGCCACATGGTAATTTTTTTCTGGTGGGTCGGATCTGGTTCATTTAAAAAATAGGTAGACTTACTTTTTAAAGCCACATAGATATTTTTTTTAAACAAATCAGACCCGATCCACCCAAAACAATTACCATCTGGCTTTAGAAATATGTCTACTAAAAAAAATGGGTAGACATTTTTTTTAAAGCGACGAGACACATTTTTTAGTTAAAAATAAGCTAAATAATTTTTTAGAAAATTTATGTCAGCAAAAAAGGCATATTTGCACCATTTTGTAACGGTAGGGGTATATATCCACAACTTTTTTAACGGGGGTATATTTGCTCTAAATCACAAAGTTGAGGGATATATTTGCACATTTTCCATTTTTAAAATAACTGTGGTATCCGAATTAATTTGAGCGTACCTTAATTATTTTATGGGTATCAATATTTCCTCCTTCCGGTAGTTCAGTATAGGCATCAGGTAACTATGCCGATCAAGACTTAGTAGATGGGATTAAAACCTTGTGTCTTCTTCTTAGAGCTGGCCTCGAATCACATGTGCAAGTCACACTGGCTTGACAAATTCTCAGTTTGAATTTACCTTCTTGTTTGATCAAATTATGGACTTCTCCCAAGAAAGTTAAAAAGGGTTAATGGTAAACAATAGACCTCAAATCTGCGTTAATAATGCAAATCGTTTCCCTTGGAGGGTTGTCTTTTATTCAAATTTTATATGAATTAACGAAGGTATGATTTCCTATCCCCAGAGGGGAAGGTACTTTCTTTTTGGGCCGGTTGTGGGCAAGGAGAGATTTGAAGCCCCAACACTGTGGTTCATAGCCATGTGCTCTAATCCGCTGAGCTTGGCAGTGGACGTTCCCAAAATGGGGACCATCAGGTAAATTCAAAATAATACTCTTATTGACATACGGAGGGGCATGTAGCTAGGATGTGCAGTGTCGAGAGAGCAGCACAAAGCACACATAAAAACTGGGACATAACCTAAATACCAAAATTCAGCAAATAATCCTTTGATGCTGAAATTGAGATTATAGAAATAGAGACCGTAGTTTCTGTATGTTGTTCAGCATTTACTGGAACGAAATGAAGATAAATAGAATAAAATTGATTAAGCCACATTTGATGCACGACTTCAAATTATTCTGCAACTGGAAAATGACCTTATAGATGTTTTGAAATGCAAATGGAGTAGTTCTTTGAGCTTCAGAGTGAATTGGCAATCAACAGAAGAATGTTTTCTGCAAAAGCAAAGGAGCTATAGCACGAACCGGAGCCTCTTCTAGAGGAGAAACTAAAAGCTTGAAATTATCATTCTATTCATTGCTAGATTGGTACACTTGAAAGAAGTACAAAAACGCTACAACAGTCGGATTAATGCTAGATCTTCACAGAAAAGGCAACAAGAACTCCTAAACAGAGTCTCCTCTTTACATCGAGTAGAAACATATGCTTTACGAAATAGTTTAACCAAGGCCAGGCTTCGCCAACCTACCTTTGAATGTTAAGCATGGCCTTAGCTTCCATTTGCTCTTCCATCAAATCCTCACTAGCATATTTGCTTAGAAGCTCCATCTTCTTCTGTTCCACCACCATCCTTTCGATCTCCTTCTCATCCGGTAATGGAACGTGTACCACAAATTCTTTTTCTCTATCCTTCTCCTCCCTCTCCCTTTCCATCCTCTCCTCCTCAATCACATCCTCTTCCTCCTCGAACAATATCTTTGATCCCAAACCCACCTCCACAACCTCCCTGCTTTTTACCGCCTTCTTGGCTTCCCTCTTTATCTCTTCCATTTCCATCCATTCTCTCACAGCTGCAGCCCGAATCTTCTCTGCTGCTGGTCCCTCCAACTTTTCCAATATTCCATCCTCATCATCTCGGTACCCATAGTAGCTGGCATCAATCCTCTTGTATATATCATACCTACAAATTTCAGCAAACAAATCAACATAAGAGTTGCCGAAATAATATATCAAGCAGAAGAAAATCCAAAATATATCCACACAAAAAACATCAAATGACAAAGTAATATTTACAGCATTTTTTAGAAGTGTCCAACGAAGCTTCTTTTATTCAACTTAGATTGTTAAATACAACAAAATGTAAATGGCTAAATTGCAGATAAAGAAAACAAATCTGGTTTTTCCCCAAGAATGCATTTTACTCTTCCAAGCATGAAGAAAATATACTGATTCTCCATCTATGAGATGCCACCATACATGCATAAACAGAATAAAGCTACACAATTCTGATAAAAAATTCAAGTCATAAATAGAACTTGCAACCTACTAGTCACAATCTATCCACATTCATAATATAGTTTAAGAAGTTCAAGTCATAAATAGAACTTGCTGCTACTAACTACAATCTGTCCACATTCCTAATATATTTTAAGAAAACTCTTAAACTTTCTTTTACTTAGATAACGTTTCATAACGTTTCGTTATGACCACACATAAGAATGTTAGTGCAAGAAGCAGATCATTAAATTGGCGACAAGGCTAGTGGGCTGGACGAAGTGCTATTTGATAAGTTCTTACCACAGGAGTAATATTGGGATGCAATCTTAAGTGAAATGCTATTCAGTGTAGCAAATACCACTGCTTATAGACTTGAGCTGTAATTTATGACCTGCTTATTTGATAACTGTAAACAGGCTGGAAGAAGTGCCATCAGATTGGGTTGTTGTCAACCTTCTTTCTCAACTTCTTGACATTGACAAGATGTGCTTCTAGGTGTTCTAAATATGCATCTTCATCCAATAACAGCACTGCACTTTTTTCATGTGCAAACTTTCAGCTGGTAGGGCAAGACTCATGTAGAGGGAAGAGCAACTAATACATCATTCCTTTTATTTTCGGTCCTTGAGACATTCTATTCTATGCTTACGTTATGTCATCAAGCCAATAAGCCCATAAATTTTGAGCATAATTGTAATGTGGAAGAACCATCGACTTCCCAACTTTGCAGATACTAAGAAGCTAACTGACAACAAGCTTGGAGTTGCTGAAGACTTGCAATCACAACTAGTTCATCTCGACGGATGTTTGAAGCTAGACTTTAAGTGCTTGATATTCGGCAATATTTTTGGAGTGGTGTTGCATTCAAAGAATAATATGGCAAAGCCTCTTAAAAGCAGTGAAACCACACCCACACCAAATCCTTCAAGTTGAACATTACCATCCAGGTACACCTTCCAAGGTGGCTGAACTTTGACTACCATCACATTTTCAGCAGCGGGTACTTCATCAGATAACTTCACATTGACCAAAACTAGATTCCAAGAAGGAAGACATTACTTGTCCTCTCACTGCCTTTTGAGGACGTATCAAATCTCATGCTGAAATCGGAGATACCACTTGTCAATCACTCACTAAAGACAAGGTTTTACCATGAAAAGACTAAATGGAGTTTGCTCTTAAAATCAGACAAACAGTTTCTCTCAAACTCCCCAGAGATCGAATTACTTTTTCGAGAAATTGAGACATTTAACTCATACTTGATAAGAAATGGAAAAAGAAAAAACATGAAATAAATTGGTTTGAATCAAATCCTAGCTCACGGACTGTGATCCATTAATGACGACGAAATAGACTTCTTGGTCAATTCTCCACCTTAAAAGGGGAGAAGAGGGTTGATTAAGTTCAATTGAGCTAAGTTGCTCGGATTCTTCACTTTCGGTGCCACACCCGTGTCGACACGACGGGGTGTGGGATCCATACCGGATGTGGTCAACCGATTTTTGGTACTTTGACCGAAATCGACCGAGAAATTTGGGACAAAACAATGCTTTCTGTAAGCAAAACAAAAGCTAAGGTGAAATTGAAGAAAATAGAATACCCTGTATAAAGAAATTGCTATGCCAGTCCTTTTCCTTATATCTCCTTTTTGGGATTCTTCTCTTGATCCACATTTTTTCCTTGGAATACCTTGTAAGTTTTCCACCTAATGTCTCATAATATAAAGAAATTGTTATGCCAATCCTTTTCCTTATATCTCCTTTTTGGGATTCTCTTGATCCCCATTTTTTTCCTTGGAATACCTTGTAAATTTTCCACCTAATGTCTCATAATTTAGAAATATAACTCTATTTTTAGATATTTGAATTATTTTTAGCGGAATCCCTGCACCCATATCCGTACCTGGATCGATACCACCAAATCTTAAAGTTTGGATCATAAAGGATCCGACCTCTAGATCCGCACCTGTATCGGACACCCACACCCGAGCAACTTAGCAATTGAGTCATACGTAAGGACCATCAGGGTAGTCAAAAAGTGAAAGGTGGAGAAAAGCATAAGCACAAAGCAAAATTATGTCCTATACTCAACATGGGGGTATTATGGACATTTCATATGTGTAGAATGTCTATCATGCTCCTCGTAAGAAAATAGGATTTCGCCGTTCTAAATTTGAATTTGATTCACTCTCATCAAACCAAGTATGCCATATGTTCCCAATGAATTAAGAAAAATTCTCCAATAAATAAAATATTTGATGGAGAGAAATTTTTTAACTTTTGCAGCATGGCACAAACATTAAAAAAACACTTAAGTAATTACAACTCCTCTTTTTCTGTTTCATTTAGGGGCACGCTAACATTAAGATAAACTATAATTAATGGATGGTGTATAACATGCACCTAAATGAAAAAGAAGAATAGAGGGGGTCATAATTACTTATTTTTTCAACATACAGAGTGCTATAGAAAGTAAATCTTTTTCCTCCATCAAGATATTTCATTTATTCAATGCATTGGACAAATAGGACATAATTAGATTGATGAGAGAACAAAATTCAAATTTGAAACCACGAAACACTACCTTTTTCACGAAGGGCATCTGGACATTTTACACCTAAGAAATGTCCATAATACCTCCATTCTGGCCATTTTGGTGTGGTTGTAATAATTCACAAAGCATAATTATGTCAGTATAAGAAATGATAATATACACAAACATATACAGGCACATATACGTGCATATAATCACATGTATATGTGTATACACATGCATATATACATAGACATGTATATATACATATTGTACATGTGGGGATTTGCTAGCCTACTATATCGTTGTAGTAGGTTAACAATGTAACGTTTTCTTATTTCTCTTAAATATCCTTACCATCCCATTTGTAGTGGCCATTTTTCTGTCTTTTACCCCAATAAATTAAAGAATCAATCCTTTCTCTTCATCTTACCCCTCTCTTTCCCTTCAGAAGTACCTCCCTGTTCCAGTGAAGCTCTGATCATGTCTGCAACAAGTAATTCGGCCAAGGAAATATTGCCTAGACATCTCTTTCCAGTAGCTAAAAATAGTTGTGGCTTGGAAATCAACTCTTGACTTTTTTTTTTCTATTTTCCAGCATTCGTGGGCTCACGCGGTATAATTAAGCAATCTGGCATATTAAATATACACAACCGTTTTTAGGATACGGTCCACCAATTGAACAGGATCATTTCAAATGGTATTCCAGAATACAACAACACCCAAAGCATCAAAAATGACTTTCCAAGTTCTCTGAGCAATATATCCTTTTCAAAGACATGTTCAATAGTATTATCTATACTACTTTATTTGTTTATTCTAACGAGAAAACTATTGAAAACCATACTTTTCAGTTTATTATTGCTTTCCCATTTTCTCTGTTTACTCCGAACAAAGACCAGTACGCTAAGGTGAAGCAATTGAAGTAGTAGGAAAAAAATTAAGGAATAGAGAGTGTAATTGAAGCAAGCTAGGTTGAGTATTTTGTAGTTGTGGACGCTAGCTTTAATGTTATTGCTTAATTACAATTGGAAACAAAAGAACCAATGTCAAACATATCAATGACATTAAATAAACTTATCAACCAAAAAAATAACGTGCAAATTCTGGCTAAGCGTCATATCTATTTTACATCTGTTAAGAAAATACATGTTTGTCATTGGGAAACCGAAAACCATTGTAAAAAAGGAACAGAGAATGCGATTGAAGCAAGCTATGTTGAGTATTTTGTAATTGTAAACGCTAGCTTTAATGTTATTGCTTAGTTATAATTGAATAAAACAATCTGTTTAGAACTCGGTCAAAGCACCGCTGTCAATCGTATCAATGACATTTACTAAACTTATCAGCCGAAAAAAGTAACATGCAATTTTTGGCTAAGCATCATCTCTATTTTATTTGATGGGACACCGAAAAACATTATAAACCAATCACAGGTAGTTCTTAGTCTTTCACAAATCTATCTGTATGATTAAAGAGCCACCTCCAGATTGTCATATTCATTTATCTGATTTCAAGTGTGTGCCCAAGTCACTGACATGTCCAGCTTCACCACATTTAATGGAGACAAACAACAACATGACACCCTGTTGCAACCAGTGTGGAATGACAATGTCTCTTTAATTTAGGATCATGCATCCATTTCGTTGTCTTCCAATTTCCATTAATTGTTACAAAGGTCTAGGTGGAATTCCTTGGTAGCTAAGTCGATATTCAAAATTCAGCTTTCTATGTAAAGTGGTAAGGTTTTCAGTTAGTGATGAACTTTGTTCAGCTACAGGGTTCTATTTTATCCCTTATTTCTTTCTGGTAAAAAACAAGGTTCCTTTATGCATAGAAGATCCAATGTCGTTCGTAGAAAACCATCTCGTTTTACAGGTTTTCTACTTTTTGGAATACATCTAGTATATGTGCATGTTTTTTGCTCAAAGATCAACAAAATCAATTACTTTATCAAAAAAAAAAAGTGAACTTTTCGGTAAACTCGAATTTTACCAAATCAGAATTACAGGTTCGTATATGCTTCTTCTTCTATCAATATAATCCCTAAACATCAGTACAGCTAGAATTCAAAACCCGACTCTCTGGTGATTAAATTTTTGGTTAGATTGTATCACAAACACAACTTTGCAACTTTAAATAAATTCCTATCAAGTTTTCCTACTAATTCTGAAAAAGCTACTCGTGATACCTAACGCAACATCATACTAAACAAACAAAAATAAGGATATATAATCCAGATAACACAGTCAGCATGAAATGAGGTCAAAATAAATCAATCAAACAGCTAAATTTGTAATTTTTAATAAATTCCATCTACTAATTCTGAAAAGACTACCATACCTAATGTAATATGGCACTAAACCAGCACAAAAAGGATACATACACTAGATAACACACAAACCATAAATGAGGTCAAACTAAATTAATCAATCAGCTTTGTCTCAATCGTAACCTAGTCAGAACAAACTGTACAAATGGATATAAGCAACTAAAACAATACCTCGTTCTTCTTTTTCGCAATTCAGGAGGCTTCTCAAACAACTCTCTAACACCAGGCAACTTCTTAGCAGCACCAAAATACCTATAACCAGGACCACGTCCACCTGGATTTGGTACATCAACAATATTCCCTTCCAAATCAGTCATCTTCGCCGAATGCTTCGTGTAATTGGGTCCGCCCAATTCAATAATCCTCCTCTCCCAATGCACTTTCTCTCTAATCAACTTATTAATCTCATCATTAAGGTCTCTCAACCGGTGTTCACCGAGTCCTTCGTTTTGTATCTCGGCTACTTTTCGACCGATTTCTCGCATTATTTGCTGCCTCCATTTGTCTGCTTCGGCTAAATCGCGACACTCTGAAGCTAAATATGGACGCCGTTCTTTCGGTTTCTTTTTTTCTTCTTCTTTCATTGTGATGAATCGATTTAACATTGATTGAGCTTTCTCTTCGTTACGCGCCATGGCTGCTTCTGTGGGAAAATCTTAAACCCTAGAGGGAAAGAGAGAAGCAAAAGTCATGGGAGGAGTAAAATATTCTTCCTTATATAATATGTTAGCTACGAGTTGACCAGAATCCCATAATTTGGCTCAAACTTGGTATGTGTGCTAAAAATTATTTATTACGTATAAACAATTTATTTACGATAACAATAGTAACATACTCAGTCTTATAAATTGTACAGAGGTATAGAAGTTGTTTTCGATAGTTCCTCCGGCAAAAAGCAATCGATAAAGCCATGAAAAAACGTGATAAAGCTGTCTCAAAAGAAAAAAGGCGTCATAACTACACAAATCAATATGATAATCAAAATATAAGAAACAATAGATAATAACATAAATAAAAGAACAAGAAACTATAGAGTAACACTATGACTAGTATGAAAGGATAAGTAAAATAACGCTCAACTATCTATTAGTCTTCTACCCTACCTCCTATTTAAGGTCATATCATCAGTAAGCTGGACCTCCACATGTCTTGTCTAATCACCTACCCTAATATTTCTTCGGTCTATCTATACCTCTCTTGAAACCGTCCATAACCAATCTCTCACACCTCCGCACCGGAGAATCCGTGCTTCTTCTCTGTACATGGTCGGACCATCTCAACCTTACATCCCGCATCTTATCCTCTACCAAGGCTACTCTTATCTTGTTCAAGATATTTTCATTTCTAATCCTATCCCTCCTAGTATGCCCACACATCCATCGCAACTTTCATCTTCTGAATGTGAGAGAATATGAAAGTTCTTGACTAGCTAACACTCCGCCCCATATAACATAGTCGGTCTAAGCATCACTCTGTAGAACTTACCTTTAAGTTTTGGTGGTACCTTCTTATCACATAAGACTCCGGATGCGAGCATCCATTTAATCCACCATGCATCAATACGATGAGTGACGTCCTTGTTAATCTCTCAATTTTCTTGGATAATAAACTCAATAAACTTGAAACTTTCTTCTTTGGAATGACCTGCGTACCAAGTCGCATTTCCACATCAACCTCATGTGTTACATCACTGAACTCGCACTGCAAGTATTATGTCTTGATCCTAGAACTCACTAAATAATACTTACGATTATATTTTAAATCTATCAATTTATCATAGTTTGATGAAATATTTGAATTTTTCCCCTTTTAATCTATCAATTTCAACTTGGGTTGTATTGCAAATTGTATAACTAGTTATCCAAGAAAAGATTGGGCTGAAATGTCAGCTAAGGTTTGACCAGAAATGCAAACATTTAAACTACAGGAAAGTGACAAAAAGGTGAAATAATTTGAGACGTGGAGAGTATATTTTTATGTGAACATTTAAACCTTACGGGGCAACGACACAGATAGCCGACTTGAGGACCATCAACGGAATTCTTTTTTTTCTTTTAAAATAAGTTTAGCCGTTTTAGAATTTAACTTCAAACTTACAGGGTTGAAGTTGAAAAAAATCCTGAAGTCTGAATAGACACGTCTATAGTTTCCCATATTTGGAAAATTATTCTCATTTGTTTATAATTTTATGATTTACTATAGTAAAAAGGGCCCACGCACATAACAATTAACAAAAACGGTGGGGCAACATGGGTTGGGATCCCCTTCAGTAATGTCCAGTAATGCCTTTGATTATTAACACGTGGTGCTTTTAACAATCAACAACTAAAGGTTATTTCATAGGTGGGGTCTGAGCAAGGGATGATAGAGTGTGCGAGTTAGAAAAATTTACAAAGCACCCTCGGTTTTAAAAACAATGAGTTTATAACAATTGATGGACCAAATTTTGTTGGATATGTGAAGCACGTATGAAAATAGTAAATAACTATTACAGTGATCGAAAGGATAAACAACAAAGATTACAATAACAAGTTGTCAATCTCTTGATCTTGAGTTGGAGCTCCAAATCTGGATCTTGTATTCAGAAATACAAGAACATGAACTGCTACACTTGTGGCTTGTAGAACCGCTGAGAATCTGAACGGTTAGAGTCCTTTGAGAATCAAGTTCACACCTGAAACACTTAGCAACCAATTAGATAATCACAACACCACCGGATGAGTCGAGAGATGACTATCTATCTTTAAGACAAGATTGCCCCTGTATATAGGCTTTACGGAAGTGTGGACAATAGTCTCCCAATATGAAACAACAAACTATCAAATGTGCAAAGCCTACACAAATGATCCCAGCGAAGAACACGAATAATGAAGATTGCTAAGAGAAGGATTGTTTATCAGAAAAACTGATCTCTTTGTGGTGTTGTTAACTTGTGTGTCTCTTTTTCCATCTTCTTTAGAATTGAGCCAGGGGCCTCAATTTATAGGTGTGCAAGATGGCCCCTTCAAGTGCCCATGTAATGGCCATTTAAATGCCATGTAATGGCCCTTTAAACCACCAACTAATGAAGCCAAATAATGGCTGAGTTATAAAGGAAAAACTGCCATATTAATGCTCCAAAACCTCTCCATAATCAGCCAAACTTTTGGACTTCCGTCGAGCACTCACTGCCTGGGAAGCGCCGCGGCTCTGTAACATTAGCGCCGCGGCTCCAGTGGCCAACAGGGAATTAGCGTCGCGGCGCTGCGGCCCAGTCCGAAAGGCGCCATAGCCCTTCTCAGCTCCGCGGCCCTTTCCGACCCGTTCCATCTTACACCTCGCACAATCCTTCATTCGTTTACCAACGTGGAACACTTGTTATTTAACCAATAACCGTCCATCATTTTATGTCTCAAACACTTTACTTACGTACCAATATCTCTTTCATTAACGAAATTTACGATACTTGGCACTAAGATTGCACGTGTGTGGAAACGACGTTTCCGACGTACGGGACCCCAATTGTTCGAGTCATAAATAATGGGATAAACTTAATTCCACGCTAGTAAATTTCCAACAAATTTTACTAATATTGGAGAAATCTAATCTGTTGATTGTATTATGCACTATGTGTTAATAATCAAGTGTAACAATACCGGCGGAAAGACTACTAAAGGGGATATTTCCGGGTCTTTTCGTTGCATTCACTTGCCATAAGAAACAACCACCAGTGTTTGGAGCAACACTTGCATTGGGCAACCTATGGAATTACTATCAATTATTAAGGTCCAAATTTTCGTTTTGAGTGTCTCTAAATAGCCTTTCAGGTAAAGGTAAGGACTTCATGCACTCTACCCTCTTCAGACCCTACGTTGTGGAATTTTACTGGGTATATTATTATTGTTGTATTAAGGTCCAAATTTTCTAATCTGCGCACCTAATAAAGAAGCTTTCTCTGCTTTACGTGTTCAATTCTAACATATTCCTCCAACTTAGGTGTAACATCCTGAAATTTTGGACAATAATTTGAGCACCTAAATGAAGGAAATAAACCCGAGCATTAGGAAGATTTATGTTATATTTACGTATGCTAATAAAGAGATTAGTATATAAAAGGGATTAAACCCCGAAATAATTTTGGACGTAAGAAGTGTGACGACGGAGATCGAAAATAATTTGGTGTGTGCATGAAGAGGTTATGGACTAGTGTCATATTAGAAAATTATGACATTGAATATATGAAAATCTTATGAGTTATCAAGATTTAAGTGAAATGAAATCATAAAATTAATTATGTATATAATTGATTAAATGTTAGAATTGTGAATCGAGAAAAAGAGTTGAATAAGCAAATAAATTAGTAATGGATGGTCACGTGGTAACACCTAACAAAAAAGGTGTCACTGTATTGATTAAAGAAGGTGGTGAGTCAAATGCACAAGAAGTGCATATTGACACGGGGGACAACGAAAAGAAGAGTTGGGGGGGGGGGGTCTCCCTCTCTTTGAAAGCTAAGTGAAGTGCATTAATTTCTACTTTAGCTAACTACAGTTTCAAAACAAGGCAAGCAGCAACGTTTTTTTTTACTACATAGATAGAGAATATACTTTTACTTCTCAACATGAGAGGAAAGCAGCAGCATCTTGTGAAGGGGAAACTTGTTCATTGTCTCCAAATCAATTTTGTTACAAATTCAATTTGAAATTCAGTGTTATACTTTCGGACAGTGTTAGCTACAATAGCAACCTTCTTGACTCAGATAATTAAGTAAAATTAAGGTATATTAAGGCAAATTATTTCTTTCTTTTGGCATGTTCCATGTAACGAAACGTAACCGTGATATTGCTCCATAATTTATTATACTCCTAATAGTTAAGAATATTCATGTTATTAATTCTTATGTTAAAAGCATGTCTAAATATGTTACTAAGTCCTTATTAAGGCATACGAAAAAAATATTAATATTTACGACTTTAACCGAAGTTACAAGTAAATTATGTCATGATATTTTATTGTCATTCATGCATTTTCATTTGCATCGCATTCATGTTTTACCCAAGACCGTATATTGGGGACGGGGGACGGGGAACGGGGACGGGGGACGGGGACGGGGGACGGGGGACGGGGACGGGGGGGGGGGACGGGGGGACGGGGGACGCAGACCACCTGAATATGACAATGATAAAGCCTGTGTGGCTTAATGAAGGAAGATGCATGATTAAGGTCAATATATATATATATATATATATATATATATATATATATATATATATATATATATATATATATATATATGATGTGGGGAGGAAGATGCCCTTGTGTGGCCAGTATATATGTATTTACCATATTGTACATGACATTTAGACATATTATGCCCACAGAGGCCGACATGAAATGATGCCCACAGAGGCTGTTATGGTAAGGAAGATGCCCAATGGGGCCGATGTATATGTATACCGTATTGTGCATGACATTTATGCATATGTATTAGGACCCTTAGAGATATTTACTGCTGGTTAGTTGTTTCTGTTTCAGTTATTGGTATATCCCTGTTATGCTATTATTCATGCCTGACATACTCAGTACATCAGTCGTACTGACGTCCCTTTTGGCGGGGGACACTGCGTTTCATGCCCGTAGGTTCGGTTAAAGAAGGTGATAGTTCACGCTAGTAGGTTGTTGGTTTGGAGCACTCTATTTGTTTCAGAGTTGCCGTTGGTCGTGGTATAGTATTTTTGCATCTGCATATGAGTATGGCGGGGTCCCGTCCCGTCCTTGTAATATTATGTATTCTTTAGAGGCTTGTAGACAGGTGTCCTGTGGTTAGTTGTCATGTGTGACCTTGTCGGCCTTGGTATGGGTATGTATATATGAAAATTGGATTTCTGGTTAAGATTTTCTATAATTTTTTTGGCTTAGTCCATATTCAATTGTGATTAGAAGTTGGTTGTACGATTAGCGGTACCCGGCGGGTGGGGTTCGGGTGCCCGTCGCGGTCCTCCGGTTTGGTTCGTGACAAATTTGATTCTACTTTTTCTTTTTTATATTTTTAGTACCAAATTACAGATGGTATTTACAACAATTGGTCACTTTAGGGAGCTATAGTTTGAAAGATATGTAGGTCCAGAAATTGTATGTGAACACATACTTACAATCAATATAAACCATCTTTGTTTGACATGCTTGCGTTTTCATTTAAGCTGCAACAGGCTAAACATTTTGAAGAAGGACAACATTGGGTCTTTTGGAAGGTTTCATCTGCTGTACATCGCAATGACATTGTCAAACTTCTAAATTTCATAGAGAGGTTAAAGAAAGGACTAGTTCAAATAGCTCAGAAGCTGACATTTGTGTCCGCATTTTTTCATCTTTATCATTTCGTCTCAGAAGGTTTTAATGCCGAAGTGTCTTGCATATCATGTGAGTTTCATGATCTGGTTCAGTCACTGAGTGGAGATAACATGTCTGGCCTCCAGGAAAATATCAAAAGTTATATTATCTCACATAGCTATTCTTCATCAAGTGTGACCACGACCGAGGATCATTTGGTTGAACGTTTGGATTCGCTCCTCGTGTATCAGGATTATCTACCCAAGTGTTGTGCTGAGTTGATTTTCCCATCAATGACTCAATATGAACTTCTTCGGATTGTATGTGGCCATTTAAGAGATTTCCATGGGTTGAAAGTAAATGGTTGCGTTGAGTATGAGACAATTGAATGTCTTACCTCAGCTTCAACTTATGGCTCAGAGAGTAGGAAACTTCTGTTTTACCCTTTTGGATTATCAACTTGATGATTTAGATGAATCAGATGTCTCCCAAGTTGATTCCAAGCTAGCTAACCTACAATGGAGGTTATTCCTGTTGAGCTGGAGGTTATGCACATATGTTCGACAAATTTGAAAGCTTCAGTCGGCAGAAGTTGGACACTTCATTAAGAAGCTTCTAGAAGCCTCTCCAGACATTCTTAGAGAATCACATGGTTAATGCTATTACTCCTAGCACTTCAGTGGGCAACATTCATGTCTTGATAAGAGTTCCTATTGATTATTCTTACTGATGTACTCAAGGACGTTATTCATCCTGATAAATTGTCTGTTCTCTTGGCACGTGTTGAAGCACTTACCAAGGAGGTATTCGTTCTTGTTCGCAACTTAGAAGAGAACGCAAGGAATGAAGAGAATATGAATGAAACAAGAAGTGCAAGTCTAAACTTGCTGGACAAATATTGAACTCCTGAAGGAAGATCTCAAGAATGTTTTCTTAAAAGAATGTGTTCATCTCAGCTCTGCTTCCCCATGAGTGATGGACAGCTCTTCATGACTCTTCTACTCAGAAACTTAAATGACTTGCTCAATTCCAATGCTTATTCAGTTGCTTTGATAAAAGAAGAAATTGGGCTGGTGAAAGAAGACCTAGAGTTCATCAGATAGTTCTTTGGGAAGGTTGAGCAAGAACTGAATAGAGATCTTTGGACTCGTGTTCTGGATGTGACATATGAGGCGGAGCATGCCATTAATTCAATTCTTGTCAGAGACCATGGTCTCTTTCAGCTTATCTTCTTACTTCCTGATACGATGGAAAACATCAAGCTTATCAAAGAAGAGCTACCACAAAAGATCCCCAAGAACAAGGGTCTTGTTGAGGTAAACTCTCCCAATAAGCCAGTTGAAAACAAGTCATCAACAATTGGTAAAATTGTTGGTTATTACAAAGGTTGCAGGAAACGGGAATTACTAGTAACTGCAAAGTAATTCAAAAACTGGAAATTACAATAGAACAACAAAACTGAAATTACAATTTTGTTGAAGAAGTAAACCGGAAATTGTTTTGTTATTGCTGAGTCGAGTGTGACACTCTGTCCTTAAGACAATATTGCCCCGTATGTATCCTTTATACGTCCTGGACAATTCGTCTCCCAAGATAAAACAGCAATGGAACACTTGAGCAAAGGAAACTCAAGAGCTACCGTGAATAATATTGAGTAACGAAATGGTGCTTGGAAGTTGTAGGAAGAACTGTTTTTGCTTGTGTATTTTCATGTAGTATATCTCTTGTATGTTAAGTGTGTCTCAACAATGGTATAAGGGGTGTTTATATAGGTGAGGGAGGGGCTGTTTAACTGCCCCCATAACAGCCATTATTGGCCAAATAATGACCATTATGGAGGTAGTAAAGCCACCAAAATAAATGGTGAAAGACCAACGGATTGGCCATTATAGGAGGAGTAATTCAGCCAAAATAAATGGCTGAATTGAGTGCTTGGCGTTTCTGTTCTCTTCTGCCCAATTCTGACTTTCTGGAAACTTCAGGGACCAAACTGTACATCTTGAAACTTCGGGATCAAGCGTACATCCGAAACTTCTGGGATCAAACTGTACTTCTAGCAAAGTTCTCTGGCCCAAAAAGATAATATCAGAAGGCCCACAGCCCACGACCCGAGAACCCGGAACCGGACGGGCGGGCGGCGGCGGCGGCGCGCGTGAGGTCTTTCCTTGAACCGAAGCACATCTAGGTCCTCCCTCCTTTAAACACTTGGGATACCCCTTGGGGTCCCAAACCCCAAACCAATTTCGAGTCTTATATACACAACAATTCTTTCTTCCTCTACCGATGAGGGAGAATTGAACACAACACCACACTTTCCATGCTTCAAACACCTCACTTCGTGGACCAATATCTCTTTCATTTCTCAATGAAATTTGACGATTCTTGGCCCTACGGTTATCTACGTACTTAGTAGATCATGCATGTGTGAAGAATCGGATTCTCCAACATACGTAACACTAGTGTTTAAGCCGTTAAAGTTGGTCGGTCGCAACTCCCGCCAAAGGCAAATTTCCAACAATCCTCTCTTGAAAGAGATTTTGGCGCACTCACATGGTGCCCTTTTCATTTCCAGCAATATTTCAGCAGACCGATGTTGCATAAAGAGAGGTAGCTTCAGCTTTGAACCCTTCATAGTTGAATACCATCGGACTTACTTACTGCGCGGTGAACGTGATGTCTTGAACCGTCAGTGTTTAGTGTAAGCCAAGTCAATAGTACCAACACAACAAATTCCCTTACTCTCTTCTTCGTAATGTTTTGTCCGTTTTGGCCATGGACAACGTCTTGGATTCTTAAGTGCGTTCATTTTGAGGCGGCCCGTCCTCGCACTGAAATAGGTGGTCTCCTACAAGGTATCCTGCTATACCCCACTTCACAAGTGTTAGGAACCATTAAAAGTTTCCCAAAACCTAACCTCAACTGTTGAGGAGCATTACAGGTTTTTGAAAACTTAACCTTTACCAACACTGCAGATAGCACTTAAATTCTATCGCGGGAACGACTTTGGATTTGGTGTTTCTTTTCAGAAACCCCTATCCAAAGTGCTCATGCTTCCACTGAAGCGATCAACTGAACCTTTACAACTTAGTTTTCCCATTGAACCAAATTACTGGGATCTCCAGTTAGTAAGGTTGGGTTACCGTTGTATTGGTCCTTATATTTTGGGTTTTAATCCCATTCCCCTAGACAGGCAAGTCATCTGATCTTTGGGTAAGCCCTTTGTCAATGAGTCTGCTATATTATCCTTTGACTTAATGTAATCAATGGATATTATACCCGTGGTGATCAGTTGCCTAACGGTCTTATGCCTCCGTCGAATATGACGAGACTTGCCGTTGTACATAGCATTCCGTGCCCTTCCTAGAGCCGACTGACTGTCGCAGTGGATCATTACCGAAGGTACGGGTTTGTTCCAACACGGAACATCCTCTAAGAAGTCATGAAGCCACTCGAAAGCCTTCTTCTCCCCGCTTTGTCTAAAGCGATAAACTCCGATTCCATTATGGATCGGGCGATGCAAGTTTGCTTAGAGGATTTCCAAGACACAGCCCCACCACCAATTGTAAATACATACCCACTGGTGGACTTGGTGTTCTCTATATCAGATATCCAGTTTGCATCACTGTACCCTTCTAGTACATCTGGATATCTCGAATAGTGTAACCCGTAATTTAACGTGTATTTCAGGTATTGTAATACCCGATTCAACGCCTTCAAGTTGATTATCACTCGGATTACGGTGAACCTAGCCAACTTATTGACTGCGTAAGCAATATCAGGTCGGGTGCATTTTGTTATATACATCAAACTACCGATCACCTGTGCATATCGCTCATGATATACAGGTGCACCAAGATTTTTTTCAAGCTTTTGATCTGTATCCATTGGTGACGTTATCGGTGAACTGTCTAACATCTCGAACTTTCTCAAAACATCCTCGATGTAGTGAGACTGAGATAAGACGGTCGTCGGATGTCTTAGAGATTTTAATCCCTAAGATGACATCTGCGATACCCATATCCTTCATGTCGAAGCATTGTTTCAACATGTTCTTAGTCTCTAGGATTACCCTAGGACTGCTTCCTGTGATTAACATGTCGTCTACATACAGGCATATCATAACAAACGAGTCAGAGTTACCTTTCGTGTAGACACATTTATCACACTCATTAATGGCGAAACCCTTCGATAGTAGAGTACTATCAAATTTTTCGTGCCATTGCTTCGGGGCTTGTTTCGGCCACTTACAGAGATTTGACAAGTCGACGAGACTTTCTTCTCTTGCCCTTGAACCACATACCCCTCGGGTTGGTCCCTATAAATTTCTTCTTCCAAATCACCGTTTAGGAAAATTTGTCTTAACATCCATCCGGTGTATCTCAAGGTCACGCAAAGCTGCGATCGCAATAAATACCCATATGGATGTCATCGGATACCTGGGGGAGTAGGTATCAAAGTAGTCAAAGCCTTGTTTGCCGATAGCCCTTGACTACCAACTTTGGCTTTGTACTTGTCTATAGACCCATCTCGCTTTGTGTTTCCGTTTGAGTATCCACTTACACCCCAACGGTTTATTTCCGGAGAAAGATCAACCAACTCCCACGTATGGTTATGCGAGAATGGAGCCTATTTCACTCTCAATAGCTTCTTTCCGAGCGGTGCTTCGGAGTTGACAACGCCTGAGCAATTGTCCTTGGTTCATCATTAACCATATAAGCTACAAAGTCAGGACCGAAGGATTTATCCTTCCTAGCCCTCTTACTTCGCCTTAGATCCATCTCTGGAGTCTCCAAGTTTTGAGAATCGGAACACTAGATTCGGATGTTCACCACCTCGAGATTCGCTAGATCGAACCATTCGATCCGGGCGATCAAGGACTCCGGTTCTTGAGAGCTTTGTGCATAACTTCGTTTGAGAGAGGTTATGTCTTTTTCCTTTCTAGGAAAGGTACTTTCAAAGAATAGAGCATTCCTTGATTCCATTATTGTACCCTGGTGGATATCTGGAATATCTAACTTATGCACTAAGAAGCGATAAGCACTACTGTTATTTGCATATCCGATGAATATGCAATCTACAGTCTTAGGCCCAATCTTGACCTGCTTTGGCTTGGGTACTTCAACCTTTGCCAAACAACCCCACACCTTAAAATATTTGTAGGTGGGTTTCTTTCCCTTCCATGATTCATATGGAGTTTTGTCCTTACCCTTATGTGGGACTCTATTAAGAATCGTATTAGCGGTAAGGACGGCTTCTCCCCACATGTTTTGGGGAAGATCGGAATTGATAAGCAAGGCATTCATCATTTCCTTTAATGTGCGGTTCTTACGTTCCGCCACACCGTTTGATTGAAGTGAGTATGGAGCCGTCGTTTGATGAATAATGCCTTCTTGGGCACAGTATTCCTCAAATGGCGCTACATATTCTCCCCCTCTATCGCTACGAATGGATTTAATCCGTAGGCTCAGTTGGTTCTCAACTTCTGCTTTGTAACGTCGGAACGCTTCAAAGGCTTCATCCTTACTTTTCAACAAGTAAAGGTAACAATACCTTGTGCTATCATCTATAAATGTCACAAAGTACTTGTTCCCCCTCTAGTTTGTGCAAACTTCAAATCACATATATCTGTGTGAATAAGTTCTAGAGGAGCGGTATTCCTTTCGACGGATCGAAAAGGAAGCTTGGTGAGTTTTGCCTCTACGCACACCTCACACTTATGTTGAGGGTTTACGTCGATAGACGGCAACAACTCCATCTTTACCAGCCTTTGAATAGACTTGTAGTTAACGTGTCCTAATCTATGATGCCATAAGTTAGAAGACTCAAGCAAATAAGAAGAAGGTTCAACTTTATTTCCTTGACGCAGTACAGACATGGCATTCACTTTGAAGAGGCCTTCACAGACGAAGCCTCTTCCCACAAATGTGCCATTTTTAGAGAGTACAAACTTATTGGATTCAAATACTAGCCTAAAACCAGCATTAACCAATAAAGGTCCAGAAATTAAATTTCTTCTAATCTCGGGACGTGCATCACTTCCTTCGAGTAAGTTCCTTCGGAAGTCATCTTCGGGACCACCTTTCCAACCCTGAAGACGTCGGAAGAAGCGTTGTTGCCCATGAACGCCTTTGTCGCCGACCGGAGTGTACGTGGAGAAGGCATCTTTGTTGGAACAGATGTGCCTAGTAGCACCTGTGTCCATCCACCACTGCATCGGATTCTCCACCAAGTTGGCTTCTAGCGCCACTGCAGAGAATTCCTCAATCATGTCATCCAGGAGCTTGTCCTTAACGACGTTTGCTTGAGCCTTGCCTTTAGACTTGGCTTTCTGCTGTTGCTCAGTCTTGAGCTTGCGGCATTCCTTGATCCTATGACCAGGTTTTCCACAGTGATGACAATTACCTCTGAACATCTCTGCTGCAGGGGCTTTGCCGTCTTTCTGGAACTTCCGCTTCTTGCTTGAGTTCCCTTTGGCCTCAGCCAGATTCGCCTTTGCCTCAGCAGGTTGTCTACCCTTTGGCAAGGTCTTCTTATTATCTTCCTGGATTTGCAGTTTGATAACTAGCTCTTCAAATGTCATCTCCTTTGTCTTGAGTTTCAAGTAACTCATAAACTCATTCCATGAAGAAGGTAACTTTTCAATCAGCGATGCAACCAAAAACTGCTCGTTTGGTTTCAGTCCTTCCAAATCCAGGTGATGTAAAATCATTTGGAATTCTCGGACTTGGGACATCACCGTCTTCTTATGTCCACCACTTGGAATTTTAGAAATTTCCCAACGATGAACTTCTTAGTACCCGCATCTTGTGTGTTGTACTTCTTTTGCAGTTTTTCCCACAGCTCTTTGGCAGTGCCAACAGTGCAATAGACCGTGTAGAGATGGTCTGCTAAGCAGTTCAGTACATAGTTCTTGCACATGAAATCGCTATGATTCCACGCATGACGAACCATCTTCATGCCGTTAACGACATGGATACCAAGGCCCCCTTCACCCGTTTCAGCAGCGAAGAGTCCATTTCATCTCCAGCTTGTGGAGGATCTTCCGTAAGGAACCGGGCCATGCCCATTACCGTTAAGTAGAACAACATCTTTTGCTGCCATCTCTTAAATTCTGATCCCATGAATTTTTCAGGGCGATCGTGGTGGTGTGAAGAAGAGGGTGGAGCTTCGCGATCGGGAAGACAAACGGCGTTATTCGCCTTGAAACGATAGCATCAGCAGCGATGAAGGCGGCGGTGTTGCTTGCCTTGAGCGATAGCGGCGATGTGCGGGGAAGGCAACAACGTTGCCTCGAGAGGAAAGCGAGCAGCGATGGCAACAACATCGGTCATATTTCCACCATGTTATAGCGAGTTTCAAGATAAACGAATATTGTCTTAAGTTGTTGGTTATTACAAAGGTTGCAGGAAACGGGAATTACTAGTAACTGCAAAGTAATTCAAGAACTGGAAATTACAATAGAACAACAAAACTGAAATTACAATTTTGTTGAAGAAGTAAAACTGGAAACTGTTTTGTTATTGCTCAGTCGAGTGTGACACTCTGTCCTTAAGACAATATTGCCCCGTATGTATCCTTTATACGTCCTGGACAATTCGTTTTCCAAGATAAAACAGCAATGGAACACTTGAGCAAAGGAAACTCAAGAGCTACCGTGAAGAATATTGAGTAACGAAATGATGCTTGAAAGTTGTAGGAAGAACTGTTTTTGCTTGTGTATTTTCGTGTAGTATATCTCTTGTATGTTAAGTGTGTCTCAACAATGGTGTAAGGGGTGTTTATATAGGTGAGGGAGGGGTTGTTTAACTGCCCCCATAACTGCCATTATTGGCCAAATAATGGCCATTATGGAGGTAGTAAAGCCACCAAAATAAATGGTGAAAGACCAACGGATTGGCCATTATAGGAGTAATTCATCCAAAATAAATGGCTGAATTGAGTGCTTGGCGTTTCTGTTCTCTTCTACCCAATTTTGACTCGCTGGAAACTTCAGGGACCAAACTGTACATCTGAAACTTCTGGGATCAAACTGTACTTCCCACGACCCACGACCCGTGACCCGAGAACCCGGAACCGGACGGGTGGCGGCACGCGTGTGGTCTTTCCTTGAACCGAAGCACATCTAGGTCCTCCCTCCTTTAAACACATGGGATACCCCGTGGGGTCCCAAACCCCAAACCAATTTCGAGTCTTATATACACAACAATTCTTTCTTCCTCTACCGATGAGGGAGAATTGAACACAACATCACACTTTCCATGCTTCAAACACCTCACTTCGTGGACCAATATCTCTTTCATTTCTCAATGAAATTTGACAATTTTTGGCCCTACGGTTATCTACGTACTTAGTAGATCATGCATGTGTGAAGAACCAGATTCTCCAACATACGTAACACTAGTGTTTAAGCCGTTAAAGTTGGTCGGTCGCAACTCCCGCCAAAGGCAAATTTCCAACAAAAATAATTGTACGTTTTGAGGAGACAAAGTGGATTTTTAGGAAGATCATCAGCGGACCAGCTGAGGTAGATGTCATTTCCATAGTTGGTATGCAAGGGCTTGGAAAAACTACTTTGGCTTACAGACTATATAATGATAAGTCTGTTGTTGATCATTTCGACATTCTTGCTTGGTGCACAGTTGACCATGAACGTAATGAGAAAAAGTTGTTGCAGAAAATTTTCAATCAAGTTATTGGTTTGAAAGAAAGATTCAGTGAGGATGACATAGATGATGATGTTGCTGATAAGCTATGGAAACAATTGTTTGGAAAGAGGTACCTTATCGTCCTGGATGACTTGTGGGATACTGCAACATGGGATGAGCTAACAAGACCTTTCCCCGAATTTCAGAAAATAAGCAGAGTTATTTTAACAAGTCGAAAGAAAGGAAGTGTCTTTGCATGGGAAATGCCATAGTGGTCCTCTTTATCTTTGATTGCTCACACTAGAGGAAAGTTGTGAGTTATTAGAGAAAAGGGTATTCGGAGAAGAACATTGCCCCCATGAACTAAAGGATGTTGGAGAAAAAATAGCCCGTAAGTGTAATGGGCTTCCTTTCGTACTTGATCTGATAGGTGGAGTCATTTCAAGGAAGGAAAAGAAAAAGGCTTTGTGGCTTGAAGTTCTGAATAATTTGAAATCCTTTATTTTTAAGGATGATGAAGAAGTGATGAAGGTTACACAATTAAGTTATGACCATTTATCAGATCACCTAAAGCAGTGCTTACTTTATCTTGCAAGCTATCCAAAGGATGAAGATATTGTAATTTCTGAACTGAAAGATTTATGGAGTGCCGAAGGACTTGTGGGACAGACAGAGATGGAGGTTTATGTGGATGAGTTAATTAGCAGTAGCTTGGTATTAGTTTCCATGAGAGAGGTGCATACCCCAGTTGCCAAATTCATGATCTTGTGCATGATTTTTGTTCTAGAAGATCTAGAAAGGAAAAGCTGTTTGACTTGACAAGTTCAAGTGCTCCGTCGTTGTCTTCTTCAGATCTGATGCCACGTGCAATGACCGTTCATTATGATCGACATTTCCCTCATTCGGCTGGAAACTTTGTCTTGTTCAATGCAGAAAAGGAAAATCCTTATGTTAAACACCTCCTCTCTTTGAAGGTATACATGGATGATAATGTAGGACATATGATGCACTATAACTGTCACCTTAGACACTTGAGGCTTCTTAAAAGGTTGGAGTTGCCGGATATAATGACAGATTCTTTACTGAATGAAATAGGCATGCTTGTTCATTTGAAGTTCTTAAACATTCAGACGGAGGCAAAAGCTCTCCCTCCATCATTTTCAAACCTCTGCAATGTAGAAACTCTGGTGGTGCAAAACCAGGAGGGATCATGCATGGTACTATCACCTATTATTTGGAGTCTTGCAAAGCTATGAGAAGTGCGAATGGAGTGTTGTTCTCTCTTTGATCCGGATATTAACGAACCAACTGTGTTGGAAGAGGATTTGAAGTTAGAAAATTTGAGAATATTATATCTGCTCTACCTTCATGGCTTAGAAGACACAGGGTATTTTCGAAAGGTTTCCTAATCTTCAAACCCTTAGATTCGTGATCAAACAACTACCGGATTGTTCAGCAGAGAAGATTTGTTTTCCAAGATTGGATGTCCTTAATGAGCTTGAAGAACCTCGCGTGTATGTTTCTTGTGATTCATTCAGTGACTATACACATGGCTTCCCTTCGAGCTTGAAGAAACTAGAGTTGAAAGGGCTCGCTCTGACATCCGATTCACTGTCAAGAATTGCGAGACTACCCAACCTTCAAAAGCTGCGTCTAGCATACACAATCATCTGGGGGGTGGGGGTGGGGGGGGGGGGGGAAGAATGGAACATGGAAGAAGTCACCTTCCAGAATGTCAAATCTCTAAAATTGGATGATGTGTCTTTTTCTGAATGGCAGGTTATTGCAAATGAATCTTTTCCCGTGCTCGAGGCATTACAAATACTAGATTGTACTGAGCTAATGGAGATCCCGGACAGTTTTGGGGATATTGCTTCATTAAGTTTATCTCAGTGTGGGGAAGCCCTCAGCTTGAAGAGTCGGCCCTCCAGATTAAGGAATATGTTGAAGAAATGAAGGGAGAAGACAAGCTTGAGGTACAATGCTACAGTGGAGTTTGCGGCGAAATGGAGTCATTTTAGGTCCTTATCTCCAGGTATTTTCTGTGAGTATCTTAACATCTTTCCTACATTAAGTTCCTTTTCAGTACGTATATCTTTTTCTAATTACTTTAACATGTATAATCTTCTTTGCCGTGAGCTCGTATAAAGGTTGGCACATGATTTACTTTGTCCAGAACATTAAGCTTCAGATGCTCGATCTATCCTAACACTTTATGTCTTCTTCAAGCTGTTTCATTCATTTCCTTGATTCCATTGTGGTTAAGCATTGAATTATTCATTTCTAGCCATCGAGTTGGACAGATTCACTAGCCTAAATTGGAATTGGTGCGCATATAATGGTAGTCTGTAGAAGTTTTAACACTTATTGATTGAGGATCAGTAAGTGTAAAACTGAAATAGAAAGTTCTTGAATTCAACTTGCTTAGTAGAAAATAGTGGTTCTGCAAACTATTCCCTACTCTGGTATTGTGACCATTTAAACCATCTTTTGTGAAATTTGTCTCAATGTTTTTAGATCTACCTCACAAGGTAGGGGTAAAGTCAGCATATACTCTACCCTCCCCAGATCCCACTTGTGGGATTACACTGGGTATGTTGTTATTGTTCTCGTGCACAACATCTTCATTGAATGAGCCGAAGACTATTTTCAAGAAAATTATGAATCTGATTGCTGTTCAAGTATACTCAATGACTCAATATAATGCTATATATACATGCTCTTACTTCAATTAACAAAGAAATTTAGTGCAGTCACTAGCCCAGAAACAGGACAGCAAAATGGACAACTTTAATTTTCCTTCATGTAATTGCTGTGCATATTCTGTTAAGTGGATGTGGAAAACTAACCAAGTACTATTGCTTGGAGCAGGAACTTGGTTACTGGAACTCAAGTACAAGGCAAACTAAGAGCAGCACTCATTTTTATTTTTTTTTTGGGTTTTGCGCCCGGTGTCCGATACCTACATTGGGACCGACTAATTCTGAATGTGCGCCCGAAAGTCCTACAAGGGTAAAATGCTCCCTAACAAAGGCTAGTTCATACCCAAAGGCTTGAACCCGCGACCTCTGGTTAAGGATTAAGGAGTGTTAAGAGTCCCACATCGGATATAGAATGGGAACATGGATTCCTTATATGGACTTGGACAATTCTCATCCTACAAGCTAGCTTTTGGGATTGATTAGATCCAAAATCCATTATTTACATGTTATCAGAGTCAGACTCATTCCAATTCTTTGTTCACCAATGTTGGGCCTCCAAATTATATTATCTACACTCCAGTTAACAAGGTCTGGGCGTACGGAGAGTGTTAAGAGTCTCACATCGAATATGGAATGAGAACATACTCATTATATGGACTTGGACAATCATCACCTTACAAGCTAACTTTTGAGGTTGAGTTAGGCCCAAGATCCATTCTTTACATGGTATCAGAGCCAAACTCATTGCAATTCTTTGTTCACTGATGTTGGCCCCCAAATTATATTATTCACGCTCCCGTTAATAAGATCTAGACGTGCGGGGAGTGTTAAGAGTCTCACATCGGAAAGTTGCGGCAGAAGTAATTTAGGGTTTAGGTATTGGCTCTGATACAATGTAAAGAATGATCTTGGGCCTAACTCAACCCCAAAAGCTAGCTTGTAGGGTGATGATTGTCCAAGTTCCATATAATGAGTACATGTTCCCATTCATATTCGATGTGGGACTCTTAATAAAGAGTACTATTTTAACTGATAAAAATAATTCTTGCAATAGGACCTTTAAAGAACGATACTGCAAGAATTATTAGTACTGGTTTTAGGGGAAAATTGTAATGAAACAGCTTGAAGTTTCAGTTCTTTATTCATTCTAATTGAATTCTGAACTATTCAGGTATCAAAACATGCAATTCACAGAAATTACATCAGCACAAACGCATTATTCTTCTCTATTAGGAATAATATTGTTTCCAAATGGAAAACCCCTACCAAGAGATGTTGGGTAACACCAACATCTCTTCCAATGACGAGGCTCAGGTGATGGGCCAAGGATGGCCCGGGTTGGAATCATGGTCGAACATGACACTTGCTTGATAGGTTCGGTTAAGAAATAAAGTTGCACCCTTTGTATGAGCTATAACTTTTAGCATGTTGGTAAGCACAATTACAGTTGTTTATACATAAAGCAATATTAGTTGAACGAGGAAATGCTTCATCGAACCATGTTAACAAGTCATAAAAAGACTATAGTATATCATTAGTTGTCCTAGTTCTTGAACCATTTACAAAATTCCATTAAGCATTAACCTTAGAAAGTAATTTGAGCCTAACTCAACCCAAAAGCTAGCTTGTAGGGTGAGGATTGTCCAAGTCCATATAAGAAGTCCATGTTCCCATTCCATATCCGATGTGAGACTCTTAATAAGGAGTACTATTTTAACTGATAAAAATAATTCTTGCAATAGGACCTTTAAAGAACGATACTGCAAGGTTTTAGGGGAAAATTGTAATGAAACAGCTTGAAGTTTCAGTTCTTTATTCATTCTAATTGAATTTTGAACTATTCAGGTGGCATAACATGCAATTCACAGAAATTACATCAGCACAAACGCATTATTCTTCTCTATTAGGAATAATATTGTTTCCAAATGGAAAACCCCTACCAAGAGAAGTTGGGTAACACCAACATCTCTTCCAATGACGAGGCTCAGGTGATGGGCCAAGGATGGCCCGGGTTGGAATCATGGTCGAACATGACACTTGCTTGATAGGTTCGGTTAAGAAATAAAGTTGCACCCTTTGTATCAGCTATAGCTTTTGGCATGTTGGTAAGCACAATTACAGTTGTTTATACATAAAGCAACTTTAGTTGAACGAGGAAATGCTTCATCGAACCATGTTAACAAGTCATAAAAAGACTATAATATATCATTAGTTGTCTTAGTTCTTGAACCATTTACAAAATTCCATTAAGCATTAACCTTAGAAAGTAATTTGAACATAAAACTTGAATTCCTAGGATCCCAATATAGCCCAATTTCATCATCAACGCCCAATCCACGATCATTGAACAATTCCATGCACGATAGAGAATAGTCGTCATTATACAACTTCCTAAAGCAAACACGTCCACCTTCATATTTCTTAGGGTCATTCTCCTCAGTTACATCCCACACGTTAACACAAATTCCATACCCATTCACCAAACTTTTGGCCTCGTCCAACTTCCAGTATCGAAGAATGTACTCGAACGTCTCGAAAAATGGAATCACCAGCTTTCCAAGAACGACCTCGTCATGGGTAATCTTTTTCTTGATCTGCCACGGATTTTCCAGGTCAATTTTCGGGGCAGGGTATATGTCCCGTATCTCTATTAGTTCTCGAGTCGCTACCCATGGAGTGTTGTTAGCTTCACACGCTTCTTCTTCAGCTTTTGATGGGAAGAAATTGTAAAAGAATGTCTTCTTCATCGTAACCAAAGGCTTTTTTTCAGCCATTGACTAAATTTGGGAGAGAATTTGAGCGGGAAAGAAAGAAAAAATATTACTTTATGTTAGAACTGATTTCTAAATTATATTAATGGTTCCTATTATAATAGTACTAGGATTTAGAAAATCTATTCTAAGATTATATAAATCCTATTCAGATATGAATTAAAGAAAATTACCAAATACTAAATCCTAAACAAATGTGGTTTCCTTCTAATCTATTTATAGGTTATTTCATCAAACATCACGTAATTAGCATATGTTAAACTTATTAAGCTGAAAATTCATATCGAACCAAAAAAATCGAGTTAAAATCCTATAAAAACAGTTGCCTTTAATATAATTTGACTTGACTTGCTTTGGCGTTAAACTAAAATGATTAAAAATATTTGATTCAGTTTGGTATTAACCAAAAAAAAAAAAAGGATAAAACAACTTGAAAAAAGTTTAGGAAGTAATATTAGCGGTGGAGTCAAGACTATACTATATACAGTGATACAGCAGATTCAAAAGAGGACAAATGACGTTTTTATCCCTGAGTTATCACATTATTTCAGTTTTGATCCTTGTGTCATGTGAGTCTAACATATTAAACCGTCGATTACTTTGAATGTGTGATTTTACTTCTTAAGCTAACAGATGTTAAATAATTAATATAATTAGTGTTTAAAAAATATAGTATTATAAAAGATAAAGAAACAAGAAAATAGGAAGAAAAAAAAGCAGAAAGGAAGACCCAAATTAATTTTCTTTAGCAGAATTATAAAGTTATTCTTATAAAGTTATTTTTATCTTATTGACACTGATTTTTCGATAAAAAGATTCAATTAAACCTCTTGAATAAATTTGCCCTTGAGTAATAGGACCGACATTGCAAAGTTTAGGTTTATAAGTGAAATTTTCGGAGAAGTTCAAACTTCCAATTCGATCTTACTTGCCATTAGTAGAGGTGTTCATGAAAATTTGAAAAGTCGAACCAAACTGCAATTGTTTTAAATCTTTTTTGGGTTTGATTTACTCTTGGTTGTTAATTTTATAACGCAATAAAATTTGGTTTCATTTTAACTAGCATAAAAGAATCAGAATATATATATATATATATATATATATATGTGTGTGTGTGTGTGTGTGTGTGTGTGTGAGCGCGTGTCTACCAAACTCCACTTCCTTTTACAATTGATCTTAATATAAAAGAAAAATGACCCTAACATTTTAAATTGATATAAACTAATTTGAAATTTGCTCTGTCTTGTCGGTTGTCTAAGGCCGCTTATATATGCTTCTTCCTGTCCATCAAGATGTCTTTTCTTCTATCGTGTCGATAAGGTTTTATCTGCACTCTGAACTTTTTATTGGTGCTTCCATGTACTCTTTTTTGAACTTCCACCCTGTGGCATGACATGTACTTCTTTGTCGCAAGATCAAAATTCAAAGGAATTGACGGGGGCTTGCACAAGCGTGGAGCATGTGGTTTAATTCGATACAACGTGCAAAAACTTATCAGCCCTTGACATATGAACAAGAAAACCTATCCTTAACGGGATGATATATGTCTTCATATAAAAATTCTAAAATTTTACGGTACATATTAATCATTTACCTTCTTGGTTTGTAGTCTTGTTTGTCAGATGATATTAATCTCCCTTGGGGAGTCTTTCATTAATATCAAAGTATATATAGAGTACAATATTCACCCCTTACACAATAGGAATCCTAAGCCTATACAAAAGAGGAATCATAGTCTTACCATAATTATATTTATACAATATATGGAAATATTCTAATTATGGGTAGGAAATATATTGTTTCCTATATTTACACGTTTACACACCCCCTCAGTCGGAGCGGGAGGAGGCGGGACGCTGAGACTGGATCTGAAATCAAGAAATAACTATCTGGGAAGTCCTTTGGTAAATATGTCTGCATACTGATAGGATGATGGAACATGTAATACTCTGACATGGCCTAACGCAACTTTCTCACGAACGAAGTGTAGGTCTATCTCAATATGCTTGGTTCACGATGTTGAAGCGGATTATAAGAAAGATAGATGACAGAGATGTTATCACAATACACAATAGATGTCTGACGCAAAGGACACTGAAGTTCTAACAGTAAATTTCTGAGCCAACAAATCTCAGCTACTACATTTGTAACGCCTCCGTACTCGGCCTCGGTGCATCGGAGCGAGATAGGGTAGCTTTGTCGCTCGCGGACCAAGAAATCGATTATCCCCTAAGAAAACACAAAAGCCGGAGGTGGAGCGTCGCGTGTCCGGACACCCCGCCCAATTTGCATCCGTATATGAAAGCAACTCCGTCGGTGTAGAGGGATATATGTGCAAACCATAATCAAGAGTGCCCTTAATGTATCGAATGATACGCTTAAGAGCAGTGAAATGAGACTCCACGGGGGCATGCATAAATAAGCACACCGCCGAACAACATAAGCTATGTCGGCCCGGTGAATGTGAGATATCGAAGTGCACTGCAAGGCTCCTATACGAGTAGGATCGAGCGGAGCATCATCCATAGACCGAGCTTAGATTTGGAATCAAGCGGAGTAGGCACCCTTGCTTTGCGGTTCGCCATCTTAGCCCCGTACACAATCTCTTCTCGCATACTTACGCCGACACAAGAACATATGATTGGCGGTCCCGGTCACCGATATCCCCAAAAGTAACTCGGCTTCCCCAAATCGGTCATTGCAAATTCGGACTTGAGCAAGACAATAATCTCATTTTTCAATCGTCGGAGGAGGCAAGTAAGAACAATATCATCCACGTAAAGTAATAAGTAAGCAAGTGCTACTACCTCGATGAAAAATGAAAAGTGATGTATCACTCTTGCTGCATACAAACCCAATCTGCAAGATATACCTGGCAAAACGATCATACCACGCATGGGGGGCCTGCTTCAGGCCATATAGTGACTTACGGAGACGGCACACATAGTGAGGAACTACTGGATGGGTGAACCCTGGTGGCTGATGCATATAGACTGTCTTTCGCAGATCCCCATGTAAGAATGCATTCTTCACGTCAAGCTGATGGATCGGCCAATGTTTGCCCGTGGCTATGCTCAAAACTATGCGGATGGTAGCCGGTTTGACAATCGGGCTGAAGGTCTCACCACAATCAATGCCCTCCTGCTGATTTGTGCCATTAGCCACAAGACGTGCCTTATACCTCTCAAGATCCCCATTGTCTCTGAACTTGTGACGAAATAGCCACATACAACGAATGACATTCACCCCTCAGGTCTAGGTACTAGATCCCACGTGCGTTGTTTAGTTAAAGCATTGAATTTCTCATACATAGCCGCATTTCAATTAGGGTCTTGTTTGGCTAATTTTGGGTTCTTTGGAAGTGGAGAGATGGTTTGGGCAGACAAGTTGAAATGGACTTTGGGTTTGAAGATTCCATGCTTTGAACGAGTTTCCATTGGATGGGTAGGGACAGTGGGTGGCAGAGTGGTGTCTGAGACGGGGGGTAAAGTCGGATAAAGAGAAGGTGGGGGCAAAGCCGTCGGAGGCGCCGCGGCTCCTGGATCGAGAGTCATCGCGGCTCCTGGATTGAGAGTCGCGGCGCTAGAAGGTTGACAGGCTTCTCTGAAGTTTGGGCGCCGCGGCGCTGTCGATGGTGTTTCAAAAGATTGCTCTCTGGAAATCATGCGCCGCGGCGCCTCCCCTCGAGGCCGCGGCTCTGACGACGGAACAGAGGACGTGAGTTGTTCGATTATGAGGGAAGAGATGGCAGACTCGTCAAGAAATGAGTAGTCCTGTTTTTGGAATTTTGTAAGATTCGAAAACGGGAATGTGGTCTCGTCGAATGTGACGTGATGAGATATATGGATCTGACGAGTCGACAAGTCATAGCATAGATAGCCCCTATGGTTCGGCGTGAATCCTAGAAAGACACATGGAGTGGACCTAGGAGCGAGCTTGTGAGGGGCGGTGGAGCTAAGGTTGGGATAGCACAGACAACCAAAAATCCGTAGATGATCATAAGAGGGGATTCTATGGTAGAGGATTTCGGTAGGGGTCATATTGTGAAGAGTGCTAGTAGGGAGAATATTTAGAGTGTATTCTGATATTTTAGCAGCATAGACCCAGAAGGGTGGAGGGAGGGAGGCATGAATCAATAGGGTGCGAATCATATTGTTAATGGTGCGGATGATTCTTTCAGCTTTACCATTTTGTGGTGAGGTGTGAGGGCAGGAGAAGCGAAAGACCATGCCATTATTGGTACAAAAGCGGTGAAACATAGAGTTATTGAATTCACGACCATTATCGCACTGAAATGATTTTATGCCTTTTCCAAATTGTGTTTGAATGAACTTGCGAAACTCAAGAAATTTGACAAACACTTTCGATTTAAATTTAAGAGGGTATAACCAAACGTAGTGTAAAAAATCATCAAGCAACACAAGATAGTATTTATGACCGAGAGAACTAGAGATATGAGATATCCATAAATCGGCATGTATGATATCAAAAGGAGCAAATGTAACACTAGTAGATGATTTAAACGAAATACGAATATGTTTGCCTAAAGAGCAAGAAACACAATTTTGGGCAAGTTTCCCATTACAAGCAATGAAATTGTTGCCTCTAAGAAAATTAAAAACTGGGGCTCCTAGATGACCAAGCCTATTATGCCAAGTTGAAGAAGAAACAACCGCTAGAGTGACGGGAGAGCAAGATCTGGCAGCGGAGGTGGAAGTGAATGGATAGAGATCCCCCGTGCTATTGCATCTCGTAAGAGGTGTCCCCGTATGAAGATCCTTCACAGTAAAACCAAAAAGGTCAAAATCCACGGAGACAGAATTATTACGAGTAAATTGGCGGACAAATATGAGGTTTTTAATCATGTGTGGGGCATATAGGGTGGTTTTGAGCGAGAAGGGTGGATGAGGAGGTTGTGTGTATGAGGTACCATAACCCTTAACTGGAATGCGTTGTCCTCTACCAACTGTAACATATTGATGATGCTTTAACCGAAATAGTTTAGGAATAGTACCTGTAGACTGGGTGACGTGAGATGTGGGCGCCTGATTCCATGTACCAAGTATTGTCAGGTTATTGCATAGAGAGGGTGCTGAACGCCTGACCCAACTCAGTGGGTGTCATGCCGGATGAGGGTTGCGAGATTTGACCTTGCATGAAGTGGGCCTGCTGTGGGGCTGGAGCGGAGCCTAACAAACCGGGGTAAGAATACGGATTGTATGGCTGCTGGTACTGGAACGGACTTGGCGCCGCGGCTCGCATTGGGCGCCGCGCGCTCGTAGACGAAGCCGCCGAGGAGCCGCGGCCCGGTTGTTCTACGATCTCTGTTGTTGTTCTTCTTCGTTGGTTCGTGGACCGCGACCCTTGCCACGACCACGGCCTCCTCTACCGCCGCGGCCTTTTCCACCCTTGTCGCCGCGGCCCTGCCGCTGTTGGGAGTTGTCTGGTGACGTCTGATCTTGGGGTTGCGTGTCGACAGCTAACACCTGCTGGGTGTGCTCATCCTGCTTAGCACGACGGGTTTATTCGAGCAACAATTATGAACGAGCTTTGTTAAAACTCGGTAGAGGATCTGCCTGTTGAATAATGGTGGCCAAAGTATCATATTCGCCCTTAGTAAGGCCAGAAATCATTTGTAGCACCATTTTATCGTCAGTGACAGGCGTGCCGATGTTGGAGAGTTGATCCGCTAGAAGTTTAAGCTGCTTGTAGTACTCAGAGACATTGGAGAACTTTTCAAGACGTGTTTTGTTGAATTGTTCTTCCAAATACACGGCACGAGTGTGCTTGTTGTCCTGAAAAATTTCCTCAAAACGGTTCCACAAGTCAAGGGCTGTGGAGTCAGATTTCATGATAGTAAGGAGCAAATCCTGAGAGATACTACCATATATCCATTGTTTAATGCCGGCGTCGAGACGATGCCAGATAGAATCATCAACCTCCGTAGGGCGCATAATAGTGTCATCAATATGGTCAAACACGTTATAGAGACATGCATGATTGCGAAAAAGTTCAACCCAGGGAGAATACTGGTTGTTTTCTTGATCAAGAATAATGGAAATATGGTTCTTGATGTTTGAAACAGGAAGGGCGGGATGAAACGGGGGTGATGACTTTGTGGTGGGATTTGTGGAGGTAGAGGCGTCAGAAAGTGTGGAAGAATCAGGGATAGCCATTTAGAGAAGAGAAGAAAGAAAGAACAAAATCCGAAAAACAAGAAGAAAATGCGGGAGGGCGCGGCGTAGAGAGAGAAATGGCGGGCTGTGGAAGAGAAAGGTTTTTAGGGTTTTGTTTATTTGGCTCTTGATACCATGTCAGATGATATTAATCTCCCTTGGGGAGTCTTTCATTAATATCAAGGTATATATAGAGTACAATATTCATCCCTTATACAATAGAAATCTTAAGCCTATACAAAAGAGGAATCCTAGTCTTACCATAATTATATTTACACAATATATGAAAATATTCTAATTATGGGTAGGGAATATATTGTTACCTATATTTACACGTTTACATTGTTCTTTGCATTTACATTCTAGTTTGATTGTAGTCTTTATTTTGATAAGTTCAAGAATTTATTTCATGTTAAAAATAACTTGTCTTTAATTGAATTTTATATTATATTATTCTTCACTATTTAATTTAATTTCACCTCACCCAGGATTAAAGGTAAATTCTACAGAGTGGTGGTTAGGCCAACACTATTGTATGAGGCAGAGTGTTGGTCAGTTAAGAGTCCTCACATTCAAAAGATGAATGTAGCGGAGATGAGGATGCTCATATGGATGTGTGGGCATACTAGGAGGGATATTATTAAGAACGAAGTTATACGAAAGAAGGTGAGAGTGGCCTCAGTGACGGATAAGATGAGGAAAACGAGGTTGAGATGGTTCGGACATGTGAAGAGGAGGCGCGAGGATGCGCCAATGAGGAGGTGTGAGAGGGTGACTATAGCAGGAGTAAGGAGAGGCAGAGGTAGGCCGAAAAAGAACTGGGGGAGGTGATTAGACACGACATGATACAACTCCAGTTGATCGAGGACATGATCTTAGATATGAAGGTGTAGAGGTCGATGATTAGGGTTGATGGTTAGTAGATAACATAGGGTTATCGTACTTGTAGTCGTATGATATAGGTAGTCGAATAGTTTTTTGGCTAATGTGTATTGATATCTGTTACTATACTTGTTTTGAACATTTGATATTTTATTGTCCTTCTTCCTTCCTATATTTATGTATTTTGTACATTTCTTTTGAGCCCAAGATGGTCTATCGGAAACAACATCTCTATCCTGTAAAGGTAGATATAAGGTCTGCGTACATCTTACCCTCCCAAGATCTCACTTGTGGGATTACACTGATATATTGTTATTGTTGTTGTTGTATTTAATTTAATTTCACCAAAATATCTTTATTATGTATAGACTTCTTAAAAAGTAATTGCCTTGGTAGTATTATGTTGGAATACAGTTGTCGGAATATGTGTGTGGCAATATATGTTACATATTTAAGAAAAAAAAAAAAACAAGAATTGGCAGATAAAAAATCGATTATTTATTTTTGTTTGGTTCTAATATTTTAAAAAACGTTTTAATTGGTTTGATAATTTTAAAGAAAAAATCAACTCAAATCGAACCGTTAAAACCACTAAGCTACTAACATAATCTTAATTTTCATACTAACTACTATTAAGATGCAGCAGTTTCATATAAAGCTGTCAAAATGGATTTGACCCATGAGACCAACCCAACCTTAAGATTGGATTTAACCCATGAGACCAATCCAACATTCTTTAGATAAGATTGGATTAAGATTTTTTGAGCCCATTCAGAATCGAGCCTATGAAAGTCACTGCCAGTACCTGATACGGTACTTTTAGAAATAAAAGGATTAATGATCTAAAAGAATTTGACAAAATACTTTGGGATTATAAAGTAGTATTAATTTACTGGTTTCGTACAGACAGATATACGAGTGAATTAATGTTTATAGTGTAGTAGTATTTATTCAAATTTTGTTTTTTTAAACACTGAATTCTAAATTTATTATTATACAAATTCAATTAAGTTTATAAGATAAAATATAAAATTTAGGTCCAAAAGCTATCAGAGGAACTCATAGCCGGAAGCCCGAAACTAAGCATCCGTCTTTACTTTTTCTATTCATTATTTAGCTCATTTTGACCCAATGTATTTTAACCCAAGTAATTTTTGGATGGACTAAATAAAAAAATAATTCATAAATAGCTATAGTTTAGAGCGTAATTATGAAATGTAGATATCTACAATTATTGTATTGTATCTAGCGGAAGAGGTATATCGGACATATATTAGTTGTGTCAACGAACTGTGTTAACTCAGCTATATCGTGCAGGTATCAACTCAGCTATATCGATGGGTATTAATTGTATCAATATATATTGTATCATCTGAAATCGCGCGAAAGTATATCAATACATACTGTATCAGTGTTGATAGCTATGTTTTATAAATACGGTAGCAATGTTTCATTTTTTTAAACTTATAACTACGTTTAGTAAATACGTATGAATATTTGTCACTCATCGCTTAATTTTCCATTAATAATCTGACAATTTATTGTTCAATACCGTCTACTTTTTAAGGTCATTTGTTTTTATTATAAATTATCTTTTATTAATTCAGTCTACGTTATCTACTCAATTTCAGTCTAATTCTTCATTTGATATTCCTATTTCGTACAAATATTTATGACTTGTCTTAAACAATAAATATTCTTTTTTTAAATTTCATACACACTCAAATATCGCCACATGAACAGGTGCGGACGGAGTAAATAACACTCACATCCTTGGTGAGTATGTAATTTTGGACCTGCCGTCCTCAACTTATTGATGATATTGTATTGAAAATTGAAACCATATAAACATCAATGATGGTTCCTTCGATTTTTTGTTCCCCAAATTTATGAATTTCAAATTTTACTGCCATGCCTTAGATTTGATTTCGCGGAAGATCTTTGCTTTGTACCACCAATGCCGCAAAAAAATACTTAATGATTTAAATTATATATATTGATAGTGAAAAAAAATTATAAAGCGAATAGGTAAAAAATTTCCTAAGCTATTATACTGCGAGTTTTATATCTAATCTAGTGGGTGTTCCTGTTACCTTCTAAACTATAACTCCCTTTTGATTAAAAAGACCCCATGTTGAATATGTGACAAAATGTTTGGAATAACTTGTTACATGTGGGAGATGAAAAAAATATTAAAAATGAATTCATCCAGCACAATAAGTTCATGGTAGTTCAAAAGAGTTCTATAAACATTCAATAGTTTATGTATGAAAGTATGAAACTCGCAAAACATTAATAATTTAGGGAGAATTTTAACCTATTCACTAAAAAAATCACGCGTACTTCCACTTGGAACTCTTTGGAGAAGCTTTTGAAACGTGATATTAACGTAACATGTCGTATTCTTCAAGAGGGTAATTTAATAACTTCATGGTATGTAGTTGAGGGGAGTTCGTCGAACACTCAATAGTTGAGGTAGAATCACAACACGTTTATAGTTTAGGCGATTTTTAACTTAGTCACTTTTTTTATATTATCAGTGAATTTAAATATATAATAACATGTTGATTACTATTTTATCAGATTATCAGTTAATGCTTTATCTCGGTTAATAACACTTTTGGTCCTTTAATGAATAATTAATTCTTAATTTAGTTCTTGTGCTATATGACTAAATACAATTAACCTTTAATTAATTGAAATGTACACTTTTGAATCATACTTGTAATATTCACAAATTTATTACTAAATATTCCACCACTTAATTATTCATGTGATATGTTAAGCTTGTACTATTACTCTATACAGTAATAAAGTTTTAAAAGCAATCCAAATATAACACAGTTCCTATATAAAGGGACCAAATCATACATTTTAATTAATTGAAGATTAAATATACTAAATTATATATTATAAGGACCAAAATTAAAATTTACCTATAACTGAGAGATCAAAAGTGTCATTATCTCAAAATATTATATATGTAAAACTTTTAAGCTTATCACAAATTATAAGTTACATACTCTATCTTTGCGGTAGATCTATCACTCCTATACTTGTATGAATTACAATTATTACCACACTATCTTGTACATTGATTTAGAAATCTTACATTCGCCTTTTTCGAGGATATCTAGGTTGTGGAATCAAAGAATTTTTTATTTTGTGATTATTCATATCATTCGATAGTTTAAATCGTGATTATTACAGATCTACCCCACAAAAAAAACATTGCAAGTTATCTAAACTAATACTTTCAATGAAATACTACATTAATTTTTTTCATTGAAGTAAAAATCTTTAATCCATCTCTATTTGTACAATGTGGACCTTTAAGTTGGTAAAACCCAATAAAAATCAGAAAAATAAATGAATTTACCAGAAAAGGAATCTTGATGATAATGAGTAGGGGAACATATAATTGAAAGACTGACGAAGACATTCATTCTTTGTGATATGCTGCATCGAGTAGAGAATCTAAATTATTTATGTTAGAATTTATATCCTTTAAATGGGGGGTCCTTTACAAACACTAGAATACAACGAATCTGCAATTCAATTTTGTTATTTATTGATTTTATCATTATTGTTTTTTATAACTCTTCACATCCAAACAAATCATATGTTTTTCAGATCTAAGACACACATTATTATTGCACCTGCAGCAACTTGGTCCTTCACTTTACATCTCTACCATCTTTTTTTTTTTAAAAAAATGCTTGGTTTGAAACCACGAGGTCATGTTTGGATTTTGAAAAACAAAATTTGTACTACTACTTACCATACTTTTCATCTTTTATAATTAAATATTTTGACACACCCTTTAAGAAAATCGTTTCATAACATATTATTTAGAAGCGGAGCCATCTTAGGACTATTAAGAAAACGGGAATGTCCATCTTCTCGTCGGAACACGGTCGGAAATATTTTACTCTGATGAAAATTCATCGAAAACGTTTTCAATAAGTCAATTTCTGACGGGCTATGTCGGAAACTTCAATTAAATGAGTTTTTGTCTTTCGAATGCCCAACTGATTAATTAATTCATTATAACGTACTCTATTTTTTTGACAAATAAACTAGCAGTTGTTGATGTTTTTTCAAAATTTTCTTCAAACCTCTCTGAGATAATACTTGGGATTTTATTTTATTTTTTAAAATTAAAAATAGTTACTAATTCATGATCCGACATATATGTATACAAAATGAAAATTTAGCTTCATTCTCGATTCTACACGTATTTAATGAAAACCTTCATTTGTTTCTCTAGCTTCTTTTTAATAGCGACCTTGAGTGACACCGTTTGATCGATTTTTTTACAAAACACATAATAAATGGCACAAACTGACACTATGTACTTCCTAGTCCAACTAATCAGACGCATAACTAGCTAATTGTGTGTTTGGGGTTCTAGTCTTTGGCTTAGACATGTGTGTTTTAAATTTTTTTAGCCTCATTTGTTAATACAAAAAAATTAAGTTTGAAAAGATCTAGAGTTTACCTTCGATACCCTAATAATATATCTAAAACATTATGTGCAAAAACTTTTCTCTAGATGATATGAGTTTGTGACATCAACTTATTTGTCTCAAAAATAGTTGAAGTATCATGTTCTTTTGTTTGGTTCCAAAGAGCTAACTAGGGACAATTGTTATATGTATGTTGTTCGTTAATTTGACACTTAATTAATTAATTTCCTCCACCTATGTATACTTGAATAAGTCAAGTCGTTGTCAAGGCTGAATTTATGAAAATGAAACTCATGATGAAAATTGACAAAACCTTCTACTTGTCTAATTAATTCGTGCATAATTGAGCACTTATTTATGATATATAAGTAATAGTTGTGTTACGTACACGTAATGCATCACCATTTAGTACAAGCCAATATAAGATTGAAAGAGTAACATGTATACTCGAAATGCACTACCATGCCCCCTAACTTTTTTAACAAAAATATTTTTATTACCTAGGAGGTAGGATAAGGGAAAATGGGGAGGGGTTACAATGTGGGGATTTGAACCCTCACCAACAAGGTGAAAGTTTAGGTAGTCAACCAACTGAGCTACTAGATCCCTACTATCCTAACTTTCAAAATCAATAGTTCAGAAAAAAAATTATATTCTCGAAAATTCTAGTGCTAATAATTCTGGATGATCTACCAAACTAATAAGAATCGATTCATCACTCAAATTAAGTTATCTAAAAGAAAAAAAAGGGAAATTTTATTTAGATAGCCATGTAAGATGAATTATCACGATCTAAGTTTATGGCATATATATTGTCTACTTTGACCAGCATGCCTAATGGATTTGGCCCTTCGGCTAGGTCATCATTGAGCCTAAAAGCGCACGTATTATGTGAACTTAAGCTACATCTTATGAAGCCTTTCACTTAATTCTTCTATTTCGATGTGTGATTCGCCTATGTGCACTTCATCTTTACAAGCTTACTCCTAGAAGTTTGTCAGTCCTGCTTGAGCCGCTCTCATCAGTCCGCCTCTAGTAACGACATCAAAAGAACTTACAAGCATCAGGTATTTTAACGACAATAAATACAAGATATATGTCTTGAATATTAAATTTTTTCATTAATGATACTAAGTGATATGTACTTTTACTTTAATACTTGACATCTAAAGTTATATTTTAAATCTAATGTAAACATAAAAACCGTGTGTTATGTAACATGTGATAGCTAGTAATTTTACTACTATTTTTATCAGAATACTAACCTATATATATCACAAAAATTTACTTATAATTATTTTATACTGATCTAATTCAATATATTTTTTCACCCCATAAAAACTATCACGTGACATTTTATCGTAGACAAATTATGAAACCAATAAAGTAGAAGACTCATTTCACCAAGTTTGCACAAAACAATCATTTCCCTTTGGCTTTTTTGAATTAGTGATCTTCCAACCATCAGAAAAGGATCACTTACACTTGAAAAGATGTTTTGTCCTTCTATATCAAAAAATCTCTCGGGAATTTTCACTGATAGGATATCATACAAGAATGTAGGTAAAAGCTTCTCTGTACTTAATATTTGTATATATTTAATAATTATATAAGAATTAATTAATTAATGTATATTTTATCTTAATTTATGATTTAATTATAATTGATTAATATGATTTATAATAAATTTCAGGTGCGGATATATTTTTATTAAAAAATATGTGTGCTACTTAAAAAAGAAAAAAGAATAACGAGAGAAGTTTTGAATTTAAATTATATACATCAATAGTGTAATATATATTTTTTATTATCAATGTAGTTAATTATAGCATATTAATCTATTTTTTTTGTGTGTTATCAATTAATGTTGATTATAAAGTTTTGTTGTAATTATTTTATGAGTTTAAGTCCTACACACTAATGATATAAAATAATTTACATAGTAGAACGTTTAAAGGTTAATTGATATTTTTGGTATTTACTAACACTGATAGAATAACATCTAGAATAAATGATAACTAACATGTTAAATACGATAATGATGTAAAAAATTATCACATTGTCAGTATATATAATTTCATTAGTTTCTTCAATATAGTTTAAGTTCTATGCACGAATAGTGTTAGAAAATTTACACAATTAAATTGCTTATAAAGCAATTATAGTTAATTATATCTAATAACACAGATTGAATAGTTGTTTGTTAAGGGCAAACCCCTTCTTTGTTTTCATTATTGCCTTCTTTTTTATCTCCTTTCTGTAATAAAGGCACGGTTTATGTCCTCCTCTCATTTATAACTTTGTTTTGGTAGAATTGACACGATAGGGGTCTAAGACAAACCCCCATCACAGGGGCTGGGGTGAAAGGCTTAATTTTTTCTAAGAAAATAGTGATTGAATAATAATAGAATAAATGGTAACATGCTATAACAAATTAAGAGCATGTTCGGGCCAGCTCATTAAAAGTAGCTAATAAACATTAAATGTTGTAAAACATTTTAGGTGCTAAAGTTAATTTTATAAATTCATTTACGTGTTTGAATAAAAGTGCTAAAGACCTGAATTAAGTTAATACTAAGTTATTGATCGATATATTTGACAAAAATGTATTGATAAATGTCTTTCTGTTTAAATTAATAAATTATGCTTAAATTTTCTCCTTAAAAATATTTTTAAAAGATAAACGACAGAAATATTATGAAGAGATAATTAAAAGTTATGATTTTAAGGTAAAATATTTCAGAGATTATAAAAGATAGTTAGGATAAAATGGTGAAGTTTGGTCAAACAAAAAGTGGTTATAAATAGTAAAACCATAATTTAGTCCCAATTGACTTATAAGTACTTTTAAGATTTAACAATAAGAAAATTCTTATAAACTAATTTAACCAGCTTATAAGCATAGCTAAACGTTCTTTGGATGAAGACATTTTTTTTTTTAAATAGAAAAAAATAATATGGAACCGTACTATATATTGGTTTAAATCGTTCTCCTTATCTATCAGATTACAAAAAGCGAAAAGCAAAAAACAACAGCACAACATTTCATACATTGAATAATATCTCAGTGTTCAATAATAATCTCTCCATGCTAGCCAGCCACTCTTTCTTGTTTCCAGCTCCTTCTAATTCTGATCCTTTTTCTTCCCCAGAGAATGGTAATTTTATTATCAAAAGAAAAAGAAGACCTGCTGGTACTCCAGGTAATTTAATTTGTATATATCTTTACTTTACACATATGAAGAATTTATCTTTTTTTCTCATAAGTGATATTATTGTGGAACAAGAGTTTTAGCTCTTGTGGTATATCCATCAATGGTGGAGGTAAGATTTTTATCAAGGGATCGATCATAGACTATATATAAATAAAAATATAATTTAACCATGTTTATACAGTATAATTTTTCATGTGAAAGGAATTCAGATAAACCCCTTTTAGCCTCTCTAGCTCTGAGCCTGTGTCTAGAGGCAGGTTCAGAATTTAAACGTTTAGGTGAGAAAGTGAGTTCTAGTTAATAAATTTATATCTATATTCAATGGCTGAGTAAAGGTAAGGAATGGTTCAGTTGAATCTCCTTTCGTATATATAAAGTTTTGAATCGCGTTAACATAAGAGAAAACTTATGCACAAATATAGTAGTTTTGCCTTTTTTCGAATCTTCGTGTGAGAATTTTTGGATCCGCCACCGTCTTTTCTTACTTTTCACCTATATATTTAGGGTTCAACCTCGAGATCATATTACTGAATTTTGTTGAACCTATAGTTAAATCCGTTATTGTATTTTCTTCTTTCATTTGAAGTTGATCAAGTGAGTTTATAATTTAATTCCATATTTTAATTTGCAGATCCTGATGCACAAGTTGTATATCTCACAGCTGAGATGTTAATGGAATCTGATCGTTACGCTTGTGAAATCTGCAATCTTAGCTTTCAAAGAGAGCAGAATCTTCAGATGCACCGCCGCCGTCATAAGGTTCCATGGAAGTTGAAGAAGAAGGTATTATTAGGTCACGTCTCATCTAAAACCTTAAATACTCGTTAAGATATAATTTTTCTTTCTTTTAGTTGGGTGCGTCAGGCCTAGGTTGCCCTAGGCGATGACGCACTAAGGCCTAGGTAGAAGTTATATACCTTGACGAAAAAAATTGAGTTAATATCATATATATGGACTGATATTGTCTACATATCACATATTAAACTGATAAGAACAAATACTATATTTGATCTTAGCCACAAGGCCGAGAAAGGTATGATGCGATACAATTTATTAGCTCAACACATCCCTTCACGTGCAAGTCGTGAAGCTTTTTCTAATAAATCATGAAAAAGGGCAATCGTGCACAAAACAACCTCCATTTACATAAGGTTTGGGAAAGGATCACACCTCTAGGGGTGTAATGTAGGCAGCCTAGCATGATACAACTATCAAGGTTGATTCCATATCTCAGACCCATGTGACATATAGGTCACCCACGGAGAAATTTTATTGTTGTTTCAAGATTTCCCTTCTTATGATGGATGACATTGAAAATTGAAAATTGAACCAAAGACATATGTCTGCTCTAACTGTTATCATGTTACATCATGCGATAATTTCATTTAATATTTTTGTTTGTGATCGAAAGTATAATTTTATTTATTTAATTATATTTTCAAACTGATCAGGAAGAAGAGAAAAATGAGATGGATCAAGTGATTAAGAAGAGAGTATATGTATGTCCAGAGCCAAGTTGTGTGCACCATGATCCTTGCCATGCACTAGGTGACCTTGTGGGAATCAAAAAACATTTCAGAAGGAAACATAGCAATTACAAACAATGGATTTGTCAAAAATGCTCAAAAGGTTATGCTGTTCAATCAGATTATAAAGCTCACATGAAAACTTGTGGGACTAGAGGCCATTCTTGTGATTGTGGAAGAGTTTTCTCCAGGTAAAGAAATAAAAAATAAAATAATTTATCTTGAGTTTAAGTTATAATATATAATCATTAGTGTGAAGAATTTTTATATAATCATGTCATTTTTACATATTGTAGCAGATATAACTTGTCTTATTTTTAAGATTACATACAAATCTCATATTTTAAGGAGACTTAACTGTAAATATTCTTCGAGTGACTTGACAGTGTAAAAAATGTCTATAAATTGTTGGTGTATGTAACTTAAACTCAATACTATAACTTATAAATATATATTTACGTGCAAATCCTTTTTAAAAAAAATGTCTATTAGTATATACTGATTAAACTCAAAATAAAAAAAGAACAGTACATATTATACACAGTACAGATCAAAATGAGATTACTATGTTTCTTGAATTGGTAACATCCTTTAGTGTTAAACCTAATGAATGTCTTGTAAAGGTACTACAAATTTAGTGTCCTTACTTTTGAAAATCTCTTCCTTATTTATATAATGATTGATGAGTCACTATCTCTTAGTTAAAAACAGTACTATAAGGTGAAGATAAAATTTACTGACCTCAAAACAATATTGTGGAATTAAACGGGTGTCTAGTTGGAATTTGGCTCGTCGGTAAGGGATTTTTGATGGGAACTTACGTTATGACGAACTAAATTCCGCAGATTATATCAATTTTTTTGGCCAAAAATTAGCAATTTTAGTAGTACAACAACTACAATACATATTCAGTGTAATTTCACAAGTGGAGTCTGGAGAAGTGGTGTGTACGTAACTTTACCCCTACCTTCTTATGGTAGAAATGTTTCGGATAGACCCTCAATAATTTTTGTGGTAGTGAATAAATTATATGTTTGAATTATAGTTTGATTTTCTCTCTATATATATACCTTATATATTCTATATGGGGTTTTGCCCCATTTTCATTGATTTTTTCAGAGTTGAAACATTTATTGAACATCAAGATTCATGCAAAGCACAAAGTACTACCATAACTCCTACTAAAGAATGTCATGATGTGCAAACACCAAAGCCAATTTTCTTGCCTACTACTACTACTACAACTACTCATCCACATGATCAATATTCAAGAATATTGCCTAATCTTGATCTTGAGCTTTTTACTTCTCCTAATTATTATAACCAAAATACACACTATTATTCTCCCTTCTTGGAAAAAAATGAACATACCCCACAATCAAATTTGTCATCATTTGGTGGTCAAAGTGATCCTAATTATAATTACATAGTCCAAAACAATGAAGCCAAAGAGATCATTGAAGAGGCTACAATTCAAGTATCAAAATTGAAAAGTGAAGCAAATCAAATCCTCAAAATAGCAATGGAACAAAAGGCAATGGCTGCAGAGAAGAGACAAGAAGCAAAGTGTTTGATTGAATTGGCCAATCTTGAAATGGCAAAGGCAAGAGAAATTAGACAAAGTGTTGGCTCATTATCATCACATGTGAAGATAATAAAATGTAGCTCTTGTAATAATAAACAGTTGCTTCAAACAGTGTCATCAAAAGAGGCAACTCATGCTTTGACTAATTATTTTTCTTCTGCCATTTATAGAGGGTGAAAATATTTGAGTAGTTTAACAGTAGTTTACTTAATTAAATTTGGTGGCCATGAAGTGAGATTTTTTATATATGGAGTGAACAATGTAAAGTACTATGTTTTGTTTTAAGACTAATTAAATAACGTTGGTTTTATTACTTTAGAAATCTTATCTTGGCCTTCATATAATTTTATTTTTTTGTATTACTATAAGGTATACGAAATTCATTGATTTGACTAATTCAAATTCGAGAAGAATATATATGTATGTGTACACACACTCATAGATTAAGTCAAAAGTAATATATTCACGAGTTTTATATCTAGGTTTTCGGGTATACGTACCCTTTGTTCAAAGTTGTTTGAGCTTTTTCTGGGAGTATCGTGTAGGTTATTTCAACATCGTAGCACTTGACATCCGAACATTGACTCGGAGCATTTTCTCTACCCTAAAAAAGCAGGAACACTTTACGTTCTTAAACCAATATACTAATTAATAACCATCTTTTTAACTAACCTAGCCTCTTCCATTCATCCGGACCAACAAGTAGTACAGATATATTTACCTGTTGTCCAATGATTACAATTTTCGACCTGAGCTTACGCCTTGACTCATCCTTCCTGGACGGACTTTAGGTTTTCGAGGCATTGGGATCTCATCAATATTTGCGTTAGTCAAGTCCTTCCTGATGGTCTCGAAGATAATAGCTCTTATGCAATTAATTTAAATAAATTCGTGAACTCCATTGATATTCCTTTAGAACTTATTGATTTCCTTAATTATTGCATTTTTATTTCATGATGGGATGAAAAACTATCAAAGGTTTCTATATGGTCTTGATTCTTGAGTGGTGGACCAATGATGAGTACAAGAAAACGCTGGAAATAGTATTAAAGATGTTTTCCATAAAGTCTATTTCATACTCATACAAGAATAGGAAGCCAAAGCCCCACGGCCACGGACGAGTTGATAAGTGGCAAGGTGATTGTGGTACAATCATTCCGACGTTGCGGATTCGAATTCATGTGGTGACAGTCTTTGCTGAAATATTGCAAGGGATGTTGCTGGGTTCGTATCCCGTTGGTCCTCTTCCTTGCAGGACTGCCACTCGCGCATATCCCTCGATTTACATCACACCTGGCCAAAGGGCTTCTAGTACAGATGAGGGGGGGGTGTGTTTCGCCTTCGGGACTTTCCCCTTCACAAAGAATAGGAAGCCAAAACAGTTGATATGGTCCCACAAATTGACACATTTGATATTTAAAATTTATAAGTTCTAAGTTTATTATCATATTTATAGCTTATTTTTAATTACTGATTTTAACATTAAATATTTAAGCACAACAAAAAAAGAATAAAAATTTAACTTTGAATTTCTTGTTAATTTATCGCTAAATAGTTTGTAGTTAACAAAATTGATTAATAATCCATTATTAAATAATATTATCGACATATTAATACTGTTTAGCTACAAATTGTTTATGTTTAGTATTCTATCGCTAATTCTTACAATATTTTTTTTGTAGTGACATTTGAATTTTCTCATACGAATATAGGGTCTAAATAAAGCTTTCTTTTATTTTTATTTTTTGTGTGCAGTCAAACACATTTTTATAAATTAAATTGGTAAAAATATTAGATTTATCCAAAATCGTACCTAGTACTGTAGCTATGCTCCCGATTGATTGGTGGACCAATGAGTCTGGAAAATAGAACTAAAAAGCTAATGTCATTTTGTTTTTCTTTTTTACATATATTGCTCTATTGTCCTTTTCAATAATACTATTCCAATTTTAATGCTCATTAAAATGCATGTTTTTCAGTGCCATGATTTGTAAGTGTATGCAGATGCTTTAGTCATTTTCAACCCTAGACAAGACACACAGTATATGACCCCTCACTCTTTCTGACTCTCATCATATCATATACTTCTTTTCAACCAAAAAGATTAACCTATTTTTTTATTAATTTATCTAATAATATTAATATTTTTTTATATTTAAAAATAATTTAATTTTATGAAATGATTTAAAATCATATAAATATCTAAAATTTATTTTAAATCACATATTTCAAAAAAAAAATTATTTCTTAAATTTTATATTAAATCAAACTAGATCAATCTTTTTTTTGGAACGGAAGTAAAATAGTATACATATAGTAGGAAAATGTGGCAGATGAGAGAGCCCACTATTGAAGAATTTTAGTGCTTTTAATATAAAGGCATTTTGGATCTTTAAATGTGGACTAACTACTCCCTTCCATTTCATGCTAGTTTGTTTGATTTTTTGAGTTTATGACCTAATTATATGACATGAACAAGTCTATATATCCTCTTTGATGAACAACTACTTCATCCGTCTCAATTTATGTGATAATATCTTATCAGACACAAAAACTTGTGATCTAACATAAATTTTAGTAGATATTTATGTGACTGTAAATCATTTCATTATGGGTATATTAAAAAAATTAAATTTAAATTGTTACTAAGTATAAAAAGTTGTCATTTTTTTGGGACCAACTAAGAAAAATAGTGTCAGATAATTGAGCACTCTCAAGCCCTCAAAAGCGGGATGAAATGGTTGAAATCCCTTTATGTATCGGTGAAGCTAGGGTATCACAAGGAGGTTTATCTGAACCTCTTTGTTGAAAAACTACACTGTATATGTAAGATTTAAATTATTTTTATGTGTATATAATGAATGTTGAATCCTCTTAATTTCTTTTTGTGTTTATTTCTTTATATTTTTCTTAGTAAACAATTTGGTTCTGCCATGTCTTTCACGTTAACTAGAGGTGTCGAATATTGTCATGTTGAATTGAATTGCGTGATCATAATGTTAAGCTATTAGAGATTATACATTTTTATTTGCTTAATTGTATTGTTAACAGTAGCAGAGCCAATGAGCCACACTTCTACAAATTAAGGGTGTTAATTGGCACTCCTTTGTATTAGCGAATATTCTCCGAATATTCACCGTATATTTTGTAATTATGATAGATATATATTTAAGGTAACTTAGGATTCTTATTGTATTAGAAATCAACCATTTAAGGTAAGTTAGGATTCGTACTATATTAGGAATCAACTTTTGTACAACTACATATATTGTGAATAATGAAAGGAATCCGGAAGGGAAATTATTCTATCTTACATGGTATCAAGAGCCTAAACCCTACTCTCATCTCTCTCTCAAAAGCCGCCGACCCCCCCCCTCTCTCGAATTTTCCCTCCGGTCGACGGCAACCCGACAACCACCATGTCTTCCCCCACAAATTCTAATTCCTCCACTGGCACTTTTGACAACCCCTCTCAACGATCATCGTCTTCTTTTCACTCGACTTTCGTCGTTACCAACAACAAGAATTCTATCTTATAATTTTTTATCAAGAAGACTGTTAATATTCCATGTGGACAGAACTGTTCTATATTCATGCATGTGCGTACAACGTGCTCGACCATATTGATGACTCTGTTCCTCATCCCACCGACATTGTCGAATCGACATGGCGTCGCCTTGACGCCATCGTCAAACAGTGGATATACGGCACCATCTCAAAAGACTTGTTGTGTACCATCATGAAAACATGTGCTACGGCACGTGACATTTGGGTGCGGTTGGAAGAAATCTTTCAGGACAATAAAAATACTTGGGCCGTGTATTTGGAGGAGCAATTCAACAATACGCGTCTCGAGAATTTTAACAACATGTCCGAATATTGCAAACAACTAAAACTCATAGCCGACCAACTATCCAACGTCGGGAATTTTGTTTCTGAAACCAAGATGGTACTTCAATTGGTTGCTGGTTTACCGAAAAGTGAATATGATACACTTGCAACGATGATTCAACAGGCCGACCCACTACCAAGTTTCACCAAGGCACGGTCACAACTATAGTTGGAAGAAACCCGACGTGCTAAACAAGAGGAACATAATCAAAAGGCATTAGTCGTTGACGGGATGACAACACCGGAGGCCAACACCAACCCTCCACCACCGCAAGACCACCACCACCAGCAGTTCCGTGGCGGAGGGCGTGGCGGTAGAGGCCGCGACAATAATAACAAAGGCAAGGGCCACAAAAATCAGCAGCCAGGCCCAAACACTGCCTACTTCCCATGGCCTGGACAGCAGCAAGTTTGTCCCAACCAACAGATCTGGGCCTCGCCTGCATGCCCATACCCGACTGCAGGGGCCCAGTTCCAGCAGCCTGCATGGTCGACTGGCCTATTGGGCCATGCTCCGCCCACCGAGCAGTCCAGCCGGCGAAGCAGCAGCAGGCCCACCTGGTCTCGGTCCAGCAGCAGCAGCAGCAGGCCCACCTGGTCTCGGTCCAGCAGCAGCAGCCTGGCTCCCACCGACTTGGGCCAGGCCTTTAACACCGTAAACCTTCAACAGCCCGACGAAAATTGGTACATGGACACCGGAGCCACATCTCACCTCACCCGGTCGTTAGGTAACTTATCTCAACTACTTCGGCTGAAGTGTCCTCAATTTATTACTGTCGGCAATGGTCATCGCATTCCAATTGAAGGTTACGGCAACACACATACCAAACATCCCCACCCACCTTTATCCCTAAATCACATCTTTTACACCCCTAACATCATTAAAAACCTAATCTCTGTTAGAAAATTCACTCGCAATAATTCTGTGTCTGTAGAATTTGACCATTTTGGTTTTTCTGTGAAGGATCTCAATACGGGGAAACTTCTTACGCGCTGCAATAGTGTGGGATACCTCTATCCCTTCACTCAATCTTCCGCTGTCAGAACTCAGTCACTTGTCTCCCTAGCAGCTATCTCTCCGTCAACTTGGCACAACCGACTCGGACACCCAGGAGACCCTGTTTTTAATGTTCTTAGGACTAATAAACGTATTCAATGTAATAATGGAAAATTTTCCCACCACTGTTTTTCTTGCCCACTTGGCAAACATACTCGTATTCCATTTATGTCATCAAACAGTGTTACTTTTTCTCCATTTGATATTGTTCATGCTGATTTGTGGACATCTCCGGTTGTCGGTTTTTTGGGTCACAAATTCTATATAGTATTATTAGATGATTTTTCACACTTTGTATGGATCTACCCACTAAAGTTCAAATATGAAGTGTTTTCCAAGTTCCTTGAATTTCAAAAATTCATCAAAATACAGTTTGAAAAATCTATAAAATCTTTTCAATGTGATAATGGACGTGAATTTAATAATACAACATTTCACAATTTCTGCTCTAAACAAGGCATGGTTTTTCCGTTTTTCCTGTCCCTACATTTCCTCCCAAAACGGCAAAGCTGAAAGAATCCTACGTACCATTCATATTAGTAGTAGTAAGTTAGATGTTGTTTTTCAATTATTGCACCTTGATGTATGGGGACCTTATAAGATTCCCACTTATTTTGGAATGAGATAATTTCTTACAGTGGTGGATGATTATACTAGATGGATTTGGGTGTTTCTACTGCATGTTAAGTATGATGTAGCCATTGTTCTTAGGAATTTGTTTGCATTGATCAAGACACAATTTGATGTGTTGGTTAAGAATGTTAGAACACATAATGGTACAAAATTTATTAACAGTTTTTGTGCTGAGTTGTTGAATCAGCATGGAATTGTACATCAGAGCTCTTGTCCATACACTCCACAACAAAATAGAGTGGTGGAATGAGGCATAGACACATTTTGGAGGTGGCAAGAGCCATCAAGTTTCAAAGTCATTTGCCATCAAGATTTTAGGGAGACTGTGTGGAAGAAGCAGTCTATGTGATTAAAAGAATTCCATCTGTGGTAATATGAGACGTGCCACCTTATGAGAAGTTGTTTAAAAGGACACCTTCATTGTCTCATATGAAAGTGATAGGATGTTTGTGTTATGCTACTAATCTAGTCAAAAGGAATAAGTTTGATGTGAGAGCCACCAAGTCAGTACTCTGTGGATATGCAATCAGACAGAAGGGATACAAACTGCTTGATCTAGAGAGCAGGGTTGTCTTTGTCAGTAGAGATGTGACTTTCTATGAAAATATTTTCCCTTTTGAACAAATCAGACAGGGTGATATGGACACACATATTGAAGGATCAGATACTGATTATCTTCCTATTCCTAGCATATATATATTGATATGTATGTGGCCTTGCAAGAACAAGTTGTAGTTGAAGATGGTGTAGAACATGAAGGAGTAAGATTGTCAATTGGTGATCAGTTGCCAGGTGGAGTTGTACCAAGGTCAAACACTGAAGATACATGATTTGAGGATGTTGATCCTGCACAACTTGATGGTGAAAACCTTGTATAGAGCCAATACGAGAATATGTTGTTCTCACAAAATCATACCGCCCTGAATGGCTTGGAAGCTTGGAGGTCCACCAGAGATAGAAGACCACCTACTTGGATGAAAGACTTTATCCAGCCCCGATGTGAATACAAGGAGTGGGAGAACATGTTCATATCATTTATCTGATGTAGTTAGTTATGCTGGATTATATGTGTCCTATCATAGTTTCATTGCTAAGATATCAGAAGAACATGAACAAAAGTCATACTATGAGGCAGCTAAAGATAAGAGATGGATAGAAGCCATGAAAGCTGAAATTCAGGCTTTAGAAGAAAACAAGACCTGGGAGATAGTTGATCTACCAAGCAACAAAAAGGCAATAGGATGCAAATGGGAATACAAAATCAAGTATAAAGTATCAGGTGAAGTGGAGAGATTTAAAGCAAGGCTGATGGTAAAAGGATACAACTAGAGGGAAGGTATTGACTATCAGGATACATTTTCACCAGTGGTGAAAATGGTGTCATTACTATGGCTACTTCAAAAGGATGGGTTGTATACCAGATTGATGTATTTAATGCATTCTTACAATGGGATCTCAATGGGGAAGTGTACATGAGTTTACCTCAAGGTTTTGTTCATGAGCAAGGAAAGACATGTAGGTTGTTAAAGTCTCTATATGTACTTAAGCAAGCTTCCAGACAGTGGAACATTAAATTGACTACTGCATTATTATCTTCTGGCTTTACTTAGAGCCATTTGGATTATTCTCTTCTCACAAGGAAAGACAATGATAAAATTGTGATACTATTGATTTATGTGGATGATTTGCTCATTAGTGGGAATGATGCCAAGCTGATAGCTGAGACTAAAGCTGCATTACAACAACATTTCAAGATCAAGGGTTTTGGGGGAGCTAAGATATTTCTAAGAGTTTGAATTTGCTAGAAACAAGAGTGGTATTGTGATGCATCAGAGGAAGTATGCCCTTGAATTGATAGCAAACATGGGCCTCACAGGAAAAAAACTTGTAGGATCACCAATGGAGTTGAATGCCAAGTTAACTTCTGTTGAGTTTGATCAACTTGTAAATGATGCAACAACTGCTGAAGGCACCGAAAATGTGATTAATGACCCATTGTTGGAATCCCACTAGTTATCAGATGTTAATTGGAAGGCTTTTATATCTTACTAACACAAGGCCAAATATTGCTTTTGCAGTCCAGTGTTTAAGTCAATTAATGCAAGCACCAAATGCATCTCATCAGGTGGCAGCTGAGAGGGTAGTCAAACATGTCAAACATGCATCAGTTCTAGGCATTTTTATGCCTGTAGGGGGCAGCAACATGCTAACATCATACTGTGATGCTGATTGGGCATCATGTCCCAATACTAGAAGTAAGTTATATGATATCTTGTGTTCTTTGGATCCTCTTTTATCTCCTGAAAGTCCAAGAAACAGGTTACCATATCCAAAAGTTCTGCTGAGGCAGAATACAGAAGTCTGGCCTTAGTGGTAGCAGAAATAATGTAGATTTCTGGTTTGTTTACAGAATTAAATGTATGTTTACAACTTCCTATTTCAGTATACAGTGATAGCAAATCTGCTATTTAGATTGTTGCTAATCCAGTATTTCATGAGCGTACAAAATATATAGATATTGATTGCCATTTCATCCAGGAGAAGGTTCAACAAGGTCTGGTATCAACTCTATATATAGCCACCTCAGAACAACCTGCAGATTTATCAGCAAAGAGTTTGACACAAGGCCATCATGTTTATTTATTGTCCAAGCTATATCTGAAGAATATGTTCTCAATACTTAGCTTGCAGGGGGTGTTGAAGTGCAGCATCTAAGTGTTAGAGGATGCAGAGTGTATCATCACAACCACATAGCATACAACAGCATCACACAACATCATTTCTGCTCTAACTTGTGTTGTTAAGTTTGTTAGTTAGTTGGAGTTTGTTAGAAGTTAAAAGTTTGTTGCTTAGTTAGTCTACATATACAAGTATAAATAAGTGTATAATTCACATTTTTGCATGTATGAGAAAATAAGAGAAAAGCTTCCACAAATATCCTCTCCTCTCTTCGATCTGGTTTTTCATTTTTGGATCTTCAATTGCACAATTCTGTGAGCAATTGTCCAGATTACTTGCATGCAACAGAAGCTCAGCTCAAATCCTGGAAACTAACATATATATATATATATATTAAATAATTTTACTAATTGACATGAAATTAATGTGTGGTGCACGGGATGCACGTGGAATGCACGAAATACACGTGAGGTGCACGAAATGCACGTGTGACACACATAGAGCCTAATTTTATTGAGTATACTTGAAATCTCTTATAATAATCATGGTCTTCTCATGGTTTTCTAATGTGGTTTGATCTTTGATAGTTTTCGAGCCTGAACCTGAAATTTTCTCTAGGAAATGTGGTGTATCTAATAATGTTGGCTGATTATCACCTGGTAACGAGTTTTTTGAGGGTTCAAGATTGTGGCTCAATGGAGGAAATGGGCGGGAGCCGCCACAGTTACTTCAGCAACAAGATGAGCATTTCCGTCCGTAATGAATTTCACACTATCCTGAAAATTTGGCAATAGTGGATCAAATTATTCCTACTTAAATCTAACAATTTCAAGAATCTGAGCTCTTTAAGTTTTCTGATACTGGACCGTGCAAACTATTTCCTTTTAGTGAACTTCAAGCAGTGAATCCAAGTTTGCGAATGAAAGGCTATGTGTACCCGTAAGGTTCTTGTTCTATAGATTAACAATCGTAACCTGATCTTTAAGATTGCAGTTGATTTTTAACCAAAGAAGATCTAAAAGTGCATTAACTTGAGGAGCATAAGGAAACAGAAGTTGGTTGACAGAAAGAATTTGAGGAATATGTAACATTAGCATATTATTGTTCAAGTCTAACATTCCATTAAATCACCAATTGTATGAGGATTTAGTCCACTAAAACTGTTGCCGTGAAGCCATAACGACGTAAGCTGATCCATAATACCAATGAAGTTGATTAAACCATTCATTCCATGACTAATTTGATTTTTCAACCACAAAGTTTGAAGTATCGAATCACGAAAACTGCCTCGTATCTTAATGGTTATATGACAGCTTCAAAGCAATGAGATGGAAATTTCCAACTATATTGCAAGACACGCGAAAAATCAAATAAAGGAATTCTTATCCAAAGCCAAAACTTGAACAGTGCTAATACCATTAAATAAATCTGCAGGGAACATATAAGCATATTTCAAAACGAATAGTCCAGTAAAAGTGGGCAATTTCTCACTAAAATAATTAAAGATTTTGAAGCTAATCTAGTTCATTTGAGTTATGAGGTAAAGGACCCTTTAAACCCAAACCCTGAACCTGAATTTGGGTGATTTTGTCACCAAAACAGGAAAACACATGGAGCCAGGGCCGACTCAATACACAAGCCACAGGGAAATACTATATGCCCCTATTTTGGGGGTCATTTTTCAATAGTTACTAAAAGTAAAGTTAGGTGTATAGATCTTATTTTCTTTAAAAATAGAATTATGCCAGAAAATAGTTACAATTGTCCCAAGTTTAAACATTGTTCAATAATTTTGAGTTTATTAAATCTGCTAAAACAGGTCATCTTCATCATTTTGATCTTGCATTAATTTGCTTTTACTATAGAGGTATACTTCCCACATGTTTAACAACAATATATATAATAACAACAACAACATACCCAGTGAAATCCCATCAATGTGGGGTCTAGGAAGGATAGAGTGTACGCAGACCTTACCTCTATCTTGAAAGGTAAAACGGTTGTTTCCGAAAGACCCTCGGCTCAAGATATGTGATTTAAAAATATTTTTACTAAATGACATGGCATGCAAGAGCGACACTCGGGATGCACATGTGGTGCACGAGATGCACGTACGACACACACAAAAGCTAGCTTTATTAAATATATTTGAAATCTCTTATTAAGATTTGATTTTAGGCCACAAATTCTATTGAGTTGACTCTGCTCGGTCTTAACCATTTTATTAACGTACAATACTTGAGCCGCTTTTAGTAAATTCCCAACTACTCACGAGTTTACCAAATTTAAAAATTACTACATTAAATTATGCTATACAGATAAAAGTAGAGTAAATGAAAAGGTGTAAAGTGAGTTCCAGACGACCTGCAGTTGTCACACAAATATTAAAAGCTGCATACTAAAAGGTGCATTCGTCCCATATCACTTTACGATTTACATTGTTTTATCTTGTACGCCTCATGACATTTAAAATTTACTGTGGTATATTTTGACGTACTGTGCTATTGTGGAGATATTTAAATTAATGTGAATACAGCTTTTACTTTATGCAATCAATGTTATGGTCAACATTTAAATGCCAAGGGGACTTGAAAAAGAACGACGGTCTGGGATTTTCCCACTAGAGCAAGGGACAAACTGTGACGTTCATGGCGTAGGGCGGTAAAAAAAGAATTGACAAGCTTTTAGGCTAGCATGTTTATGAAAAATGGAGTGCACATGTGGCTTTTAACAATCTAACATCGAAATGAGAGGAAAATGAAGAGTTTTATAAGGCATATCACTAATTCACATGATAAGCACGTTTTTGGACTTGATCATAGCTTAACCCAAGGGACAAATCTGCAAGATTTGTTGGACCAAAGCGGACAATACATGTCACGTGCTTCTGTTGTAAAAAATATGGCATCAAAGGCGAACACTCCCTCAAGGCGGTGGTGGGATAAACCCGCTTGTAAGTCGGTAAGCTTTTGAAGAAGGGGTACACATAACAGTTTAGGCAAATTCTACATCGTAGTGGGAGAAGAAAGTGGAGAGCTTTATAAAGCATAGCACAAGTTCACATGGTACGCGCATTTGGGGCTCGATGATGGTGTATCCCAAAGGATAAATCTGTCAGGTCTATTGAGCCAAAACGGATAGTATGTGCCATGATGAATCGTGACACAACCATTAGAAATTATTTTGTTAATGTTAGATTTGATGTTGTGACATTTGACCCAACATATCTCCTAAAGTATTTATATGAATGTGTAAGTATGTTGAGACAAATGTTGCACAACATTCAGATCAACATTTTTTGAACTAATTTCGCCTTACTTCACGCGATGCAATAATATTTGTGTAAATATTACTATGAGATAAAAATGACTTGGCAAAGTAAAATGAGCTGGTAAAAAAAAGAGGACTAAGTCAAAAGCTATTGCTTGTCGTGAGAATCAAGCCAAAGCTGTTGAGATTATTACTCCCTGATCTTCTCCAACCAATCCCACCAGAAGTCCACCTTTCCCTTAACTTCCACAACTGATCGATGAGCTTTTCAATGAAGACTTTCTACTATAAATAGAGAGGCTAGTACAGAGTATCGATATCCAGAACCAGAAAGTAAAAATACCAGAAATCTGGATCACCAGTGTTGCCTGAGTGTGTTGACATCATTCTATCTAACATTACAATTGTTATTTAGATTCTAGATTAGTTTTGTATGGAGCGATTGTAACGAGAGGTTGCCTATGTCTACTTAGTTAGATTTTTCTGGCAGAAGTCATCTGCGACTTCAACTTTTAATTCCTTTCCATTTTATCTTGTAAATCTATAAAGAAAGGAATTTGTATATTTGTATATAATATATATACAATACGTTTGGTCATTGACCATCATAAGTTATTTATTTAAAACATTTGTGTTCTTTAAATTTACACTGCATTTACTCTTCAAAGTTTTTTGTTTTGCTAAAGTGTTGTTACTGGTGTCAGACGACATAATTTTCGACATTCGGAAACAGAATTGGCATTCGAGTTTATTTCATTTTATTTTTATTGTTCCATAGTTCCCTTCAAGTGGTATCAGAGCTGACACTTAACACAATAAATGTTTGGTCATGTTGTCATATGCTATGGATCCAGCAAATCCAATCATTGGTAGGCTTCATATTTCAGATGGATCAAATTATGCCTATTGGAAGATTCGCCTACATTCTCATATCAAATCAATTGATGTTAGGTCATGTAGATCTATAACCAATGAGTATGTTGTTCCAATATTGCTATCAGATGAGGAAGGTGACATTCTTGTTAAACCTGAATCCGAATGGACTACAGAAGAAACCAATAATGCTAGCTTTAACGAAAAAGCCTTAAATGTAATTTTTGGATGAGTTGATATGTATATGTTCAAACTCATTCAAAACTGCCCCATGACTAAGGATGCATGAGATACTTTACATTCAAGTGTCCGTCGAACAAAGTTACGCATGCTCATGAGTAAATATGAACGTTTAAGGATGGAAGAAGCCGATGATATTAAGTCTTATTTTGAAAAGTTGAATGACATCTCAAATGAATGTCAAGTGCATGGTGAACCATTAACCAACACTCAACTTGTTGAAAAGACTCTCTGTTCTCTTCCTGAAAATTTTAATTTAAAGATTTGTGCTATTGAAAAAGCTCACAATCTTGCCACAATGGACCTTTATACCTTGATGAGCATTCTCAAAACTTATGAGACGAACATTCAGAATCAAAAGGAATTGTATAAAAGCAAGAATATGACACTTCAAATTCAATCCTCGGAGAGTCAAATCGAAGAAGAGGATGAGAATCTTGAATAAATTGGTGATGGTGCAAATATTGTCTTACTCACTAAAAATACAATTCGATGGTGAGGAATTTCAACAATTAGAGAAATCAATCTAAATCTAAAGAGCACCAAAACCAAGTCTTCAATCAAAAGCCCACTAGATCCCTTCCAAATGTACAAAAGGAAATCAACTAAGAATAACCAACTCAGATCGTACCAAATTTGATCCCAAACAACTTGAGTCAGTGCAGTGTCATGCATGCACGGGTTGGGGTCACTATGCTAACTAATGTGCAAACACTCTTAGAAAATTTGGTAAGAACCTATGGATTTCTCTTAATGATGATGAAGGAGAAGAGGGAGGAGATCGTGAAATTAAAACACAAGCAATGCTGGCTACTGTTTTCGAACAGTCTCTATCAAATAATGAAGATGTCGTATACAATGTTGTCTCAGATGCCATGACATTTGCTCCAACATCAGAAACGACATCAATATGCTCAGCGACATCCGAAAGGTATGAATTCTTTAACTATTCTGATGTTAATTGCTTTAGTGGTTCCATTTCTGTTAGTGAGGTTGATTGTATAGATCAAGTTGAATGCAAAGATGATATGATTAATGAATTACAAAGTATTTGTAAAGCCCTAATCATAGAATCCAAGCAACTTGACAAAAAGGTAAAATCATTAACTCATGAGAATTTAGTATCAAAAGGCACGATAACCCGATTTGAGGTTGCACTTACCAAAAAGGATATTGAATTTGGTAATATCCATGTAAAGTTAGATTTAGCTGAAGCAACCTTCCGTAAGCTCAACACGGGGACTTCGAAATTGAATGAGATACTCAACTTTAGTAAACCTTCACATGCAAGAATTGGGTACGAAAACTCTCTTAAAACCATATGCGCTAATCTCTTTGATAAAAATGAGAAAATATGCTTTGTAAAAGAAAAAATGATGCATAATAGGTTCTCATTTATGTCAAAGAATATGAAGTTTGTGTGTCATCACTGTAACTCCCCTAGACACTTAAAACCATACTATTTCAAACTTCAAGATTCTGTGAGCAAAATGTTGCCTAAAATGTTGTCAAACATTCCGGATAACAATCGAAGCAGCATTTCTTAGCCAAAAGATAAAAAATGTTTTAAGAGAGTTTGGGTTACTAAAAATGATGTAACATGTAACGTTGCTATAAATGCATTAAGAACTAACATTTCAGGTTCTTGGTACTTTGATAGTGGATGTTCTCGCCACATGACAGATACAAAAGATTTTCTAAAGAACTATGAGTCATTCAATAGAGGAAACGTGACTTATGGAGGTGTCAGTAAAAGTAAAATAATTGGAAAAGGGATCTTGGATATTCCTGGATTTCCAACCTTAAGAAATATCTTACACGTTAAGGGCGTAATGACTAATTTGATTAGTATTAGTCAACTGTGTGATGACGATCTTGAGGTAAAATTTAATAAGAATGCCTGTAAAGTTATGAATGAAGCAAATATGTGTCATGACAGGTACAAGAACATGTGGCAATTGTTATCTTGTTGTAAGACAAGAAACATGCAATAATGCTAAGTTCGATGACACAACACTATGGCATCAAAAGTTGGGGCATGTCAACTACTGCAATTTAGAAAAATTGATCTCATATGAAGCGGTTAGAGGCATACCCAAACTTAGCCATAAAGGTAAAACTGTATGTGAAGATTGTTTAAAAGATAAGCAAACTCGTGTCTCTCATAATGTTGTCCAACACGACGGACAACATTCAGGTACGTCTCACTGTTTTCAATTGTTACATATGAATTTAATAGGTCCAATTGAAGTAGACAGTCTAGGAGGCATGATGTATTCCTTTGTGATAGTAGATGATTTTTCTAGATATTTTTGGATATATTTTTTGAAAGAAAAATCACAAACGTTTGACATGTTTAAAATCTTGCACTCTAGAATTAGAAATTTATTCTATTCTCCTGTTTTTAGGATTAGATTCGACCATGGAAAAGAATTTGAAAATAGCTCATTTACAAATTTTTGTGAGAAAAAGGGAATTTTTCATGAGTTTTCTTCCCCAAAACTCCTCAACATAATGGGGTTACAGAACGGAAGAATAAGACATTGCAAGAAATGGCTAGAGTGATGCTTAGTTCTAAACATTTGTCAAAACGTTTATGGGCAGAAGCCTTGAATACTGCTAATCACATCGCTAATAGAGTCTATTTAAGGCCAGGAATAAAGATGACACCCTATGAGATTATAAAGAAACCAAACTTGCGTTACTTTCATATTTTTTGGTGTATTTGTTATATGTTAAATGACATGGATCATTTGGCAAAATTTGACTCTAAGAGTGATAAAGGAATTTTTATTGGTCATTCACAAAATAGTCATGCTTATCGAGTATACAATCTGAGATCCAGAACTATACAAGAGTCTGTAAATGTTATCTTTTATGATCTTTCTAATGTTTCAGGAAAACTATTGAAAATAACATTATAGATACAATGAAAAGTCCATAGATTGTAGAAGAATCGGATGTTGCCACAAATATTGCCACACTTGAAGCAACATCCAAAATAGCAATAGAGACCACAGATGATGAGTCATGTGCTGAATTGTTAGACCAAGTTCGTAGGGACCTCTCATCAAGTATTAAGAAGAATCATCTAACGGGCCAAGTGATAGGGGGAGTTTTTGAAGGAATTAGAACAAGAGGCAAAGAACCACTCAACTATAGAGAAATGGTAAGGTATGTGTGTATGTCAATCATATACCAAGAGGTTAGTCTTTCTTGTTTTATATCTACATTAGAACCAAAGAATGTTGTGGAAGTACTTAAAGATAATTTCTGGATACAAGCAATGCAAGAAGAGCTTGAACAATTTTCTCGAAATGAAGTCTGAGACTTAGTTCCACGTACAAATAATTCAAATGTAATTGGAACTAAGTGGATATTTAAAAATAAATCAGATGAATCGGGAAAATTTGTTAGAAATAAAGCACGACTAGTTGCACAAGGTTATACTCAGGTTGAAGGAATCGATTTTGATGAAACCTTCGCACATGTAGCTAGAATCGAGTCGATTAGAATTTTGCTTGCTATTGCTTGTTGTCTGAAAATTACTTTACACCAAATAGATGTAAAATGTGCCTTTTTAAATGGGTATCTAGACAGGGAGGTATATGTTGAACAACCAAAAGGATTTGAATATCTTTACCATCCACACTATGTGTATAAGCTTAAAAAGGCATTGTATGGGTTGAAACAATCCCCTCGTGTATTGTATGGTCGTTTAACTAACTTTCTTCTTAAATTTGGTTTTAACCGTGGCGAAGCTGATCGTACTTTATTTATTAAATGACACGGTGTAGATATTATAATTGCTCAAATCTACGTGGATGACATAGTCTTTGGATCGACTTCACATTCGTATCTAAAGTCATTTGTTGAATCTATGTCATCGACATTCGAAATTAGCATGATTGGAGAACTAACTTTTTTCTTAGGTTTGCAGATTAAGCAAAGTGAAGATGAAATTTAAACAAAGTAAATATGCTAAGAATCTAGTTAAGAGATTTGGTTTGGAGAACGCTAAACAGATGAAAACGCCAATGGGTTCATCGCAGAAGGCATGTAAGGATAATATTGGTGACAATGTCGACCCAACATTATATCGATCTATGATAGGTAGCCTTCTTTATCTTACTACTAGTCACCCAGATATTATGTTTAGTGTTTGTGCACGTTTTCAAGCCTGTCCCAAAATGTCCCACTTAAATTCCGTAAAACGTATTATTCGATATGTTGCTGACACATGTGAGTTGGAAATCTGGTATTCCAAGGACACTAATCCTAACTTAATAGGATTTAGTGACTCGGATTGGGCTGGAGATGTGGATGATAGAAAAAGTACAAGTGGATGATGTTTTAATATTGGCAATAACCTTGTTTCATGGTATAGTCGTAAATAAAACTGTGTCTCACTTTCAACTGTTGAATCTGAATATGTAGTAGCTGGAATTTGTTGCTCTCAATTAATATGGCTACGACACATGTTAGACGATTATGGATTTACTAGCCACATTTTGATTTTGTACTGTGATAATTTGAGTGCTATAAATATTTCCAAAAATCCAGTTCAGCACTCACGTACAAAACATATTGATATTAGACATTACTTTTTAAGAGATTTAGTTGAAAAACAGCTAGTTCAAATTGAACATGTTGACACTCTTCATCAACTAACTGATATTTTTACAAAAGCTTTGGACCATGAGAGATTTTCTAGTTTAAAAAAATCTCTTGGTCTTTGTAATCTCTAAAAGGCATTTTTGGTGAATGTCGGCTGAAATGTTGTCTAACATTTCGGGTGACATTTACCTATGTTATATCACTAACTGATTATTGTTGTTGTATGGTGCATAACTTTTGGTCACACAAGCATGATCCTTCAATAAGAATATGTTATTAAAGTGATACCATTATCTGTGATGATATAAATATATATAAAAAGGGAGTATCAAAATAAGGCAAAGCCTTTACAAATATTTGGCAACTGTGAAAAATGGGCAAATCCCATGAAAAGAGACAATTCCTATTCTATAGGAGTATCGAGTGCTTCAAAAGAGATTTGAGAATACCATAAAAGTATTCTTATTTTTGACACGAAAAAATCTTTTATATGTGTTTTATGATTAGACCAAGGACACGATGGAAAAATGTTACATTGGTTCAGTGGTCAAACTCATAAAGTGCATATAAAACGTGTCTTGGTTTGTTGCCAAATCTAAAATTCTTGTGGGATCAAAATACTTGTGTCGTCCAAAATGTTGCTAACATTGTTGTTGACATTTTCAGAATGTGATATGTTTTGGGATGTTGTTCTTATCTGATTTTTGAAATAGCAGATTTTACTCCCTATTTCCTTGTTTAATGGAATTTCAGAATTTAAAATGATAAGATTAAATTTTATTCCTACCGTGATGTTTATTTTTTATCCCAATATTTTAGGTATAAGTTATTGTGTAAAATTGAAACACCTAAAAATAAGGGATTTTTGTTGTTAAGAAAAGGTTTGCCATGTATATAAATATTTCTCTCATTTGCTATTATTTTATTATTTCCGATTTTCCCACAAAAATAAAAATAAAAAAGGGAGGGAAAATCACATCGGGTATACATCTACCTACCTAACCAAACTCCAATGTCTATCAAAAACCCTAACTTCTCAAAACCCTCTCCTAAATTTTCACCAATGGAAACATCACCAATGTCAGAACAAATGTCATCTAACATTCACTCCAACACTCCAATGAGCACAAGCCCTCCAATGAATACGGAGGCTTCCGAGCATAATGATCCCCAGCAAACAGAACAACCATCCTCTTCCTCCAATCTTCCAGAAAACCCATGTACAACAATAGTGTTTAAAGGTTTTGATGAACCTTTAGATAATAGCTATCGCGGAGATGATAATGAGTCATCGACTTGCCCTGGAAAAAGGAAGCTGAAAGTAAAAATGTTGTCAGAAATGTCACCAACATTCTGGGCAACACTGGTTCAGGACGGTCTACACTGTCTACAGAATGGCTTGTGGATCAAATTGGAAAAATCAACCAACAGATTTCTGAGGTTGATGCTGCAAGAAATGCCCTGATACAAGCTAGAGACCATTTCATGATGCTACTTTCTTCACAAAAAAAAGGGAGATGATGCTGATGCAGGGGGAGGAAGCTAAAGGCTGTTGTGCAGAGGAAGTTGAAGTTGTTATGCAGGAGTAGAAAGCTGCTGGAAGCTGATGTATGATGAGCAATGAGGGAGTTGTTGTTGTTGTCGATGTTGTGTGAGGATCTTTAGTGGATTGATATTGGTATTTGTTGCCAATGAATATTTTTATTTGTGGTTTGTATATATTGGATGATATGTGATATGTGTGGTCATATTTGTTTTCTTTTCTAATCCTATGAATCGGTATACACATGTTTGATTGTATGCCATCATAGGTTAAGGGGAAGCATGACCTTGAAATTATTGATCACATATGTCGGACAACATTTATGACAACATCTTAAGTCAACTTTACATTTTAATAAGTTTTGTGAAGAAAGGCAAAAAGGGGGAGATTATTAATGTTGGATTTGGTGTTGTGACATTTGAGCCAACATATCTCCTAAAGTATTGATATGAATGTGTAATTATTTGGGACAAATGTTGCACAACATTCGGACCAATATTTTCTGAACTGATTTTTCCTTACTTCACGCGATGCAGTAATATTTGTGTAAATATTACTATGACGTAAAAACGACTTAACAAGGTAAAAATGAGCTGGTAAAAAATGAGTGAGGACTAAGTCAAAAGTTGTTGCTTGTCTTGAGGAGCAAACCAAAGTTATTGAGGAGCAAACCAAAGTTATTGAGATTTTCAAGGAATACTTTCTACTATAAATAGAGAGGCTACTACAAAGTATCGATATCCAGAATCAGAAAGTAAAAATACCAAGAGAGCTCTCGGGATTCATCTCAAAAATATGGATCATCGGTATTGCCTGAGTGTGTTGACAATATTCTATCCAACATTACAATTAGGGCTGGCAATTTCACCATGACCCGATAGATATCTGATCCACCCGACCCGAATATATGGACGAAAATTCGACAAAACACGGATTTTAATCGGGTGACGGATGGATCGGGTGACGGATCGGGTCGGATTCAGGTGGACATACATCCAACCCACCATCCGACTCATCACCCGACCCATCCATTCACCCGTTTATAAATAGTTAGATAATACTTCTTATCATTAAATTGTATATATTTTATTAAATAAAAATTATAATGAAACTTGGCAAATCAAGAATAACATAATTTTGGCCCAGAGTTCACTTCAATAACAGTAAAGTTTTATAATGTTCTTAGCTAGTGATCATTTATGAAAATATAAAAAATTATTCATTGTTAGGTCTGATTAATTTTATTATTTATTTTGCAAGTATGATTTATTTGAGCTAACATAAAAATGGAATATGAATAAAACTATTTAAGGTGCTAATCAGATGAGACACTGCTACGTTGGAACTAAAAGTATTTATATTGGTTTTGGTCACTCCATTTTTGTTGTGAATTTAAAAAAAAAGATTTAAGAACACTAATTACTAAATTATCACTGATTTTAAACTAGAACAAATGGTTAAACTTATAACAAATTTCATCCGCGAAGCACCTGATCCACCCGATCCATTGCCAGCCATAATTACAATTGTTGTTTAGATTCTAGATTAGTTTTGTATGGAGCGATTGTAATGAGAGGTTGTCTATGTCTACTTAGTTAAATTTTTCAGGCAGAAGTCATCTACGACTTCAACTTTTAATTCATTTCCGTTTTATCTTGCAAATCTGTAAAGAAAGAAATTTGTATATAATATATATACAATACATTTGGTCATTGACTATATTAAGTTATATTAAAACATTTGTGTTCTTTAAATTTCCACTGCATTTACTCTACAAATTTTTTTGTTTTGCTAAAGTGTTGTTACTGGTGTCAGACAACATAATTTCCGAAATTCGAAAATAGAATTGTCATTCGAATTTATTTCATTTTGTTTTTATTGTTCCATAGCCCCTTCACATTCTATAACAAATAAGAACAGTTGGCAATTGAATGCACCCAAATGCTTAGCTTAAGACCTTGAAACCAGTTACAATCATTCACCAATATTTGCCCATAACAATAAAAAGAAATACACAAGTTGATCTTTTTGATTTATAAGTATCTCATTGTATAGGCATTAACAAAATCTATATCTATTATGTTAATATAAAATTTTCAGCTGCAAATACAAAATGCTAATTATAAATGAAAAAATTGCCGGTGATAATACAAGATTCCTCTCATGAAATCGAATTATCCTACATGCTCCTATTTGATACCAGATTGGCCTACCAAATCTGGAAAGCAATCTGTAAGACATGGAAGACGACCTAACAACTCTACTCGCACTTGATTGATCGGTATATGTGACGGACGAAAAATAGGGCTGCGCGGAAACCAACGGACCCAAGCATGAGAAAGAAACCGTAGCAGATGCAAGCCATGTAGCAGAAGAAGAACGAGGTTTGCATGAAGCCTGTCATATTGGAACGTGCATAATAGTAATACAAACAGTATCCATAGATGAACAGCCCAGTTGATCCACCACAGAGGAAAGCCCTATTCAGAGAGATAACATATAAAAGTTAAGACTTTACGTCTTCGTCAACCATCTCAACGTACTGGGATATGCAGAAAGATAATGAAAGTAACGAATATTAATAAGTGTTCTTGCATTTCACATTCTATTTAGATTGAAGAACCAAAATGCTGATGCAAAGATATTCTAAATAGACAAAGTCTAGGAGCAATCGTACCTCCACCACCATTCGTGATCTTCAGCAGCAAGTTGGAAATATGTCAATGCCACGGTTATAAAAGCGGTGACAATTAAAAGGATAATGAAGACTATAAACAAGATACTGTAAATTGTGTAAATCCTGTGACCCCAAACACTTGCAAATATGTAGTAAAGTTCAATATATATGGCACTAAAAGGCAAAAACCCAGCCATCGCCATCTGGGGCAGAGTTCCATGGTACCAAGGCAATGGCGGAATCTCTCTTGGATACTTGGTGGTACGACAAGGTGCTTGGAACTCAGCTTTGCTGTTCTTTCCAGCTATCCCTCCCAAGACAAGCAAAGGTGATGTTACAAGAGCCCAAATTAGAAAAATGACCACAATGGTTCCAAAAGGCAGCGCAGCGGTTGCACTGTAGCCAATAGCAATGGAGTTAAGAAAGCAGAATGTGAGAAACAGGGGTCCACAAAACAAGCCCCCAGACAATATCAAGTTCCTGACCTGCAGGGCACAAAAAACACCATCTTGTTATTTTATTGCACTCACTTCCATTTTCAGCTATTGTGCTTCATTAGCTAAGACACCAATGTACTTGACAATACATATAATCTTAATTAACTTTATGCAATTAGGCAAATATTACTAACCTGCAGATACTGATATAGAACAATTCACTTAAAAGTTGCAACAAATCTTGACAATGGAGAAAGTGTATCACATAAATTTAAGGGACACTACTTGTGTGGATGAAATTAAATTGCTTTTTCTCATAAAAATTCATCAGGCAAAATACTTTCTGCGGAAGGATTAGATATCACGACACCTAGGATATCATACAAAATAGTATGCCCCCCCCCCCCCCACACACACACAAAAAGAAAGAATAAAGCTAGTATGTATTTTTACATTTCAGTTTTGGGAGGGTCAACTTTTAACATAGTTAGTGCATATGAGCCTCAAGCGGGTTTGGCGGAGGAGGACAAAAGGCGCTTATGGGAGGAGTTGGACGAGGTTGTGAGGGGTATCTCACAGACCGAGAAACTAGTGTTAGCAGGAGATTTTAATATTCACATAGGGTCTAGTGTAGAAGGATATGGTAACGTGCATGGCGGATTCGGCTATGGGGATAGAAATGAGGGAGGAATTTCACTCTTAGACTTCGCGAATGCTTTTGAGTTGGTCATAGTTAACTCGAGCTTCCATAAGAGGGAGGAACACTTGGTGATCTACCGTAGTGCGGTGGCTAAGACCTAGATAGATTACTTGCTCCTTAGGAAGGGTGACAGAAGGTGTTTGTAAGGATTGCAAGGTTATCCCGAGCGAGAACCTTATAACCCAGCATAAGCTCGTGGTTATGGACTTAGAAATCAAGATAAAGAAGAAGAGAAAGGTTGCGCATGAAACCAAAGATTAGATGGGGAGACCTGACTAAGGCTAAAGCTCAAGAGATGAAGGAGAAGTTGGGCGTCATAGAGGCTTGGGGGAATAGCGGGTACGCTGATAGCATGTGGGCTAGGACAGCCGGATGCATCAGGGAAGCAGCTAGAGAGGTGAGGTATTAGGGGTCTCGAGGGGCTACCCAGGTAGACATAAAGGGGATTGGTAGTGGAATGGAAAGGTCCAAGAAAAAGTAGAAGCCAAGAAGGTTGCGTATGCGACACTAGTGAAAAGCGTCGACGAGGACGACAAGAGGAGGAATAAAGAGAGGTATAAGGCAGTGCAGAAGGAAGTGAAGCTGACGGTCACACGGCTAAAACAGCAGCCTTTGAGCACTTGTATAAAGAGCTCGAGTGTAAAGGCGGGAATAGGAAGTTGTATAGGCTTGCCAAGATGAGAGAGAGGAAGTCTCGCGACCTGGACCAAGTGAGGTGCATCAAGGACGAGAATGTTAAAGTGTTGGTAGATGACGCACGCATTAGACGGAGATGGCAAACGTACTTTCATAAGTTCTTGAATGAAGAAGGGAACAGAGATATCATTCTGGGGAGTTAGAGAATTCCGAGAGTGGTAGAGATTTTCGGTAATGTAGGTGCATCAAAGCTGCAGAGGTTAAGGAGGCTATCCGTAAGATGAGAGGAAGAGCGACGGGGCCTGATGAGATTCTGGTAGACTTTTGAAAGAGCGCAGGGGAGGCAGGTATGGAGTGACTAACTAGGTTGTTTAATGTCATATTTCGGATGGGTAAGATGTCTGAGGATTGGATGTGGAGTACGATGGTCCCGTTGTACAAGAAGAAGGGCGATATTCAGAGTTGCAATAATTATAGGGGAATCAAGTTGCTAAGCCACACTATGAAAGTCTTGGAGTGGTAGAGTTGAGGATGAGAAGGGATGTGTCGATATTCGAGAGCTAGTTCAGATTCATGTCAGGCCGATCGACTACAAAAGCTATTCATAGGAGATTGGTGGAGCAGTATAAGAACAAAAAGAGAGACTTACACATGGTGTTCATTGACCTGGAGAAGACATATGATAAAGTCCCTCGGGAGGTCCTTTGGAAATGCTTGGAGTCTAGAGGTGTGTTTGTGGCCTACATCACGGCAATTAAGGACATATAAGAGGGTGCCAAGACCCGAGTTAGGATAGTGGGAGGCGACTCATAACACTTTCCAGTCGTAATGGGGTTGCACCAGAGATCAACCCTTAACCGTTTCTATTTGGCTTAATGATGGATGAATTGACACGACATATTCAGGAGGTGTCGTGGTGTATGTTATTTACAGACGACATAGTTTTAATTGACGAGACGCGTAGTGGCGTTAACGATAGGCTGGAAGTTTGGAGAACGACCTTAGAATCCAAAGGTTTCATGTTAAGCATGACTAAGACAGATTACATGGAGTGCAAGTTTAGTGAAGTGACGCAAGAGACAGATGTGGAAGTGAAGCTTGATGCACAAGTTATACCCAAAAGAGGGAGTTTCAACTATCTTGGGTACATTATTTTAGAAAATGAGGAGATTGACAATAATGTCGTCCACCGTATTGGAGCAGGATTGATGAAATGGAGGCTTGCCTCCAGGGTGTTTTGCGATAAGAATGTATCGCCTAGGCTAAAAAGTAAGCTCTACAGAGTGGTGGTTAGACAAACATTGATGTACGGGGTAGAGTGTTGGTCAATCAAGAACGTTCACGTTTAGAATATGAAGGTAGCGGAGACGTGGATGCTCAGATGGATGTGTGGCCACACTAGAAGAGATATGATTAGAAATGAAGATATACGGGACAATGTTGGAGTGGCCTCCATGGAGGATAAGATGAGGGAAGCGAGACTGAGATGGTTCGAGCATGTAAAGATGAGGTGTGAGGATGAGCCAGTTAGAAGGTGTCAGAGATTGGCGGTCATAGGAGTTAGGAGAGGTAGAGATAGGCCGAAAAAGAACTGGATGGAGGTGATTAAACAGGATATGGCACAGCTCCAGCTGACTGAGGACATGACCTTAGATAGGAAGATCTGGAGATCGAAGGTTAGTAGATTTTTGAGTTTTGTCGAGCTAAGCCTTTCCATCTCCTCTTCTCCTTTTCTTAGTTGTATTATTTTGGTATCACGTAGATCATTATCTCCATGTGTGTATTACCATGTTGCACCATTTGTTTGGTGTCTTATATTTTTTTGCTGTCCTATTTTCCCTGTAATTGTGCAATGACTTACGTTCCTTTTAAGCCGATGGTCTATCGAAAACAGTCTCTCTACCCCGCAAAGGTAGAGGTGAGGTCTGCGTACATCTTACCCTCCCCAGACCCCACTTGTGGAATTACACTGAGTATGTTATTGTATTTTTACATTTCTCCTAGTCGAATAATTTACTTTGGAAGAGAGTACTATCCTTCTTTCCCTATGGTTAGGTAAAGTAGCAAGGAGGCAGAGAGATATCACTTACTACACATGCAAGGCCTTGGGAAACAAATAAGTCGTGTTGTTATATAACACCTTCATTAAAAAGTGTTGGAGAAAAATGATTCTAAGCAAATGCCAAGCAATGGTGATTGGCGACAAAGTACCAACGATAGGAAAAACAATTATCAAGGGAGCGTCATCCCCTTTTTTGTGATTAAATATATACAATAATCAAAATGGATAGATCATTGTGGTCCGGCCTTTCCCCGGACCCCGCGCATAGCGGGAGCTTAGTGCACCGGGCTACCCCTTTAATAATCAAAATGGAAAGAAGTGTTAGAGCCATGAAAACATACCCAGTTTGTCCCTTCTAGTTGGCAGTAGAAAGAGGATGCAGTATATCCAGCAATCCCAGATGTGAGAGCATATATGACAACCAGTGCAGTGAATAAAGCTCCGCGGTTGTAAGGATAGAAAACACCAACAAGTGAAAGAATGAATATGAAGATGGTCCTGGGAATTGAGTGGGAAAAGAGCATCAGAAACATGAATGTTTGAGATAACAATTTTTCGAGATAACATATACTTACAGTGTAAACAGTTGGGTACCAGAACCAAGTGCTGCAGCCAACAAAGATTTGAACTTCGGGTACCTAAAAACATCACCATGAATGTATTTCCACCCAGTTTCTTCTTGGTCATCAGCTGCCTCCTCATCGTGTGCATACCTTGAATATTGATTGAGAAACAATTGGCGTGAAGACACAAGAGAGAAAAATTGTTCTGGAAACCAACAAATGTAGGCAAACCAACCATATCAACTAAATTAAAACTTACTTGACAAAGTCATTCTTAAGGACGCGCATAAGAATTGTGGCAAGAAAACCAGTTAAGAGAAGAACCGTCACACAGGAGTTGATAATTGAGAACCAATGGATCTCCAAGTGATGTGGCAATGATGAAGACTGCGAGTATTTTTCCATCCTCTTCTCAAAAGGAGTAGTTGTCTCCTTCCATTTCACAGAGTACATGAAGTCAACATCTACTTCCTTGTCCTCTGTGATATCTACCAGGGCATTAGGATCGGTTCGTGCATTGATCTCAACCACACGATCATTGTTGTAAAAGATCTCAAAATGGAGATGTTTAAACAGGTAATATTTGTACTCGCTGGGATCAGCTTTTGCATCCTTATCGACTTTCCCTAAGAAACCCCAAATGGGCAAGTCATCATAATACATTTGGAAGTAATAGTCTTTTGCAACGGCACTGCGGAATTGAGAAACTTCTTCCTTAGATAACTTCTTTTTGCACACTATTTCTGAATCCTTGTCGTACATAAAGTCAAGCTTGTAAGGAGCACTAACCAATCGATCACCGTTCAAGACTTCACCAAGTGCTTCCTTTTTCTCTGTCACATGAGCTGCAAGCCCATCCTTTAGTAAACTTGAAACTTAAAATCTACAGATACTTAAATGAAGAAAATAAAACGTTGACTGCATACCTGGTGCACAGAAAGGAAGATCAAAGAAACGGTACGTTTCACTGGAATGAAAATGCAAAAAAGAAAAGAACAATCCATGAGCTATCACAGACAAAAAGGACATACAGAACATATGCAAGGCAAATATACCACTTTTTGTTTTTAATCAATTCAACATAAAATGCTGTGGCAGAAGGATGAAAGATTTTATGAGTACATCAATGTCCAATTTGTTAAAACCCATTGTTTTACATTCTAGTCTTTGGATCCATCATTCCTTATCTACATCTATCCGCATGGCCTTGTAAATTTCTTCAGAAAGGAAAAATGAAGAGACCCGTTTCGTCAACAATGACTCAAAGAAAGAAAGGAAAGTTGCATATTGGAGATACGATGGCAAGGCAAATGCAAAAACAACTAAACTCCAGGGGGCCAAACATGCTTGTCTGGTTTAATTTTTTAAGAGTTCTACAAATATTTCTTTTTGACCGAGACGTTTATCGTGTGGGATTCCACTGGGTATGTTGTTGTTATTGTTGTTGAATGATTTTGAATCTGAAGTTTGCAGTTTGTACTATTATGAGGTTATTTATTGCCAAAAGGCAACCCAAAAGGACCACTTATAGCATATTTAACTGTCAATTAGAGGTCACCTCAATTTTACAATTACTCCCATAGTTACACCACAAGCAAGTAGTTACCTTTCGGGTATCCATAACAACTTATGTAAAAAGTTTGGCAGGAATTTGACTGTGGGTATCTTGCCTAACATACCATTTGCATTTTATTCATGTTTTCTTCTTCGATTATAGTTAAGTTTGCTCAAACATCCATATATGTAGACACACTCGGTTGTTCTTTCATTTTTCTCATATAATATCAACATGAAGAAAGAGTTTTTTGAAGTCCTAACAACTTATGTAGCACTTCGCTGTTAAAATTCCATTAGATGGGCAAATAGAGCCAAAATCACACTTGCTGTGGAACAATCTAAAGCAAAAGTAGGAGGTGAGTGCTCTTATGTTAACTTTTTATCAATCTTCATGAAGAGTCGAAAAGCATTCATACATCAATAGTCATACATACGGAGAAATATATAACTTTCCAAAGACTTAAGCCAGTAGAAAATTACATCATCAATCTATTTCTGGTTGCACACCGTGTTTATGTCAAGTAATATCTTGATATAGTTAAGTAATCGAACATAAGGCACCTCTATTCGATGAAGCCAGCCACATCAGAGGCAGTACTCCAAACTGTTGCAATACGCGATGTTAAATAAAAATTCATTCTTAAAATCTACAGATCCCAATTTCTTACTTTTAGCTCTTTCTAGGATGCAGAAGTAACAAGTTAGCTCATCAATTCTATCAGAGACTTCAACTGAATCACTACCAACTAGCTGTATACCAAGAGAAATTCATCAAATCTGGACAGCACCATCAACTCATTAACCAAGGACCTAAAACTTGGCTCGGAATTATGCACATATGTATACACACCAGAAACTACACATATATATGCATATAAGGAAATCCAATCCCGCATAGATTGATCATGGAACTACTATCGAGATTCTTTGGACCATATTTCCCAGTATCATCCCTATGTTCATTGTTGTACCATCATTTGCTTTGTTATACTCGAGGTAGTAGTAGATCCAGCCGTTACTATAAAAGCAATTGGACATCAGTGGTAGCGGAGTGCGCATCATAATGACGGTGATTAAAATGCAACAAAATGCCTTATACTTGAATATAGTTGGCGAAGCATACATACATACATCTACGCGCACACACCAGAAGCTACTGAAATTAATTTGTAACGTCCACCGACAATCTTCGAAGCGCAATATGTGCAAAAACCTACTACATTTAACCAAGTATAGCACAAAATGTATAACTTGATCATCAAACATACAAAATGTAGTAGTAGATCCAGCCATTAGCCCGTTACTATAAAAGCTATTGGAAATCAATGGTATCGGAGTGCACCTCTTAACGACTGTGATTAAAGTGCAACTAAATACCTTAAAATTGAATATAGCTAATGAAGCATACATACATACATCTACGCGCACACACCAGAAGCTACTTCATTTTAACATCCATCGACACCCTTACAAGCACCATACGTGCAAAAACATGATACATTTAATCGAGAAAAGCACAAAATGTATAACTTGATCATCAAACCTACAAAATGTAGTAGTAAATCCAGCCATTACTATAAAAGCTATTGCAGATCAATGCTATCGGAGCGCGCCTCTTAACGACAGTGATTAAAGTGCAAATGCCTTAAAGTTGAATATAGTTCCCGAAGCATACATACATACATCTACGTACACACACTAGAAACTACTTCATTTTAACATCCACTGACAACTTTCAAAGCTCAATACGTACAAAAAGCATACTACATTTAATCGAAAATAGCATAAAAATGTATAACTTGATCATCAAACATACAAAACTTACTGGAATAAAATTAACACAAATGCCAATTCAGCTGCACATTGTTACGCAAAAATACAAACATTAATTACCTTGGATTATGGAAAGGACCGACTTTATTAGCATACAAAGGAACCGGATCTCCGGCCTTGTACTTGTGATCAGAACCGTCGGATCTTGCTGGAGAAACACAACACAAAACGATCAACACGACGACGTAACACGCCACCGTCATCTTCTTCTTCTCCATTTCCGTCACCATAGTTGTATATATGAATGTATATATATATATATTCACTTCGTGTGTATGTATATATTGTTAGATATAGAGAACTTTGGGGGTGGGTGGGGTGAAGGGGTGAGGGCGTGGGTGGGGGTGAAGGGGGTGGGTGAGGGCGTGGGTGGGGGTGAAGGGGGTGGGTGAGGGCGTGGGTGGGGGTGAAGGGGTGGGTGAGGGCGTGGGTGGGGGTGAAGGGGGTGGGTGAGGGCGTGGGTGGGGGTGAAGGGGGTGGGTGAGGGGTGAGGGGAGGTAAGAGCTCAAGATCTCGATCTCCGTCAGTAGAAAAGGGCAACTTCGGGACTGTGAAATGAAAACGTGGGAAAATAGTTTGAATTAGTGACGCGCTTTTGTAGATCGTGAGATACAGTCGATGTTGACCTGGGAACGGATATTAGGAAGGAGAACGTGACTCGTCAACTTAATTCTATACGGTTAGGGAAAAATTATGGGACTTAGCAAATATTCATAATTCAGCAGTACTAATTTATGTGTCACTATTTAATTTGATATAAATTTTAAAAAATAAATAAATATTTTTAAAATATGTGATCAAAAATAAATCGTATATAAACGTATATCTTTAAATCATCTTTCTAAATATAAAAAAGTGACATTTTTTTTGGATTGATCAAAAAGAAAATGAAATCACATAAATTGGGATAAAAGGAGTATTGTATTTATGATACATAATTACTATTTTAAAAAATTACGCCACATAATTATATTTTGGATTTTATAGCAAATACACAATACACACGCATAACTGTATGCACTGATATATTTACGCTGATACAGCATACACTAATACAGTTGATATCCACCTGATACAGTAATACCTGCCACCTTATAAAAAATTTACGATGATACCCGTATGATAGAACTCTTTCTCCTGATACAACAACTATAACTATGTTTTGTAAATACACAAATTGTAGCTATATTTTGTAAATATGCTCTAAACTAGAATTATTTGTGATATTTCTTCAAAAATAAAAAAACTTAATTCTACAAACTCTTTTTTCTTTTGCAATGTTTGTGAATATTTTTTCAATAAATTATTATACAGGTAAAATTCTTATGAGATCTCTTTAAGTCTTTTGTGCATGAAATTGTACACAAAGTTTTATATTAATAATAGCAAGCAAATATCTTTTAAAGTTACAAATTATATCACGCAAAAGGTTACTTTAAGTACAACTACACTAAAATTGTAAAAGGAAAAAAAGTTACATTTGGTTAAGTGTTGGAAATTTGCCTTTGGCGGGAGTTGCGACCGACCAACTTTAACGGCTTAAACACTAGTGTAACGTATGTTGGAGAATCCGGTTCTTCACACATGCACGATCTACTAAGTACGTAGATAACCGTAGGGCCAAGAATCGTCAAATTTCATTGAGAAATGAAAGAGATATTGGTTCACGAAGTAAGGTGTTTGAAGCATGGAAAGTGTGGTATTGTGTGTAATTCTCCCTCATCGGTAGAGGAAGAAAGAATTGTTGTGTATATAAGATTCGAAATTGGTTTGGGGTTTGGGACCCCAAGGGGTATCCCATGTGTTTAAAGGAGGGAGAACCTAGATGTGCTTCGGTTCGAGGAAAGACCACATTGTTTAGAGTTTTGCTCTATGGTACTTTATAAAGCAGTACGGGAAGTATTTAACTATTACAAGTATTCGAAAGGATAAATAAAGATTTCAATAATTCAATATGGAATCTGAAATTACAATCGTTACACAAGTAAAAACTGGAAATTCCAGTTTTGTAGAAGACGGAAAAATGTAAAATGTTTTTGCTGAGTCGAGTGTAGCACTCTGTCCTTAAGACAATATTGCCCCGTATGTATCCTTTATACGTCCTGGACAATTTGTCTCCCAAGATAAAACAAAGACAATGGAACCCTTGAGCAAAGGAAACTCAAGAGCTACCGTGAAGAATATTGAGTAACGAAATGATGCTTGGAAGTTGTAGGAAGAAAACTATTTCGGTTGTGTATTTTCGTGCACCTTTGTTTTTCTGCATCGTTTATGTATTTTCGTGCATATGTCTTCGTGCTCAACAATGGTGTAATGGGGTGTTTATATAGGAGAGGGAGGGGCTGTTTATTGCCTGAAACCGCCTCCATAATAGCCAAATAATGGCCATTATGGAGGTAGTAAAGTCACCAACATAAATGGGAGAAAGACCAATTGTTTTGGCCATTATAGGAGGAGTAATTCACCCAAAATAAATGGTTGAATTGAGTGCTTGGCATTTGTTTTTGACCGTCGAAATTCTGATTTTCTGAAAACTTCAGGGACCAAACTGCACATCTCAAACTGTACTTCTGGCCCAAAAAGATAATACCCACAGCCGTGAACCCGTGAACCCGTGAACCCGTGAACCCGTGAACCCGTGAACCCGAGAACTCGGAACCGGACCGGACGGGACGGGCGGCGGCGGCGCGCGTGTGGTCTTTCCTCGAACCGAAGCACATCTAGGTCCTCCCTCCTTTAAACACATGGGATACCCCTTGGGGTCCCAAACCCCAAACCAATTTCGAATCTTATATACACAACAATTCTTTCTTCCTCTACCGATGAGGGAGAATTACACACAATACCACACTTTCCATGCTTCAAACACCTTACTTCGTGAACCAATATCTCTTTCATTTCTCAATGAAATTTGACGATTCTTGGCCCTACGGTTATCTACGTACTTAGTAGATCATGCATGTGTGAAGAACCGGATTCTCCAACATACGTTACACTAGTGTTTAAGCCGTTAAAGTTGGTCGGTCGCAACTCCCGCCAAAGGCAAATTTCCAACATTAAGTACCTTAAGGAAATATTTCAATCACGTCTAGAAGACCCAAAAATTGTCGTGCTTAAAATTATTGCCTTATAAGATAAATGTCTAAATATACGTCTATTGATTAAAATGTTGACTAAAAATTAATTTAATAAATAATAAAGACAAACATTATTCTAGTATTTAAATGTGTGCAATTTATATTTGTTTAAAATTAATGAATATAGAAATTAATAAAAATGACAATTAAATAGTATATCCACAATATAATAGAAAAATCTCAAGTTATATGGTATTATAATAATTATTTGTTTGAGAAACACATTTTAAGCTAAAGGTGATTGCAAACAACGGTAATAATTGTCGAATGTGATGGTTGTGAGATGGCGATTGATATGATTGGTAGAGGCTGTTGGTAGCGGTGGTTATGTAGTGATGGTCGATGATGATTGTCAAATGGTGGCGAAATTAAATGTTATGGTCGTGCGCAGTGCTGATTGATAATGAAAGTGATTGTCAGTAGTGGTTACACATAGAAGGCGGATGATACGGTGCGTGGATGTGGTTAGTGGTGATCGCTACCGATGAGATGGTTGGTGGTGGTGCGCTAAAGATCGTTGATTGAGGTTGTTGGTGGTTGTAGCTAGTAATAGAGATGACATGTGATAACGGTTATATTATAATAGCTGATAAGAGGTTGTTGACAATAATATATATAGTACTAAGAGATCATCTTCACACTTATCTTTAAGTACTCAAAGCACTAATGACTTTAAAATTTACTACAAAATTAAATGAATCTGATTTATTTAGAATAAGTATGTGATGTTAAAATCAAACTTAATGTACTTAACTAAGAGAAAACAAATTCTTTTCTTAAATTTTCCAGATGCCCATGCTTGTATTTGTACTCGTTGACATGAACGTTTAAATGGTGACCAATTGTTATTATTATTTACATATTAATTTGATATCGTTATAGGAACTGAAAAACTTCGAATTCGGAATCCAACTCTCCATAGAAGTTAAAGAAAAGCAGTTTTAGAAATAACAAACCAAAAATTTCTTTAATTCTTTTTTTCAAAAGGTGTCCAAACACCACCAAGAAAAACAAATTACATGAAGTCCAAACTCCATTGGACCTTCAAAATACATTAGTACTAAAACACTCAAAAAAAAAAAAAACTCAAATGAAAAATCATTTCCCCCTATGGTTCTTCTTCTTAATCTCTTTTAACAAATTACATTTTTGGTCTTCTTCTTTTCAGCAACAAACTTCTTCCATACATTGGTGATCTCCAATTGCACTTCCATTGCTGATTTTTTATGGACCTCACGCTCACTCTCCTCGGCCACGGCTAACTTAGCCGAGACTCTGGCCGGGAGCGTGTCGAGCTCGTGAAGGACTTTTTGGATGTCATTCACGAGCCTCTCGGCCAATGTCCGGGAAAAGTCTTCCCGGATCACAACCCTGAGCAGGGTCACGTGCTCAGCGTTGGGTGGCATCGTGTATGCTGGCACGATCCATCCGAACCTCCTTAGATGGTCCGAAATCTCGAATTCGTTGTGTCTGCTGTTGTCTTTGAGAGAGAATGCAACTAATGGAACTCCAATTTCTTTAGAGACTATGTTGAATCTTTCTGTCTTTTCAAGTCCTTCTCTTAGTACCCTTGCATTTTCTTGACAATTCTCCATAACATTCTTGTATCCCTGGTTAATAAGATAATTCATAATGGTAATTATTAGTTTAATAGTATCAATATTGAGGTTATAAAAGGATAATTTTTTATGATTATTGTTCATAACATTGAGCTTACCTCGTAACCTAAGCGAATAAGTTGATAATACTGTGCAATTACTTGGCTAGAACCTGCGATTCAAGAGAAAAATAAGAGTTTAACTTTTATATACTAACACTAGAAGAACTTAATGCTATCAAATTGGCCAAAAAAAAAATTATAGATAACAGTCTATAATAAGTGTTTATTGATAATGTCTAAAAATGGGTAATTAAGTAACCTAGTGAAAATTAATTGAATTATAACAATTGTGTAAGAAAAATTATACATTGTTGTTATTTTATCGACAAGTTGCTTTATGATATTTTTTGTTGACGAAGGAACCCGCAGCCGCTACTCTCTCGAGTGCGCACAGGGTAAAACCCCGGACTGACGCAATAGCCTGCAAACCACGTCAGCCGATTAACCACACTTGGCAAGCCATGTGTGATGCGCTCAAAAAAAAGGTTTATGCAGGGGATCGAACTCGTGACCTTGCGGTCCCGCGCTCTACTGCTACACCAACTTGGCTACCCTTGTGGGTAAGTTGCTTTATGATATTGTACCCTATATCTTGTGCGTTGTGTATTTTATAAAAGGTACATACTACAAAAGAACACGCGTTTTTGAGGGAAGGCTACTGAAGGAAACTATCAGAAATCTCTGATTAAGAACACTTCCTCGTTGATTTTTTGTCGGATCCGACAGAGTGCGGCTTTTCCCCTCAAAAAATGCGTGTTTTTAGTAATGACAGTAAGTTCAATTTTTATTTTTTTTTGTATAACATGTACTGAAAATATTTTCATAAAGATCAACATAATTAATTCTTTAATTATTTACCTTTAGAGAAGTTGAGGGTGAAGGTAGGTTGATCAGCACCAAGATAATTGATGTGGAAAATAAGTTCTTCAGGCAAGTCTTCTTTGCTCCTCCAAATAACCCAACCAATACCAGCATATACAAGACCATATTTGTGACCACTTACATTAATACTTTTCACTAATGGTAATCTGAAATCCCATTCAAGATCTGGATAGAGAAATGGGGCAATGAATCCACCACTTGCTGCATCTACATGAATTGGAGTATCCCACCTATTAACAATACAATATATCAAGTGTCAATTAGGCATGAACGTGTATATAAGAATATGTACATTATATTGTCAAGTAATAGTTAATTTTGTTAGGAAAAAATAGAAACAGCTAGGGGGGGCCAAAATTGGCGGCTTTAGACAGAATAATCTCAGTCCTTCGAGAATTTAAGCCTTCATTATGTCGCTGCATGAGTTTAGTAGTAGAATTTCTCCAGGATTTTACAAAGTCAACAAAATCCAAGTTTCATTAAATAATAAACTCAAATTTCCCACAAGAGCATAACTTGTAATTTGTAGAGAGTACTAGTAAAAGAGAAGGGGCTAGAATTCTGAACTATATATTCAATTTTTGGAGGAACAACAACATACTCGGTGCAATCTAACAAGCGGGGTTTGGAGAGGGTGTTGTACACACATCCTTATCACTACCTTGCGAAGATAGTGATGTTGTTTTTAATAAATTCTCGACATTTTTGGGAGGAACCACTATTTAATTAAAATACCTTTCTGCCGAAGGCGTACATTTGGCCATGGAAGGAACTAGGGGGCGTAAAGGGGTCATCGGAAAATTACATTGTATATGTATACAAGTTCAAAATTAATTTTTATGTATATATAATAGATGTTGAACCCTTTTGACTTTTTTTTATATTTTTTTTATAATTTGAATATCTTAGTGAAAATTTTGGATCCAATACTGCAGTAAAGGCCGAAATAATTAAAGAAAAGGGAAAATGAGGTGTTACCCGGTTTCTTTGTTCTTCTCGACCAAGAGATCATTCAAACGTTTAACATCTTCAAATTCTCCATTAAGGGTGGAACCCAAAATAGCAGCCACACAAATAGTGTTCTCATCCACCATCTCCACAGCTTTCTGAGGGTCCATCACATAGTATCCATCCTCTAATTTCACTTCTTTTAGTTCTACCTCAAAGTACCTTGCAAATTTCTCCCAGCATACCTATAAAATTACAGTATAACCTCGGTAAATGAATGTTCGATAAATGAATAACCTCGTCAAATGAATAATTTTCTCCGTTCCCGACTTGGGCAAAGGAGCTAAATGAATAACCTCACTAAATGCATTAACGAATAAAAAAAATTGAGTCCTTAAAGGCCCCATGTAAACATAAATGAATAATCACTAAATTCCATTAAAAAAATATGTATATATAATAAACGAAAATATTTCATCCAATCAACAATGTTCATATAAGATGTCTTTTGTTTTACTTTGGATCATTTCTCCTGACATATTCACTTTCTCTTGTCTTTGAAGAAACCATTCATATAAAGCTTTCTCTAAATCGGGGTACTTAGCTGACTTGTGCCTCTTAACATCGCTATTTTTAATCTCCTCCGACAAATATTCAGATGATCTTTTGAGAGTATTTGATTTTGTGGTTTGGCTAGTAACCAAATCAAACTTTTGCTTCACCCATGCTTGCATATCTTTTTGGCTAATACTTGGATGTTCCTTCTTATGCTCACATATGGCCCTCCTTATCTAGTCGGTTAAAGTTATTTTTGTTATTGATTTTGACTGATGATTGGAAGTCATTAAATTGAAGATTAAGAAAGATATAGTAGTATGGATTCTTTATCAAACTAAGATTTTAGAACTATATATAGTTTGTAGTGTATGTTAAGTATATTTTCTTATACTCTAAGTATTCTATACATACAATCTTATTAGTACATGAATGTTAGTACATTGTACTTAGTCCACACGTATAGTGCATGTATTCCTAATCTAGAGTATAAAGAAAATGAATGTAATTAAGTTTTTCATAAGAATTTTGACCATTACCCTCTAGGTACATTTGTACATTAAATGTAAAAATACGAATCAAAAGAAAAAAAGAAAAAAATATAAAATACTATCTAAATAAATAAATAACCTCGCTAAACGAATATTTTTTTCTGGTCCTGGGGGTATTCATTTATCGAGGTTATACTGTAAAGATTTAAGTTATATACATTGAAGCGTAAAAGAATTTATATTATTAGTGAAATTTAATCAATTACAAAAACTTATTGCTCTATTTTCATGAGGTTAACATATCAAATTTGATACGAAGAGTTGCTTATTGTTATAAGTCAACTTAATATGATAGTGTATAAAATTTATAAATATTGTCAATTCACAAAAAGATCAATCTCTGAAAGGACTTCGTAGAACTGAGCTTCAAGGGAAATACTTTTGGAATTTTTACACTACATATCTTTTAGTTATACCCGTGATATACATGGGTTTGTATACCATATATATCACGGTTTCACAAGGCAAATTACCAAGTGTGAAATTGTGGTATATACGGTATACAAACCAGTGTATATTAGGGTTTTGGAGTTCGATTTTAGTGTAAATATTGCATTAAATTAGGCTTGTACACTTACCATAATTATATAATTCTTGTACAACTAGAATAGGGTTTTGGAAGTAGAATAGGAATAGGATTTTTACTATTATGGAAAATTACAAATTGTATATATACTCATTCATTAATGAAAATAATCAAGGGATTATTTCTTTCATGATATCAGAAGTCTAGGTTTTCACCCACTTCGTCTGAAATTAACCTTCCGCTGCCTCAGTTTTTGGTCTTCTCCTCGGATTTCGTGCTCTTCTTCCTCCTCTCTTCCCAAATTTTCTTCCCTAATTCACATATTGTTCTTTCGTTATGTCTATGTCAAAGAACATGTTTCATCCTGCCCTTACTGTTTCTAACATCAAGAACCAAATCCCTATTGTTCTTGAGATGGAAAACGTCCAATATGCGACGTGGGCAGAACTTTTCAAGATTCATGCACGTTCGCATCAAGTTCTTCATCATATCATTCCCTCAGCCATAGGCGAGGCACCTGCCCCAGAAGTAGACCTGATATTAGAGACTACTCTTGATGCTACCGTTCTGTAGTGGATTTATTTCACTATCTCTACGGACCTCTTGCAAACGATTCTTGAACCCGATGCTACGGCGGTGGAAACTTGGAATAGGTTGTTTGACATATTCTAAGATAACAAAAACTCTCGTGTTGTTACTCTTGAGCTGGAATTTTCTCATGTTAACATGGAGGATTTTCTAACGTCTCAGCCTATTGCAAAAGGCTGAAAGAGTTAGCGGACCAACTCCGCAACGTTGGTGCGCCCATTAGCAATAATCGTCTTATTATCTAGATGGTTGTTGGCCTATCCGAGGCTTATAGTGGCGTTGGACTATCCTTCGTCAAAGTGATCATTTCCACAGTTCTATCAAGCCCGGTTCATGCTTACGTTGGAGGAAGCCAACTTGGCTAAAAAGGCGGTTACTAGTGCAAATCCAGTCATCATGATGATAACTTCTGACGTTTCTCCATCCTTCTCCGAAAATTCAGGCCAAAATTGCAACAACGGTGGCGGCAAAAATGGTAAAAATTGGAAAAATAATCGAAAAATAATGGCGGAAACCTAGGTGGAAATAACGGGGGTAGACCTCTAGACAATGGGCTGCAAACAAACTGGCCGCAGCCCTGGGGTCCGTGGCCCTGGAACTGGGCCATCGATCATTGGTCTAATGGCCCCTATTTCCCACTTTCGACCTATCCAGGAAACTGGGCCCAATTTCCGCACACAAACAGGCCTAGGTTTTTGGGCCAGCAGTACAGTCTGAGACCACATTCTGGGTCGGGTAGAAAGCTAGTGTGCTTGGGCCTCGGCCAGCCCAGGGCCATCACATTGCGGATCCCACTTCGACGGATATTAAAGTCACGATGCACACACTTGGATTGAACCCCCCGGATGGAAATTGGTACATGAACACCGGAGTCACTTCTCACATGACATTCGACTCAGGTACTCTCTCGTCTTATTACACTTTGAGCAACAATCGTGGTATTATTGTTGGTAATAGTCATACTATTCTAATTCATGGTCATGGTAGTGCAACCTTGTCCCCTCATCATCCGTCTCTTTTCTTAAAATATGTCCTTCTTGCCCCTAACTTAATTAAACATGTGATTGTCGTTCACAAATTGACCACTGATAAATGGGTTTCTATTAATTTTGATCATTTTTGGATTTTCTGTGAAGGATTTCAAAACGGGAATCCCTCTTATGAGATACAACAATAGGGGCGTTCTTTATCCAATCACCACCGTCAATTCCGTCAGTCCAGCCATGCCATCCACTTTTTCTACTTTTGCTACTTCCTTGTGGCATGCACGTTTGGGTCATCTAGGTTCGTCCATTATGTCTTTTTTAAATAAAAACAATTTTATTCATTGTAAGTGTACGAGTAGTACTCCAATTTGTCCCTCTTGTCCGTTAGGAAAACATGTTAGATTGCCTTTTGTAGCTTCTACTTCTCGCACTTTGATGCCTTTTGATATTATTCATAGAGATTTATAGACATCTCCAGTTTTAAGTTATGTGGGTCATCGTTATTACGTTATATTTTTGGATGATTATTCTATTTTTATGGACTTTTCCGTTAGCGAAAAAATCTCAAGTATTTTCCACTTTCATCAATTTTAGGGCATTCATCCGTACCCATTTTGAACGGAAAATAAAAAATATTCAATGTGATAATGGCAAAGAATATGATAATGGGTTGTTTCGGGATTTTTGTGATACTAATGGAATAAGTTTTCATTTCTCTTGTCCTCATACGTCCTCACAAAATGGAAAAGTCGAACGCAAAATTCGTATCATTAATAATATTGTCCAAACTTTATTGGTTTATGCTTCCGTACCCCCTTCCTTTTGGCATCATGCTATACAAATGGCTACATATCTTCTTAACATACTTCCTACCAAAGGTTTGACATATTCATCCCCTCTTCAAATATTATATAATAAGACTCCTTCGTATTCACATCTTAGGGTCTTTGGGTGCTTGTGTTATCCACTATTTCCGTCCACCACAATTAATAAACTACAGGCCCGTTCTACCCCTTGTGTGTTTTTGAGTTATCCGTCTAATCATCGTGGTTACAAATATTTTGATTTATCATCTAATAAAATCATCATTAGTCATCATGTTATATTTTATGAAACCCAATTTCCATTTGCTAACGTGAGTAGTCCCGTGCCTAGTTCGTATAATTTTTTAGACAATGTCATCTCTCCATATATTATCCACCATTTTTCAGACCTATCTCGCTCCCAAAAATCTGCCAGCGGGCCTCACTGCTTCATCTTCTCTGTCCAGTGGGTCAGACACACGGTCCAGTCCAGCTATCAGAACTGTTCCAGTGGTCCACCACCGCCCCAATTTCGCCTCGCCCATCGTTCCAGCTTATTGGCCGCGCAGCCCACCGTTATTGGGCCGGCGGGCGGTCCTTCTGGTCGGTCCAACTCCAGTCCCGCCGCTGCCCAAATTCCACCCGTTTTCTCCTCCAGTCAAGGGCCGAATACCCGTAGTCAAAGGGGTATTTTTAAACCAAAACGACATTTTAATCTTAATTCTCATGTCTCTAAATCCCCTCTACCTCGTAATCATGTGTCTGCTTTACATGACCCGAATTGGAAATTGGCTATGATTGGCGAATTTAATGCTCTTATTGAAAATAAGACGTGGGAGTTAGTACCCCGTCCCTTTAGTGTTAATATTATTCAGTCAATGTGGATTTTTACTCATAAGGAAGATTTCGACGGTTCTTTTGTGAGACATAAGGCTCGTCTTGTAGGTGATGGCAAAACCCAGCAAGTCGGCGTGGATTATGGTGAGATATTTAGTCTAGTGGTCAAATCGGCTACCATTTGCACTGTTCTGAGTTTGGATCTCTCCAAAGCATGGCATATTCATCAGCTAGATGTCAAGAATGCTTTCTTACATGGTGATCATAAGGAGACAATATATATGCATCAGCCTATGGGTTTTCGAGACCCCAATCATCCTCATCATGTTTGTTTGTTGAAGAAGTCCTTATATAGGCTTAAGCAGGCTCCGCGAGCCTGGTATAAGAAGTTTGCAAATTATGTTTCGTCGATTGAGTTTTCTCATAACCGGTTTGATCATTCTTTATTTATATATCGTTGTGGTTCTTCTCTGGCATACATTTTATTGTATGTAGATGATATTATATTGACTACTTCGTCTGACACTCTGCGCAAGTCTATTATGTCCCTTCTCAGTTTCGAATTTACTATGAAAGACTTGGGGCCCTTGAGTTACTTCTTGGGCATTGCAGTCATACGTCGCTCTGGTGGTTTATATTTGTCTCAAAGGAAGTATGCTGCAGAGATTATTGAGCGCGCTGATATGTCTTCTTGTAAGTCTTCTTCCACTCCAGTTGACACTAAACCTAAGTTAGGTGTTGCGGCTGGCTCACTGTACGAGGATCCCACCTACTATCGCAGTCTTGCAAGGGCACTTTAGTATCTTGCCTTCACGAGACTTGATATTACATATGCCATCCAGTATGTGTGTTTGTTTATGCATGATCCTAGAGTTGAGCACATGAATGCGCTCAAACGCAACATCCGATACTTATAGGGCACACTTGATTATGGGTTACATCTATATCCGTCGTCGGTCTCTACATTTGTCTCTTATACAAATGCTGATTGGGGTGGCTATTCGGACACCAGACGTTCTACGCCTGGTTATTGTATGTTTCTTGGTGATAACTTGGTCTCATGGTCTGCCAAATGGCAGGCTACCTTATCCCACTCTAGTGTAGAGGCTGAGTATCGAGGGGTGGCCAATGTGGTCTCTGAATCATGTTGGTTACGTAATTTTCTCTTAGAGCTTCACTTTCTCATTCAAAAAGTTACCTTGGTTTATTGTGATAATGTTAGTGCAGTATATCTTTCTGGCAATCCGGTTCAACATCAGCGCATTAAACATATTGAAATGGACATCTATTTTGTTCGCGAAAAGGTAGCTCGTGGGCAAGTACGCGTCTTACATGTCCCTTCCAGGTATCAAATTGCAGATATCTTTACAAAATGTCTTCCGTCCGTTCTCTTTGACGATTTTAGGAACAGTCTCAGCGTACGAAGACCGCTCGCTATGACTGCGGGTGTGTGTTAGTTATACCCGTGATATACATGGGTTTGTATACCATGTATATCACGGTTTCACAAGGCAAATTACCAAGTGTGAAACCGTGGTATACACGGTATACAAACCCGTGTATATCACGATTTTGGAGTCCGATTTTAGTGTAAATATTGTATTAAATTAGGCTTGTACACTTACCATAATTATATGATTATTGTACAAGTAGAATAAAATTTTGGGAGTAGAATAGGAATAAGATTTTACTATTATGGAAAATTGTAAATTGTATATATACTCATTCATTAATGAAAATATCAAGGGATTATTTCTTTCAATATCAGTCCAACAAAGCCCACAATAAAAAATAATTCGTGATCTTTATTTTTATTTTTACAAATTTTAGCGTAATGCATAATCAATGTATAATTATTGTACAATTTGTGTGTGCATACATTATACATTTATTATACACTTGCTATGTACTAAATATACACCAGCATCAACTACAACTTCTTACGACTAGGCCGGTGACAATATTTTTAGTCGGATCACAATACTCTTTGTGGTCTTGCACTAAGAGAAGTCAAGCATTCTGCACAAGCTTGATTTATGAACCGGTCCCCATCCCAAGAATTTTTATGGAAAAGAAAAGGGAAAATTTAGGTAGATGTCCCTTGTTAGATCATCATTCAGATTCTGCTCTTATTTTTAAAAGTTGTGCAAATATAACCTTTGAAAAATTATCTTTCTGGATAACGTTAAATTCGAGTCTAATGTTTGTTCATATATTGCTCAAACTTATAGATAAAATACTAGTTTGTCATTTAACAGTTGCAACAAAATGTTTTTGACATGGTCTAACGTTTTCTCATAAAAGTTTCGGTTTGATAAAAAAGGATGATCAAACCATGGTCTAAAAGATTAATAAAAAGAAAGATCATTTACTAAACTGATATTCTGAAAAAAGACAATGGGCGAAAATTTCACAAGAATGCAAGTATATGGGCTTTCAAGGGAGGGCATACCTGGACATTGGCCCCAGTAACAATATTGGGCTTGTCATAGGGCTTTCCTTGGGCTTTCATCTTTTTTTGCCATTTTCTCTTAAAGGCTAATCCAGCCAGCATAATGGCTTCTGAGGATCCAACAGTTCCAACTCCAACAGCAGCCTCTCCCTCTCCCAATGGAGCATTAAATAAATTTGCTATCATGTTTACACATCGATTCTGCATTATTAATAAAATTAACTTAGAAGTAAGAAGAATTATATATTTAAATCAATGTAAACGCTTACTCGAATATAACAAGAACAACATATATCAAGTATAATCCCACCAGATGCGGTTTGGAGAAAGTAGAGTATACGCAGATCTTACTCTATCCTGTGATAGTAGGGAGACGATTTTCGATATACCCTCGGCTCAAGAAGACTAAAAATTTACTCGAATAGGATTAAAAATAACTTAGACAGACTCCCTTTTGAAATTGGATTTTTTTCTTTCAAAGATCGTAGTTTGTACTATGCAACTTGTTCCTCAAACGATCATGATCTAAATAGCCCATGTTAATCGTGGTTGATTTACGCAAATATCTCCTTTTTAGGTTATCATCTAGATTTTATCCCTATTAATTGATGTTGTGGACTTATAAGCTCTTGAGATAGATAAAACATTAGATCGTCGTCTGACATCTACAAAATTTTAGATAGTGATTTAACATTTTCTCGTAAGATTTTCAGTTAATCCCTCAAAATTCAAAAGGGATCTGTAATCTCTGGTTTAAAAGGTCCATAAGTTGTAATAGAAATAAAAACATGGTCATTTACTAAGCAATTGTTTCAAAATAGGACAACCAATTTTGTTATACGATGAAATAATTGAGGTGTGCACAAACTAAACATAATGTGGGGTGTGAAGTATAGATATTCGATGAAATAATTGTCGCACGAGCAAATTAACCCGAACAGATATATAATTATAAAAAGGACAACTTGCCTGAAGCTCAGTGGTGACAGGATATTCATCCATGTCAACATAGTTCTTGTTAATTGAATCCATGATTAGCTTATCACACTCTGGTTCCATCCATGTCGTCACAAATGAAGCTAAATTCAACCTTGGGTTTCCATCCAACATCAACTCATCATTTATTATTTGATATGCTGCATCCTTTGGTATCGAATTCTCCGGCATCTTAAACCTAATTGCAAAAACAAATTAAATAAATAAATAAATAATAATCTAGTTTTAAATAATTTTCAAGAATCTCAAAAAGAAAATCAAACAAAAAGCTAGAAAAGCAAAAAGATTAATCAATCAACTTGACTTGTGTGAAAATTGCATAATCGATAATTCGATCTTATTAAATTCAGAAAATATAATATTATGTGAGAATCGCGTAGCCGGGTGTTAAGTGCAGATAAAACAGACGATTGTCCTATTATAAATTGACATTTTAATGTTAAATAGTCGTAATATGATGAGAAAAATAATTGAAGCAGAGATATAATACTATGTGAGAATCGCATAGCCAATCCTAAGTCCAGATAAAAAAGGATGATGGTTTGGTATTGTGCATATAAAAATAGTCGAAATACAAAAATGTGTCACTGATCATATTTAACAGCGAAGAGTTATAAAAAAATATTGTTAGCTACAAGCTATTTAGTGATAAATTTATATTTATTTTTTATTTTTTAATGAAAAGAGTAATCGTTATATGATGAAAATGTAAAAGAATAATCGTAATATGATGAAAATGTAAAAGAATAATCGTAATATGAGGAAAACGTAAAAGTGATAACATTGTATAATTAATTTTACCGGGGAAGAGAAACTCGGACATAGCGAGAAGCGAATGTGGAGTGGACGGAGAGATCATTCTCCGAGGCGGCCTTAGATAGAACCATGGTGGTGGTGGTGTACGGTGGTGGACGGAGGAGAGAGAGAGAGTGAGTGTTTGTTTTAGTTTTTTTTTTCCACAAGAAGGAACGAATTAGAGAGAATTAATTTCTTCTTCGTTCCTTCGTTGGAGAAGAATGGTAGATAAGAGGTTACTATTTATAAACCAAAAAACACGTGGAAGAATATATAGGCATATTTATAGGAATTTCATCTTTATTTAAAAGGGAGCAGAGAGACTTTAGTAAAATAGAGGACAAGGTGTAATAATTCTACTAGTGAAGTACCATGAAATTCTCTACATGTATTTATTTTGGTTATTATTTTAAAACAATTGCACCTTATTTTTCTTTTTTAAGATTTTAATTTTAAAGGATTTCGTAGATTAATTACTTTTTTGTGCTTTTAGGTATCCAACTTCTTCTTTTTTTCAAAATTTGTATAAACTTAATTTCCAAAATTATTTGTTTTAGAATACCTTTTACTTCACGCACCGCATATTGAATGTTTATATTCACTTTTAACCTCATAACAAAAAAAGAAGTTAATTGTATAGACTTTTTCTTTCATCTGTTAAGAGTCTCACATCGGATATGGAATGAGAACATGGACTCCTTATATGGATTTGGACAATCATCACCCTAAAAGTTAGCTTTTGGGGTTGAGTTAGACCCAAAATTCATTCTTTACATGGTTAAGAGTCTCACATCGGATATGGAATGAGAACATGAACTTCTTATATGGACTTGGACAATCATCATCCAAAAGCTAGCTTTTAGGGTGATGATTGTCCAAGTCCATATAAGGAGTTCATGTTCTCATTCCATATCCGATGTGAGACTCTTAACATAAAATAAATAAACTAACTTTGAACAACCACCTAGTGAGAATTGGTTGAACAATCCTAAATAATTATCAGTAGGATCATGTTGCTCAGATTCTTTAAAAATGTCGACGGGTGTGTGTCGTGAAAGAAATAATCCCCTTGATTATTTTCATTGATTGAATAGATATATATACAAGTTACAAACCTTCTCCTACCATAATTCTAACTATACAATATGGTAAGTGTATATCCTAATTATGGGAAGTGTATAACCTAATCTAGGTAACAAATATACTACAATATACACACAATATACTTTCCTTAATACTAAAGATTTTGGCAAATGGTACGTCTTTGGGCTTCGTTTAACACACCCCGTTGAGTCATAGCGGGCGGTCTTCGAACGCCGAGACTGTCCCTAAAATCTTCAAAGAGAACCGCCGGTAGACCCTTTGTAAAGATGTCTGCAATTTGATAACGAGACGGGACATGGCATACGCGAACTTGACCCTTTGCAACCTTTTCACGGACAAAGTGAATGTCCATTTCGATATGCTTGGTGCGCTGGTGTTGAAGCGGGTTACCCGAAAGGTAGATGGCACTAATGTTATCGCAATATACCAAGGTTGCCTTCGAATGGGACAATGAAGCTCCAAAAGCAAATTACGTAGCCAACATGATTACGAGACCACATTCGCTACCCCTCGATATTCGCTCCGCACTTGAGCGTGATAGAGTTGCTCGACGCTTTGCCGACCATGAGACCAAGTTGTTGCCGAGGAACATACAATAGCCGAAGTCGACCGTCGGTGTCGGGACAACCACCCCAATCGCGCATCCGTGTAAGAGACAAGTGTGGATGTAGAGGAAGGATACAAGTGCAACCCATAGTCTAGTGTCCCCCGAATATACCGAATGATGCGTTTGATTGCATTCATGTGCTCAACTCGGGATCATGCATGAATAAACACACCGCCGAACCGCATATGTAATATCCGGTCCTGGTAAAGGTAAGATACTTGGAGGGCCCCGCAAGATCGCGATAGCGGGTCGGGTCCTCGTATGGTGCACCCGCCTGCGGCGCTTAGCTTTGGGTTTGCATCAATCGGCGTGGAAGTGGACTTACAGGATGACATCCCAGCCCTCTCGATGATCTCGGCCGCATACTTCCGTTGAGACAGAAACAAACCACCGAATGACGTTTGACGGCAATCCCCAAAAATAACTCAACGGCCCTAAGTCCTTCATAGCAAATTCGAACCGAGCATGGCCCCGATAGACCGACGCAAAGCATCGGAGGAGGCGTCAAAATGATATCATCCACATATAACGAGAATATAGGCCAATGACGAACCACGGCGGTAGATGAACAAAGAATTGTCTCGAATTGTGTGTGAACCCAATAGTCGAAACAAAATCAAGCAAATCGTGTATACCAGGCACGTGGAGACCGTTTAAGCCCATATAATGATTTCTTCAACAAACGGACATGATGAGGGCGGTTGGGATCCCGAAACCCAACGGTGATGCATATAGACTGTTTCCTTGAGGTCACCATGTAGAAAAGCATTCTTGACATCCAACTGATGGATTGGCCAAGTCTTTGAAAGAGCCAAGCTAAGCACAGTGCGAATGGTAGCCGGTTTGACCACCGGACTAAACGTCTCACCACAATCAATTCCAACCTGCTGAGTCTTACCATCACCAACAAGTCGCGCCTTATGTCGAGCAAAGGACCCATCGGAATTCTCCTTGTGAGCAAAAATCCACATAGACCTGATAACATTAATACCATATGGACGGGGCACCAACTCCCACGTCTTATTATCAATAAGAGCATTATATTCATCACCATAGCAATTTTCCAATTAGGGTCATTTAATGCGGACACGGGATTGCGGGGCAAGGGGATTTAGAGACATCCGAATGTAAATTAAAATGTCTTTTAGGTGTAAAAATACCCCGCCGACTACGAGTGACCGGTCTATGACTTGAGGAAGAATTGAGGGAATTTTGGGAATTTTCCGTTTCTCGGGATGGACCGGCAGCCAAGAGGCGGTGGGCCGCGGCCCAAATCGGTACATCTTGGGTTCGGTTTGGACCAGTTCCAGAATTGGGCTGGACGGCCCAATAACCGGAACTGTTCCGATGGCTGGAGCGATAGGGAGTGACGTTATGTGGGGCACGGCGGGCGGTGGGCCACATTGGGAATTTCGGGTACGGGAGTTGTCCGAAAAATTCCGAATAATATACGGGGATATTTGGTCATCCAAAAAATTATACGACTTAGGTTCGGGAGTATGAACTTTCGTAAATGGGAATTGAGTTTCATCAAAAATGACATGGCGATTGATTATGATTTTCTTGGAGGATAAATCAAAACACTTATAACCACGATGATTCGACGGATAACCCAAAAACACACACGGGTAGACCGAGCACGAAGTTTGTTAATTGTGGTGGATGGGAATAACGGATAACACAAGCACCCAAAAATCCGAAGGTGAGAATAAGAAGGGTTCTTATTATATAGGATTTTGAGGGGGGAAGAATATGTCAGACCTTTAGAAGGAATTATGTTAAGAAGATATGTGGCCATTTGTAGAGCATGATGCCAAAAATATGGAGGTATGGAGGCATGTATTAGGAGAGTTCGGACAATGTTATTTATGGAACGAATTTTGCGTTCGGCTTTCCCATTTTGTGAAGATGTATGAGGACATGAAAAACGAAAATTTATCCCATTAGTAGCACAAAATTCCCGAAACTCCCTATTGTCATACTCTTTCCCATTATCACACTGAATATTTTTTATTTCTCTTTCGAATTGAGTACGTATGAACGCTCTAAATTTGATGAAGACGGAAAACACTTGTGATTTATTCGCAATTGGAAACGTCCACAAAAATCTAGAATAATCATCTAAAAAGAGAACATAATATCGATGACCCATTGAACTAAGAACAGGAGATGTCCATAAGTCGCTATGAATAATGTCAAATGGCATAGACGTACGAGACTTGGAGTCTACAAATGGCAACTTAACAATTTTTCCTAATGAACAAGACTGACAAATTGGAGTACGACTCGTACCCTTACAAGAAATAAAGCTATTTTTTATCTAAAGCTGATAAAATAGAAGATCCCGGATGACCCAGACGAGCATGCCACATGGAAGGAGAGATGGCCGCAAAAGTTGACGGCAAGGCCTGGACTCGATGGATCGAAACCGGCATGATAGGATACGGATCCCCCTACTATCACACCTCATGAGATGACTCCCCGTCTTGAAATCCTTCACAGAGAAACCGAAAGGATCAAACTCAACAGAAACAGAATTGTCATTTGTGAATTTTCGGACAGACACTAAATTTTTAATCAATTTAGGAGCATGTAAAGTATTTTTCAAGAGGAGTGGTGGATTAGGAGGAGACAATGTTTTCTGACCATACCCTAGAATTGGAATAGAACTCGCCATTACCAACAATTATCCCCGAGGGGTGCTCAAATTGGAATACGATGAGAGAGTACCTGATTCGGAAGTCATATGAGTAGTGGCCCCGGTGTCCATGTACCAATTTGGGTCCGGTTGGGATAATCCCAATGTGTGCATCGCGGCCTCGATATCGTCCGAGTGGGGCCTGCGCATGATGGGCTTGCGGAGGACGGGGCCCAAGGACTCTGGCCGTGTCTTGGAACCGGGCGTTACCGCCATTTGTGGGGGCCGTGCCGGGGGCCGGCCGCCGTGGGCCGCCAATGCTTGGGTATTGGGCTCTTTGGTCGGCCTGCCCGGCCGGCCGTTGGCGAAGAAATTGCTTGGAGGGTGCGGGTGCCACCGCCACCGGCCCCACCTGCCGGGCCCACGCGGTGGTGGCCCAGCTGTACCCCGAATGGGACCCACCGCCCGATTGTTGCTCACCGGAACCGCCACCGAACCACCTCGTTTGCCCCCGCGGTTTTTGTTATTTTTGCGATTATTCTTGCCGCCACCATTATTATGGTTTTGGCCCGAATTATTAACAAAACCCGAAGAACTAGGGAGAAGATGCCACCATGACAAGCGGGCTTGCTCCGTAGCCGCCTTTTTAGCCAAACCGGCTTCTTCCAACGTCGACATGGAGCGGGCTTGATGAAAGTCGGGAAGAGGGTTGCTTTGGCGAAGGAGAGTACCAACACCATTATAGGTCTCCGAAAGGCCGCAACCAACCGTAGAACTAGACGATTATTTGTCACCGGTGCGCCAACATTACGGAGTTGATCCGCCAATTCCTTTAGTTTCTTGCAATATGCGTAAACGTTCGGAAATACGTCCATTCGAACGAGAGAGAATTCTGCTCGAGTGTGACGATACGGAATGTTGGTTGTCTTGGAATATGTCACGCAATCTATTCCATGCAGCCATAGCCGTCGTATCGGGCTCCATAATCGTTTGTAGAAGGTCCATTGAAATAGTGGCGTATATCCACCGAAGAACGGTAGCATCAAGTGTAATCCACACCTCGGGATCCTCCGCGGGGAAGGGGTCTAGCGGGAGGAATTATGTGATGAAGAACTTGATAAGAGATAGCGTGAATTTTAAACAACTCCGCCCACGTTGCATATTGAACGTTTTCCATCTCAAGGACAATAGGGACACTGAGCTTGATATTGGAAACCGTGAGGGCAGGGTGAAAATTGTTCTTACACATATTTGAAAGAACAAAGAAGGAGGTTAAATTTAAGAGAGGTTTGAGAGAGCGGAAGACGAGATATTTGGAGAGAAAAACCCGAGGGAAGGGGGGGGGGGTTCTCGGCCAAGAATACAAAAGTTTGAGAGAAGAAAACTTTTGTTTAGACCTAGTCTCTTGATACCATGAAAGAAATAATCCCCTTGATTATTTTCATTGATTGAATAGATATATATACAAGTTACAAACCTTCTCCTACCATAATTCTAACTATACAATATGGTAAGTGTATATCCTAATTATGGGAAGTGTATAACCTAATCTAGGTAACAAATATACTACAATATACACACAATATACTTTCCTTAATACTAAAGATTTTGGCAAATGGTACGTGCTGGGCTTCTGTTTAACATGTCGGATCCTTCAAAAGTAGTGTATTTTGAAGTATCCGACATAACTGCATTTTTGAAGAGTTCGAACAACATAGCGGGATGACATAGACTAACCAACCATGTCCTATAGAATGGTATGCGCTATTGTAAAAAATTATCTCTTGTAGCATGACTTTTCATGAACGTATGCATTATAAGATACGACTATAATCCTTTGGGAAATATCATTTTTACTTTTGTTTTCCACTTTTTATCCAACAATAGCCGGTGCAGCACTTTATCCGAGGCGAATGCAACTTTCTAGAAAATGTTTTCTCGAAAAAAAAGTTTTTTTTTTTTTTTCTAATGTTTGTTAAGTAAGGAAAAAATAATGTCTCAAAAACATTTATATGTAATCTAGCAAAATACTACGTGAGATGGGTGGGGAGCTGGGTTCGGGGTGGGATTGTCAAGGGGTAGGGTTGGAGGCGTTAGGGGTGAGATGAGGAGGAGATAATGAACTAATTAGAATGCTACTTATAAAATTTATTTTTCTCTATTTTCATTAAATAAGTTATTTTTCGATTTTTATGCAGCATATACTACGTCGCACGTCTATTCATTCCAATTTATGAATCGTTCAAACTAATTATTTTCATTTAATATACTTTATGTTTCTTTGATATTTACTTTTTAAATCTAATACTAGTATACTATAAGGGGTAATGTAAAAATCATAATTGAGGTCATAAGTTGACTTTAAGTTAAGTTATGAAAGCTTCCTACCAATCAACGATGTTCCCCATTGCCTATTGGCCAAGACACCCACTATTAATTCATTACATCAATCGCATTTTATACTTAATAAATGACATGTCTCTACATGGTTGGAATTAATTTATAAGTTTGAATAAGTAACGTCAAAATTTAAAATGGGTGATAATAATGAAAGTCAATATATAAAATTGTTCATGCCAGTTATTGGACTACACTTTTCCAAGCACTATGAACAACGTGTTGAAGTATTAAGTGTGTGGCCATCATCAAAGATGAATAAAAATTGTGAAGATATTAGGGTTTAAATTTAGCAAAGACAAAAATATTAATTGATTTTTTTTATCTAGCTATCTAAACTTTAGAGTCTTGCCGATGGAAGCTAGTAGATACCTTGGAAACTAATTTGCAGAAATTTGAGAATGTGTTGACCTTCAATAGTACCTTCGGAGTCGGAAGATCGATTTTATGTCTGTATGAATGTTCTTTAGTTGAATACCCTTTTATAAGGATATAGATAAAAGTAACATAGAGAATCGATAAATAAAATATGAGAGATTTTGTAGAATCATTTTCTTCTATTCAAATTACAACTGGTCATAGAAAATCATTTTCTACCTTTGTTGCGATTTTGTAAGTTGATGATGTTAAGAGTCTCACATTGGAATATGGAATGAGAACATGGACTCCTTATATGGACTTGGACAGTCAATACCCTAAAAGCTAGTTTTTGGGGTTGAGTTAGACCCAAGATCCATTCTTTACATGATATCAGAGTCAGACTCATTCCAAATCTTTGTTCACCGATGTTGGTCCCCAAATTATATTATCCACGCTCCAGTTAACAAGGTTTGGACGTGCGGGGAGTGTTAAGAGTCCCACATCGGATATGGAATGAGAACATGGACTCCTTATATGAACTTGGACAATCATCACCCTAAAAACTACCTCCCAAGATACATTCTTTACAATTTGTTCATACATAACGCTAGTTTATTTGTTCATACATACATCTACCGTGATGTGATCTTTTTTAGTTCCGCAAGGTAATCAAATCTAACCAATTTTTCATTAAACATGCGTGATATTCTTCAACTAAGAATTAGTTAAGGCCATTGAAAGAAATAATCCCCTTGATTATTTTCATTAATTGAAAGGCTATATATACAAGTTACATAATAGGAGAATCATATTCCTATTCTATTCCTAAAACCTTATTCTATACATTTATGGTAATACACTAATTATGGTAATACAATACTAATTATATTATAACATTACCTAAACTAGGATACTAAATATTTACCATAAATTACACATAATAATCAGCCCATCCGAGGGCCAATCCGTGAGCATAGCCAAGACCTAATATACACAATATACACATATTTAACACACACCCGCATTCATAGCGGGGGTCTTCGAACGCTGAGATTGTCCCTAAAATCTTCAAAAAGGACCGATGGAAGACCCTTTGTAAAGATGTCTGCAATCTGATATCTTGACGGGACATGACATACGCGTACCTGACCCCGAGCAACCTTTTCGCGTACAAAATGTATGTCCACCTTGATATGTTTAGTGCGTTGGTGCTGAACCGGATTACCTGAAAGGTAAATGATACTAATATTATCACAATACACCAATGTTGCCTTCGGAATGGGACAATGAAGCTCTAATAGTAAATTACATAACCAACATGATTCCGAGACCACATTAGCTACCCCTCGATATTCAGCCTCGGCACTTGAGCGGGATAGAGTCGCCTGACGCTTTGCAGACCAGGAGACCAAGTTGTTTCCAAGGAATACACAATAGCCAGACGTAGACCATTTGGTGTCGGGACAACCACCCCAATCAGCATCTGTATACGAGACAAGTGTGGCCATCGAGGAAAGATATAAATGTAAACCATAGTCAAGTGTTCCCTGAATCTACCGAATGATGCGTTTAAGCGCATTCATGTGTTCAATTCGGGGATCATGCATGAACAAACACACCTGCTGGACAACATATGTAATATCTGGTCTCGTAAAGGTAAGTTACTGACGGGCCCCTGCAAGACTGCGATATCGGGTTGGATCCTCGTAGGGTACGCCAGCCGCGGCACCAAGCTTGGGTTTTGTATCAACTGGAGTGGACGTGGACTTACATGATGACATCTCAGCCCTCTCGATGATCTCAGCTGCATACTTCCGTTGAGACAAGAACAATCCATCGGAATGACAAGTGACAGCAATCCCAAAAAAGTAACTTAAGGGCCCTAAGTCTTTCATAGCAAACTCAGAGCTGAGCATGGTCATGATAGACTGGCATAAGGCATCTGTAGAGGCAGTCAAAATGATAGCATCCACATACAACAGAATGTAGGCCAAAGACGAACCACGACGGTAGATGAACAAGGAATTATCCGACTTGTTGTGAGTGAACCCAATAGTGGAAACATAGTCAGCAAACCTTGTATACCAGGCCCGTGGAGATTGCTTAAGCCCATATAAGGACTTCTTCAACAAACAGACATGATAAGGATGATTGGGATCCCGAATCCCAACGGCTGATGCATATAAATTGTTTCTTGAGATCACCATGTAGGAAATCATTCTTTACATCTAACTGATGAATAGACCATGCTTTTGAAAGAGCCAAGCTAAGTACAGTGTGAATGGTAGCCGGCTTGACTACCGGGCTAAATGTTTCACCACAATCCACCCCAACCTGCTAAGTCTTACCATCACCCACAAGCCGCGTCTTATGTCGTGCAAATGAACCATCTGAATTTTCCTTGTGAGCAAAAATCCACATAGACCTAATAATATTAATACCAGAAGGACGGGACACCAACTCCCACGTCTTATTATCAATAAGAGCATTATATTCATCACGTGACAAATAGAAATAGAATGACTTTTGAATTGTACTATATTCTTCCTTACTGTACTTGATCAATGAAAATGGTTGAAAATTCTCTAAACTATCATATAATATAGGTGCTAAGAAGGATGAACTGAAAATCATGTTAGTTGTTACACAATAGTTTTAGCAATTTTTAATAAGATACAGAAAGATCAGAGATGAGATCTGTTGGAGGAAAATAGACCAAGACGTAACAGGGACTCGACATTAGTTTCATAAGATCACTTTAACCCTTTATGGCCGTCTCATGATGTTTAAATGTTAACTCATACCTACACAGGGAGAGTTAGGATTTTGAATTTATGTTCTGAACGGAGGGGTGGCTTTTGGATAAAGCCTTTAAAGCCAGGCTTTAGGCCTCTCATTTTTTGGGGTCTCATTTTTCATCAATATAGTTTACATTTTTAAAAAAAAAATTATAAAGTATATTAAATTTTTTGTCATCAAAAAGAAATAATCTATTTTTACAAATGTTAAATCTATTTTTAGTATATTGGCAAAAAAAGGCTCATGATTGGCCTCTCTACTAGAGATGGCGGTGGATCCAGATCCATTTTATAGGATATGGATTTTCAAAATTTGGATCCGACGGATCCGGATCGAACCCGGATCTGTTTCTGACGGATCGAATATGGATCTGGATCTTGTATTTGAGATCCGTATCCGGTTCAGATCCGATCCGTTGATCCATTTTTTATTAAATATATTCATAACCTAGAATATAATTTTATAAGTATTTTCTTAATTTTTTTCATAATTTATGTATTGGGTAAATGGTTGAACCAGGATTAGGCACAAGTCACACAACCATGTAATTTGTCTTTGAAGTTTCATTTCTTTTATATATATGCTCTCTCCAGTTTCCCATATTTCCATTTCTATAAAAAGAAAAAAATATCACTCTTATTTAAATTTTCCTTTCTTGAATCTGCTAGCCGTAAGCTTTAAGTATCTTTCTCTCGTTTGTTTGATCAGCAAAAAAAAACTGGGACTTTTGATATATGACTGACATTGTTTTATGTTTTTTAATAAAGTCAATCAGTAGAACTACAAGTGGAGCATCACTAAAGCCTCCAAAATTTAGCTCAAAGTTGCAACCTGTTCAGCATCACTAATGAAGTCAATCGTCTTTATTTTCTTGTGATGCTAAAACTTTGTTCAGTATTTTGGAAGAATGGTGTCATGTTTGTGTAGGTTGATTGAATGAACTCAATCATTTTTTTCAATCAGATTGCGTTTCATTTTGTCATAAAAGTTTCAACATGTGGGACTATTATTCAAGCAAAAAAAAATTACATGTAGATCCGGATCCGATGGATCCGGATTTGGATCTGATTTTTATAGACCCGATGGATCTGGATCCGGATCCGGATCTGGATCTGGATCTGGATTCGGATCTGGATCAAGCTTTGAAAAATGGATCTGGATATGGATCTAGTAGGATCGGTTCAGATCTGATCTGTTGCCATCCCTACTCTCTACTCTACTTAATATATTGCTTTTATATCTCTTCATTATTTTTTCAAGAGAGTCGTTGACTGAATTGCTCTAAAAGACAAGAGCTACAACATATGAATTTGCTATTTTTATTTTTTCTCGGACATCAATTATTGCAATAAGTATATTGAAACACCAAATAAGTATTCTCAAATCAAGTTATTAACTTCTAGAATCAAGTTTTACTATTTCAACTTTTTAGTATTGTTTTCATCTAAAACTTGATTGTTTTGATGTGTACTACGTAATATATATTGTCATTTTAACTATTTATTAGAATACAAAATATGTCAATTAGAAAATATGAATTCGGTGTTTAGAATTAAAAAAAAAATTAAATCTTTGATATAATCTAAAAAAGGAGCTCTTGAGGAAGTTAATGAGTTATATATCTGGAATAGATCCCCTAGACTTCAAATGAAAAATATATATAAATGTTTTTTCTTTTCTCGTTTTATGACCAAAAAAAAAGTTAAAGTTCCTCAGTGAATTTTGGCTTTAGGCCCCAAACACTCTTGAACCGCCCCTGACGGTAGAAAAGGTACTTTATTTTAGGTTCTAGATACATTATTTATATATATTAAATGAAATCTAAACACAAATATAAATTTGACACAAACTACTTAATTAACCCGTGAGCACAATAGCTCTGCCCTGCCTCAAGATTGCGGTCAGAACATTTAGATGTTGCTTCACCCTAAGACAATGGTGGGCAAATCTAATTATTCCATCTGTCTCAATTTATGTGATACAGTTTGAATTTCGAGAGTCAAACACGAATATTTGACCGCGATTTATTCGCATGTCCTTTACATATTTTAAATTGTTAATTGTTGTGACTAATAGTACTTTTTATGTATCTTCTAAATATGTGAATTATTTTTCAAAAAATTTAAAGATTGTATGTCCGAATACACGATCAAAATAAAGATGTTCAGCTTTCAAAATTCGAATTATATCATATAAATCGGAACAGAGGTGTAATAAGTTATGAGTTTATCTGAATTTAATATCTTAAACCTTATACATGTTAAGCGCTTACTAAGAAAGTACAAATAATACATTTCAAATCCTATAACTAAACGGAATGTGAATTTCGAAACCCATAAAATTTAAATTCTATGTCCACACCTCTGAAAGGGGGTGGGGGTATTTTTTTTTTCGGCCTGGAAAAAAGAGAAGAAAATCTTCAAAATACAGTAACATGCTTCAAGAATGAAGTCGAGGTTTTGGAAAAGAAAAACATGTGGGGAAAAAAGGCTTTAACTTGAAATTACAGAGAGATTTTACAAAAAAAAAAAGAAACACAAATCCACGTGTAAACGAAGTGCTTTAATTGCTAATTATAGGTCAATTCAAGTACAACTCGGCTTATAACAAGAATTAACAGATCTAAACTTCCTTAAGAAAGATATTAGCTCATTGATATGACTTCACACATACAAAAAATGAAAATAGAGTCACGGGGCATAGCTGGATGGACTTAAAAATTCAGCTGGAAGCCTGCAACGTGAGTTCGAATCCTGGTGGGAGCAATTTGTTCTCTTCTGGAGTAGGACCTTGTAGATAATATCAGTTGCTTTGTTCTCAAACACTGGTCATTCAGACACATCCCGCGATTTACTGATAGTAGTGCTGAGGGACCGGGACTACTATCTCCAGGAATAGTCTGGCGTAAGTCGGAAAGCTGGATATCAAAACAAAAAAAAATGAAAATGGATACTCAATATGTAGCATGTAGGCATTTGAACTCTTACGACGATTCTGGTAGCAAAACAAATTGTTCATTTATTTTCCTAATTTGAAAATTTTCACACACCGCAACCAAAAAGTACTCCTTGCTTCTTTGGAACATCCTATGTTGTTTAACATCAGCAACTTTCCTATATGTCCTCGGGACCATTGACATCCTGGAAATCAATGTAACAAACATAGTAGGTGTTTGGACATGAATTGAGTGATATTAGATAACAAAGTAGAAATTGAAGTTAAGTCGAAAAAGGGTATTTGGATATTGAAGTTGTGTTTGGACATATACATATCACTTTGAGAAAATGTAAAAGTTATGTGCGGGAAAGTTCTTTTTAACTTGAAAAACTGGTCTTTGAAAAACTCAAAAAGTTTGGAGTGAAAAATTGACAATATATAAACAAGCAGAATTTTGAAGAAAAAAGAAACTTGACAAAAAGCAATATCAACTAAATTGAATAGCTCACACGTTTAGATCCATGGAATTACCTTATTTGCAATCACAGCTCCATCCGGAATTTCTAACTTGACTCCGGATTTAGCATTGACAATCACTTTCCCCTAAAAGGTAGGGAAACAAAAAAGATCAGACACTATTAAATCAAAAATGAAAATTCATGAACTAACGGATCAGAACATCGTCTAAGAAGACCAACTCCACCGGTGAAGTTAAACTTTGGTAATTACCTTCAGAGTAATGCCAGCTCCAAAATATACATCACCAGTGACCTTCAAGCTATCTAGCTCAATAATGCTGGGAATCGATTTAAAACGACTTAAGAAGTTGGCAACCTGAGAAGATAAGTAGACAGATTAGCTATGCATACAACAAAAGATCTAACAATCTACCATGTTAAATCTAATTTCAGGAAGTAATCTTAACCTTCTTGAATTCAGGTCCCAACTCAATAGAAGGGTTAGAAGGATTTGCTCTGGCAGGATTCCGGATGACATAGCCATCATCAGTCAAGGTGTAAAGATCAGACTGTAAAAATTACACAGGTGAGTTAACATACTACTAAAGAACATTGATTAAAAGCGGAAGTTTTTTTAAAAGTAATCATGACAAACACAGAAATTGACCTGGACAAGAAGCAGATCTAAAGTTGCTTTCACTGGAAGAAAACGAGATCGAGGAACATTAGCTCCAATAGCCCGATCAAAGAACTGGAAAGGTACAGAAAAAAGAACGGCAATGCTTAGCCAAACTTCATCGGACAGAGGAATCAGTTCGATGAAAATATCAAGACTTAAAGGAATGCATTAGTAATTTAAAGGCATAAGGTTTAGGTTTTAGATACCCTAATTGCAGCACCAGCAGCAGTTTCAAGTTGAAGTTACATCAGGATCTTATACAAAGTACTGAAACATTGAACTTCAGCCTCAACAAAGTGATACCTTGGGGTTTGGAATTATCTCCATCTTTAGTGCATCTGCTTCTACAAGTCTTTTAATAGCTTTTAGATCCACCCACCTGTTTGTATAACCAATGGTTCAGTCAGTGCATGTTTCAATGGAAAAGAAAGTAAAAGCGTAAAGCTTAGAGTTGGTCAAAAGACTGGTCTCAACTTACAAGTTGTTGGTGTTAAAAATCTTGGAACTTTTCTATTGACTTAAATCATTGACCTGTATCAAACAAGTTTCTTGAACATCAGATGTGCCACCTCTGGGATGGAATAGAAAGAATCACGTACACAGTAAGTTTAAAAGGAAACACGGAATTGGATATGACTATAAGAAAACTGTCAACTCAAATTAATCTTGTTTGAATAATACCAGCAAATACTAATCTAGGAGTAATGAACAGCTCACAACCTAACATTTACATATAATACATGCAACAGAATAAGCTTCTTCGTTTGAAAGAAACATCTTGATGGGGAAAGGTATTTCAGAGTAAACTGGATTGTTCAGTGAAAGAAAGTATCATGTCGCTATAGTTCGTAGAGTTACTCAGCCAAATGAGCTTGTTCAATTAGATAACTCGAGTGAAAAGTCTGTTTGAAAACCTCCGATGCAATCTTAATGTATATTTATAAACAGTTGCATGTAGAGCATCAAAACAGAAGGCTAGAGAAGAAATAGAAGAGGCATGACTCACACGTTGATCAGGAACCTGAGCTATTTCCAAAAGCTGCACCACCACACAAAACAGAAGCTTAATAATCAAGTCGTGTGATAGGTTTAATGCAGCAAAACAATTACCCTAAGCTCTCACAAAAAAAGAGAACCAAAAAGAGTGACAGCACATTTGAAGGATAAGCTTGTCTAGATGCAACTCAAACTGATGTGTGTTCATCTACTATTGCTAGCTACATGTCAGGACTAAATTAGACTACAAGTTCTGAATAGAGGTGGCAAAATGAGCAAATAGGTGTTAGTATGTGTGGGCACAGGTGATAAGTCACCCAGACCAAATCCACCCTCAGTAAAAACATTAATTCGACCCTACCCATTAAAGTTTCTTTCTATTTCCTCCCAGACCAACTTGTTTTTTCCCATTAAAATCCTTCCTATCGGAAAATGTAATAGGTCCAAATATCTTCTGTTAGGTTCCTGTTGCTAGCAGCCTGTAGAATTCCAGGTTCCCTGGCAATACTCCAGCAACAAGGGAGGTAGCCTGTACTCCTTTTCAAGCTATTATCTATTTGGTCCTTGACTCTAAAACCAGTACTCTATTGTTCTAGTGAAGGAGAAAAGACATGGGTGGTGGTCCTAACTTGATTTGAAATATTTACAGCTTCAAATGATGAAGTGCAGAGACAGGATGTTATAGCAAATAACATCCACATCCTACAGCTTTTAGGGGAAAGGGACATATAACAAGGTCAGCAACTACTTATGAGCAAAGTGAAAAAAAGTTAAACCATGTGGTAGACCTCATACCTGTACTTTTCCATCGTACGAGATCAGGGTGCCACCTTTGACATCAGCTAATGTTTTCGGTGTCACCTGCAATAATTGTCAAGCTTTAATACTACAGCAACAAGAAACAGCATTTACCTACCAAAACACAGCCTTAAAAGGCATTACAATCAGTACCTCCATGCAGTACTCGTTCTTGTTCTGAATCAAATGATTTAGGATTTCTGCAATGTCAAATTAAGGAAACGAAATACACTTGGCAGTGATTCAGAAAAGCTTATCACTATTGGAAGCTTCTTATTATTGACATGTTAATAAATGAACTCAGGCTTTCATACACAATTGAAAATCATAGCAAGGATACTCAAATCAACCACAGCGCCCAAGTTATCTGAATTGGCAACGAAGACATATTCCTTTCCCTGTAACAGATTGAAAAAGAAAACTAGCCATTGTTACACAAACAGTAAATATAAAAAAGACAGCTTAAGGCAAGTAGAATCAGAAGAAAGCAGTAACATGAAGAGCAGAACCTTTGATAAAAGTGCATCAAGCTTGCCACTATTCATCAAAGAAGGAAAAACATCACCATGACCTGTGGGGTTCCTGTACATGTGAACGTACGAGCTGAGTGAAATGCTAAAATAAAAACCAAAAGAATAGAAAGGAAGTACAAGAGAAGGACCAGACAATCAGAACCAATGCACAATCTTCTCTAGTTGAAGTGCAGTATGAAGAACTAGGAGTTCGATAATCTTAGACTATGTTTGAAAAGGATTTCTTTATGAAGAATGATTTATCTCATAGAAAAGCCAAATAAATCAGCATTTGCAACTCTCATTCTTGCAGCAGCAAACATAGTAGTATACTTGGCCACAAAGACATGACGAGTACAGAAATTCTTTTTTATTTTCTGATATCTACAAAAACAAGTATAGATGCAGCATAGAGAGAGGAAAACGTCATCAACTACAGGTTTAACTAAAGTAACAAGAAAAGTAAGAAAAAAATCTAACTTCAGAAAGAGAAATATAGACAAACTGAATCATCACTTAAAAGATGATCATTAAGATGCAGATTCTGTTATTATAAATCAGTACAATGCCCAAAAGATTTTTTTTTGTTAACGTTCCAAATGGTGAGTTGATTGCATTTCTCAATCATGATCACAAAGTCAACACATTAAACAGTTTAAATACCATCCATCTTTGCCGGCATTGCCTTTGCAAGGAAGTGGATCAAAGTCTTCAATAACCAGACGAGGGTACTGGCTCTACAAAAGTATAAAGAGGAAAGAATAAACGAACCTATTCAAATCCAAAAACTTTTGGGAAAAATCAAGCTAGCCAATACTTGCTATCATTCATGTTAAGTCCCACTAACCTGATTGAATGTGTGAATCTCAATGTTTGATTTTGAATATTTTTCTACAATCTACATAGAGTGCAAAGGAAAAATCAGCAGTTGAATCAAATCCAAACACTGGAGAACAATCATGGATTACTATGCATCACACTGATATTATTTCACCTTCGATGAATCATCATGGGTGTTGAATGAATTCATCAAAAGCAGGGGAACAGTGCATCCATACTTAGTATTGAGAGCCTACACACAGCATCCTTTTGTTGGTGAACAGCCAAACACGAAACCTCATGGTAAATAAATTGATTCATAAAATCATATATACCTCAATTTGTTTGACAATCAAGTCGAGGAATGTCAAACCATTACGAACTTCAATAACTGATCTGCATGGAAGAAATACAAACTTCAGACTCTGAGAAGATATAAAGATTGATAAACACCAAGGCTAGAAATTTCGTTTTACTATGAGAATGTCATCACTGTATGTAGTCAAATTTGGAAGCAAGAATTTCTGAAGGATGAAGAAGATATTTTCAAAGACAAACGTCTCAAGAATCCAATTATCATCATGTACACTGCAAGGTCCTTAATAAAAGCAATACAAGGTAAAAGGTAAACTATTGGATCAGAGACATATCTAAAGGCAGAGTACCTCAGACTATTATATGGAGGTAGTGCCGCATCTGCCAACAAGTGTAAACCTGATCTACTTATAAATTAACCATCAAAATTCTCCTATTTGTGTTCTTAAAAAGGTGTCACAGGCAGTAAAATGGTATAGTATTGATCTTTCAGTATAATAAATCTGCCAAATATTATCTAGTTGCAACTTGCAGGCAGCATTTGAACTGTTTCACGTCCAAATGATGCAAGCTGAGGTTGAAAATGCCATCAAATAAACCAAAAAAGTAGTTGCTATCCACTCTTGATGAGATAAAGTGTTCGAAAACTATCAAACGCAGAGTAGAAGTAGAAACTGTTAAATATACTAAATATACATAAGATATACACGTTATGCACGTGTATATCCTATGTATATTTGGTCTCGGCTGCTCTCGGTTTGGTGTCTTGGCTGCTCACGGTTTTGGTCTCCTTATTGTACACGGTTTTGTATAGTTGTAGTGTACCTTAATTAGTCTTGTACTATTATCATAATTGTATAGTTAGTCTCCAAATAGAATTAGGTTTAGGAGTAGAATAGGAATAAGATTCTCCTATTATGGAAATATGTAAATTGTATATATTGTCTTTCAATTAATGAAAATAATCAAGGGATTATTTCTTTCATGGTATCAGAAGTCTAGGTCAAACAATTTTTTCTCTCCCAAAATCCGCTCAATTCTTCCCCGAGTCAAAGACCAGTCACACGTAGTCAACGGGGTATTTTTAAACCGAAACGACATTTTAATTTAACTTCTACTGTTCTTAAATCACCCTTACCCCGTAATCATGTGTCTGCCTTAAATGACCCGAATTGAAAAATTGCTATGACCGACGAATATAATGCTCTTATTGATAATAAGACATGGGAGTTGATGCCCCGTCCATCTGGTGTTAATATTATTCGGTCTATGTGGATTTTTGCTCATAAGGACAACTCTAACGCTTCTTTTGCAAGGCATAAGGCTCGTCTTGTAGGTGATGGTAAGACTCAGCAGGTTGGTGTAGATTGTGGTGAGACATTTAGCCCGGTGGTCAAGCCGGCTATCATTCGCACTGTGCTCAGCTTGGCTCTTTCGAAAGCATGGCTCATTCATCAGTTAGATGTGAAGAATGCGTTCTTACATGGTGATCTCAAGGAGACGGTATATATGCATCAACTTTAGGATTTCGGGATCCTAAATATCCTCACCATGTTTGTTTATTGAAGAAGTCCTTGTATGGACTTAAGCAGTCTCCACGGGCTTGGTATAAGAGGTTTGCAGACTATGTGTCGACCATTGGGTTCTCTCAAAGCAGGTCTGATAATTCATTGTTCATATATAGTCGTGGTTCTTCATTGGCTTATATACTATTATATGTGGATGATATTATCTTGACTGCCTCTTCTGATGCATTACGCCAGTTTATCATGACAATGCTCAATTTTGAGTTTGCTATGAAAGACTTGGGGCCCTTGAGTTATTTTTTGGGGATTGTTGTCACTCGTCATGCAGGTGGGTTATTCTTATCACATAGGAAGTATGCAGTTGAGATCATTGAGAGGGCTGGGATGTCATCCTGTAAGTCCACTTCCACTCCAGTTGATACTAAACCCAAGTTGGGAGCTGCGGCTGGCTCACCTTATGAGGATCCGACCCGCTATCGCAGTCTTGCAGGAGACCTTCAGTATCTTACATTCACGAGACCAGACATTACGTATGCCGTACAGCAGGTGTGTTTGTTTATACATGATCCCAGAGTTGAGCATATGAATGCGCTCAAACGCATCATTCGGTATATTCAGAGTACACTTGAATATGACTTGCATTTATATCCCTCATCGACGTCAACACTTGTCTCGTATACAGATGCTGATGGGGTTGCTGTCCGGACACCAGACGGTCTACGTCTGGCTATTATATGTTTCTTGGTAATAACTTGGTCTCCTGGTCTGTGAAACGTCAGTCGACTTTGTCCCGCTCCAGTGCCGAGGCTGAGTATCGAGGGGTAGCTAATGTGGTCTCTAAATCATGTTGGTTACGTAATTTGTTGTTAGAGCTTCATTGTCCTATTCAGAAAGTGACCTTGGTTTATTGTGATAATATTAGTGTCATCTATCTGTCGGGTAATCTGGTTCAGCACCAGCGCACTCAACATATCGAGATGGACATTCACTTTGTTGGCGAAAAGGTTGCTCGTGGTCAAGTACGCGTCTGACACATCCCTTCAAGGTATCAAATTGCAGACATCTTTACAAAGGGTCTTCCCTCGGTCCTTTTTGAAGATTTTCGAGACAGTCTCAGCGTCCGAAGACCACCCTATGATTGCGGGGGTGTGTTAAATATACTAAATATACATAAGATATACATGTTATGCACGTGTATATCCTATGTATATTTGGTCTTGGCTGCTCTCGGTTTTGGTGTCTCGGCTGCTCACGGTTTTGGTCTCTTTATTGTACACGATTTTGTATAGTTATAGTGTACCTTAATTAGTCTTGTACTCTTACCATAATTGTATAGTTAGTCTCCAAATAGAATAAGGTTTTAGGAGTAGAATAAGAATATGATTCTCCTATTATGGAAATATGTAAATTGTATATATTATCTTTCAATTAATGAAAAGAATCAATGGATTATTTCTTTCAGAAACCAATAACCAAGTTTTATCAATTTATAGCCTTCACTGAGGGCATGCCGCATGTGTAAGAAAAAAATTGAAAGCAGGGGTTCATGTGCAGAGGTAAAATAAAATAGTAACAAGATTCACAATACCATTCAGAAAGTCTCTTGAGACATTACTGATGAATTAATAAAATATTGTTGCTAAGTAAAAAACAGAGAAGATTAAGAACACTATTCTGGATCCACCAATAGTATTCACACTCAATTGACATGTAATAGAACAGAAAGGAAGCTTACAACAATAAGTGCTGACAAAGATGAGTTTAAGTCCACTAAATAAAACAAAAGCAAGCCACACATGTATAGCATAACCCTGTTAGACATAATCTTTAGACCAAAAAAACAGCTATAGGTACTTTGGACCAGTGCACCCCATTGTCGTTCCCAAGCCTCCATTGAGCTTCAGGACAACAAGTTTGTCTAAGAGCTTCTTCGTTTCCGCAGGATCTGCAACGATCAAGATAGTGAAGCTTCTACAGATACAGTTTGAATGGATCTGATTCTTCACACCAAAGGCAGATCTAGCTCCTCACCGTAGATTCAAGTAAACTAAACTCATTGCTTTAGGCTCTTACCACGTAAGCATATATAAAATTTATTAGTACTATAACCAATTAATACACGAAGAGCAGTTTAGCAAATTATAATACCTTCAGAGAGTGGTGCTAACTTGTCATAAGGCACCACCACGTCATCAGTTGCCGTCTGGATCTTACTCCACTCAACATGTTGCGCCTCACTACAATTCAAATGCCACAGTAGATCGTGAGTTGATCTGCTCTTGTTTGAGTTTCGCAAGCAAAAAACTAGCATTATCCGGAAAGGCTCCAAAACTTACACATATACGAGATACTCAAAATCAATTGACACAATTGATCATGAGTTGATCTGCTCTTGTTTGAGTTTCTGGAAAGGCTCCAAAACTTAAACAATATCTGAGATGATCAAAATCGATAGACACTACTGAAAGTATATTTATGTACTACACAAAATCTGTATTAGAATAAATGTAATTTATATATATTCGTATCATTATTAATAGAGATTAATATTTTGTCATTTGCAATTATTGAACTATTAGTTGATTATTTATAATATTCTATAATATGCATCCTTAGAATTTACGTTGTTATTAATAATGTGAGATATTAATATTATAATGTAACTCTTAAAATAGCCTTGACTAGTGATCATCGAGAATGTGATATCGATGATATGTAATAAGTCGACATGTGGTATGCATCACATCCTTAGAGGATATAGTATGTCTCACCTGCTGCGAGTAATGTCTACTCGTGATGGACACATGAATACTTTGAAAGTATTGGTATACTCTGATGATATAATGTTTGTTATACTTGTCTAAAGTATGATCAGCGTGTGGGAGATAGAAGTCCTTAGACTTGAGGTCAATGCGCACCTTGTCTACAAAGTAATATACTTTGATCATGTCCTAAGCTCAAATGCCTTATAGGTTGAGATACTGCTTGTATTGGGTACATTACGATGTGGATTAAAGGTGGTAGTTGAGCCAAGATTAGGATTCATTCCTTGAATGTATATTCGAGATAACACTCGGATTCTTAGTGATATTAGGTTGACTAAGTCATTGTCAACACAATAGACATGTTTTGAATATGGTCTAGTTGTCAACTAATATATATGAGATACAATGATTAAGCTATTTGGATAGACACTTGACAAATCCTAAGCTTGACCGAGTGTGTCGTGAATGAAAGGATTTTATCTTACCACATAGAGGTTAAGTTTACTGGATTCGTGTAAACGTACTTCACATATTGAGTTCGTCTTGCGGCGCCGTCTAGGAGTTCAGTGTAGACCATAATTTAATTAATGTCGATATGTGAAGGCATGTAGGGTCACACTATGTCGATTGTCTTTTCGATCTAAGGATGTATTGAGAGAGTATTAAATATTCGATTTAGAATCGAGATATTTAAATGAATGATGATTGTTTTAATTAAGTCAAAATTGGATTTTGAATTTAATTAAGAATGTGCTGAAATTTTTTGGGCTAAGCCCAAGGTCAAACCCTAATCCGGTTTGACCTAATTTTTCACCTATAAATACAGACTTACACTTCATTATTCATTACACTTTATTTTCATATCATTATTCTAAGTCTTAGGGACTCAGAATCAAAACACTCTCTCGAACCTCTGCCGGATTTCCTAGCTTTCCAAATGAGGAATACATTGAAGCTTGGAGTTTGCAATCGAAAGGGCATTCGCGTGCGCACCCACAGTTGATAGTTAATAATAATATGAGTTATAATTTGTTTATATTATGTCGTTTAAAGCTTGAAAACCTAATATTTTAAAACCACATCATCCTTGTCTCCCAAACTATTAAACAATGATGTAATCGAGGAAGTCATTGCGAACATGGTGCACTGAAGCGAAGAACGAGAAGGGATTGGATGGTGGTCGATGAACGTGTTGTTTGATAGTGAAAGGTAACGAAGATGAATCTGCAAATCTGATCTTGAACCAGTTTTAGGGTTTCGGAAATGCGGATTTTGTGCTTCTAAGACGGAGGCGCCGCAACTTCACGATAGAGCGTCGCGACTCCAATTAAAAAATAATCGGAACAGTGAACAGGACCAAAGATCTAAACCCGACTTACTTGGTCAGGCATCTTCGCCGATCTAATGAGAAATATTATGTCTTTGATCCATTACTTCCGGAGAAAACATTTCTATTGAGACAACTGCACTTGGTCAGTAGAACATAGTCTCGACTGGACCTACATCCCCCATGTTATGGTTGAGCAGGTCTCGCAGCTACCATACCCCATTCTGTCGGAGCAACCTAAAGAGCCCTTCCTTTATATCGTCGCTTTCCAGTAAGGCACTCGATGAAGCCTATACTGTTCCGGCGTTAAAAAAAAAATCGGAACAGTGAACAATACCGAACACTGTTCCGGAACAGTTTTGTTATTACTGAGAAATTCATCTACAACGACTCTTTGACCAACCACATTCATTGATTGGGATAATGAATTCGTTCCTTTACCTTGTGTCAAATATCAACTTTAATTCGCGTGGCATATGACTTGAAATTTTTTATCACTTTCACTAAGTAATAGGTGTCTTTTTAAGATTATTAGTGTTATTGTTTTACGTGATGATATTTGAATGATGGGAAGTCTAACAAAGAAAGAAATACTTTTGTCAAAATCGTGGTTGTAAGTACACATGTTCATCATCGGATGGGTTTAGCATATTTCAGATTACAATTTTGGTTTTTGGATTTCGCAAAAGGTAATCCGAATTCGATCCAAATACGTCCTGACTGGATTGGATTTTTTAAGTTCGATTTGGATAATTCAGATTTTCGGTTCGACCTATAAGTTGAATTGCTTCTTTTTCTTCATATAAAATGAACAACCAAATAAAATATTCATACCAAATTGCCTTAAGTTCTTCGTTGCTATAACAATCATATAAATAAAGTATTCAAAAAAGCAACTTAGGATTTTTTAAATATATGTGTTGATGTGTAATGAACGACTTATTAGATTGGATATATAGGAAATGCACTAATATCTAATGGATAGTCGGGTAGGCTAAGTATAAGGTATAAGAAATTCGATTTTCGGATATCCCAAATTCCGAAGTTTCAAATTCGAAATCCGATCCATTATCCAAAAAAAATAAAAATTATATCCTAAATCCAATCCAGAATTTGAAAATTTCAAAATATAAGTCCAAAATATTTCGATTTCGGTTCGGATTTTGGGTTTATCCAAATTATGCATACCCCTAAACTTGTAAGCTTGGTAAGATATGATATGATATTTTTATGACTGTAAAAGCATTTCATTAAAGATAAAATGAGAAGTTGAAAAATTAAAGATTTTCAAATATGCAAAGCCTTTAAAAAAAGAAAGAAAAAGGAAAGAGCATTATACAAGTAGAACGAGGGAATACTCGCCTTATGTATTCGGTACCTAAGCAATATTGATATGATTGATTTAGATTTATGCCAAAGAGATCCATTTATGCGCTTAATTTGATATTCTAATTTCTTATCAACATATCAAATGTAATACCATAAATAGAGTTTAGAGAAGGTAGAATGTATGCATACATTATCTTTATCTTTATGGAATAGAGAAATTATTTTCGAGAGATCTCTAACTAAAATAAATATTCGACGCACATGATTGTAAGAAAAATAGGACAGTAAAATAGTAAGAAACAAAACAAATATAATAACAAATATTAGTACATATCAAAGAATAAGAAACTATATAATGACGATATAATTTTTATTCATAGAATTTAAACTTGACTTCTAATTAAAGGTGAAGAAATATTATTCTAGGCTCCTAGCAGGGTCATTCGCACAAATGCCCCTATTTTGGGGTGGTATTTAATTTTTGTCCTTCAAATTTAATTTTTTAATTTTTACTCTTTATTATTTTTGACGCGGCATAATTAGAATTTCGCTCGGCATTATTAGTGTTTATTTTCGGTATATGTATCATACACAACCCATAGATTATGTCGGATAGACATAACTGTCAACACTCAACATAATATAAAAAAGACATAATTTTAGATTTCGCTCGGCATAATAGTGTTTATCTTCGGCATATGTATCACACAGAACCCACATATTATGTTGGATAAGGCATAATTTCCAACACTCAAAATAATTTTTAAAAATTACTATAAAAATATGTCGCACAACTTAATTCTTACATAATTTATGTCACGCGAGATAAAATTTCAGTTTTTAAAATAAAATATATTATAGAGACTATATTTTACGAAGTAAACCTGAATATTTTTATAAAATAAATAGCATAGATAAAAATTAACGAGCAAAGGGTGCGTTTGAAGGACAATCCGCACCAAAAAAATGATGAAATCCTTGGCCAGCCCAAATACACATGGGCTCTCTCGTGTGCTGTCCATTTTACCTAACTATAGTCTGAAATCTCAACCACTATCCCAAACCTAGGGTTTCACTTTCCAATGGCGCCGAAAAAAACAACCCGAAATCCCGAACTCATCCGCGGCGTCGGAAAATATTCACGTTCCACAATGTACCACAAAAAAGGCCTATGGGCAATCAAAAACAAAAACGGCGGCGTTTTCCCTAAACACAACAAAAAACCCACCGTCACCTCACCGGCCGTTAAACCACCAAAATTCTATCCCGCTGATGACGTGGCAAAACCAGTTATCAACAAGCACAAGCCAAAACCTACAAAGCTCCGTGCAAGTATGACACCTGGCACTGTTTTGATTATCCTTGCTGGTAGGTTTAAGGGGAAGAGAGTTGTGTTTTTGAAGCAGTTAACGTCTGGTTTGCTTCTGGTTACTGGTCCGTTTAAACTTAACGGAGTTCCGTTAAGGAGGGTTAATCAAGCTTATGTTATTGGTACTTCGACGAAGGTTGTTGTTGGTGGAGTTAATGTGGACAAGATTGATGATAAGTATTTTGTTAAGCAGGTTGAGAAGAAGCAGAAGAAAGGCGAAGGCGAGTTTTTTGAAGATAAGAAAGAGGTTTGTTTATTTCATTATTATGAAATTCTGAGTTTTAAATCAGTGTGACCTAGGTGTGTATGTGTGTCTTTGGGAAACATGTCTTTGTAGCTTATGTGCAGTGGGAATGTTACAATTTGATGATGCACTACTTATTAGCGAGTGATCAGGGCGGCTCAGCGAAGCTGGTGGCCTAAAGCCAATTCTTAGCCACTTCTTGATGAGAGGCCTTGAATATATATATATATATTTTCAAAGATTTGAAATCTATTTTTTTAAAAGTTTTTGAAATGCAAAGTTATTGATGTTTTGATAATCAATTTTTTCTGATAATTCTTTATCAAATTAGCTTGAAAACTTCTTTCCAAAAATGTTCCTGTTACGGGAATTGTTTACATTATTGTATACGCAATATCGGCATTTGAAAAAATATCAAGTCTTTTTATTTCATTGAGTGTATCAATTGAAATATTATCTTCTACTTGAGCAAGTCCGAACTTAGTATAAGTATATATTGGTGAGGACTGATGCACCAACTACTACTCCCTTGTAACAGTGTGCGCTTTGTTTAATATACATTATCAAAATTCTTCATCTCTGTGTGATTTAATTTGATGTAGGAGAAGACATTTGAGAATTGTTTGATTTAATTTGATGCGATATTTGCTTGTTCGTTTGTTGAATGCAGGAAAAGAATGTGCTTCCTCAAGAAAAGAAAGACGAGCAGAAAGCTGTGGACGCTGCATTGCTCAAGGCCATCGAAGGAGTTCCTGAATTGAAGGCGTATTTGTCTGCAAGGTTTTCACTGAAGTCAGGCATGAAACCACATGAGCTTGTCTTTTAAAGGAAGAACATCTATAGCACTTCTGTTTAAAGTGATTTTTGTTAGTACTATTTTTCTGTTTTGCTCGGTTGAACTTGAGTTTAAAGGTTATATTTGAGGATTTGTTGATTATAAACATCTTTTGAGTAGAATATGCAACATGGGAATTTTCTTGTTGATCCTGTTTATCCTTCTGATATATTATGCATTTTGTTTTCTTTATTATACTGCCTTGTTAATGTATGAGCTCAGTGATAAGCTTTTCTGCCATGTCAAAATTGTCTTCCATATTGAAGCCGTGGAAACAGCTTCTTGCAGAAATGCAAGGTAAGACTGCGTTCCATAGACCCTTGTGGTCTGGCCCTTCCCCAGACCCGTGCATAGCGGGAGCTTAGTGCACCGGACTGCTCCTTATGTACCAACTCTGATACTATGTGTTCCGTATTCTTTATTATACTGTATTGTTAATGGCTGAGCTCAATGATAAGTTTTTTTCTGCCATGTTAAAATTCTCCTCCGTATTGAAGCTACATGTGCCAGATGAGTGTTAAGTTTGGGTACTCTTATTCTTGACTGCCATGGTGGCTGTAGCTATATGAATATATTGAGACGTTTACGTGGCTGGTCGTTGTAAATCTGTCGACATATTTGCTTACCGAGCTTCTTACATTTGCATACACATTGAGAAGGGAAATTGAACGAAATGGTGTAGGATTTAGACTTTTTGGTAGGTCCTTTAACATCAATAGTCTTGGCGTCTTCCAGGCACACTGTTGGTTCCTAGCGGTTCGCTTCTACTAAAAATCATTTCTTCCATAGTTGCTTCTACAAACAATCTACATCAGGTGGTTCTCTAGAAGGTAGTTATTCTCTTATGTGATGATAGCAGAAAAATCATTCATTAGTAAACCACGAAACTGAGTTCTGTGATATTCTCGATCTCTCATGTTCTGTAAAAGTTTACCATTCCATTTTATTACATGTTGGATATTGAAGTTATGTTGAGGGTAAGTTTTGGCAATAGTTGAACGCTGGTTATGAATCATTGTTTTACAACATTAGTGTACGTCCTTGCTGATTTTTGTTCCTTTAGTTACTTTAGGAATTTTAAAGTTTATTTTGTAGATTTAATAGATCTTATCATCTTATTTTGTGACTAGAGAGCCGATGGAATTAAGTGTCTTTTCTCCTTATATGACAGAGTGGTAATAATATCATCTTATTGCCTTTGCCTCCATCTTCGATAGCGTTTTACTTCCGTGCCTCACCTCTCGCCCTTTGTCAAACATTTCCTTTAACAGTGAAAAGAACCCCCACCGGCAAATAAAATAGAACATGAAAATGTAAGCTCTCAAACAGTGGGAGGAGCAGCTAGGACTTTGACCGAGTGCATGTTCGGCCATTTCCTGGGTTTTCTATTTACTTGCTATGCCGGTTGTCTGCCTTTAGGTAGAAATAGAAGTAGAGGGTGCCGTCTGCCCCACACTTGAGAAAAAGTAAAAAAGTATGAATGAAATAACACTTTTCCATCATGATTCTCTTTGAGAACGCTCACATTGTCGGTTCTTCCAAGGGTGTAATAATCAAAAGGAAAGAACCACACAATCCCCCATTTAGGAGAAAACAATGATTTCATCTCCTTTAAACTATACAATCTACCAACCTCCCAATAACTGAGGCTAAGAGAGACTATCAGATTAACTTGCTAATGATGTAGTAGTTCAATGTGAACTGCATATATATGGTTTCAGAAGCATAGTCGAGTAATTAGCGACTCAGCAGGCCAATGGCCAAAAGACTGAAGGTTCCAATCCCGTCCTTGCCTTAATCAATTGAGCCGTCTTTGATTCTTTATGTGGATCAGAAAACTTCATTAGGTTAGCACAACTTTAGGTCGGCAGACATTATATTGATCTGTATTGCTAGTTGACACGAGGGGCGATGTGGGAGTGTGACAACTAGGGATCGGATCTGGACCGGATCCTACTAGATCCAGATGCAGATCCGTTTTTCATATTTGAATCCAGATCCGTCGGGTCCATAAAAATCAGATCCAAATCCGGATCCATCGGATCCACCGGGTCCACAGATCGGATCTGGATCTACATGTAAAAAATTTGTCTTGCTAAGATTTTTTTTTTAAACTGACAAACGATTTTTACTTATCTAACAGTTTACTGTGTTTTAATTTTGAAATGTTCATATGAGATATTTTGTTCGTTGTCTCATTTTGATTGTGAGCTATTAATTGAAAATGTTGGACAATGACATAGTTATGAAAAATGCTGACTAGTATTTCCACAATGCAGAACTTGCATGTGCTTGGAATCTTCACAAATGAAGTCAATATAATTTTAACTACTTATCTATGGAGATGTTAGTCATTCACTAATATAACATTGATTTTATTATCGAAGTTACAACTTTATTTTTTGATTTTTGAGTTAACGCGGGGATAAATTAAACTTGTTTTGAGAATTAAACTTGCAAGGATGTGCTTAGCAATTTTAAGAAAATACTTATAAAATTACATTCTAGGTTATGAATATATTTAATAAAAAGTGGATCCACGGGTCGGATCTGGACCGGATACGAATCTCAAACACAAGATCCAGATCCAGATCCGATCCGTCATAAATGGATCCGGGTTCGATCCGGATCCGTCGGGTCCAAATTTTGAAGATTCATATCCTATAAAACGGATCTGGATCCACCGGATCCAGGATCCATTACCATCTCTAGTGACAACGTACACACTTCTCTTTAATTACTCCATTTGGCCTTCTTCAAATTTATAAGAGAACTCACACAAAACAAAAATCAAATTTCTCTGATTCTTGATTGCATATTCTGTTAAGTACATAACTACAAAGTTAAAATTACTGCACTAAACAAAGGTGTAATAATCAAAAGGAAAGAATCACACAATTCCCAATTAAGAGAAAATAATGATTTCATCTCATTTAAACTATACAATCCTCCAACCTCCCAATAACTGCGGGTAGCAGACTTGTTTCCCTCCGAAGTGTTTGTCGTTTTATCGGCTGACGAAATCGGATGACAAATTGATTCCTTAACTAAGCGATTTGGGCCGGAAGCGGAACTCTAACTTCCAGCAATGGGTTCCCCAACTACTCCAAAAAGCGTTAGGATGGTGATTGAGTAAATTAAGTGGTAAGAAACATAAATACAGCTAGAGTGCAATAAAGGCGATAAAAGATAGAATGAAGATATGTAAAAATCAGATTTTTGATTGATTGTGTTGTCCTCTTCTGTACAAATGATTCTTATATTTATAGTACAAGAAAAATAAACGTGACCCCATATGTTAACCACTGAACTACCCACTAAATCCACTAGCCAACTATGAGGAGGTGGTGCCGATTTTTTCGCCTGGACCTCTAACACGATTGACGACACTCCCTTCTGACTATCGCTGTTGCTACCTTTTCTAGAAGGTCCTTTGACTTGGTCTTCGTGGCGTCCGAGTACGTGTAGGTCTCAACCATTCCTCGGAATTATGACTCGGCCAGACTACTGTAATAGTCGATGATGCTTTCATAGCCGAGGGTAAGGACTAATGGATTCGGCTATGATTCCGCTCAGTTACCGACTTAGAATCCTTTTCCACCTTCGGCTGTCACTTGATTCGGCTAAACACTTTTGAGTGTTAACAAGACTACAATTGCTAATGATCTAGTAGTTCATATACAACTGCACTCACTAATCTTTTTTTTTCGTAAAATGAGTGCTAACATTAGTACAGATATACATATAGTTCACCCATTCTTAGCAAAATTACAAGGTTTCAGTAGAGTAATCGAGTAATAAATTAGCCGACTCATCAGGCCCATCACCAAATGATTGAAGGTTCATATCCCGTCTTGCCTTAATCAATTGAGCCGCCTTTGATTCTTTTTGTGGACTGTACAACTTCATTAGGTCAGCACAACTTCTTTGAGTCAACATATTGTTGGTGGTTCTCTATGGTACTTTATAAAGCAGTACAGGAAGTAAATAATTATTACAAGTATTCGAAAGGATGAACAAATATTCAATCTTCAGAAATTGAATCTTGTTGAACAAATAGGCCAATCTTCAAAATTGCCGCAAGCTTGTTGTGTCTTGAATCTTGATAACCTGAAATCAAGAAACAACTAAATCTAGATGGTTACAACGTTGTGTGTTGAGTCGAGGAATTGCCCTCTGTCCTTAAGACAAGATTGCCCCGTATATATGCTTTTACGTTAGTGGGCAATAGTCTCCCAAGATAAAACAACACTTTAATCTCAACGCTACAAAGCCAATAGGTTGAGCCTGGCGAAGAAAACAAATATGACTCGACTTGCTGAAGATATGGAATGGGAAGGAAAAGTTTCTCTTTACTCTTCTCTTTTGTCTCTGTGTATATAGTGTGTCTCTGTAGTGTATATCATGTGTATATGAGAGGGTTTGGTCACTGTTTTTCACACAGTTTTGACTTACTGTTTTACTGAATTTTCAGCCACTGTTTTGTGCTGAAAATTCTATTTTCTGGTCTGTTTTGCACTGTTTTCTTTCACTGAATTGAGCCAACAACTGCTCAATATATAGCATGGAAGAGGGGATGTCCAACTGCCAAAAACAAGGATGTAATGGCCATTAAGGGAGGCCATTAAAACAGCCAAGTAATGGCTCTTAATGGCCATTGAAAGAGGCTGCCCAACTGCCCAAGAATGGGCTGTTAATGGAGGAGTTAATCAGCCAAGTAATGGCTGATTAATGCCTCAAAAAATAGTTCCAACGAAGGCAGAACCAACTTTCCAGAAACTCTGGGGACCAAACTGGAAATATTGAAACTTCAGGGACCAAACCTGTACATATGAAAGAATTCAGGTCCAAACTGTACATATGAAACTTCGGGGATCAAAGCGTACATTTGGCGAGTTCTCTCGGTCCAAAAAGATAATATCAGAAAGTCCCCACAGCCCACAGCCCGTGGCCCGAGAACCCGGAACCGGACCGGGCGGGCGGCGGCGGCGCGCGCGGGCTTAGCCTTGAACCCAAGCACATCTAGGTCTTCCCTCCTTTAAACACATGGGATACCCCTTGGGGTCCCAAACCATTTACCAATTTGAGACATATATAGAGAGCAATTCTTATTATTCCCACCGATGTGGTAGATTTGTCCCACACCACATTTTCATGCCTTAAACACCTTACTTCGTGGACCAATATCTCTTTCATTTCTCAACGAAATTAGACTATTCTTGGCCCTACGGTCATCTACTCACTTTGTAGATCATGCATGTGCGAAGAGACAAGGTCTCCAACATGTGGAACACTAGTGTTTAATTCATCTAAGATGGGTGGACGCATCTCCCCGACAAAGGCTAATTTCCAACACATACATTATACTAATCTCTACGGCTAACTCCACGAAGGGCGATGTGGGGGTGTGACAACATACACACCTTTCCATTTTTGGATTCCAATGTCTTTTTTATTATCACTGTTGGAATATTTTGGTTGACGACTTGGTCAGTGCGAAAGGATGCCGCCGAAAAGAATGGAACAATGTTTCGCTCTGTTGGATGCGTCGGATCCCGTATAACAAGCGACCTCTTTACTCCCAAATTCAAACACTTCTCTTTAATTACTCCATTTGGCCTTCTCATCAACTGCAGGGTTTAGTTGCCTGAAACTAACTTGGCTTCGCCAAAAGACGTCATCTCTAAAATCCCTGCTCGCGAGGCATCCCGTAACAACTTCTTTCTTCTTCTCTTTTAAATATGAAAACAGACCATCCTACTTTGAGATGAAAAGGACAAACTTTTTTTCTTCTATAGCGTTCTAAACTATTTTAGATAATACAGAGCAACAAGGCCTTCCAAAAGATTTTAACAAGCGAAGATTCCAGCAAACAACTCTTTGCTACAAAGGGTGATGTGATCTCCACCACTAGTAACCTTACTATCTACACAACAATGGCATATCACATATATTAAATTATTTCTCTTTTTTTTTAGAGTAAGGAGAGAATAGTCCACTTGAGCAGCCGAGATAAAGTAGCTTTACTTCATCAACATCGTTTCAGACTTGATAAATTCCAAAAGCACAGTTACTCAGACATCTTTCTCCTTGACCATGAACCAACATCATCCATTTAGAGCTGCAGCCAAGTTTCCCATCTTTATGCCATTATAATTAGAAGCAAAATTTTCTCTGCAGTAGAAAGAAATTGTTGGTATGGCCACAAACCCCACAGCTCTATTTTTAGCCACACACTTGTAAGAAAAATCAATCTTCTTCTTATCATCGTCTAACAATTCATTAATAGTTCTCTTGTAAGAACCAAACCACTTAGCTTGCATGTAACCAATTTGCCTCCATGGTGGCACATAAATATCCATTTTCTTCATTGATATCTTCATAGCTCTACTCATAATTCTCACCACTTGCTTCAATTCTTCCACTTTTCCAACAAAAATTGAAGGGAAAATCTCTAGTAATGAAGTGTAGCAAGTTGTTGGCCTTGCTATTTCAAATTATCTAGCAAGATTTACTTCGATTATGTAGCGGTTTTCGTTCATGTTAACGTCGATGTACTCGTAATTTCCTGATGGTACATGACCTTTTCTCTTCCATTTTGATTTGCACAGGCCTATATATATGAAGATTGAGTTCAAGAAATCAATTAGATAATTTTCAAAAAGAAAAAAATAAGGAGGTGAAATAGTTCTAAATAAATGTATTTACTTTTGAAGTTACTAGCATCAATTGTCAATAGTGAAGAGTCATAATTGAGATCATGATGATAATGTAGAGTTTTTTCCTTTGTTTTTCGCAAAAAAAGTGTAATATACATAATTATTGGTATTATACTTATCATGCATCCATCCTATTTTAAGTGTTTTTAAGGTTTTAGCACGTCCATTAATTAAGAAAACATTAAGTAACAACAACATATCCAGTGAAATCTAACACCGTGGGGTAGGAGTAAGAAATTATTAAGTATAAGATATAATTTACTAAGTTGTCCTTATTCATTTCTTATTGGGAAGTGTTGCCATTGAAAAATGAATGTTATTAATCACTTTTTACACCTTCAATAGCAAGGGTAAAATAAGAATTAAAAAAATAATCAATTCTATCTTGATTTTCTAAAGTTTGAGTGATATTTATTCTAGTATAATTAAAAGAACATTTAAAATGGGACAGAGGAAGTAATCTTTTATATTAAGGTCAAAGTTTATTGTACATGTAAGAATAAGTGCAAGACTTGAATTTTTTTGTTTTTTAATAAAAAAAAACTCTAATTTACCTCAAAGGATAAGAACATAACTTAATAGAACAAAGATTGAAATGCTCATATTTAATCAATTCAGTAATTTGTGATTGAGACATAATCAACTTGTGAAAAAAATTAGGAGAAAAGAATAAGAACTTACCGGCATCAAATCCTCTATCACGCAACCTAGTCATCAACCGCCGTTTAAAATCCGCCGTACTACTCCGATCACCAATCTCAAGCCATGCATTTTCCACGAAGGTTTTAATATTTCTCTTCACATCATTATAACTTTCTTCATAACCTAACAATTTCATCAACTTATCCTTAATCTCCAAATCACCAAAAAAATTAACACTTAATCCATTTTCTTCTTCTAATTTCCCCCCATAATTATCAATAATAATCTCCTCTTCATTCCCTCTTTCAATAAACGAATTCACAAGGCCGTACAAATCCGTTTCGCTTTCCATCGGCGAGTGCTCGCTGCCACTGCTTTCGCAAAATCTCGCCTTTGCCACCTCATCAAACGTCTCGAACACCCTCTTGAACCTCATTGTTATGCCCCGACAGATAAATTTTAACTTTTATACACTGACAGATAAGTTATCAACAATCTAAAGAATTGTTTCTTGATATGTAGATGAAGAAACTATGGTGATGCATATACACATATAAATAATATATAGAGGCTATAGATATAAGTACATTATTGGTTTGTGTGATTTTGCATGGTTTCGATATTGTGGCTTGAAGGGCAAGACCTAATGTATCTGGACATAGTATAATGGACACGTTCATTTTGTTTAGTTTCATTGTCCTATTTAGTGAGTAACTTCATAACACTCCTTTCAAGATTTAATAATTAAAAGAGAGCTTAATCGGATAATCACTTATTAAATACCCTAAATTTTAAAAGAGGTTAAGTTTTACAATTAAGCCTAGCTCCTTAAAATGTGGGATTTTAAAATTTTGAGAATAAGCTATGTTAACTGCGAGACTGTGACAACTTTTAGATGACCTGATGACGTAAATATTATTTAAACTAACAACGTGTATTATTTAAACTCAATTTAAAATATATTATTTAATAAGAAAAGTTATACATTTGACTGATCGGCAAAAATAATTACATTCGCTAGCGAGATATATATATACAAAAATATATACTATTATGTAGTAGGTATATTATATATTAATATATAAAAAAATATACATTTATCGACTATTATTTTATTAGGCAATTATACAGTGATATTCTTTTTTAGTACTTTATGATATTTTAAACATATCTACCTATAGAAAGTTGTGACTTATCATATTCTTTATGTACATTTTAAGTATGTAACATTTTTTGATTGGTCAAAAAACTAAGATTATATTCGATTTCTTGCAAAAAATTGGATCATGACTTAATTTCATACTTGAAATCCCACTATTCTCTTTAGTACAGAAGGATTACTGATAATTAAGATGACTGTCAGTGAAGAGTAAGTATAGTAATCCAATATTCCTTCCATCTACTAAACCTTGGTATGGAGCTATACATTACATATTAAGAATGTCAAATGGACGGGTGAACTGAATTTGGGTGGATCATAATAGACCAAGTTAATGACCAATCCAAAAGTTATTTGGATTGAATATGAGTTGAGCTATGGGCTAAAAGTCGGGTCATAACTCAACCCACTCAATTAGTAATTACCGGTACATATATTAGTGGAGGTAATGAATATTATTGAAATAATCAAAGGGTGTATAACTGACGGACTTGATTAGTAAGGAATGTCATCAAACGTTGAGGTTTATTTTGTTTTACATGTATATAATTATACTTTTTAATAGTGTGTATATATTACACACACCTATATTAGGCCGACAACAATAATATACTCCGTGAAATCTTACAAAATGGGGTCGAAACTATTTGAAAAAATAAATATTTATATAGTACAAGAAACAAAAAACAAGTCCAACCGGCTCAATATTCTTACTAAATTTTATCATTCTTAGTACATATATTAGTGGAGGTAAATGGATATTATATGAAATAATCGAAGTGTATATAACTGATGGACTCGATTAGTAATGAATGCCATCAAACGTTACTTTGAAGGTTTTTATTATACATGTATATAATGATACTTTTCAAAAGTGTGTATATATTACACACACACAATTATATTAAGCCGCGTTACTTGAAAAAATATATATTTATACAGTACAAGAAATAAAGAACAAATCCAACCTACTCAATCGATATTATTTGTGCAAAATTATGTATACCGTATACGCCACCGTTTGACTCCACATGATTCCCAGCAACGAAATGATACTTAAAGTTAGTTATGCACTTTCACAGAATAACAAAATTGTTAGCAACGTGCTCAAAATAACTTAAAATTGGATAAAAATTAAAGTCGAAAGAAGGAAATGAAAAAATAAGAGCTAATGGTCAAGAACACACCTGAACTATCATTTTTTCATGAGTTTCCTATTTGAACTATCAGGTGTGCGAGTTTCTTATTTTAACTATCACTAATTATTTATCAAAACACACTTCAACTATTAGTTGTTCACTTTTCCTACCTCATCGTTCAGGTATGAAAAGTGAACAACTAATAATTGAAGTGTATTTTGATAAATAATTGGTGATAGTTCAGGTAGAAAATTCGCACACATATTAGTTCATGTTGGAAATTCACAAAAAGTGATAATTCAGTGTGTGTTTTACCATTATCTCAAAAAATAATAAGATGAAGAGACAATATGATAAACTAGTCATTCATGATGTGGAGAGAGGAAGACCTAAATCTTGCAAGATTGCTATGTTTATTTCCCCACTACATTATCTAGATACATTGAATCTTAATTTCTTACTAAAAATAGGATTCCTTTTCACTTATTATTTGGTTTAAATGGTGGATAGATCGGAAAGAAAGATGCATTCTTTTTGATGAATTATTTGTTACAGCAATATTTACACTATACGGTAAGTTGTTTTATTCTCTTTTTGAAACTTCAAATTCGAGTTATTCTAACTTCAAATATTTGAATCTGACATTAAGTTTGATAGTTCAAATTTCAAACAATACAAATCTGAATTCTGAAGTTAGGGACTGCAAGCCTAACTCTTGACCTATATGTCTGAAGTTCAAACTACACAAGCAATATGTTACTTCAAAGTTCAAACATGCATATATGAAAAGTTAGCTAGGCTCTGGCAAAACTTAATTCCAGCACCACATCCCAGCTTCATATTCGTATGTGAAGTTTGATACTTGAGACCCAGATTTTCAACTTCGCAGGTTTGAATTGCTTCTAAAATGGCTAAAACATTAAATTTTGTACTTTTTGGCTATATCTTAAATATAGGTCCTCCAAGCATCTACCTGTGCACTTTTCCCTTATTTCTTGCTAACAAGTTAAGGGCTTTTAAATATCTGAATCAACACTTAGATCCACCTTCTCTTTTACGGTCCACTTTCACTACAAAGAAGATGAAATTAGTTATGAATTTCGTCACTAATAGTCAATAAATTGCTCGTAGCTAACAGAATTTTTGGATTGACGAATTTTACAGTTTTGCTGCACAATTTATCTGTTGCTAATTCTTATTTTTTCAGTAGTATTTTAATCGGACTTGACTAAGTTCTAATAGAGTGTAGTCCCGTTTCATGGATGCAGTGTTGAGTTGACCATTTAAACAAAATTTACCTTTTTTTTTGTTCCATTGACTCGTCGTATTTATAACCACTTGGTCTGTCATGCTTCTATAATATGACCAAAATTTACCACTACACTCTTTTCTTTCTTACTGGAGGAGAAAAAAAATAATACAGTACGAAGTTACTCCCTACGTTTCATATTATTGTTCACGTTATTAAAATTATATGTCACAAATTATTTGTCAATTTATAAAATCAAGATAATTAATTAAATATTTCTCATCTTACCTTAATATTAGTGGTTCTTGAAAACAATCAATATTGATTAGAGTGTAATTTATTAGAGAGAGATAAGTGTAAGATAGTAAAAATATATTTTTTATTTATGATTTTTAAGAAGCATGTAAAGGAAAAAGTCAACAAGTAATATCGGACGACGGGAGTAATACTGCAGCTAATTAATATCCCAACAATAGACGCGCCTCGGTTAGATTTAAACCCACTGGCTGCGTCAATGGTTAGTTTGCTATTTGAGATAATTAAAAAAAGGATATATCAACAAAATATTTTTGGATCAATAGTTCCCCAATTGCTAGTATATATTTTAATATAGTTAATGGTATACCTTGGGCTCAAGTAATAGCCGTAATAAATCTTCCTTACTTTACTTTCCAACAAATTGGTCAATTCAGTAATCAAATTCTGTTGGAATATGTAAAGCAACAACGGGAATAGTAAATAACTATTACAGTGATCGAAAGGATAAATAACAATGAGAACAACAACAAGTTGTCAATATCTTGATCTTGAATGAAACTTTAAATATGGATCTTGTATTCGGAAATACAAGAACATGAACTGCTACACTTGTGGCTTGTAGATCCGCTGAGAAGACGAACGGTTAGAGTCCTTCGTCTGTTAAGTTGACACTTGAAACACTTAGCAACCGATTAGATAAACCACAACACCATCGGCTGAGTCGGGAGATGTCTCTCTGTCTTTAAGACAAGATTACCCCGTATATAGGCTTTACGGAATAGTCTCCCAAGATGAAACAACAAACTATCAAGTGTGCAAAGCCTACACAAATGATCTTAGCGAAGAACACGAATAATGAAGATTGCTAAGAGGATGATTGCTTATCAGGAAAATCTGATCTCTTTGTGGTGTTGTGAACTTGTTTTTCTGTTCATATGTTCATATATCTCATATATGTTCTTATATGTTCATCTATAAAATTGAGCGAAAGCCTCAATTTATATGTGTGCAAGATGGTCTTTCAAATGCCCCAGAATGGCAATCAATTGCCATGTAATAGATGACATTTAACCCCCAAGTAATGCAGCAACATAATGGTCCAAGTAATGGCCATTATTGGGTGGATTCAATGCCTTTGAAACCATCTCAACAGCCAAACCTTTGGGATTCCGTCGAGCAAACATTGTCTGGGAAGCGCCGCGGCGCTGCAGCATTTAGCGCCGCGGCTCCAGAAACAAAAAGTTGGAATTAGCGCCGCAGCTCAGCTAGTGGGCGCCGCGGCCCAGTCCGGTCGGCTCCGCGGCCCTTTCCGACCCATTTCATCTTACACCTCGCACAATCCTTCCTTCGTTTACCAACGTGGAACACTTGTTATTCATTCAATAACCATCCATCATTCTATGTCTCAAACATTTCACTTACGTACCAATATCTCTTTCATTAACGAAATTTACGATACTTGGCACTAAGATTGCACGTGTGTGAAAATGATATTTCCGACGTGCGGGTCCTAATTGTTCAAGTCATAAATAATGGGATAAACTTAATTCCACATTAGTAAATTTCCAACAAATTCATGTGTCAGTACCACATTCAAGATCTTAAGAAATGAGAAGCTTAATGGAGTATCAAATGGGATGAGCAAGTTTCCGTTTGCTTTACGACTATTAGGGGTCGTTTGGTTTGCAGATTAAACTATCCATGGTTTATACTTCAGGGATTATAATTTCTGAACTAATTTATCCCATTTGGGAGATGGATAAAATATTTCCAACTTTGATGGGATAAGGTGGAATATTCTGAAATAAATTTATACCGTCAATTTAAAACGATATAAATTTAATCTCAAACTTAATCTAAGATATCCACCTTATCCCGCATTCCAAACAATCCCTTACAGTTCTGTTTTGTATAGCTAGTAACTAATTTTTTGGTTCGTCCTTGTATTATATTTTTACTTGAATTTCCCCTGAAAGCAAGATTTTAATAAATTTTAGTGGGACCCGAAAACCCGCGTATTAAGTTTTAAGACATTATTGAATCTCTCAATAACATGAAATTAATGAAAAAGCAAGAGCTAGTGCCCATATACGGTCTCACTTGACATTTTCTAAAGAGGAATAATTTGCCTTTTTTTAGCTATAGAAAATAAAAATGAAATATTTGGGCAAGGAAAAAAAGAATAAAATTTTGAAGTAGGAAAAAATGCAAGATAAAAGAGTTCTGAGTTAGCCATCCACTGTCTTCCTTTTGCTATTAAATAACAGATTTTCCTTTCCAATAATTTTTTTTTTGAAAAAGAGTTGATAAAAAGAAAAAAATGAATCAACAAAGTGTGAAAACTGGACTTTGCTGCAAAGAGAAAAAGGAAGTTCTAATCTCGGAATGTTACATAATTCCTTTTTCCTTTGCCATGCAAATGGAGAGAATAAAAATAGAAAGAAAAAAAAGTTAGGTAAAATATCTCTCCCAGGGTCAAATATACTCTAGACGTGTATTTTATTAGCAATTTTTTATCCTCCGTTAACGATCATAAATAAAAATACCCTGCCGTCTTTAAACTTTACATGTATGCCTCTATTTGGATGGAAATTCCCAAATCCTCTTAAATTACATGATTTCAAAAAACTTATCCACTCCCGACCCGTATATCATCATTATGAAGCTTCAACTTAAACTTCTTTCATGGAGAAAAAAGAAAGAAGCAAAAACACACCCAAATGATTAACCCCCAAAATCATGAAACCCCTAGGTGGTTTTGGGATTTCATCATTTGGGTGTGTTTTTGCTTCTTTCTTTTTTCTCCGTGAAAGAAGCTTAAGTTGAAGAATGATGATGATGATGATGATGATGATGATGATGATGATGATGATGATGATATACGAGTCGCGGCGGGTAGGGAGTGGGTTATTTTTTTGAAATCGGGTAATGTAAGAGGATTTGGGAATTTCCATCTAAATAGGGGTATAAGTGTGAAGTTTAAAGATGACAGAAGTATTTTTATTCACAATCATCAATGAAGGATAAAATTAGTTAATATAACAAAATAGAGGAATATATTTGACCCTTATGAAAAAAAGGAGAATATCTTCTTTTTTTCCTCCCCTTATTTCTCTTTTCGTCTTTTAATTTTTTCTTACAATTTTCCTTCTTCGTATTGAATCTTCCTTTTCTCTCCCTTGCCTGATTTCCAAATAAGGGGTAAAAGATAAAAAGTTATTCTGATATTTACACCAAATTAATATATTTATGATATGTGTTTACACATAGTTTTTTTATTTAATTATGTTAATTGACGTACAACTTTTATTTCATTAAATTACTTAGTTATGGTAAATTAGTATTGTTTGGTGTCAAATACCCAATGTCGTTACGTTTGATAGAAATATTATACCCACGTGTATAATTGCACCCAACTTTGTTGTACAAATTTATCATAGTTGTAGGATTATTGTACAAGTATAATTAGGATTTATTGTTATAGTAGGAATAGAATTTTCCATAATTAGGGATTGTAAATTGTATATAAATACCTCTTCATCAATGAAAATAATCAAGGAATTAGTTCTTTCATGGTATCAGAAGTCTTGGGCTAAAATACCTTCTCACAAAGACAATTTCGCTGCCTTTTCTCAGTCTCGTTTTTCGTGTAATTTCTCAGTTTCCGTGCAATTTCTTCCTCTCTTCCCAAATTTTCTTCAAAATTCCTAATTCACCTATTGTTCTTTCATTATGTCTACGTCAAAGAACATGTTTCATCCTGCCCTTACAGTGTCCAACATCAAGAACCACATCCATATTGTTCTTGAGATGAAAAACGTCCAATATGCGACGTGGGTGGAATTATTTAAGGTTCTCGCACGTTCGCATCAAGTCCTCCGCCACATCATCCTCTCGGTAACTGGCAAGGAGAAGGTGCCTACCCTCGTTATGGACAATTGATGCTACCGTTCTGGATTTATTCCACTATCTCGACAGACCTCTTGCAGACGATTATTGAACCCGACGCTACGGCGATGGAAAATTGGAATAGAGTGCGTGATATATTCTAAGATAACAAAAATTTCCGTGCTGTCACTCTTGAGCAAGAATTTTCCATGTTAACATGGAAGATTTTCCAAACATCTCAGCATATTGTAAAAGGCTGAAGGAATTGGCGGATCAACTCCAAAACGTTGGTGCGCCCGTTACCGATGATCGTCTTGTTCTTCAGATGGTTGCATGCCTATCTGAGGCCTATAATAGAGTTGGGACACTACTTCGTCAAAGTAATCCTCCCCCGCTATTTTATCAGACCCGTTCCATGATCACGTTAGAAGAGGTCGGTTTGGCTAATAAAGTGGCTATCGGAGCAAATTTCGTCATGATGATGGCCACGTCAGATGACCCTCACTCTTTCTCTGAAAATTTGGGCCAAAACTGTACCAACGGTGGCAAAAAAAAGGGGTCGAAATCAGAAAAATAATGGCACAAATCGCAGAGGCAGTCACGGTGGTAACGGCGACGGTGGTGGTGGCCGGAATAGTGGCGGCGGCAACAGTGGTGCTCGGAAGAGTGGACCGCATGCTATCTGGCCGCAGCTTTGGGCCTCCTAGCCGTGGTGCTGGGCTAGTGGTCATCAGCCCAACAACCCTTATTTTCCACCGACGCCATATCCGGGAAACTGGGCCCAATTCCAATCAGCTTCCAAGCCTAGTTTCCCGATCCAGAATAATGCATCATGATCCAGTGCTAGGCCTGGGCAGCAGGCAGGCCTATTTGGGCCTCGGCCTTACCATGCCTTTACTATTGCGGGCCCAGCTCCAGTCCCAACACCTATGAATATTGAGGTCATAATGCATACACTTAGATTACATCCCTAGACACAAATTGGTACATGGACACCGGATCCACTTCTCATATGACGTCCGCAAAAGGTACTCTCTCATCTTATTTCAATTTGAGAAATAATGTGGCATTATTGTTGGTAATGGAAACTCAATTCCAACTCACGGTTATGGTCATACGAATTTGTCTCCCCCACATCCACCTCTCGTCTTGAAATTGTTTTTCATGCCCTAACTTAATTAAAAATTTGGTGTATGTTTGAAAATTCACCACTGATAATTGGATTTCTGTTAATTTTGATCTATTTAGATTTTCTGTGAATGATTTCAAGACGGGGATACCTCTAATGAGATGCAATAGTATGGGAGAGATTTATCCAATCACCACCATTTCCACGAGTCAAGCCACACCTTCTACCTTTGTCGCTCTTGCTCCTTCCTTGTGGCATGCACGTTTGGGTCATCCGGGATCATCTATTATGTCTTCTCTATATAAAAATAATTTTATTTCTTGTAAGGGTACGCATAGTACTCCATTTTGTCCTTCTTGTCCATTAGGGAAACATGTTAGAATACCGTTTGTAGCCTCTACTTCTCGTACTTTGATGTCATTTGACATTATTCATAGTATTTATGGACATCTCCCGTTTTAAGTTCTTTGGGCCATCGTTATTATGTCTTATTTTTTGGATGATTATTCTAATTTTTTGTGGACCTTTCCTTTATCTAAAACGTCTCAAATCTTTTTCACATTCTTAAAATTTAGAGCATTCATCCGTACCCAATTCGAACGGAATATTAAAAATATTCAATGTGATAATGGCATGGAATATGATAATGGGCCGTTTCGAGAGTTTTGTGACACTAATGGCATATATTTTTGGTTTTCTTGTCCACATACGTCCTCACAAAATAGGAAGTTCAAGAGAAAAAATCATTCCATAAATAATAATGTTCGTACCTTGCTAGCTCATGCGTCATTACCATCTTCTTTTTGACATCATGCATTGCAAATGGCTACATATCTACTTAATATCCTCTCTCTTAAAGGCTTAGCTTATCAATCCCCACTTAAAATTATTTACAATAAAGATCCTCTGTATTCTCATCTTAGGGTGTTTAGGTGTTTATGCTATCCACTTTTTTCGTCTACTACAATTAACAAACTTCAAGCCTGCTCTACCGCATGTGTGTTTTTAGGTTATCCCTCTAATTATTGTGGTTACAATATTATGATTTATCCTCTAACAAAATCATAATTAGTTGCCATGTTATTTTTTATGAGTCCCAATTTCCGTTTGCTAAATTGAGTAGTCCCGTGTCTAGTTCGTATAATTTTTTGGATAATGGGATCTCACCGTATATTATCCACTATTTATCCGAAATGTCTCATGAATCGAATCCGCCTGCTGGCCCACATTATCCTGGTCCAGCGTCTTCTGGCCCATATTGTCTTGGACCCAGTATCGATATCGGTACAGACCCAGCTTCTCGGCCCACAGCCAGTTCTGATGTAGTTCCGGTTTCTCGTCCCTTTGTTGGGCCAGCAGGCCCACTGCCTGTTGGCCAGTCCGCTGCCAACCAAATAATTTCCCCAATCCCGTTCACTTCTACCTCGAGTCAATGGTCCATTACTTGTATCCAAAAGGGGATTTTAAAACTAAAATGACATTTTAATCTTAATTCTAATGTGACTAAATCACTCCTACCCCGTAACCAGTGTCTGCCCTTCATGACCCGAATTGGAAAGTGGCCATGGATGATGAATATAATGCTCTTATTGAAAATAAGACGTGGGAGTTGGTGCCCCATCCACCTGGTGTTAATATTATTCGGTCCATGTGGATTTTTACTCATAAAGAAAATTAAGTTCTTTTGAGAGGCTTAAGGCCCGTCTTGTAGGTGATGGTAAAACGCAACAGGTTGGCGTGGATTGTGGAGAAACATTTTGTCCGGTGGTCAAATCGCAACCATTCGCATTGTGCTCAGTCTAACTCTCTTGAAAGCATGGCCTATTCACCAGCTAGATGTAAAAAATGCTTCCTTACATGGTGATCTTAAGAGACAGTTTACATGCATCAGCCTTTGGGTTTTAAGGTCCCCAATTATCCTCATCATGTCTGTTTGCTGAAAAAGTCATTGTATGGCTTAAGAAGGCCCCACGGGCTTGGTATAAAAAGATTGCAAATTATGTGTCTACTATTGGATTTTCTCACAGCAGATCTGATCATTCTCTGTTCATCTATCATCGTGGTACTTCTCTGGCATACATGTTGGTATATGTTGATATAATATTGACTGCCTCGTCTGATAATCTACGCAAGTCTATCATGTCCCTTCTCAGTTCAAAATTTTCTATGAAGGACTTGGGGCCCTTGAGCTATTTTTTGGGCATTGTAGTCACTCGTCATTCAGGTGGTTTATTTTTATCACAGAAAAAGTATGTGGCAGAGATTATTGAGAGATATGGCATGTAATCGTGTAAGACTACTTCTACTCCGGTTGATACCAAACCCAAGTTGAGTGCTACGTCTAGAACACCATACGAGAATCCCACCCAGTATCGTAGTCTTGTAGGGGATCTTTAGTATATGACTTTCACAAGACCGATATTACGTATGTAATACAACATGTGTGTTTATTTTGCATGATCCGCGGATTGAGCACATGCATGCGCTCAAACGTATTATCCGATACATACATGGCACGCTTGATTTTGGATTGCATTTATATCCGTCATCGGTCTCTACTCTTGTGTCATATATAGATGCTGATTGGGGTGGCTGTCCAGATAACAAACGTTCGACATCTGGTTATTGTATGTTCTTTGGCGATAACTTGGTCTCTTGATCGTCAAAACGCCAAGCTACTTTATTACGATCCAATGCGGAGGCCGAGTATCGAGGGGTAGCCAATGTGGTATCCGAGTCATGTTTGCTACATAATCTTCTACTAGAGTTATATTTTCCTATTCAGAAGGTTACCTTGGTATAGTGTTATAATGTGAGTGCAGTCTATATTTCTGGAAATCGGTCCAACATCAGCGCACAAAACATATCAAGATGGACATACACTTTGTTCGAGAAAAGGTAGCTCGTGGACAAGTACGCGTCATCCATGTCCCTTCGCGGTACCATATTGCAAACATATTTACTAAGGGTCTTCCCTTGGTTTTATTTGAAGATTTTAGGGACAGTCTCAGCGTACGACAACCGTCCTCTATGACTATGGGGTGTGACAGAAATATTATACCCGTGTGTATAATTGCACCCAACTTTGTTGTACAAATTTACCATAGTTGTAGGATTCGTGTACAATTATAATTAAGATTTATTATTATAGTAGGAATATGATTTTTCATAATTAGGGATTGTAAATTGTATATAAATACCTCTTCATCAATGAGAATAATAAAAAAATTAATTCTTTCAACGTTTTCACTCTAAAGATTGTTAGTTGTTTTTGTAGTTCAAGCAGAGGCGACTCCAAAAATTTGAAGTTGTTGTTATAGATTTTAGAAGAACAGCTTATTAGGCTCTACTAATTACATATATATATATATAATAAATTTCTTCATACAAATATTAAATTTTGATTAAATTAATAAATTCTGGCTAATTCGTAATTAAAACTCTAATTCAAGTTCTCTCAGAAAAGCATTTTTGATTGTTGTGCGTTGACTTTTATTGGTTTACTGATATATAAGTAGTACGTAGTATATTTTTTATCTTCATCTATGCCTTTGAGTGTGTAAAGAAGAAACGCACTTAAACAAAAAGGCATTTTGTAAAAGGTAATTAAAGACTTTAAAGTTGTAAATATGAGGTGTCAAGTGCCACACCATTCTCAGTTGTGGACCCTTTTTTCTAAATCAAATTGAGGACTCAACTAGCAAAAAGGTTACTAATAAATGTGGGGTGCCAATAGTAGTATTGTATAATTAACTCTGTACTTCCACTATTTCAATTCACGCTCCTTTTTTTTTTTTTTTTTTTTTTTTTTTTGATAATCCAGGTCTCGGGGTGGCCTTAATCCCCATATCGCTAGCCCGCACAATACCGGTACTAGGCTCCGGAGGTGATGGGAGCGGTCCTCAAAGACCCCACCAGGGTAAATCGCGGGATATGCACACATGGTCGGTGTCCGCTTGCGTCCAACGGATCGATTACAAGGTTGACCCCCCACAAGCCCCATCCCTAAAGCTTGGCGGAGACCGAACCCACACCGCAACATGCCCGCGCGGCTTTTAGCGCCGAGCTTTACCACACGTATGTGCCCGAAGGACGATATCCTTAGGGGGAATCGAACTTGCGACCCTAAGGCCGCAAACTTGACTCCCTGCCAGCAAGCTGACCCCTTTGGATAATTCACGCTCCTTTTTAAAACTACAAAGATGTGTTGACGTTCATTTCGTATGAAGAGAGAAGAAAAGAACTGGAACAAGTTGACAAACGGAGTATAATATTTTAAGGGTGAAAATTATTTCCACCCTTCAATTATATTAAAATCAAACCCCTTCAATTATATTAATCAGACATATCCTTTAGTTTTGAACAAGAAATATTTTCCTAATACACGTGCTGATAAAATATATCATATACTCAATAAATCATTTCAGATTTATTTTATTTTTCATTCGGTGTTCGGTGTTTGGTATTCGCATTGAAGCCTGATTATATTCGAATTCGTGCCGGATAGAGCTCATTTTTGGAAAAGTACTCTCTATCAAGCATTTTTTCATATCCAGTTTTCTATACTCAAGGCTCGAATCCAACTTCTGATTAAAGAAGGAGCAATATCATCAATTGCACCACATCATTTGGAGTAATGATTTCAGATTCATGCAAGTTGAAACGAACATTATCGTTATCAAAGAAACAATATATATACATAATCTATGTATCACTTTTTTTTCTTTTTTTTTTGTTTTGTTGCTTTGGTTCATATATCGAGTGTGAGTTTTTTTTTTCCGAAAGTAATTGTAAGATTGTATTAATCTCCCTTAGGGAGTCTTTTTCATTAATACAAATATATATAGTGTGTACAATGGAGAATCCTATTACAATAAGGCTCCTATATTTACCATAATTATAAAATACTAAATATGGCTAAATAATACACATTATACACGTTAACACACACTCTCAGTCGGAGCGGGAGGAGGCGGACGCTAAGACTGGATCTGAAGTTGAGAAAAAGTTGTCTGGGAAGACCTTTCGTGAAAATATCTGCATATTGATATGAATAAGGCACATGCAACACCTTAACTTGACCGAGAGCAACTTTCTCACGAGCAAAGTGTATATCCATCTCAATATGCTTGATTCGCTAATGCTGAACCGGATTATGAGATAAATATATGACTGATATGTTATCACAATAAACCAAATACGCCTTACGCATGGGACACCGAAGCTCCAAAAGAAGGTTTTGAAGCCAACAGATCTCAGCAACAACATTCGGAATGCCTCGATACTCTACTTCTGCACTCGAACGAGATAATGTGGCTTGCCGCTTGGCAGACCATGAAATGAGGTTATCTCCTAAGAACACGCAGTAGCTGGAGGTGGAGCGTCGCGTGTCCGGACAGTCTGCCCAATCAGCATCCGTATATGATAATAATCTAGTCGGTGGTGAGGGGTATAGTTGCAAGCCATAATCAAGTGTGCCCTTAACGTATCGAATGATACGCTTAAGGGAAGTAAAATGAGGCTCCCTAGGGGCATGCATAAATAAGCACACCTGCTGAACAACATAAGCAATGTTAGGCATGGTATGTAAGATACTGGAGTGCACCTGCAAGACTCCTATAAATAGTGGGGTCGGATACTGGAGCACCATCAACAATACTAAGCTTTGATTTAGAGTCAACTGGAGTGGACATAATCTTATAGTTTGCCATTTTAGCCCTGTACACTATCTCCTCTGCATACTTGCGCTGACACAAGAACATAGTATTGGTAGAACGAGTCACTAATATTCCCAAAAAATAGCTCAACTTCCCCCAAGTCAATCATAGCAAATTCGGATTTAAGCAGTGCAATAATCTCATTTTCAATAAATCAGATGAGGCAGTAAGCACTATGTCATCCACATATAACAATAATTAGACAATGCGACTACCGCGATGAAAAATAAATAGAGAGGTATCACATTTGCTGCATACAAACCTAATCTGTATAATGTATTGTGCAAAGCATTCATACCACGCTCAAGTGGCCTGTTTCAAACCATAAAGGGACTTACGCAGACGACACACATACTGGGGAGCTGTTGGATGTGCAAAATCAGGTGGTTGATGCATGTAAACAGTATCTTTCAGATGCCCATGAAGAAACACATTTTTCACATCAAGCTGATGAATCGGTCAATGCTTACCCAAGGCAATACTCAAAACGGTTTAACAACCGGACTGAATGTCTCACCACAATCGATGCCCTCTTGCTAATTAGTGTCATTTGCCACAAGTCTCGCCTTATATCTCTCCAAGTCACCACCGTCTCTATATTTATGACGAAAAAGCCACATGCAATGGATCACATTCACCCCCTCCGATTTAGGAACCAAATCCCAAGTGTGCTGATTTGTTAAAGCAGTAAATTCCTCATGCATGGCCGTATTCCAATTAGGGTATTGTTTGGCTAATTTGGGTTTTTTGGGTATTGAGGAAATGGTTTGGGTAGACAGGTTAAATTGGACTTTGGATTTGAAAATCCTGTGTTGTCCTCGGATTTTCATATGGTGCATGGGCTTAGGGGTAGGATGGTTATTTGGGTGAAAGTGTGGTGGCGGGTTACTGGTGGCAGAACATGGGTTGCGGTTTCCATCGGATTAGCCGACGGTAGAGGGAACTGGGTGGTTGTTGTCTGATGTTGACATCGAGGGAGGTAGGGGTGGCGATCTGGGTGGAACGACGGGGGCTGAGGCTGGTGTTGTTGGGTACAACGACGGTGATGTGGTGGGTCTATTTGGTCGGCTGTCGGTAGGGCGACTGGTGCTGGTGACTAGGACATTGGTGGTGTTGGTGACGACCGGTGACTGGGACACAATGGGCATCGGATATGGTGATCCGAATCGATGGAAGCATATGGTGGTGGCTGGTTTGGAACATGGGCACTATCGGTGGTGGCAACGTCGTGAGACGGACGGTGGAAGTGCGAAGACAACGATGGGAGGAGAGGCGGTGTCGCTGTCGGAGGAACTGCCGGTGGTGGCAGCGGCGTGAGTTAGTGATGGTGACAGAGTGTTGACTGTTGCCGAAATAGTGGTAGCATGTCGGAGAGCTTGGTGGACAAGCGGTGATGTGTCTGAATCATCAAGAGATTTGTAATCAGTGACTTAGAATTTTTGAATGTTGTCAAATGGGAAAACATACTCGACAAAAGTGACGTGGCGTGATATTATGATTTTATCGATGGATAGTTCATAGCACATGTACCCCCTATGGTTCGATGGGAAGCCTGGGAAGGCACAAGAGTAGATCTGTATGCCAATTTGTGGGGGGCCGTGGATGTCAGATTAGGTTAACACAGACAACTGAAAAATCTAAGATGGTCATAGGTACGGATCCGACGGTAGAAAATTTCGGTGGGTGTCCTATTTTGAATTGCACGGGTGGGTAGAATGTTGAGAATGTATTCTACCGTTTTTAGTGCATATACCCAAAAAGTAGTGAGGAGAGACGCATGAAAAAGGAGGGTACAAATTATATTATTAATGGTTCAGAGAATTCTTTCGGCTTTGCCATTTTGAGGGGAGGTATGAGGGCACGAGAAACGAAAGATCATGCCATTAACCGCACAAAATTTATGAAATAGGGAATTATTAAACTCCCGATCATTATCACATTGAAATGATTTTATGTCTTTTTCAAATTGCATTTTAACCAATGTACGAAACTCAACAAATTTGGAGAACACTTGAGATTTGAGTTTGAGTGGATAGACCCAAAGAAAGTGAGAGAAATCATCCAAAAATACCAGATAATTTTTGTGGCATAAGTTGTTGGTTATGGGAGATGTTCATAAATCAGCGTGAATAATATCAAGGGGGGGGGGGAGAAAGTAGTACTCATAGAGGTCGTAAATGGTAGTCTAACGTGTTTTCCTAACTGACACGAGGAGAAACTATGAGAAAGGTTCTCTTTGTTACATTGGATTAAATTTCAGTTTTTAAGAGAATAAAAAATGTGAGAACCCGGATGACGAAGTCTACTATGCCACGTAGAGGGAGATATGGTTGGTAAAACGGTGGGATGAGTGACACTAGCAGCGGATGCGGGTAGGAACGGATATAGGTCCCCATCACTATTGCATCTCGTAAGGAGTTTCTCGATACGGAGGTCCGTTACAGAAAATCCAAACGGGGCAAAATTAATTGAGACAAAATTATCGATGGCAAATTTTCCAACAGAAATTAGACTTTTGATGATGTTTGGGGCATAAATGACATTTTTAAGAGAGAAGAGGGGATGCGGTGGTGGGGTAAGGGTGTGTCCAAGTCCTTGAATTGGAATGCGATGACCACTGCCGACCATAATAGATTGTGGAGTTGGTAACTAGCGCAGTTGAGGAAAATTAGCTGAATTGTTGGTGAGATGAGACGTGACGCCCGCATCCATATATCACGCATTATCGGGCTATTGACGGGGCAAAAAAACCATTAATTTTCGAAGAGTTGTTTGCGAAAAGGAAAAGATAAAAAAATTACGGAACTAGGTGGCCGTTGTTCTGCTGCAAACGCAGAAAGGTGCTGCAGCAGCTGCTTTTCTGGAGAAAAATAGTAGGCAGCAAGAACAGACAGAGAACACAGGTGTGTCTCGGGCAGAGCAAAGAGGGGACAGAGAACAAGAAAAGTTTGAGCTTTTCTTGATTTCGGGTAAAGATAAAACCAAACAACAAAATCGAGAAAAATTGTGTGTGGGGGTGGGGGGAGGGGAGGGGGTTGGTCATCGTCGGCCGACGGAAAAAAATTGGGGGGGGGGAGGTCACGGCGGTCACACCTTTTAGGTTTTCTAGGTTTGTAGGGTTTTGATTTCTGATACCATGTAAGATTGTATTAATCTCCTTTGGGGAGTCTTTCTCATTACTACAAATATATATAGTATGTACAATGGAAAATCATATTACAATAAGAATCTATATTTATCATAATTATATAATATTAAATATGGCTAAATAATACACATTATACACGTTAACAGTAATAGTGTTGTGGTATTGTACGTCGGCGGAAAGTTCCAAAAGGCACCTAATGTGAACAAGACAACAATAGGAAAAGATATTAGCTTTTAATTTTTTTAGTTCTTTTGTAGTATAAAAAGTTGACTTGACAACAAAAAAAATAATTATGTAAAGTGGAGTGTTTAATTCAATGAATTTATAAGAAGGTCAAGATATTGCAAATCCAAAATTAGTACTAGCAGATTTGGTTACAAACCTGATATAGAGATTCAACGAACAAATTAGCAATATGACTATTCACTAATTAAAAACTACTCAAATGTGGCTATAACTTATATAGTAGATCAATAAAAAGTTAAAAACTAGGAATATTGAATTTAAAAGAAAAATGATGTTTCTTCTTTATGTAAAATTTCAAAATAATCATTCATTTGAACCTCAGCTTGTGAGATTATATTAGGTATGTTATTGTTATAGCCATCCATTTAACAAAGAAAGGTTAATTATGTATTTATTCCGTAGTTAGTGGTGATCCTTTAGAGGTATGATAATTGGTTAAGCTTTTTGATTAATTAGTATGTATATTTTTGGTTTCTCTACATAAAAATATTTTATATTCGAACTATCTTTAGAACTATATTGTCAACTAATATTTACAAAAAAATAGGTTTAGACTAATTAGTAACTCTCATTAAACCTTTGAAGATTCACATATGAAATAAAAATGCACACTTCAATTTTTACGCATTTAATTAATATAAAATTATACATATACAATCAAATATTACAATTTTATCGGACATCTGCGAAATAACACCATATATTACAATAACACTATATAAATTTAGATAATAATCAAGAATTTAAAAGTGTAAATCTTCAAGAAAGATAATTCTATCACTACTTCAGAAGTGTTTTGCTAATACTTTTCACACTCAATGTTCTTTAAAAAATAAAAATTATGAATTATAGTAATTTGATATAATCTCTGAATATGTATATTCAAGAAAATAAGAAATTAATCCACGCTAAAAATTCAATACACATATCTTATTATTTTATTTTTATATAATTTACAAATTGGATAACTCAATTAAAAGTAATTACCCCCCCTCTCCTCTCCTCTCCTCTCCTCTCTTACATTACAAATTTTTTTAAGACTTATGTTAAATTTTGCAATTTCTTTTTATTACATGTTATAGATTTTACAGGATCATCTTTTTTTCTTAAATAAAATAAAGAAGATATTTATGTTCACCTAAGAATAAAAAATATACTCCATAGTCCATAGTAACTAGTACTTTATTAGTGTAACTGAAAAAGAACGTAGCTCGCGGGAAACCCTTTTTCGTCATTTCACACTACTTAGCGTAACAAAACCTTCTTTCTTTCTTCTCTTCTCTTCCCAACATTTTCCTCACTCTCCACTTTCTCTGTCTACACTCTCCACTTTCTCTCTCTTCAAATTTCTCGTATTTGAATTTTGATTAAGTAAAAAAAACTTTTATTTTGGTGAAATTTTGGGGTTATGATTATTCCATGGACTCGAGTGTATCGTAAAAGCTCCCAGAATTTCAATGACGTCTAACGCCGGCGTTAATAATCATAAACGGAAACTTGACGATTATGCCGCGGACGACTACAACGACGTCGTTTCATCTGAACAACAACACTTAGTACCTTCCGCCGTCAGGATGAGAAAAGACCAACCTATCCCTACCTCCTTCACCGCCGATTCCTCTCCACGTCATCATCATACCTCTATCTCACCGTCTCCGTCGACGTCATCAACTCGGTTTCCCGGTCATCTTCAGTTCTTCGTCCGTTTATTATCCGGCGGCAACACTTTAGTGCTTCACGCTGAGTCGACTGATACAGTAAAATCAATTCACGAAAAAATCCACGTCATCACCGGTATACCTATAATCGAACAACGATTAATCTATCGCGGCAAGCAATTACAGTTTGAACAAGCACTTATCGAATGCGGTATTCAAAACGACGCCGGATTACAACTTGTAGGTCGAATGCGAAGCACAGGTCATCCACAAGCATGGCAGCTAATAAACGACCTGGTTTATCAAATTTTCGATCTCTGTAAAAGCGTAAATCCACTTCCTTCGACTCGTATAAGGACGCGATTATCGGAGTTTATTACAATGACGCCGAGGAATTCAACTGGACAAGCATCGGAACATTTGCAGATATTTCTATCATCGTGTGCTCCGGCAGCTCTGGTAATGCTTTATATGTCTCAATCAAAAGTGAATAGAGATACTGGTGATGAATCGATTCGTCAATTTATTAATTCGAGTAAAACTGTTTTGCCTAAAAATATATATATGCAATGTGCTCCTATTGTATTAGAGTTTTGTAAGTTGCTTAGTGTTGCTGCTGGTGTTGATGATTCATTGTACGGTCTTTGTCGGAGTAGTTTAGGAGGTATAGTCGAATCGATTGGGGTTACAAAGTGGGGGAAGAGTAATGATAAAGATGTGATAGACTTGCAAGACATTTTTCCATTTGTTCGAGAGCTTGGAGCTAAGATATCACAGGCTTTAGAATCAAGTACTGGAGAAAACGCCTTTATGGGGCCAGCTATGAGTGATGTGCATGATTTTAGTGCGTTTCTGCGTCCTGTCAGGAATTTGATAGGGGAGCATGTAGCGATTTGCAGTCCAATCGCTTTCCCGTTGCAGGAGGAAGGGACAAGTGAGGAGGAGGAAAGTAAAAGATTTGAGATGTCGTATTACACACAGCAGATTAAATGTTTGCATGATATTTATTTTGATTTGCTTGAGAAAATAGAGGTATGTCTAAAGAAAATGGAAGAACCTTTAGCCTTGAAAGAGAAAGGAGAAGCTGAACCTTTTGCAGTTGGGTGGTCCCAGTATCTTGAAATTCTGAAAGAGATAAATGGTGTATCAAAACTTTATAAGGGCTCGGAGGATGAATTTTGGAATAAAATGAGGCATAGAAAAGTTGCTTTGTGTTTTCTGATTGTTAGATTTGCTAAACGATCTGAAGATCATCAGTGGATTTTGGAGCACAAGGAGGTGACTGATTTTAAGGCGAGGAGGCATTTGGGCATGATGATGCTTCCAGAAGTGAAGGACGAGTACGAGGAGCTTCATGAGATGCTCATTGACCGCTGTCAGTTGCTATCAGAATCTTTTGAGTACATTGCACATGCAGATCCCGAGTCACTACGTGGTGGATTGTTTATGGAATTCAAGAATGAAGAAGCTACGGGACCTGGAGTCTTGAGGGAGTGGTTTTTCTTGGTATGTCAAGCAATCTTCAACCCTCAGAATGCTCTGTTTGTTGCTTGCCCAAATGACCGTAGAAGGTTTTTTCCGAATCCAGGTAAGCTTTTCTTGCCTTTATTATAAATTCATTTGACATTTTTCTTGTTTATAAAAATGCAAATTTTCACATTTTGTTAGTATTTGACTTCAAAGTTTATATGTTGAACAAGAACCATGCCTTGGGTTGGCTACGTGAAACCACACTACTTCATTTAAGCTCAATTCATGTCATCATCATACCATATATATATAATAGCAATAATAATAATATTAGAAGTTCTCTAACAAGTCTAAAAACTATTCCGAACTAGTAGATATCACCTATATAAATCTTTTTCTTCCATTGTATCTTATCTTTAGCAAGTCAGCATTGATTTCAATGATGTATAGGTCTTGAAAGACAACTTCTTTCCATGTGATTTTAGGTCTACCCTATTCCCTTTTAATACCTTCACTAATTATAGTTCACACCTATGGACTGGTACATCTGTAGATATGACATGATCAAACCATCTCAAGCGACCTCTCATTTTATTCTCAATGCATCCTACTTGCATCTTCTGGCGAATATGGTCATTTTTAATTTTATCTAATCTTGTATGATCGCACATCCGTCTTAGCATCCCCATCTCTGCAACACTCATCTTGTGGATATGTTGAACTTTAGCGGCCAACATTCACTACCATATAACATTGCCGGTCTTATAGCTATTGTATTAGAACTTATATTTCACTTTGGTAGGTATCATTCTATTTACATCGGTAGCGCTTTCCCATTTCAATCATCCGATTTTAATCCCGTGAGTAAGTTATTCATCTATGATTCCATTTTTTTAACGAGCCTAGATATCTATATCATTTGCATTTTGGCACCATATCCGTCAAAGGATAGGGGTAAGGTCTACTTACACTCTACCCTCCCCAGACCCACCTAGTGGGATAATACTGAGTATGTTGTTGTTATCCCTTCTGGTCTCCCCTCAACTACACTCTTCTCATGTTGACTAAACTTGCAGCGCATGTATCAGTCTTATTCTACTTATCCTAAAACCCTTAGGGGTAGTTTGGTTGGAAACAAATTATCCCAGGATTAGTTATTTCATTCTCCCACCAGGATAAAATAACACTACAATCCCAGGATAACTAATCCCGAGATTAGTTATACCATGATTTTGTTCCAACCAAACATGGAATAAACACATCTCAAATTTAATTCCGGGATTAATTATCCCTTATCTCTCATACCAAACGAGCCCTTACTCTCTATGGTGCTTCTCCGTAGTTCAAGCTTTTGGTTGACACCCTCGCTAGTTTCATCAATTAACACAATATAATCCGCAAATAGCATACATCATGGAAATTCATCTTGTATTTGTGTTGGTTAATTCATCCATAACTAGGGGAAACAAGTAGGGGCTTAATGCCGATCTCTGGTGTAGACACACTGTTATAGGAAACTCCTCTGTATCTCATACTACTGTTTTCACAGTAGTGACGGCTTCTTTATACATGTCCTTTATGGCATTTATATATTTAATATGAACTCCTTTCTTCCCCATCACCTGCCAAATGAGTATCTATCATATACTTTATATAGGTCAATGAACACCATGCGTAGATCATGACATGGTGGATAGTTTTGTTTATATTTGGCATCTTTCTCCGTAGCTCTAGTGGATTGAATGAATTGAATTTATATTTCTTGTAACAAAACTGAAAAACAGAGAAAAGCAAATTCAAAAAGAAAAGTTTCTATTACTATTGCAGCATTGCCACTCAGTTTATCTGTATAGTACGTTATGTTAGTCAAGGTCATCTTCTTTAGATCATCCTTCACATCCTCTACCTCAGACCAATTGACCTTTTTTGGTGGTTGTACATGACCACAAGGAATCCTATTATTAACTTTCCTGTATCTCTTCCTAAAGCTTGTGTCCCAACTTATGTTCGATGCAAGCAACATACTCAAGGTCCTAATAATACCCGTCCTGATTCAAATCTTATCTTATTGCAAATCTTTCAAGGGCTATTAAGTGTTTTCTTTAATCGTAATCCTCATCTCAGTATCCTTTTGAGTTATCAATCTTTGTTCCTACCCTTTGGCAATTTTTTGAAATCGATAAATTTCCAAGTGCTAATAAACTCGGTGGATAATGGGTCTGCTCCTCTACCCTTCTGCACTTAAATACCGGGATTTTGTTTGCATCGGGTTCGAACCTACACATTTTTGTTTGCACTCTTACAACTAGATCAAAGCTTTGGGCCTACCCTTTTTACGTTTGTCTTGTCCTTGTCCTCTATTGCCATCCTTTAAGCCTATAGGTGAAGCTTCTCATCCAGGTTGGAGATAGTTGTAAATGAAAAGATTCTTATTTTATACTCTAGTGATACACGAGAGTTGTTTCTCTGCCCCTAGTTAGAAATGCTATTGGTTGGTGGTTGGTGTATAGAACAAAAGTTGGTTAGATGATCAGATTTATTGGCTTAAGGTATGTTAGCTATTTAAGTTGATTATGTTGGTACGTACTCTCCCAGGGCTAAGTTAGATGATCAGATCTATGCCATCATTGGTTGGACATAAAATGCATTTGGTCTGATAAAGTATCAATAGAGTAACTACCAGGTTTTGTTGCTCAATAGGAGTCTATTGGTTTTGTATACAAGTTTTGTCAATCATTATATGGATCAAACCAGTCTCTTTGAGTATGATTTTGTATGTGTAGCACAATTTTTGAAAAGTTAACACAACTCATAGTGAAACTCTTCATTTTTGTGCTCTACTGTACTGTGCTTGGAATCTGTGTATTTGCTTTGGTAATATATATTGATGACATAGCTATGACATGCAATGATATTAATCAAGAGGTTAATGTTAATTTGAAACATCTGTATCAACACTTTCAATCTAAGAACCTAGGTAGATTGTGTAGTTCTTAGATGTGGAGGTGTTCCAGTTTCCAATTCAACTTGTGCATTATTATTTCACTGTGGAATTATACTTTTGACATTCTTGAGGAGATAGGAATCACAAATTGTAGACGTAACGTAACACATCAAAGGGGAGGAAAAATATTGTTGGTATTGATCATACTATGGGTCCAAATGTTAAGCGTCTACTAGGATTACTAACCGATAAAAATGCTAAGCTTCTAGTAGGTCGAAATAGCTTTTTTTTATGGCCGAGAAATTCATCTGGAGCCAACCGCAGGCAACCTTTGAAACTCGGGGATAATGGGCCCGCCCCTCTACCATTCTTTAATTAAATACTGGACTTAGTTCGCTTGAGACAAGGCTCGAACTTGTGATCTTAGACACAAGTCCATCAACCTCTTCCATTGAGCTAACCCCTAGGGGTGAAAAAGCTTCTTAGTAATCAGTAGAGATATAGGCAATTGCTTAGTAAGTTGAAACAACACTGGGTATGTTTTTTTGTTGTTGTTTAGTAAGTTGAACTGTCTCACAAAAACTCAATGTGAATTGCCTTTATGCTCATAGGAAAGACTAGAGGTGGCCTGTGGGCGGGCTCGGGACCAGCGTGCCGAGTTTGGCGGGATCGGGTCAGGGCTGGATGGGGAGAAGGGCGGGATCGGGTCAGGCGGGATCGGGATAGAGGGGATTTGCCGAAGTCCCGCCCCGATCCCGATCCCGTCGGAATCGGGTCTGGTCGGGATTAGGCCGGGTCGGAATTGTGCCTCTTATATTATTTAATAGACATGATTTTTTTGTAATACAAATACAATTGTCAAAATTGCAACTTTGTGGTGTTGTTCAAAAGTTGCAAATTACATAGTAAAATTGCAATTAAAAAAATTACATTTTGAAAAAAACCTGTTCTAGTTTCTTGATAATTTCATGTGGTTCTTCGGTTGGAATTGGTATTTGTTGGTCAAATTGATCCACGTCGCTTCCATCACTTTCGGATAAGATTTCATTGTAGTTTTTATCTTCTTATTCGTTGATCTTCGGTTGTCCACACCTTCTCTGCTCCGCTCGTATCCAATCTCTAAATAATACTACAATCTCCAAGCTGTCTTCGGCTAATGAGTGTCTGTGGTCTCCTATTTGATATCTGCCGGCAGAAAAAATGCTTTCAGACGCAGTTGATGACGCTTGAATGTTCAAAACATCTCGGGCCATCATTGAAAGTGTCAGAAAGGTCTTCTCATTCCCCCTCCAGTATTTCAGCAAGTCTTCACGTCCTTCATTGAGAACTGCTTGGTACGGTACAGAACCCTGCAAAACAAAAATATCAAACTCGCTAATTTGGTTAGTAGCGGTACGACCACACATTCTATTTCTGAGGCTTCCAATACTAGCCGCAGAAACAGCATGTCTTTTGTGAGGTTGTGTTGAAGAACAAGAAGAAGATGGTATGGAAGCCGGTAGGTTACTAGAACTTTTTTGTTGGTAAAACCTATATACTTTATTGCATTGGTCTTCTACGCTAGACAACACTTTTTCTTTAGTTTGTTCAATAGGTGGTGGGTGATTTGGATTTTTGGGACTTGGAAGTGGTAGTACTTCTATACAATCGTAAATAGTTTCAATAAGTGATTTAGTACCGTCTATTTTAATAGTCGGATTAAATACATCACCAATAATATAAATAGTGGAAATATGAATAAAATATTTTTTTATTTTGATAAATATTTTTTTAATAGCTGCCATATAAGCTGGTTTTTTCATATATTCACTAAGTAATAAAAATATTAGAGCTATATAAAACAACATAGTTGAAATAGTAGGATAATATATACCGGAAAATTCTTTTGTTGCTTGAAAAAATTTCTCTAAAAATACAATAAGTTCGGAAATTTTTACCCAATCGCTATCTACAACCATATCAGTTGGATTTTGATTATGAGAGTTAAAAAATAAAGTTATAGGTTTTCTATAGTCATAAGCAACAAGTAGTTGCTCGTATAAAGAATTCCACCTAGTGGGTACTTCTTCTGCAATTTTTCTTTAAGGTAGTTGGCAATCGTGATAAGTTTTTTTATATTCTTTTCTTCGTTGTATTCTATTATTTTTAAAAATAAAGTTTATAGCAAATTGTATTTTACTAAGAATGTCTTCAAAAAGTGATAGACCATCCTTTACAATTAAGTTATATATATGACACGCGCATTTTATATGAAAATGATTTGGAAAAGATGGAGTTAAACTATTTTTTAAAATTGTAGTAGCGTAATTGTTAGAAGAAGCGTTATCTAATGTAATAGTCATAATTTTATCAGTTATTCCATAATAATCGCACACTTGATAAATATTTTCTGCAATAAAAGTACCAGTGTGCCTATCATCTATATATCTATACGTTAAAATACGTTTTTGCATAGACCATTTATAATCTATCCAATGACAAGTTACCGTTAAATAATAATGACCGTTAGCACTACGACCTATATCAGAAGTGATAGCCACTTTGCCATTAAAATGATATAATGAATAACATAAATACTGTTGATATTCATGTGCAAATTTAAATACATCTCTCTTAACAGTTGATCTAGGAAAACCGTTAAAAGCAAGATTATACAAATCTCTAATATAATGAATAAAATCGGGAGATGAAGGAAATGAAAAAGGCAAACCCTCCACAACAACTAATTTTGCTATTGCTTCCCTATTTCTATGTTTATTGTATTTAGGGCCTACAATTCCCCCCGTCATAGGGTTAATTTGACCATGTACTTGATCCCGGACAGTATCAATATGCGAACCTTATTTCGATGGAGCGGGCGTTTGCGCACCTAGTTTTGTAGCCTCGTATTGGGCATACCTAGCTGGATGAGCTCTTACTACAATGTCTCATTAAACCCCCCGTTCCAACGTGACCTTTTCCAGTTTTAAATTTTAAAACATCTTTACAAATTTTACATCTAGCTACTATTCTCTATGTCCCTATAAAAAAATATCCATGCATTTGATTTTAATGATCGTTTTGCTGGACATCGTCTCATACTAGGGGGAATAAAAGACATTTCAGTTGAAGGTGCACTAGTGGGTATGTTGTCATCAACATTAGTGGGTGTATCATCTAGATCATCGTCTAAATTAAAGTCTTCTTGAGTTTCGGAAAATAGCTCCTCGTCTAAATCTAATGGTATTGTAAAAAAATGTTCAGTATCAACAAAATCATCCTGTGTAGGAATATTATTCTGTCTAGAAATAGGACCCTTGCCCTTGTTGCCCCTACTGAAGAAGCATGACCCCTACCCGTAAGCATACGTTTAAATCCTTTTATTATAAATTTATAATTATACTAATAAATAATTAAAGTAAATAAAATTAAGTGCGCTAAATAAAATAAACAGACAATAATAATTTAATGAAGGAACGAATGTACCAAACGCCGACGTGTAATCGAGAGGTTGAAAATTGAAAATTGAAAATTGAAACTTTGCTCGATGGAAGATCCTCAAGCTAGTTGCCAACTTCACTCCCAATTCCCAAATGAATAAATAAAATTGAATATTTAGTAGACAGTGTAGACTTGTAGAGAGATAGATTGAGAGATTAGAGAGATTGTAGGAACATTTGTGAGAAAGATGAAGAGAAAGTGAGGTATTTATGCTTGAAAAATTGGGTTAAAGTGTAAATATAATAACTTATGGGTTAAAAATAAATATTAAGGGGTAGGGGGTTGGGGGAGGGGGAGGGGAGACCAAAAATGGCCGTTGCACAACAACCAAAATGTAAAATGATCGTTGGTGCAACATTTATTTTTACAAAAGAGGGGTTTAGGGTAGGTAGGGTCGGGACCGGTGCGGGATCGGGACTGGCGGGCCTTGGGCGGGCCGGGATGGGTCGGGACGAGACCTTGTCTCGTCCCGGTTCGAGTTCCGATACCGCGATTTTTTTTTTTTTTAAAAATACTCGGGTTCGGGGCGTGGACCGGGCGGTGTCCCGACCGACCCGGCCCACTGTCCAGCCTTAGTAGGAAGTACGTTAAGGAGGTAAATAGCCATTTGTAGCGCATGATGGCAAAAAGAATGGGGTACAGAAGCATGGGCTAATAAAGTTCGGACAATATTATTAATGGTATGAATTTTTCGTTTGACTTTTCCATTTTGTGAGGATGTATGAGGACAAGAAAAATGAAAAACTATGCCATTAGCATCACAAAATTCCCGAAACAACCCACTATCATATTCCTTGCCATTATCACATTGAATACTTTTAATTTTCCGTTCGAATTGGGTATGGATGAATGCTCTAAATTTTAAGAATGTGGAAAAAACATGAGACTTTTTCGATAAAGAAAAGGTCCACAAAAAATTAGAATAATCATTCAAAATTAGGATATAATAAAGATGGCCCACAGAACTTAACATGGGGATGCCCATAAATCACTATGAATAATGTCAAACGACATCAAAGTACTAGAAGTAGAGGCTACAAATAGTAATTTAACATGTTTTCCTAACGGACAAGAAGGACAAAGTAGAGTACTACGCCTACCCTTATAAGAAATAAAATTATTTTTATGCAAAGAAAAAATAATAGACGATCCCGGATGACCTAATTGGACATGCCACAAGGAAGGAGAAAGGGCGGCAAAAGTAAACGGTATGGCTTGACTCGCGGAAGTGGTGGTATTTGTGATAGGATAAAGCTCTCCCCTACTATTGCATCTCATTAGAGGTATCCCCGTTTTGAAATCCTTCATAGAAAATCCAAAGGGATCAAATTTAACAGAAATCCAATTATCAGTGATGAATTTTCGGACAAACACCAATTTCTTAATTAAATTAGGGGCATGAATGATATTTTTCAAAACTAGAGGTGGATGTGGGGAAGACAAAGTTGTATGTCCATAACCGCGAATTGGAATTGAATTGTCATTATCAATAATAATACCACGATTTTTGCTCAAATTGAAATAAGACGAGAGAGTATCTTGGTCAGACGTCATGTGAGAAGTGGCTCGGTGTCCATATACCAATTCACGTCTGGAGGATTTAATCCAAGCGTGTGCATTGCGGCCTCAATATCTATCAGAGTTAGTGTGGGGCCCACTGCCTGGAACGCCCGCGCGAGGCCCAAGCAAACCTGCCTGCGGCCCCGGCCCAGAAGTGAATTTGCTGCCGGTATTTGGATCCGAGAAACTAGGCCTGGCCTGTTGCTGGAACTGGGCCTAGTTACCCGGTGGGTTGGGAGGAAAATAGGGACTGTTGGGCCAATGGCCTAGTTCCACGGCCAGGGGGCCCACGGCTGGGACCAGTGGGCCGCAAGCCCACTGGCCCGAGGCCCATTGCCGCTGCCACCATTGTTTCGGCCACCTCTGTTACCACTGCGATTGCCACCACGATTTTTGCCATTATTTTTACGATTTCGACCCTTTTTGCCACCACCGTTGTATTGGCCAGAATTCTCGGAGAATGAGTGAGGGTCGTCTGACGTGGTCATCATGGCGACGAAAGTTGCACCTATAGCCGCCTTTTTAGCTGAGCCGACTTCTTCTAACGTGAGCATGGAACGAGCCTGATAAAAGGTAGTAGAGGGTTATTTTGACGAAGTAGTGTGCCAACGCCGTTATAGGCCTCAGACAGGCCTGCAACCATTTGGAGAACAAGAAGATCATTGGTAACTGGTGCACCAACGTTGCGGAGTTGGTCTGCCAATTCCTTCAGCCTTTTACAATAGGACGAAACGTTGCGGAGTTGGTCTGCCAATTCCCGATACCGCGATTTTTTTTTTTAAATACTCGGGTTCGGGACGGGACCGGGGCAGTGTCGGGGCGGGACCGGGCCGACCCGGCCACTGGCCAGCCTTAGGAAAGACTACTCTAGGATAGAGGCATCAGCAGAAGATTTGACAGGGTCACCTTTTTATAGACATCACACTGGGATATTGTGTTTTAGTAGAGATTCGGTGTCTTTGTAGAAAAAGAAACAAAATATGGTTGTTAAAAATTCGTGATTCACTTCTGTTTGGATTTTTCTCTTCTTTTAGCAATTGCTAACTTACGTTAGGTTCACTTATGTTTGGAGTACTTCCAAGTCATAGTATCATTTTTTTCTTATCTGTTCGAAATATTGGTTAGACAAACTGAGAATTTTCATTCATCATCAGTGTTTCCATTTATTTGGATGAGCGTGCAGTGTATGTTCTGTTTAGAACAATGCTTTTCTTTTGCAAGACACTAATAATACTCTTATTATTGGGACCTTATCTATATTCCACACATTCAGCATCTAAGGTGGACCCTTTGCACCTGGAGTATTTTGGCTTCTCAGGCAGGGTAATTGCTTTGGCCTTAATGCATAAGATACAAGTTGGCGTTGTCTTTGATCGAGTGTTCTTTTGCCAATTGTCGGGCAAGAATATTTCATTAGATGACATAAGGGATGCAGATCCATTCTTGTACAGCAGCTGCAAGCAGATATTGGAGATGGATCCAGAGATGGTAGATCAAGATACTCTTGGTTTGACATTTGTTCGCGAAATTGAAGAGTTGGGATCCAGGAAGGTTGTTGAGCTTTGCCCCAATGGGAGAAGCACCATGGTGAATAGTAAAAACAGGAAACAGTATGTTGAGCTTCTTATTCAGCATCGGTTTGTCACATCCATTGCTGAGCAGGTAGCCCATTTTGCTCAAGGTTTTGGCGACATCATAACTACCTTAAGGCTCCAGAAATCCTTTTTCCAGAGCTTGGATCTTGAAGATCTTGACTGGATGCTCCATGGGAGCGAAACTGCTGTTTCTGTGGAAGACTGGAAAGCACATACTGATTATAATGGCTATAAGGAAAATGATCCTCAAATATCTTGGTTTTGGAAGGTATGTTCTGTTTCTAGTCTTCTTGTCTGTACATTTCCATTATCTGAAGACTTCATTTCTTTTGTTTCATGTGTAGAAGCTTGATTTTTTTCAAAGGTATTGCACCAGGCAAAACATATTTTTTCTTTTAAACTTCTTTTTTTCTCTTTTCTTAATTTTACCTTTTTTGGAGAGGGACTTTGTTTGTGGGGGGCTGTACCTTCCTAATAGTAAATGTTTTTTCCTGAGAGGTTCTGAATCAGATGGACACTGTTGAAGGAGAAACATTAAGGAAGACCCCGTTTCACTTGTATGCCTATTTAAATCACTATATAATTTTTTCTTGAAACTACACCATTCGTTTTTTCTTTTGTAGTCTCTTAGCAGATTCTTTTTTTTTTTTTGAAATATAATACATTTAATTTATTGTAAAAATCAGGGTAAGTTACAGGGACACCCTTGCTAGACCACTTAAGTTACCGATACCTAAACCTCTTTGTGAAACTAAGTGGCACATATGTTAGACCCTTTTGCTAAAAAACGTGCAATTGAATATGCTATGACCAGTATGCCCTTTTATAAAGAAGAAACTAAAGGCTATCAAAAAGAGAGAGAAAGACCCAATCTCAAAACAAATTTAGTCCATCCTACAACTTATACTATACAAAAAGTGATGATTACCTACATACACCAGTAAACGTAATTCTTGAAGTGCAAATCTATGAGTTTATATAGAGAAAACAAGCTTTAATATGACATGTTATATTAGGCATTTCCACTTATCTAGAAAAAGGTACTTCAATTAATTTCTTTTTTCTTTTTCCCTTTTAATTAAAGGTCTGGATTATTGAAGTTAATATATAATTAAGCATTAGCTAAAGATGCTTGAGAAGGAAGAAGAATTTTAGCTTCTAGAGTTAAACAATATTCGTCAGAAAAAGACGTGCATAAATAGTGAATAGTAGCTTAATTTAGAAGGGTATTTTGGGTGTAAATTCACAATTGTGTAATATCAACAACTTTCAGATACTTTTTGACTAGATAGCCAAGAATTTTGGTCATACAGAGGTGTGTCTTAGTGGGTTCCCTGTAATTTTTTAAAAATAAAGGTGAAAGATATCCAATATAGGCAATCTAGTGGGGTCGCTGTCGTTTACATAATACAATATGATTTAGTTTTTCATTGATGCTGGAGTTTGACTAGGATGATGAAAATGATACCCTTTGATCTGTCCTTGATGCTGGAGTTTGAGAAGGTAATGGAAAACGAAAGAACAGTCAACTGCAGTAACTTCGGTTGAATTTCCTTTTTAGAAGAACTTTCTTGATGAAGTTCTTAGATTTCTGTACACTTCTATCTTATGATGCTTTCAACTTGAACTTTGTGTCTTTGTGATTGGGTTGGATTTTGAGTTTGCAATAAAATAACCTATGCAAGGGAGTGCAAGAGACAGATTATTTGCTCATTGCAACATTTAATTTACCTTTCCTTCCCTTAACCCCCCTCTCCCCCTCTCCCCTAAATTCCCCCTCTCGCTCATGCGGTGAAGAATATAGCCTATAACCTTCCATGGCCTGAAGTCAACGGATTGGTAACAGAAGATTTCTAGTTTGGGGTTAACAATCTCCCTTGGCTCCTTTAGAGACCGTAACTGATTAAAAGGCAAGTTCTGGTCCTCGTATTTCTTATTCTGTTTATTGGTTTTTATGGGTAGGGGGACAACTTGTCATTTCTTTTTCTTTTTTGGTTGGTGGGAGTAGAATGCATTTAAGGACCTTGTAATTCTATGGCCTGAAGTGAATGGAATGGAATGGTTACAGAAGATTTATGTAGCCTGCCCAGACTAGTATGGGGTTAATTGTCTTTTGAGAACTTGTTTCTTTAAGAAGAGTTTGGGGTTTGATTATCTTCCTCGTTTCAAGTTTTTTTATGGGGTAATGGGGAAACTTGTCATGTGGATATTGTCTTTTTCTCTTTTGGTGGGTCAGGAGGGTGGGAGTAGAAAGTTTTGACCTTTTATTTATTCCCCTTTTAATGGTTTTTTCTATGGTTTGAGGTGGAATTGTCATGAGATCTTTCTTTGTTGTATATGTGTGTGTGTGTGTGGGGGGGGGGGTTAGTAGTAGTAGTACGAATCCTTGTATGGGAAGTCTACTTGAGGGTGCTGATGCTCGCCAGTACAAGAAGAGGAAAACAGGACTAAATGTGATTATTACGTGGCAAAAATTTCTCAACAACGGATGATACTTTGAAGAGAAGAAAAAGGAGCAAAATTCATGAAAAGAATCATTTTAATTGATCAGTGTTAAAAATAGTCTCTGTGATTGCTCAATGCTTGGATAGATAGAAGCGAGAAGCAATTACTTTTTGTAATTGGTTTTTCTTTTTTCCAGAGGTTCAGCAGGTACCAAATTTAGAGGCTATTATTAAGCTGTGGGCCTGTTGCAGCTAGCTCTAAGATCTTTTTTATAGTTTCCCTTTAGTAAGTTGTACTCATTGGTTTTGCTGAGAAATGAGACTAGCAAGGGAATAATTAAGTCATAATTCATTGGTTGATTGTATCATTAACCATTTCTTTTTCTGCCCTTGGCTCACATTGTTATCACGTTCTTAGGTGGAATAAGAATCAATAATGAAGAACTGTTGGTTTCTGTGAAGGGAAATTTGCAGGTTAAAAAAACAAAATGCTTTTGATTCTGGGTATTGGAATTTATCTGTGAAAAAAGCTCTGTCCCATTGTGCTGTTTGGAGAAGTTTGCAATTTTTTATTTTGTTCATCTATAGTCATCTATGGAGATATTATTTCACCTCATCTCTCATTCTACATAACTTAAGAAAGGATCTTTGTGTTGAGAGCTGCAAAGTTGAGTTTAAGTAGATAACGAAACAAGTTGAACAGTGTCAGAAGATAAGTCTTCGACAAATCTAAAGTTTGAGCATACATGCACATCTAGAGCCACCCTGGTTTTTTTTTTATGACAAGGGAACTCCGCTCCTGTGCAATAGCCCGCAAACCACACATGAGAGAGAGCCACCCTCCTTTTGCATTTAGTAGTGTCGTGTCTTTGCATTTCGCTCTGTGTGAATATGAGTGGGGCAATAAGCTACGTGAGGATCCAGTTGAACATGCTCTCAGGGCTCGATTAGTGCAATTTTGTGTAGAATACACAGGTGGAGAAAGCAAACAAACAAGGTATCTTGTGGTCACTGGATATAAGTTCTCGATTACCTAATCGTTCCTAAGGTGGACTTGGGAACTTGGTCCTTACCACTTCGAATATTATGAGGATGAACCTCGGTTTATGAGATCCGATTCATACCAATTTAAAGTTTTTTTTCTTTCATTCCTGCAGATTGTTGGGTGCATGACCGCCGAGCAGAGAAAGGTTCTCCTCTTCTTTTGGACTTCAATAAAGTATCTTCCTGTAGAGGGTTTTGGTGGTTTGGCTTCTAGGCTTTACATCTACAAAACCAGAGAGTCTTATGATCGCTTGCCTTCCTCACACACATGCTTCTTCCGCCTATGCTTTCCTCCTTATCCCTCCATGGATGTCATGCAAGATCGACTTCACATTATCACCCAAGAGCATGTTGGTTGCAGCTTTGGTACGTGGTGACATCTGCAAATCTTTTGGGACCTGAATCAACTGCACATAAGTTATGTAATCAGCTTGTACATATGTATAGGGTATGCTCCTAGTTGGAACTTCACTTTGGTAAGGGGTTTTTAGTTGGTTTAAATGTTGGAATGTTGTGTTTGCCCCCCTAAGTTAACTCTGTTATACAGGTATAGCATATGTTAATAAAGAAAGTAAGAAGTGTCAGTTTTTTCTTTCAACTTCTAATTACATTTCTTCCTTTTCTATTTCAGTTTCTTTCCTCACTCATTTCAACTCAAGTGAGGGTTGTTTATATTTGTAAAGGTTAGAGTTTATTTTCAATCTTTGTCATGCTAAAAAGAGCATGCCTAGGGAAGTGATATTGTAATATTCATCTCTCCTTTTAGTTAGGTAGCAAATGGACCATTTGTATCGAGTACAGTATTTGTTTGGCATATGGACCATTTGTATTGGGTACAGTTGAAGTGGGAACGTGCTACTCGATGAAGTGTAATGTTACCTGATAGAAAGATACATATAATGAGGCTTTTGGGCTACTACATGTCCACAAGATGTGTATTTCAGAGATGGAAATGTTAAAGATGGGTGTGCGGTCATATCGGTTTTAAAATGATCACATTCGACAGAAGGTGCAGTAGCACATGAAAGATATGAAAAATAAAATGAAAGGTCGCTTGAAATGGTTTGATGATGCCCCGTGTTGATTTCTTGATGCACTCGTCAGTAGTTTTATTTATTGCGTATAATATGATCTGCATTTTAAAACCGATATGACCGCACACCCATCTTTAACATTTCCATCTCTGAAATACACTTCTTGTGGACATGTAGTAGCCCAAAAGCCTCGTTATATGTATCTTTCTATCAGGTAACATTACACTCCATCGAGTAGCACGTTCCCACTACAACCATCCTATTTTAGTTCTATCTTCACCTATCATGCCATTTTCTTGAAATATGGAGCCTAGATATCTAAAAATGAGTATCCCCCCCTTCAAACCAAAAAAAAAATTCATGCTTTTCCATTCTTACAGCCAATGTTGCTCATTTTCAGAAAAAGGTATTACCCTTCATCACAAATTAGTCCCATTGAGTTTAGAGGATATTTGGCATATCAGGAATAAAATGAAAGGTCGCTTGAAATGGTTTGATGATGCCCGTGTTTGATTTTTCTGCACTCGTCAGTAGTTTTATTTATTGTGTATAATATCATCTGGGTTGAGTTTTAATTATAGCGATATGGTAAGTGAATATTCATATAGTTAATTTTAACTTTCTTGTGATTGTAGAGTAGTTATTGATAGTTTTCTTCGATTGTGGAAAAGGGGTGTTTACTCCATCCGATTTTTGAAACTTATTGTGCCTAATTAATCTAGATTTGTATTCTGTAGGTTTATTAAGGGCGGTAGAATGCTCTACGCCTAAAGGTTCTCTATTGATCAGGACTGGAACAAAAAGCTTCTATTTAGAAATGGAGAAATTTAAATTATTCCACCGTACCCGCAATGGTTTACACCATAGTTAATCTAAAATATAAAAGTAGACTAGATGTCTTTAATTATATTGAAGAAACTAAAAGCTAAGAGCTATTTGTGGTGTACCTTAATGGCTTAATGTATGAAATATTCTTCAACTTATTACGAAACCTAGATCGAGTTTTTATTTTCGAGAACAAGTTTTAAGACACATATGATGCCTAGAGATAAATGAAGTTGGTGTGAGTTTTGAAAATCAGAACTCAAATTTAATGAAAGAAGAGTTTATTTTGTAATAAAGACAAAAAAATACATTAAGTAGACACATAAGCAAGCATCTTAGCTGTGCGGGTCAAAAGACTAATGAAGTGGGTGTAAGCTTTGAAGATCATAGTTCAAATTCTAATAAAGATAAAAAAAAATCAATTAAACACATAAGCAAGCATCTAAGTGTCGGTCTAACGACAAATGAATAGGGTGTAAACTTTAAGATCAGAGTTCAAATTCTAATGAAGATAAAAGAGTTCAAATTCTAATGAAGATAAAAAAGACGGTAAATGAATTTTTACTCATATGAGTAAGCTTACCGATGAGAGCTAGCATGTATCTGATTAGATAATTAAGGTGCGATAAATTTAACTAAACACCACCATTAGGAAACGAAAAAAGAACAAAATTGCTAAAAGATAGTAATCCTTTATTATTCAAAGGCAGAGATCAGATCTCATATCATCTTCTCTCAAAACCATAAAGAGGCAACTGAACCCCCACAAAGACCAAGACCCAAGGATATGCATTAACAACATATTTCCCTCATTCTACTGATCATACTAAATACTAGTAAATATATAAACCTTAACTTAGAATATTAAAACACCCCCCCCCCCACCCCACCCCCACCCCCACACCGTCAATTATTCACCAACCATTGCATCATCTTTTTTCCACCTTATAAAAAGAGTAAATCAGTTTACTCTTCAGTTTTCTCAACTGGAACTTCTGTTGTAGCCACTGGTTCTGCAGCTGGTGCTTCTGTTTCCTCAACAACTTTTTCTTCTTCTTCTGCCTCAGTCTTCACTTCAACTTTTGCTATTGGTGCTGCTGGTGCTTCTGTTGTAATAAAAAGGGGAAAATAGAACAGTAAATACGGAGTATGACTTGAATTGCACTATGCACTATCCTAAAGAATTATTTCAGCAACGTAAAAGTTTCTCCAGAATTAAGTAATGATTGATCACAGTTCTATATATTCCATTGATTAGAAGTTCTCAGGGTATTCGTTAGAGGAATGTTTCAGATAAAAATTGTCTATTTTTGCATATCCCTATTGTTTTTTCAAATTAATCCCGCGGATACATATAATTCAGAAGAAGATTCATACACTACATTTTTTTCCTTTATCAAGGGTTCGACCAATTGATATGTTAATAATGGAAATTCAATTTTTAGATCTGTATCTTTTATTTTTGGAAACTTATGAAGTTCTTCCGTCAAGATCAAGATAAGTATCCAATGATTAATCCTCAAGTTGATATTGTTTCAACGTTTATCTAATGACCAATTCTTTTGAAATATCGTATCTTACCAACAGCTTGTGTTTCTTCAGCCACAACAGAGTCCTCTGTTTTTTCTTCAGTTACTGCCTCCTCAGCAGCTGGGACTGATTTCTCCTCGACTGGAGCAGCCTCTTCTGCTGATGCTGGTGTCGTTTCGGCCACTGTCTCTTCTGCGGCAGGGGCTGATTTTTCTTCTACTGGTGCTGGTGCTGTTTCGGCCACTGTCTCTTCTGCGGCAGGGGCTGATTTTTCTTCTACTGGTGCTGGTGTTGGTGCTGTTTCGGCCACTGTTTCCTCAATTTTTGGTGCCTCTGGTGTGATTTTCACCTCAAATTCAGCTGGAGCAGTACCTACTGCTGTTGCTGGTGCTGATTGAACCTTCATAACCAAAAAAGAAAAGAATTAATAAAACGAACGAAAGAAAAGTTTCAATATGAATGAAGACAAATAGAAGCATGTCGACGAGCATTGACACAAAATATAAGCCAGGGGTGAAAAAATATGGGTACCTATATTTCAAGACAAATCAGTCATACTATGATCAAGAATGGAGCTACAATATTAGGTATCAGTTTGGACGAATTTGTTTATATTTATATTTGTATTAGAAAATCTAATATATATATATATATAGCACGGCCTCTGATTAAGAGTCAAAGAAACATTATACAGAGTTGAGATGAGACAGGAGATCCAATACTCAAATGAAGTCGAAATCACTTCGATTCAATCATACATATTGGAATCATCTCAAGCTATTCCTTTTTTTTTTTTTTTTTTTCATTTTCAACTTATTTTATCTAGTAATTTATATCTTAACAATGCTAGAAAAAAAATCAAATGGATCTATCAATGCCTGAAGAAGATCATTGGTTGATCATCAAGTTAAAAGATCATATAAAGTATCAAAATAAAAAATGATGAAAACGAGGATTGCTGCTACTTTTATTTAAAAAGTTAAACATTTGATTGATCAATGTACTATTGATCATTGACATCTATGTTGCTCGAACTCTCTAAAAATATTGTCTCACTTGTGTAGGATCCTTCAAAAGTGCACTTCATTTTTAAGGATTCAACATGCACCCGATGACATTTCTGAAGAGTTCGAGCAAAATAAATTGACATTGTATTCTTGACAATCAAATACACTCATCAAATTCCATTAACAATTATTTAAAACCCTTTGTGTTAGTTGATCTTTGCTCGAAGTAATTAATTAGGTTCTAATTTGAAGGCACAAAAAAATGAAGGGAAATCAATACGTAAATGACTAGAAAAATATACCTCAACAGAAGCCATCTGAAAATGGAGAAATAAACTTGAAACTAATAAGATGTGAAGAAAATGTAAAGATGAAAAAGGGTGCAAAGGTGGCAAAATGTGCTTTGATTGTGAGACTGATGATGAGAAATGATCAAATGAGAGCTATTTATAGAGAAGTAAAATGTACTTTATTAATTAAATTAATATATAAAATAGAATAAAAAAAGAGAGGAGAATCTGGAGGGATATACAAATTGACATCTCACATCACTGACATAAAAGGTATGACAAAATTTGCAATGTCTAGTTGTTAACATTTTTATGCTTTACTATACTTGTAAAAGTATATTAAACAACTCAACACTACTTGGTTTTTACTTCTTAAAAAATATATTAAAGATTAGAGCCCTCTTTTTAGCAGATATTATTGAATAATTGCTCCCTTCATCTCAAAATTATTCTATAATTTCTTCCTAACAAGTAGGCAAAATACTCTTACGTTAAGAGTATATAGAATCTACGTACTCTTTGAATTGTTTTGGTATAGCAAAGATTATAACTTCTAATATTATTACTATGATTTTTAAATATTTTTAAAGAAAATAAATAGAATTGGATGTGATTTAACTCTAAAAGTTGTCCAAACCAACCGCATGTGTAAACAAAATAGGTCGAAGCCATGGCTGATCCAAAATTTAAATGTTATGGCTTTTGAAATGTATATCTAACTTGATTTATATTTAATTTTGGCACACACACATGCGTGCACGTGTATACACATATATATGGTTTAACCCCCGAGCACTTTTACGATATTCATATTGAATTTGCCACCAAGTGAGGGTGTGATACTACAAAAAAGATAAAATTAGCTATGAATTTATTATTAATCTGTCAATAAATACCTCGTCGTTAATAAGATTTCTTAATAATCAATTACTAAATAAAATTAGCTATAAATTTTTACGGTTTAACGATGAAATATGTCCATCGCTAATTCCTCTTTATTCGTAGATTTGCAAGCCCATGTTGTATGATTCATTGGAAATTGCAAAGCCACATGGTGTTGGTAGCCATTTGCTATAACAATTATCATATCTTTTTCTTGAGTGAATTATTTTGTGTTTTGTGCAGTCTAGTATGTAGGTGACTGGGACAATCATGCTTTCATGTTCTTCTTATCTTATTATACTAGTAATACTATTTTTTTCTTAGGTTTTGCTGCAATTTGGCCTACTTATTTCTCTAATAATTTGTTTTCTTAAATCTAGCTCCACTCCTCAGTCTGAAGGCGGATTTACAGTTGAAGTTACTACTTGGACATAATTCAAGAACTTTGACACAAATCATATATCATGTATATGTGTTAATAACTCGCCTAATATGTATAAATAATCGGTATCTTATATTCTTAGAACTCAAAATCTATAAATTAAACTTAAAAGTTTGAATTTGTTGCGCCATCTTGAAAATAACTTATGGGGTCTTGCGGAGAATGCATATATTTCTAATGGTTAAATTAAACAACTAAAATTAATTAAAAATGAGTTATCTTGATCCAATTTTCTATGAGTATTATTGGATCATGCAAGCTGTTGATCATCATGAAAAGCCAGGCAGATTACTACCAACGCTTCGTCTACGGCATGCACTAAACATTCACCCTCTTAATTAGGCCTTAGCACCTAATTACCAATAAATAAATACATAAAAAGGAAAGAAAAATAATGAATATTTTTGCCATCACAAAGTGCACATCAACATGAAACAAAAATATAGATGGGTTTGGCCGTTTGGGTAAAATACCAGGCTGGCTCCTTCATTACGTGCACCTATCCTTTTTTAGGAGGACAAAAAAAAATTATTTTTATTATCAATATTATAAAATATTCAGTATATATTTTGTAATATTTAGTGTTGTAATATTTTGTAATATTCTGGCAAGGGGCAAGCCACCCTATCCCGCTCGAGTGCAGAAGCAGAATATAGAGACGTTGCAAATGTTGTTGCTGTGAGATGCTGGCTCTAAAACCTTCTTTTGGAGCTCCAGTGTCCTTTGCGTAAGGCGTCTTTGGTTTACTGTGACAACATATCAGCCATATATTTATCTCATAATTCGGTTCAGCATCAGCGAACCAAGCACATTGAGATGGATATACACTTTGTTCGTGAGAAGGTTGCTATCGGTCATGTTAAGGTGTTGCGTGTGCTTTCTTCGTATCAGTACGCAGATATCTTCAATGTGGGAGAACTAAACAATATATTTTTAGAGGCAAATCTTATGGCTCCGACTCAAAATTTCACCATATTCCACCTAATTTACTGATATCAAATCTATTAGTTATACTATTTGATGGGCCATTAAACATATATGTAACGTTTAAGCTAAAAGTATTAAATTTATACGAATCAATAACTTCTTTACTAGATCCACCCCTTGTATCTAAACTAATTTAAGTCTATATTCGTCTCTCTTTCAAGTATATATAAACTTAATACAATATGACATTTCTTATTTGCGTAGATAAATTAAGTGTTGAAATCCTATTTCACATTATAAAGTAACATTTTTTAAAAAAAGAATTACGAAATCAGAGAGCAAAATTGTGCCTTTCTTCTCTCAATGAGTTATGTCATATCATCTAATAGTACACGTCCATATAATGAACGGGCAAGCATTATGGCGGAAACTTTTATAGAGGGGATTAGGCCGGTGCTTATTCAGCACTAACAATTTGTTTTTGGTTACCCACTCGATATTCGGTATCAGTTTTAGAGTTCGATTATATCTGGATTCACACCGGGTAGAGCCCATTTCTGGGGAAGCGCTCCCTATTAAGAATTTTTCCATATCCGAGACTCGAATCATTGACCTCTGATTAAGGGAGGAACAACCTCATCCACCGCATCACATCCGTTGATGGTTCCACTCACAATTTGTGATCATTAATAATGGTGATGTTCTAACCGTTAGTTTGCATCTTGAATAATTTTACGGACATGTTATGTTACATCAGCACATATACTAAATATTTTGTCCACTAAAATTTGGTTTGATGAAAGTGTTTTGCCTCTATTGAAATTCAACATGGATCTTTAATTTTCATTCTAGAATACGTCTTAAATGAGTATTACAAAAATGTCAATAAGTTTTAATTTTTTTGAAATGGAGTTAGCGCTAGTAAAAGTTACTTGTACATGTATGCAATATACTTATACACGCATATCAAATATGTATTTTCTTCTTTAAACAGTAAATTAAACATATAAACAAAAAAAAAAAATTATTGGGTGAAGTTATAGATATAAATTAAGAATTATGATAAAGATTTGAAAATGGTGAAAAAGCAACAAGGATACTAATGAAAAAAAAAACTTATATAGTAAAAGAAAAAAAATCTAACTTACTTTGATCCAATTCAAAAATTATATTTTGCAATTTTATAATTCAATTTTTCAATGGTGAAGGAAAGACATTCACCAGGCTAAACGTATATTGAGGCAAATTCATGTGTTTTTCGGAATTTTATCTTTACTCATTTAATTTATTTGCAATTATATATATATATATATAAAATTGTTAAGAGTCTCACATCAGATATGGAATGAGAACAAGAGCTCTTTATGTAGACTTGGTCAATCCTCACCCTACAAGCTAACTTTTGAGATTGAATTAGGCCCAAGATCCATTATTTACATGGTATTAGAGCCAGACTCATTCCAATTATTTGTTCACCGATATTGGACGCCCAAATTATATTACCCACACTCCAGTTAACAAGGTCTGGGCGTGTGAGGAGTGTTAAGAGTCCCACATCAGATATGGAATGAGAACACAGACTTCCTATATGGACTTGATCAATCCTCACTCTACAAGCTAACTTTGGGGATTGAGTTAGGTCCAAGATCCATTCTTTACATAAAGTTCGAGTCAAAACTACTAGATTACAATAAAACGTAAGTCTTTAACTACATTCATCTCTGATTTTAACATAATATTTATATATATATATATATATATATATATATATAGAGAGAGAATTTAACTAAAAAATTATGCTCAATTTACAAAACTCTATTGGATCGGGCCAAAGTGGTTATCGAAAATAGATATTCTTTATTGGGATTGAGGAAAGAAGTGGGATGATTAGCATTTTCCTATCTGGACCCCTCCAAAAAAATAAACATCAACAATCTGATGTGGCAGCTCCATTTTTATTAAATTTATCATAAAGTCCACAAACCTCTGTGGGACCCTGCAAACCGCCCATGTTAAAATAAAGATGCTTATGTCAGGTGGGTCCTACTAAAAAGTTAGATGCTTTTCCAGGTATTAATCTCGTGGCCGTTGGACCCCACTTGCTTTTTGCCACGCTGGAATTATGTCATTGCCACCTAAATCTCTGCTCCTAAACCTAAAGTCTAAAGTACTTTTTTTAGAATTATCTAAATAAATAGATTAGTACTTGCATCTTTTAAATTAAGAAAATAATTCTAATCTTTTTTATTCTGTAAAGAGTGATGAGATAGTTGCAAAAGTCGGAGATCTCTCAAGGAATTTAGATTTTTTCAAATGAAGAAGAGAAGAAAAAAGTACATGAAATGGAAAAATACTACTCCTTCCGTCATAATTTATGTGATAGTAGTAGTTTACTTAGATACAAATTTAAGAAAAATATTGAAATTTGTGGTATAAAACAAGTTATAGGTATTTCATATTTGTGTTGCTATAACTCATCTCATCAAGCCAAAAAAAATTAAATTTTAATAGTTTCTAAAACCAAAATGTGTCCTTTTTTGGAATAAACTAAAAATGAAAAAAATAATAGTCAAAAACACACCTGAACTATCACTTTTCGTGAGTTTTATACCTGAATTATCAGGTGTGCGAGTTTTCTACCTGAACTATCATCAACTCTTTATCAAAACACACTTCAACTATTAGTTGTTCACTTTTCCTATCTGAAAGTAATTGACCACTTCAAAACTTACCTTTGGTTAAAAAGTGAGTCTTTTGTAAAAGGGTGAAACTTTTTTGTTGTGTTAGGGGAAACAAAAACTATTTTTGTAACCGTTCATGATGATCGAGAAAATCAAACGTTCGTGTTGATCGTTGAAAAATCACTCGTTCTTGCTATCAAGAAAAAATAATGAGTGACATAATATACGATCATTGCAATTGGAGTTCCAAATCCAACTTGAACATCTAAAGCTGGATCAATATCAGCAAAAATATTTCTGAATAATAGGTTCTAGCGACATGTTAAATAATGTGTCTAAAGAAGAAACGCAAAGCAAATAAAGCATGATCAGAAATAAATTGACCTCTTGAACTGTTACAAAAAATACCATCGAATTTGTTGATGGAACTAGATATAGACCTATTCTTGACCAAACCAGTATAAATTTGGTTGTGTATTCTTTATTTTTCTAAAATAACGAAAAATAATACTTATCTCACAAAGAAAATTCGTGGTTGTTTCAAGCATTAAAAACTTACAAATTGTAACATAATTACAAATGATTTAAAGTTAGATTGACTCAATATTTCTAAGCTCACAAATTATATTTACGTCGATCTAGACAATTCATTCCTCTCTTAAGTTCTCATATATCCTTGTTTTCGAAAGTTGAAAAGCAATTGAATGTTTTTCAATAATACTCTTAAATACCCTATGATGCCTAGCTAAAGAAAATGACATGGAAACAAAATTGCATCATACATGTTACATCAATTCCACCAAAGCTAGTCCTATTTTTGAATGATGTTTCCTTGATTATCAAACCAGTATTAACCCTACATTATAGCCTCCTATGACCAAATTTCAAAAGTGGAAAGCAATAGTGACTGGGGTTAATTGATTTTTAGTTCTTTACTTCTTTATAATAAGAAAAAGGCACGAAATGTGTAGTCTAGTAGTTAAGGAAATGGATGCAAACCTTAAATATCATACTCTATATTCTAGTATAAATAAAAATAATGTGATAGATAAAGTTACTAGATACATGTATTGATATAAAATAATGAATATTTAAAGGAATAATCGAGATATGTGCGAACTGATCAGACAACAATCGAAAATTAGCAATACTTAATCTTTATTGTCTGTTAATCCCTGACAACAAATCAATACCTATTTTTCCATACATGCGTGGATCATGTTTCTTTAAAGTCATAAGATTTTTACAATGTATAGCAGTGTTATATTTTTACAAGATTACTTTAATATATGTGTGCATTCAAGCACAAAGTGTTCTATATTGTAATAATTGTTGAGTGCATCTCTACAAGTAACATTGGCAGTTGAAATGTTATATTTGTCTTATTATTATTCCTTTCTTTTTCTAGAATCGAATCCGTGGGTACACCTCTTTTCCTTTGTTATATGTTTTGTTTATTCTTTCAAAATTCCTAAGTTTGACAGAATATATATATATATATATATATATAATTGCAAAAAGAATTAAGTTTTGAAACTACAATTTCGAGTGTACTGAGTTGATGGTAAGAACCTAAAGGTTAAAATCGTCAAATATATTTCTAGATCTGTCTTTTCATAATAGTGCATCCTATCTCTTAAAATTCTGAATTCGCCCCTGAATTCCTCGGTCCCAATCATCTTTAATCGGCTATATGAATCCTTATTAATCATGTTTCTTAATGAGCTCATCTGAAGCATGTTACATACGTCTGGTTTTAATAAAGAAACTGAAAGAAATAATCCCCTTGATTATTTTCATTAATTGTAAGGTATATATACAAATTACAAAATAGGAGAATTCTATTCCTAAAACTTTATTCTACCATAATTCTAACTATACAATTATGGTAAGTGTATATCCTAATTTAGGTAACAAATACACTACAATATACACAAAATATACTTTCCTAATATACAAATTTAGCCACTGCCCGTGATGGGCTTGACAACCAATTCCCGTGATGGGCCTCAGCTGCTGTCGATTGGGCCACTGCCCACTACTTTGCTGGGCCACTGCTTCTGTATACATGCGATATGTACTTCTGTATATTCAGTGTATATCACGGGTATATTACCTTGTTTAACACACCCCCGCAGTCATAGTGGACGGTCCTCGAACGTTGAGACTGTCCCTAAAATCTTCAAAAAGGACCGTGGGTAGACCTTTTGTAAGATGTCTGCAACTTGATAACGAGACGGGACATGGCATACGCGAACGTGACCCCTAGCAACCTTTTCACAGACAAAGTGAATGTCCATTTCGATATGCTTAGTGCGTTGGTGCTGAACTGGGTTGCCTGAAAGGTAGATGGCACTAATGTTATCGCTATATACCAAGGTTGCCTTCTGAATCGGACAATGAAGCTCCAAAAGAAAATTACGTAGCCAACATGATTCGGAGACCACATTCGCTACCCTCGATATTCGGCCTCTACACTGGAGCGTGATAGAGTCGCCTGACGCTTCGCAGACCAGGAGACCAAGTTGTTGCCAAGGAACATACAATAGCCAGACGTCGACCGTCTGGTGTGTGGACAACCACCCCAATCAGCGTCTGTGTATGAGACAAGTGTGGATGGCGAGGATGGATATAAATGCAAGCCATAGTCCAGTGTACCCTGAATATACCGAATGATGCGCTTGATTGCATTTATGTGCTCAATTCTGGGATCATGCATGAATAAACACACATGCTGGACGGCATACATAATATCCGGTCTCGTAAAAGTAAGATACTGAAGGGCCCCTGCAAGATTGCGATAGCGGGTCGGATCCTTGTACGGTGCTCCGGCTGCGGCACTAAGCTTGGGCTTCGTATCAACTGGAGTGGAAGTGGACTTACGTACCTGAATCGGAAGTCATGTGAGTAGTGGAACCGGTGTTCATATACCAATTTGGGTCCGATTGAGTCAAACCCAATGTGTGCATCGCGGCCTCGATATATGTCTGAGTGGGGCCTGCTGCGTGGTGAGCTTGCGGAGGTCGGGGCCTAAGTTTTCCAGGCCCCGGGCCGCACCGTACCGTAGCTGGCGGTTGGTTGTTGCGTTGCGGGCCGGTGGGCCGCCCCGGCGATTATTAGGCACGAAAGGGTGGCAGCCCACCGGCCTGCTCTGGAACGTAGGGGTTGCTGGCCCACGGCCCACGCCCACTGCCCCAGCCCTACTGCTGGGACCAGTAGGGTGGCGGGCCACTGTTCACTGGACGGGGCCCACTACCTGCTTGCTGACCACCGGAACCGCCGCGTTTGCCCCCGCAGTTTTTGTTATTATTCTTACGATTATTTTTGCCGCCACCATGAGTACGGTTTTGGCCCGAATTATCAACAAAACCTGAAGAACTTGGGGAGGACGCCATCATGACGACGGGGCTTGCTCCGGTAACTGCCTTTTTAGCCAAACCGGCTTCTTCCAAAAGTAAGCATGTAGCGGGCTTGGTAAAAGGCGGGAAGAGGGTTGCTTTGACGAAGGAGAGTTCCAACGCCATTATAGGCCTCCGAAAGGCCGACAACCAATTGTAGAACCATATGATTATTTGTTACAGGTGCGCCAACATTGCGGAGTTGATCCGCCAACTCCTTGAGTTTCTTGCAATATGTCGATACGTTTGGAAAGTCTTCCATGTGAACTAGAGAGAATTCCTGTTCGAGTGTGACGGCACGTGAATGTTGGTTATCTTGGAATATGTCACGCAATCTATTCCAGGTAGCCATAGCCGTGGTATCCGGCTCAATAATCGTCTGTAAAAGGTCAACCAAAATAGTGGAATAGATCCACTGGAGAACGGTAGCATCAAGCGTAATCCATAACTGAGGATCCTCCGCGGGAAGAGGTGTAGCGGGAGGAATTGTGTGATGGATAACTTGATGGGAGATAGCGTGAATTTTAAAAAATTCTGCCCATGTCGCATATTGGACGTTTTCCAATTTCAAGTACAATAGGGATATTGTTCTTAACGTTAGAAACCATGAGGGCAGGATGATAATTGTTCTTAGACATATTGAAAGAACAAAGAAGAAGGGGGAAATTTAAGAGAGGTGTTTTAGAGCGGAAGATGAAATTTTGGGAGAGAAACCCGAGGGGGGGTCTCGGCCGAGAGAGGGTACAAAAGTTGAGAAAGAAAACTTTTGTTTAGACCTAGTCTCTTTGATACCATGAAAGAAATAATCCCCTTGATTATTTTCATTAATTGTAAGGTATATATACAAGTATTCCTATTCTATTCCTAAAACCTTATTCTACCATAATTCTAACTATACAATTATGGTAAGTGTATATCCTAATTTAGGTAACAAATACACTACAATATACACAAAATATACTTTCCTAATATACAAATTTAGCCACTGCCCGTGATGGGCTTGACAGCCAATTCCCGTGATGGGCCTTAGCTGTTGTCGGTTGGGCCACTGCCCATTGCTTTCTTTGAGCTTCGCTTTACGTATATACCGTGATATATACTTCTGTATATTCAGTGTATATCACGGGTATATTACCTTGTTTAACAGAAACTAATAAGCAGAAGACATCATAGGAACCAATTTCTACTTTTTCCTCCAGTGGAGAGCATTGTTCTAGCCAGATTGTGAATTCAAAGGCTACCATGTTGTGTAGTGTCTGGTTATAGGAAAGAAAAATCAAGACCAGTCTACTCTAAAGTTTGTGCAGATTAAGATAAAACATGTTCTGATAATCAATGAAATGAGAGGAAAATTATGAGATCTGAGGCAAAAAAAAAAGGACGGTAATTTCTTCCTGATAGAGAATGCAATTATGTAAAGGCTACGTCGCCACTCAAACACAACCACCTCATCCACCCTTTACCCTAAAAAATGTCCTATATGCTCCTAACATCATTAAAAACTTAATCTCAATTAGAAAATTTGCTAGTGACAATTTCGTATCTATTGAGTTTGACGTTTTGGTTTTACTGTGAAAGACCTACGTACGGGAACGGAACAACTCTTACGAGATGTAATAGTGTGGAGGCCCTATATCCTTTCTCATTCAATTTTGCCGCAAGTTTCAATCCACCTACCTCCCTAGCTGCAATCTCTCCATCAACTTGACTCAATAGACTTGGACACCCGGGAGCACAAGTTTTTAACTTTCTTAAAAGTCACAATTTAATTCAATGTAATAAAGGAAAATTTGCCCAAAATTGTTATTCTTGTCCTCTAGGAAAGCATGTTAGACTTCCGCTTATGTCATCTTTAAGTGTTACTTTTTCTCCTTTTGACACCATTCATGCGGATTTATGGACATCTCCCATTACTAGCAAACTGTGTCATAAATATTATTTGGTATTATTAGATGACTTCTCTCACTTTGTTTGGGTCTATCGCCCCAAATATAAGTCTCAAGTGTACTCCACGTTTCTTAAATTTCGAACATATGTTAAAATATAGTTTGAAAATGCCATAAAATTGTTTCAATGTGACAATGGTCGTGAGTTTAACAATTTTCCCTTTCATAAATTTTGTGCGGATAATGGCATGGTGTTTCTATTCTCGTGCCCCCATACCTCACCTAAAAATGGCAAGCCGAAAGAATACTCCGCACCATTAACAATATGATCCGTACAATGCTCTTTCATGCCTCTCTTCCCCCCCTCCCTTTTGCGTATATGCGCTAAAAATGGTAGAATAACTTCGTAATATATTACCTACCCGTACCCTTCAAAATAAAATCCCTACCGAAATTTTATTCTGTCGGATCCCTTCAAATGGTCACCTTCGGATTTTCGGCTGTCTATGCTACCCAAATCTTGCCTCTACGACCCCTCACAAATTAGCACCTCGTACCTCTCCTTGTGTCTTCTTAGGTTTCCCGTCGAACCATAGGGGTACTTATGCTATGATTTGTCCACGCATAAAATCCTAGTCTCTCGACATGTCACATTCGAGGAAAACATTTTCCCGTTTGCAAATGTCCAACAACTTCAAGTCACTAATTACGACTTTCTTAATGACCCGGACACTTTCCCTCTCCTACGAAACGCCATACATAGTGCTAATATTTTGGTTGTTTCGAGGGTCCCCCCCCCCCGTTGTCCCGTCAAACACCCCTCACCTACTGCTCCAGTCACAACCTCCCTGTCTCCATCGACCAGTCCCCTGCCTTACTGCCCCAACCCCCGCTGACATCCCGGCAACACTGTCAACCACCCCTCTACCCTCAACGGCCCCACAACCCCCGACATCCATACTTTCTGTCAGTCCAAAAGTCCCGCTTCCGACCCACCATATGGAAACCCATGCTCAACATGGGATTTTCAAACCGAAAGTTCACTTTAACCTATCCACTCAGACCATCTCACCTATACCTAAAAACCTAAAATTATCCAAGTTTGACCCGAATTGGAATGCGTCCATGCGTGAGGAATTTAATGCGCTCACTACACAACGCACTTGGGATCTTGTCTCGAGACCAGATGGGGTGAATATGATTTGTTGCATGTGGCTATATCGTCAGAAATTCAGAGATAGTGGTGAGCTTGAACACCATAAGGCGAGACTTGTTGCTAATGGTACGGGATAACAAGAGGGAGTTGATTATGGTGAGACATTCAGTCCAGTGGTTAAACCAGCCATCATTCGCACTATTTTGAGCATAGATATGAGAAAGAATTGACCGATTCATCAGCTTGATGTGAAAAACACGTTCTTACATGGGGATTTTGAAAGAAATCATATACATGCATCAACCACCTGGCTTTGTACATCCTTCGGCTCCTCACTATGTATGCCGGCTTCGAAAGTCACTTTATGGCTTAAAACGAGCCCCCAAGGTTTGGTATGACCATTTTGCCACTTACATCTTGCAGATTGAGTTCATGTGCAGCAAAAGTGATAACCCACTTTTTATTTATCATCGAGGTAATGACAATGCATACCTTTTGCTCTACGTCGACGATATTGTCTTAACTACCTCCTCTGGTGTGCTAAAAAATGAGATCATTACCATGCTCAAATCCGAATTTGTCATGACAGACTTGGGTAAGTTGAGTTATTTCATGGAGATTTTCGTGATCAGATTCGAGAATGCAATGTTCCTATATCAGTGTCAGTATGCCGAAAAGATTGTTTACATGGCTAAAATGGCAAATTACAAAATCATGCCCACTCCAGTCGACTCAAAGTCGAAGCTTAGCACAGATGACGAAGATCCGGTGCTTGATCCTTCTCTTTATAGGAGTCTCATTGGTGCACTTCAATATCTTACTTTCATTAGGCTCGATATTGCCTATGCGGTTCAGCAGGTGTGTTTGTTCATGCATGATCCCAGGGAGCCTCACTTCACAGCCCTTAAACGTATCATTCAGTACGTTAAGGGTACTCTTGACTATGACTATGAACTACATATTTATTCATCTGCACTGGCCAGGCTGATATCATATACGTACACAGATTGGGGCGGTTGTCTAGACACACGTCGATCTACTTCAGGATATTGTGTATTTTTGGGTGATAACCTCATCTCATGGTATGGAAACAGCAAGCCACGCTTTCCTATTCGAGTGCAGGAGCAGAATATAGAGGCGTTACGAACGTTGTTGCCGAGATTTGTTGGCTCAGAAACCTCATTCAGAGCTTCATTGTCCATTACGTAAGGCATATCTTTTCTATTGTGATAACATATCTGTTGTTTACTTGTCTCATAACCTGGTTCAGCATCAGCGAACCAAACATATTGAGATGGATATTCATTTTGTTCGTGAGAAGGTTGAAATGGGCCATGTTCGGGTGTTACATGTTCCCTCTTCCTATCAGTACGCATATATATTCACTAAGGGACTTCCTCGACAGTTGTTCCTTGACTTCAGATTCAGTCTCAGCGTCCGACCTCTCTCGCTCTGACTGAGGGTGAGTGATAGAGAATATATTAATATTCTCCATATATTCTGTAATTATTATTCTACCGTAATTATGTAAAGTAGATATCATTCTCCAATTAGGTTTAGAGATCCTTCTCTAATTAGGTTTAGACATCCTTCTCCAATTAGGTTTTGTAATTGTAAACACCTATATATATATATATATATATATATTATATATAATATATATATATATATATATATATATATATATATATATAATTATTAATAAGAAGCCTCAAACCAAAGAGAATTACACTATTCTACATTTCCATTTGCCTAATACTTGATGTGCAAAGTTATCCGGCACCTGTGTCGATAGGAGGCTATGTTACTCGAACTCTCCTAAAATATTGTTGCACCCGCTTGAGCTCCTTAAAAAATACACTACTTTTGAAGAATCTAATACGCAATGACAATATTTTTTAGAAGTCCGAACAACATAAGTGAGAGGTAGCAGGTATAAGGTGAAAGGACACCACCATCATTAAAAAGAAAAAACTAACAGGGTTAAAGTAACCATGCAACACATTTGGAGAGGTCATAAAAAGAATAACAAAAGTAGTTCTAGCTATTGTTTTCCTTCAAGGAACAACACGTTGAAATATGGTTATACAAAGAACCTAAGTCAGTTTTAACATTTGCAGAAATTCAATGTTGTCTCTAGTAGGAAAATATCATAAATCACAACTAAAATGGTTAAATCCATCAAAGCTTACAATTACTAACTTGCATCCAAAATTATGGAGTTTGAGAATTTTCAAAGCTATTACATGAAAAGTGGCAGCAAAATCTCTACTTTGGTCAAGAGGAAACAACCTCAAGATAAAAATTAATATGACAAGCATCTCGGCTTTTGAGCAATATAGCACGCCTTCAGCAGTGATGACCATATGCATCGAGAAGAAGCCTGACCAGCACACAAATGCTGCATATCCAAATACGAAATAATACAAAAAAGATCCTCATTTCACAAGTTTCCGCAAGACTGCTTCAGCTCGCTGCTCAAATTTAGGTAGCGCCCAATCATGCTGAACGATATCTAATCCGTCCTTTTCTGCTCCCAAAGTCTACAGAAGAAAATTAACATCTGTAAACACAAAGTAAGATAGAGTAGGGGGAGAAGAGCAATTTGTTCACAAAACAGACAGCATCATATAATTAATTTTCTTGGTCCTGCTTAGGCCGTCATTGATTTTAAATAGCCAACAGCCTAATATCCATTAGCCACGGCGCTACTCTGTTGAACTAGACATATAAGGATTGATTCAAGATTTTATCTGGTCCAATGTCTCCTTTCCCTTCAAGACTTGCAAATAGGGCTGGCAAAATGGTTAAAAAAAATAAGTAACCATCCAATCCGACCCATTAGACATGGGTTGGATAACTGATTTTTAAAAATGGATCAAATATGGCTATTATCCACTAAAAATGGATATTCAGATGGATAATATTACCTATTTGTCTGTTTGTTATTTTTCATGAGTTCTTGCTTTTGAGAGTCTAAGCTTATTTTGGCTCTTAGTTTGTGTGTTCTCGCCTAACTATTCCTATATGGATATCCATATTATGAGTCGGTTAACCCAATTTTTATACGTGTTAAATATGGGCGGGTTGGATACTTTATCCGTTTTTGTTTAACTCATTTTCGACAAGCCCGTTTGTCACTCCTACTAGTGAATAATGAGTTCAAGCCAAAAGAACGTTCCCTTTCCTTCCTTCACCAACCAACTTTTTCCTTTACTACTTTGATCAAAAGAAACTAGTTTCAGGGTGGCGGAGAAAATGCAAGGGGAAAAACCAAGGATGAAGAAGGGCTGATACGAACTAAATACTTCTTGGTCCCAAAGGGAACTCTTTAAGAAAACCGAGCACAATGCTAAAAATGCTCAAAGGAGAAATTTGATTATAAGCATGTAGCTTAAGAGAATTTTACCTTGCTGGGGTCCATACCAAATCCGCTCATTTGCATCATTCGTTGAGTATCATCAGTTGCTGCATCAAATATTGATATAAATAGTTTAAACCAGGAAAATTCCAAGTGAATGGTTCTCAGGAATTACACAAACTTCTACAAAAAACTACTGACCATTTTCTTCTCCGAGAATGAGGCTGAACAAACCCCTTAATCCGAACAGATTGAGGAAATACCTGAGCAGTTATGTAGCAAGTATTATATACAAGGAGTTGCCTATTACAGAAAGTAGCTTTAAAAGCATTAGAACTTTAGAAGATTAAAATTAAGTCATGAGTGCTACTGTTTACCATGAGCGACTGCTGACATAACTGACATCAACTGTGCTTAGATCAATGCCATTTTGCAACATGGCCCTGAACCTCTGAGTTAGCGGAAAAGGTATCTTTGCTGCATAATGAGACACCCGAATTTATGTGAGTTAATATAAGAAGGAGAAAAGAATATAAAGCTTCACGTACAAGATAAGAATGATCTACGCAACCAAGATTTTAATATTGACAAAGAAAATAAGGAATTCAAATCTTGGTAAAGGAATACCTGCTACAAACCCAGAGAAGAAGAAGTTGACCCATGCAAATGTAAGAGTCTGGCAGGGTGGAGAATACACAAGAAATTGGTTAGATCCAGAAATTAAGATATCAGCAATGATCAATCAATTATTGTGAAATATGATACCTGGGGAATAATCATTGACAAATTCTTCTTCATCATATCCATAGCCATGTTCGGGTCAGAGAACATTTGTGCCTGTGGGTTCTGAGCTTGGCCCTTGGGAACATGTAGTAATCCATTTTCCTGCATTGCCATGCGTAATATTTGTAAACAATATGTTCCTAAACAACCTAAGGCTTTCAATGGATTCACACTAACCTACATGTTCTTATAGCTAGTACCATGTAACCACTGACGGTTAATATCTGGACAATAGTTATATTCTCAGGTTTATTTATTTTTGAAAATGTACCTCATATACTGACCTATTTAGTTATTCAGGTTTGAAACAGATGGTATACATCACTCAGACACTTCTGGACACCATTCCAGTTGTGTCCTAATTATTTACTTCTTAAAATACAATGCTCATGTCATCCAAATGGGACACCAACAGGGGACTGCTTCACTTTTTCTCTCTTTCTCAGGCACCCAACAAAATTGTTTTATGCTCCCTCTGTCCCAATTTATATGCCGCACTTCCTTTTTTTAGTTTGTCCCGAAAAGAATTTAATACTTATTTAGAAACAGTTTAATTTTAAATTCCTACTTTACCTTTAATGAGATGATTTATAGCGACACAAATATCTCTGACTTATTTTAAACTACAAATTTCAAGTCTTCCTTTCCTTCTTAAACTTTGTGTCGAGTTAAACACCGTCACATAAATTGGAACAGAGAGATTTAGTAAATTAAGCTTAAGAAAAAGTTGAATCTTGGAAGAATTGTGATGAGTATTTAGCTGTTTTTGAGAGGTTTTTGCTTTGAGATCTGGCTCTAGAGTCAAATGAGTTGGTTGTACATATTGATATACTTGGTTAAATAAAAATTTCCTGTTTGACCGAAAAAAAAAAGTTGAATCTTCAGTTCCCTTTATTTGACAAACCTCTTCAATTCCCTTGAAATGAGAAGTATGACAAGCGTCTAGCCGTCTATCAATTTTTTGATAAGGAATGACAAGCGTCTATCAAAATATTTACGTATTGCATTGTGTTGGTGTTCTTTTGAATATGTGATGCTGAATGATTTTCTTCTAGAAACTTAGTATAAGTTAAATTGTTGATGTAAAAAACTTTTATGTATTTTGCACCCAAGTATATGGCCTATTGGTCAATGAAGTGGGTTTAGAAATATAAGGTATCAGGTTCAAATCCTAGCGGAGGCAAAAACACTAGGTAGGTTCATCCAATTTGTTCAAGCCTTGGTGGATAGAGTTACCCGGTACCCGTGCGGGTGGGAAGTACCAGGTACCCAATTAGATTACTTGAGGTGCGCGCAAGCTGACCAGGACACCACGGTTATCAAAAAGACCTTTATGTAGTTTAGTAACATCATATACCCCTTATTTTTTCAATTTTGTGTATGTGAGTGTTTCTACTCGTCTCTTTACACCAATTAGAAAAGAAATATTCAAATTCGACCAAATAAACTTCAAACATGTACATAGACATGCTTGGGGTCACTTTAAGCTTAGTTAAACAACACATTATCATGTTCACTCCACCAATCAACTATTACTAGCTTCCTCATTCTTCATTGCAAGCTCATACTAAGTGCCAACATAAGCCATTTAATCTTCAATCAAAAGGGCTTTCTTCCATGCAACTAAAGCCAGTTATAGAAAATCCTGTAGCCACTAGGATCTAATCAAGGAATATCTCCAAACAAAAGTTGCATATTTCTACAGCCATCATCTGATTTTCACTCTAATTCTACACTTATTTACAACATAAATTTACTTTTATCCTTAAGTACCTTATCATAATTCTTAGTGGTAATTAGCTAGTGTTCACTAGTAATCCAACTATTTTACCTCCTCCTTGTATAACTCGTCTGCATCTTAAGTTCTTAACTACTAGGCTACCAAGAGGTAAGTGTAGTAAAGGAAGCCTGAAACACCCTATCAAACAACAAAAGGCTGAATCATGTCCAAACTGGCAGTCAACCTTTTCTGATGCTCCCACAGTCCCGAAAAAAGATAATTGTATACTTCTATATTCTAACGTGGTCTTCCCAAAATGTTGTTCATGCTCCTCACTTGTAATCTTTTTCATCAACTAGTCATCAGTTGTTAAATATCATTTTTTTTATGAAGTGAGTTGTTAAATATCATACTACCTCAAAAATCAAGCAGAATCCACTTTTATCCTGGTAACACCTCAAACTAGTAGAAATATGTGGCCTTTATAATAAGTTTTAGGGCAAGGGTGAAAATATACACCTCAATTTTGCGATTTAGAGCAGATATACCCCTCGTTAAAAAAGTGGTAGATATATACCCCCGACGTCCCATTTTCTTCCAAAAACACTACTTATGTGATATTTTTTTCTTTTCAATCAGTCCCGCAAAGAATGACACCTTTCTATACTTGGTAAAAATTTAACTTTAAACTTCTCATTTTACTCTTAATGAGATGATTTATAACCAAACAAATATCTATGACTTCTTATAGACCACAAGTTTCAAAAAGCTTCCGTTCACTCTTAAAGTCCTGCCAATACCTTAACATAAAATTGGAATTTATGGAGTATAATTCAAGATTTGGTCTTGTTTTAGGTAAGAGTCAAACTAAAACAATCAGAATAGGAAAAAGGAGTGTTGAGTATTACATCTATGCATTTAAGGAGGTTGTTATAACAATATAATAGCACCCAAAACCTTGCGATCTTCTCATGTTCAATTCCATCGCCCAGAAACCAAAAGGGCACTGGACTACTATACCAACTATCTTGCTCCAGTTTTTACCGGCACCCTCCTTTACTATTCTTTTCAGGTTTCTGTTCTCTCTCCTCCCACCCCCGCAACATCACTAAGTCATCAAAGTTTCAAGCCTTTGTCCTCATCATTGGCTATAACGGCTATGTTGCTCGGACTCGGGTGCGGGTGTCGGATACGGTACGGATCTAGACGTCAAACTCGTCATGATATAAATTTTAAGATTCGTGGATACGGATCCAGGTACAGACACGGGTGCGGAGATTCAGCAAAAAATAATTCAAAATTCTAATAATAGTTATAAAACCTAAATTACGAGATATTATGTGGAAAACTTGAGGAGAAAATATTGATCAAGAGGAGAATCTCGGAAGTAGATAAAAGAAAAAGGAGTGACATAGAAATTTCTATATACAAGTTATTCCATTTTCTTCAATTTCACCATAGCTTTTGTTTTGATTACATAAATCATTGAATCTGTCCAGAATTTCTCCCTCGATTTTGGTCAAAGTACCCAAAAATGGTTGACCAGATCGGGTATGGATCCCACACCCATGTCGTGTCGACATGGGTGCGGCGCCGAAAGTGATGAGTCCGAGCAACATAGGCTATAAGATTTTCTTTTCACCCATTACGATACTTCGCCACCATTATATCTTTGATCTGTTGATGTTTTATTTGCTATAAGAGAAATAAATGCATCAACTTTTTAAATACTTCGAGTTTGATTAGGAAATCCAACTGCTCATACGGTAAAACATAGTAGACTAAGCATCAATCACATTTAAAACTAACTAAACCAGTTTTTCATCTCACATACTAAATACAATCAGTTTTATGCAAATACTACTCCCACTGTCCCGTTTTATATGACACTCTTTCTTTTTAATCAGTCCAAAAAGAATTACATCTTTCTATATTTAGTAACAGATTCAACTTCAAATTTCCCATTTCACCCTAAATGAAATGATTTATAGCCACACAAATATCTGACTTACTCCCTCCGTCTCAAAATACTTTCGTCCTTGCTATAAATACTTGTCGTTTTATTTAACCAAGACAAAATTAAATAGTTTTCCCCCTTTTACCCTTGTATCAATTAGCAACATTTAAGAGGTCAATGGTGTAGATATTTATTAAGGACAGATTAGATGAAATACCAGGTAAAATATCCAAAATGCTACCCTTATACGTGCTTTCTTAAGGGGGCTGTAAATGAGAAATGCGAAAAGTAATTTGGGACGGGGTGAGTATTTTAGACCACAAGTTTCAAAAGTCTTCCTTTCATTCTTAAACTTCGTGTTAGTCAAACACTTTCACATAAATTGGGCTAGAGGGAGTAATATAAAAGGATCTTTTTTTTCATAGATCAACATCAACGTAATTAACAACCAAGCAAATAAACAACAAATATTTCGTTAACTACAACGTTATAATGAAAGAAAACACCAAACCTCATTGCTGTAATAAGTTTTCCTTGCACGAAACGATTTAGCTGGAATATAATTAGCACCAGCTCTCAAATTCCTTGCCCTAATTATCACTTGCCTGAAAAATCAAACCCCCAAAAATCAAAAAATCCAAAACAGACCACCAAAATTCTAACAAAAAAACATAAATTCTTAAAACCCAATAGAAAGAGTAAGAAAAAGAACCCTTTTTTATCACTTGCCTGAAATCAAATGCACAAAATCAAGAACCCAAAAAACATAACAACAAAATTCCAAATTAAAAAAAAACACAATTTCATAAAACCCCATAGAAAAAAGAACCCTTCTTTACCACTTGCCTGAAACAAACCCCCAAAAATTAAATAAAAATAGCCACAAAATTCTAACAAATAAAACACATAATTACTTAAAAGGAGTGAGAAAAAGAAGCCTTCTTTATCAGTTGCTTGAAATCAAAATCCCAAAATTCAGTAAATAAAACACAAAATTAATTAAAACCCAATTGAAAGAGTGAGGTAAAGTACCCTTCTTTGACGATTTTAGGATCAGGTAGTTGAGAAGAACCCTTCATAAGCTTAGAAACAAAGTAACGAAGTACTCCAATTAGAACCATTACTACTGATAGTGGAATTAATACCCAATCTCTAATTGCTGTATCCAATACTAAATCTTCTGCCATTTTTGGTGGATTCGATCGAGTTTGGATCTTTGATTAGATACTTCGGTTTTTGTAGAAAGATGTTTTCTTCTTTGTATTGGGCTGATAATTTGGATTCTTGAAGGGCCATATATAGGGACCGAGGCCCGGTGTGTAGAAATAGGCAAATAGCACCAGGTAGTCACCTTTAGACATACTATTTAAACTATAGCCAATTTTAGTCGGGTGAGATCAAACATCAATCCTTGTCATGGAGCTGCGGTGTTGCTGCTGCTGCTGTTTTTTTTTAATGAACAATTCACACGAATGACCCTATCTTAGGGTGGTCTTTAATTTTTACCCCTCAAATCGTTGTTCTTTAATTTTTGTCTTTCGTCATTTTAAGTAATAAAAAATGCCAAAAAATATCTCTGACATCGAAAAAACAACAAAAAAAATTACACCTATCCTTATCTATGACCTAGTTTCGCAAGTCAAAGTTTCATTGTCCGGCATAAGTTCTGTAGGAATTAAGTTATCCGGCATAACTTCATTTCTACAAAATTTATAACAACGTCACACCCAGTGTAATCCCACAAAGTGGGGTCTGAGAAGGGTATGATGTACGCAGACCTTAATTCTACCTTTGTGGGGCAGAGAGATTGTTTGTTTTGTGATAACTCCCAAGATGTCCAACCACCACTGCTGCTCCATGTGACACCAGTAAGAGCCTGAAATCGGAAGTTCACACTCAGCGTGAAGGAAAGTGCTTCTACTCTCTCTGATCCAACAGAATATCGTAGTATTGTTGGCGTCCTTCAGCACCTCCCTCTCACCAGACCTGACATTTGCTATGCCGTCAATCAAGTTTGTCAGCTCATGCACGCTCTCACCACCGTACATCTCTAGGTTTATACCAAATCTCTCGTAGAGAGAGTTCACGAAAGATAGAATATCACCGCGTGAACATAACATTACATGTTATTACGAATGTAACTCTCGAAGGTTCGAACAATATTCTAAATATAGTAAGGCGGAGAATTGTTGTTCAGTGGAGCGCCGGAGTGCGAGGTTGTTCCCATCATTAAAGTCAGGGTGTGGGACTGAGCCTTCCGAATGAGAAAGAAGAAAAGTGCTTAGTTTCCTTATAGAATGGGCTCCTCCTTAGAATTAACAAGATCTAGAGTCTTGGATGAATCCTCTTGAAACGGGTCGCCCTAGAAGACTCGATGGCTTAACAACCAGTGAATAACCTGATTCAGAGAGATAACTCCGATAGACACTTGGCTAAAAAAAATATGGTCAATGCAAGATTGTAAAAAAATAAGATAGCAGAAAATATCAAGATATAGAACAAATGAAGTAATACCCACATAGAAATCATGATCTACGTGATACCTAAGTACTACTACTAAGAAAAGGAGAAGAGGAGGTGGAAATGCTAGCCCCCCACCTCCCTTACACACATCGCGATAAAACTCAACTATCTACTAACCTTCTATCCTAATCCTCCACCTTCATATCTTTCTATCAACGGTCATGTCCTCAGTCAGCTGAAGTTGTGACATGTCCTGTCTAATCACCTTCTCCTAATTCTTCTTCGGACTGTCTCTACCTCTCTTAACTCCTGCGATCCGCAATGTCTCACACCTCTTAACTGGTGCATCCTCACACCTCTTCTTCACATGCCCGAACCATCTCAGTCGCGCTTCTCTCATCTTATCCGCCACGGAGGCCACTCTAACCTAGTCCCGTATAACTTCATTTCTAATCATATCTCTCCTAGTATGACCATAAATCCATTCAAGCATCCTCATCTCCACTACCTCATCTTCTGAACATGGGTGTTCTTAACTGGACAACATTTTCCCCATACAACAATGCTGTCTAACCATAACTTTGTAGAACTTACCCTTCAGCCTATATGACACTTTTCTTATCGCAAAGCACCCCAGAAGCAAGCCTCAATTTCATCCACTATGTTCAATACGACGTTTGACATCATCGTCAATCTCACCATCCCTGTATTATAGCCCAAGATACTTGAAGCTTCCCCTTTTGGGTATAGCTTGTCCCTGATCTTCACTTCCACATCCGTCTCGTATGTCACGCCGCTAAACTTGCACTCCATGTACTTCATCTTAGTCCTACTTAACTTGAAACCATTAGATTCTAAAGTCGTTTTCCAAACTTTCAATCCTATCGTTAACTCTACTACGAGTCTCGTCATTTCTACAAAACTTATGCCAGACAAAAATGTTGTCTTGTGAATTAGTTAGTACACAAATTATGCCGGATAACTTCATTTCTACAGAACTTATGTCGGACAAGGGTTTGAAGTTTTGAACTACTAGACTAACTTATCCGGCATAACTTCATTTCTACAGAACTTATACCGGACAAGGAAGATACTTATACTAGACAAAAAACTTTACCTAGCGAATTAGTTACTACACAACTTATGTCGAACAAGGGTTTGAACTTATGCCTCGACAAACGTTTGGGTTTGAAATTTTCAACTACTAAAGACTAACTTTCGCCCTCGGCTCTGTTCATTCAAACTTCAAACACAAAGGTCTAAAGTTTGAAACTTCATATTCGAGGTTTGAAGTTTGATTATTGAATGCCAAACTTTTTTTTTAAAAAAAAATTCAGTAATATTTTAAATAAAGGTCCTAAAACAAGCTATTTGTGCACTTGTCTAGTAAACGCCGAGTGGCTTTGAAGTTTTAAAAAAATTGAGTTTGCAAACTTATATAGTTTGAGTTTTAAGAATATATTTTCTTGAGTTGTTCTTTTGTAAAAGTAATTTTAATTTTTTTAAGATTCGCAAACTCGATGCATGCTTCAAATCATTTAGAAACTTAATATTAACGTATATTATAAAATGTACTCCATATATTTTGTGATATTTAATATTGTATAATTATGGTAGATATATGATCCTTATTGTATTAGGACTCCACATTGTACACACTATATATATTTGTATTAATGAAAAAGACTCTCAAGGGAGATTAATACAATCTTACATGGTATCAGAAGTCTAAACACTCTTCTATTTTTCTCTCCAGACGATGCCCCCCCCCCCCTTTTTTTTTTCTTTTCTCGTACTTTATTCCGACCAGTGGCGGCTTGTCTGCTTAAACTCTCTGCAAATTGTCTAAACCCTCAGAAAATTGTCTGTTGTTTCTCTTCGCAAATTGTTTGTTCCCTTTTTTTTTCTCTTTCCAGAAAGTCCTTTTTCCAAAAAAAAAACACACACACACAAAGTGCTTGTTTTCTTTTTTCGACCAATCTGGTCAGAATAACAAAACCGCTCTCTGTTTTTTTCCTTCTTTTTCCCGAGAAAAAATATAATATTTTGTCTTTAAGCGATGCAGTCCGCCCCATATAATTCGATGGGCCTCACTGATACGACCCACTTTCCTATTGCCTAGCAGCAGCCCAACAGTCTGGGAGCACAGCCAACGGGCCATTACAATCAGGCCCAATTGCTTGGACTATAATCCACTATGGGACTTCCCCAATCAAATTTGGGCTAGGCTTTCGACACTTTGACTCCTCGGCAGCCTGATAATGTGTGGTATATGGATATAGGCGTCACGTCTCACCTCACCAACAATTCTGGTAATCTTTCTCAACTGCGAAATTTAAATACTCCGCAATCTATTATGGTCGGCAACGGTCATAACATTCCAATTCAAGGGTTTGGCCACACACTAAACCCACCACTGCATCCCTAATTCTCCTTAAATAACGTCATATATGCCCCAAATATCATCAAGAACATAATCTATGTTAGGAAATTTGCCACGGATAATTTCGTATCAATAAATTTTGACGGGTTTTCTGTAACGAACCTACGTACCGTGAAACTCCTTACGAGATGCAATAGTAAGGGGGACCTCTATCCTTTCCTCTCCACGTTCGCTACCAGTATTACCCCTCGCACATCTCTAACTACCTTTGTCTCTCCTCCCATTGCTTTAATAACAATCTCTCCGTCAACATAGCACAATAGCCTTGGACACACAAGAGTCCCTATTTTTAATTTTCTTAGAAACAATAATTTAATTCGTTGTAATAATGGAAAATTTGCCCAACAGTGTCTTTCTTGTCCTTTAGGCAAATATGTTCGCCTTCCGTTTCTATCTTCTTCAAGTATTACGTATTCTCCCTTTGACATTGTTCATGCAGATTTATGGACATCTCTCATCACTAGTTCATTGGGTCATAAATTTTATCTCGTCTTATTAGATGACTATTCTCCTTTGTCTAGGTCTATCCGCTTAAATTCAAGAATGTAGTATTTGACAAGTTTCTTTCATTCCGTGTCTATGTCAAAACACAATTCGAAAAAGATATAAAATCACTTCAATGTGATAACAGTCGTGCGTTCAATAATTCCGCGTTTCACAATTTGTGCTTTACTAATGGCATGGTTTTTCGGTTCTCGTGTTCCCACACCTCCTCCCAAAATGGCAAGGCCGAACGAATCATTCGCACTATCAAGAACATGGTCCGTACGATCCAATTTCATGCCTCCATCCCCCTCCCTTTTGGGTCTATGCTGTGAAAATGTCCGAATATATTTTAAATATTTTGCCCACCCAGACTCTCCAAATTAAAATACCCACCGAAATTTTATTCTGTCGACTCCCCTCTTATGATCACCTATGGATTTTCGGTTGTATGTGTTACCCAAATCTTACGTCCACGATCCCACATAAATTTGCACCTCGCACCAACCCTTGTGTCTTCTTAGGTTTCCCACCCAATCATAGGGGGTATTTGTGTTATGACATGCCTTCCCTTAAGATTATCGTGTCTCGTCATGTCACGTTTAACGAAGCAATTTTCCCATTTGCCAACCTCCAAAAATTCAAGACAACCGATTACACGTTCCTCGAGGAGTCCGAACCCTCCCCCGCCGTCTGCCACCTACTCAGTCATCCAATCACTGTACCGTCGTTGTCACCTCTAGCAGCTATGACCATTACCACCGCCTCATCTCCGCCACCTCGACCTGCCACTGCCGCCACCGGCAGTCTGGTAGTCAACCACCCTATCAGTACCAGATCGTCGGTCGACCATCAGATCTGACTGACCCACCGGCACACCCAACCAACACTTCAGGCATCACCTCCACCTGCCGTAATAGTAACCACCCCCAGAACCAAACCCATCACCACAATAGTGCCAAACCCCAGAACCCATCATTGTACCAACGACCACACCCAGACAATAACACCGCGACACTTTCTCACTCACACTGTCGCTGGAATTAGTATCGATTCCTAAATTCCATCAGTTCCAACCATATCACTAACCCTAGCCAACCCTTCTCGATCACTCGAGACCCCTAGACACATCTATCAGCCCGTCATCATGCCTCTCCACCCACTGCCGCTCGTCCACCATCCACAAACCCAAAATCGACAACACGACCCAAACCCGACACCTACCAAAACCCAGAACCCGCACCAACACACAGACCCAACACCCAACCAAAATATCCAACCTACCCCTGCCCCTACACACCATATGGAAACTCCGTGCCAATACAGAATTTTCAAACCCAAAGTCCAATTTAACTTATCCACACAAACCATATCCTCAATTCTCAAGAATCCTAAATTAACCAAACTTTACCCTAATTGGAATGGGGCCATGCGTGAGGAATTTAATGCTTTAATGAAACAACGCACTTGGGATTTGGTTCCTAGACCGGATGGGGTGAATGTGATCCGACGCATGTGGTTTTTTTATCACAAATACAGAGAATGTGGTGACCTAGAGAGATATAAGGCGAGACTAGTGGTTAATGGCACTAATCAGCAGGAGGGCATTGGTTGTGGTGTGACATTTAGTCCGATTGTTAAACCGGCTACCATTTGGACAGTTTTGAGTATCGCTATAGGTAAGCACTGGCCGATTCATCAGTTTGATGTGAAGAATGCATTTCTGCTTGGGGACTTGAAAGAAACTGTTTACATGCACCAACGCCAGATTTTGTCCATCCGCAGGCCCCTAATTATATATGTGGTCTCCGTAAGTCACTTTATGGTTTGAAACAGGCCCCCAGAGCGTGGTATGAACACTTTTCTCACTACATTATGCAGATTGGGTTCCTATGCGGCAAGTGTGATAATTCTCTATTTATTTTTCATTGAGGTAGTAACATTACTTACTTATTGTTATATGTGGATGACATTGTGATTAATGCCTCTTCTGATTTGTTGAAAAATGAGATCATTGCATTGCTTAAAACAATTTGCTATGACTGACTTGGGGAAGTTGAGCTATTCTTTGGGAATATCTGTGACTCGATCTACAAATACTATAATTTTATGTCAGCGTAAGTATGCAGATGAGATAGTGTACATGGCTAAAATAGTGAACTGCAAGGTCATGTCCACTCCGATTTATTCTAAATCAAAGCTAAGTGATGTTGATAGTGATCCAGTATTCGATCCTACTCTTTACATGAGTCTTGCAGATGCACTATAATACCTTACTTTCACCAGGCCTGATATTGCTTATGCCATTCAACATGTGTGCTTATTCATGCATGCCCCCAATGAGCCTCATTTTACTGCCCTAAAGCGTATCATTCGATACGTTAAGGGCACATTTGATGATGGATTGCATCTATACCCCTCAACACCAACCAAATTGCTATCATATACGGATGTTGATTGGACAGGTTGTCCGGAACGTGACGCTCCACCGCTGGCTATTTTGTGTTCTTAGGGGATAATCTCATCTCTTGGTCTGCCAAGAGGCAGGCCACATTATCCCGTTCGAGTGTCGAAGCAGAGTATAGAGGCGTTGTAAATATTGTTGTTGAGATGTTTTGGCTCCGAAACCTTATTTTTGAGCTTCTTGCATAAGGCGTCTTTTGGTTTACTATGATAACATATCCGCCATTTATTTATTTCATAATCCGGTTCAGCATCAGCGAACCAAGCATATTGAGATGGATATCTACTTTGTTCGTGAGAAGGTTGCTCTCGGTCATGTTAAGGTGTTGCATGTGCCTTCTTCATATCAGTATGCCGATATATTCATGAAAGGTCTTCCTAGACATCTATTTCTTGACTTCAGATCCAGTCTTAGCGTCCGGCCTCCTCCCGCTCCGACTGAGGTGGTGTATTAACGTATATTATAAAATGTACTCCATATATTTTGTAATATTTAGTGCTGTATAATTATGGTAGATATATGATCCTTATTATATTAGGATTCCATCTTATACATACTACATATATTTCATTAATGAGAAAAACTCTCAAGGGGGATTAATACAATCTTACACTTAAGAAGTTGTGATAACACCAAACTTAGGAGAGTCAAGTAAATTGAAGATAAAGTTGTAACCACAACCAATAATACCAATCTAGATTTGAAAAAATAAAATAAACATCAAATCTAGTAGAGAATGCCACTAGCTAATCCCAAGTAACAAAGTAACTTGAAACTACATAATTAAAATAACATCCAGGCGATAGATTCAATTTATAGGGAAAAGTGAAACTAAACTCATACAAGAGTTACCCAGCTGAACCACTTCAAGAAATATTCAAGTAGTATACTCTATAACTCACAAGGAGTCTTCATAATTCATAAGAAAAAACAAGCTAATTTAACTAAACTTTGTTCGAAATTTGCCTTTGATGGGGGTTGCGTCCACCCATCTTTAATGACTTAAACACTCGGGTTCCGCATGTTAGAGTCTTTGTTTTTTCACACGTGCATAATCTACTAAGTGAGTAGATGACCGTAGGGCCAAGGATCATCAAATTGCGTTAAGAAATGAAAGAGATATTGGTCCACAAAGTAAGGTATTTGAGGCATGAAAATATGATGTGAGACAAATCTACCACATCGGTGGGAAAAGGAAGAATTGTTCTTTTTATAAGCCTCAAAATTGGATAAGGGTTTGGGAACCCAAGGGGTAACCCATGTGTTTGAAGGAGGGAGGACCTAGGTGTGCTTGAGTTCGAGGCTAGCCCCCGTCCCGTCCGGTCTAGGCTCGGGTCACGGGTTGCAGACTGCAGGCTTCTAGAGTTACAAGAATGCTGCCAGCAGCCAGAAAGCCAACAGTTTTATGGCATTAACCATCTGAAACGTTTTGCACTTACTACAAAACGTTTATGGCCATGACTACACCTATTAAAGGACCTATTAACACCTCTCCTCCTCCTAAACACTATATATTGAGACCTGAAATAGATTTGAGGACAACATGAGAAAAGAACATAGAAAAAAAAAAAGACAAGTCTTGAACAAGAACAGTCCAGAATAGTTCTTCTTTTTCCTCTAAATCTCCACTCTTCAGAAATCGTTTCATGTTTGTTTTCTTCGTCAGAATCAACCTATTTGCTTTATAGTATTTATTAGTTATTATTTTATCTTGGAAGACTACTGCCCGCTAACGTAAAAACATATATACGGGGCAATCTTGTCTTAAAGATAGAGAGTCATTTCTCGACTCAACCACAGTTATAACAATCTAGATTTAGTGTTTTTTGATTTCAGGTTATCAAGATTCAAGACTCAACAAGCTTGCGGCAATTATAATCTTGGTTGTTTGTTTATCCTTTCGAACACTTGTAGTATTTATTTACTTCCCGTACTGCTTTGATTTCAACAATTATATCCAACAAACTCTTGAAATGACTATTTATTCTAGGGCTTAAACAAAGATTAACAATTTCTAAACATCTTAGACTAGCTTAAAATATATATTGGGTCGAGCTTCACATTTATGATAGCTACATATTTTTTGGCAATGGCAGTTGTAGTCTCGCGATCGCCTTTGAGATTTCTACTTCCTTCACGTTCGCGGTAAAGATCTTGCTTTCAAGACACTGCATGGTATCACTACTTTTCGAGATCGCGGCGTATGCTTTGTGATTGCACCTCCTTTCTTGTAGCTCAAATTCAGCTTATTTCATTTGATCTTTGGCTCTTTTCTTGACTTGATTTTTGTTCTACACTCTCGAAATATCCACACAGAAAGCTTTAGTGTTGCTCACTAAATTCTGTGGTTAATGAGATCTGTAAATCAGTTGTTCCTGTTTGAAGATGAATCAACAGAATAGCTAATAACATAAAAACAGATAAATTATATTATGAGTCTTGTGGTCTTCTTTCAATGCTCTTTTGACACACTTCAAGCTCTTGACGTGATGTTTGGATAAAAATATCCAAGTTGTATTTAGTACTACTCTATTTTGCTATCGTGGTTTATAAAGTAAAATAAATAAGTAGGTGTATGAACGATATATAAGATGGTAAAAAAATTATGTTGAAAATAGTTTTGTTGAAGTTAAGTTGTCTTTGGAACATAAATGTTGTTTTATAAAATTATTGATGATTTGTGAATAACAACTTAAATATTCACTTGATCACCAACATTTCTATATCTACTTAAGTTCAACAACAACATATCCAGTGTATTCCCCATAAGTGGGGGGATTGGAAATGATAAAGTGTACACATACCTTACTCCTAACTCGTGGAGATAGAGGAGTTGTTTCCTAAAGACCGTCGTCTCAAGTAATACAAAACAAAGCAATTTGAAAAGAAAGTACAAAGGTAAATAAGGCATAAAAATAATATGGAAAGCTTAACATAATACATAAAGTAAACTAATGTAATAACCGAAACACAAGAAATAATGGATAGTACCAGGGATTGACGAACAAGAAACTACGAGGAAAATGCTAATACTAGCTACAAAGTCTATCCAACCCTCAACTATCTTCTAACCTTCTACCTTAATCTGTGACCTACGTAACTTTCTATCTACAGTTATGTCCTCGGTAAGTTGAAGATGCGTCATGTCCTGTCTAATCACATCTTCCCAATACTTCTTCGATCTACCCCTACTTCTCATCAAACCCAATACTGTCAACCTCTCACACCTTCTGATCATCAAGGCATCGACATTTCTCCTCTTCAAATGATGTAGTCTCGCTTCGCTCGTTTTGTCCACCACATAGGCCACTTCCACCTTGTCCTGCATATCTTCATTCCTAACTTTATCTCTCCTAGTGTGCCCACACATCCACCTCAACATCCTTATTATCGCAACCCTTATCTTATGGATATGAGAGCTCTTAACTGACAACATTCTGCCCCATACAACAGAGCCGACCTAACCACTACTCTATAGAACTTACCTTTAAGTTTTAGGTTTACATTCTTATCACACAAGACTCCGGAGGTGAGTCTCTACTTCATCCATCCATCACCAATATGATGTGTGACATCATCGTCAATCTCCTCATTTCCTTGAATATTAAGGACCCTCGATACTTGAAATTTCCTCTGTTGGGGACGACTTGTATATCAAGTCTCACTTCCACGCCAACCTCATGTGTAATATCACTGAACTTACACTCTAAGTATTCGGTCTTAGTCCTGCTTAACCTGAACTCTTTAGACTCCAGGGCCTGTGTCCAAACATCCAGCCTAGCGTTAACTGTGCCGCGAGACTTGTCAATCAGTACTATATTGTCTGCAAATAACATACACCATGCCACCTCACCTTGAATATGACGCGTAATTCGTCCATCACCAAGGCAAAAAAAAACTGACTAAGTAGGGATTTATTAGCTTAGTTGTTGACTACATGAACTTTCTCCTTGTTGGCGAGGGTTCGAAATCCCACGTTGTAATCCCCCTACCCCTATAATATAAAAATAAAAATATTTTTTTTTTTGGAAAAAAAAGGATTAAGAGATAAACCCTTGTGTAACCTCATCACGCCTGAAAAGTGCTTAAAATCCCCTCCCATTGTTCTACCATGATCTTGGCTTCATCATACATGTTCTTAATCTCCTCTAGTATATACCACAGATATACCTAGGGCTGTCAATTTCACCATAACCCGATGGATATCCGATCCATCCGACCCGATTATATGGATGAAAATTTGACAAAACACGGATTTTAATCGGTGACGGATAGATCGGGTGACGGATCGGGTCGGATTCGGGTGGCATACATCCAACCCACCACTCGATCCATCCATCCATCCGTTTATAAATTAATTATTTTTTGTGTAGTTCAGTAAATAACAACACAATTCATTCTCTACAGAGACGAGTTTTCATACAAATAGTTTTACTTCTATGGCTCCCCCAAGAAATGAGCATTACCCGACGCGAATTCGAATATAGTCCGGCTTCAATACGAATACTATGCACCGGGTGAGAAATAAAAAAAAAGAATTATTCTGAAATATTTTTCCTAGATTTATGTTTTGTATTTCATTCATTCCAGAAAGAGTTTCGGGAGGGGCAATTCTGCCGATATAAAAAGAATAAAGGACCATAAAAACTGAAAAGTAAACAAAAAGTACCAAACTGATTGTGCTATAATTTTCATCCGCGAAGCACCCGATCCACCAGATTCACCCGTGGATGATGGGTGGATCGGATGTGGATGAAGAAAAAATAGGGTGATGGATGGGTCAGGTGGTGGATGGATAGTTGGCGGGTGAAGGCGGATTGAACTCCACCCGATCCACATCTGATCCATTGCCAGCCCTAGATATACCTCAAGCTTCCAAGCATCTCTATATAACTTCCCTTCAAACCTAATCATACACTTTTTCTAAGTCAATAGAACACCATATGTAAATTTTTCTTCCTAACATTTATCCTAAGTTCAAATGTTGAAATTCAATATTGAGCGATTAGTAATATCAACTCATGGCCCCCGGGGCACATGCGAGTTGGTAAGTGACAAGGTGATTGGGGTATAACCACTCCGGCGTCGCGGATTCAAATCTGTGTGGTGACAGTCTTTGTTAAAATATTGCAAGGGTTGTTGCTGGGTTCGTGTCCCGTTGGTCGTCTCCCTTGCAGGGCTGCCACTCGCGCATATCCCTCGATTTACATCTCACCTGGCCAAGAGGTCTCTGGTACAGGTGGGGGTTTCGCCTTCGGGATTTTCCCCTCGCAAAGTAATATCAACTCATGCAATGACACAGTGGCCGCACACAAAATTTTACTTTAAATTGATATTAAATTTATATTATTTTCAAACGTGTTAGCTTATTGTATTATTTTAATTGTTCAATATGAAGAAGTCAAAGGGGGGTTTCAATCATCCACCAAATCCTAAACCATCTCATCATAATTTTCCTTCATGAAATCCCCTTGTAAACAAACCTTCACACGAACTCACCTCACCACCATTCCCTTCTCCTTCTTTCTCTCCCTGTATTATTATTTCTCATTTTCACAATCTTCGGATCACCACAACATTACGTTACAAATTTCCTAACAAATCCTCCAATTCTTTCTCCATATTTCTCTCCCCCTCTTTCTTTCACATATATTCTTTTTTTCTTCTTGTCTTTTCTTCTTACCATCATTATCCTTTCTTGCTATTTGTTTTCTTGGGATTCTTTTATTCATTTTCACTCATCCTAACCATTTTTCTATGACCCCATTTTCTTGTTTTTCAATAAAGATAGATTCTTTTTTTGAGTCTCTTCATGTTTTTGGGCTTTTCTTGATATTCTAATTCAAGAATACCACTAGCACTTTGTTATTTCTTGTCAAGAATTTGTATTTTTTGGCTATTGGGGTAATTTTTTTGAAATATAACAGGTATGGATTGTGATAAGGAGGATAAAGGGGGAACTGCAACACCAATTGGTGAATCTGATTCTGAGATTGAACATGAACCTGGTGAGAAAAATGTTAGTAGGCAAATGAGTAAGAGTTCCCTTTACACTACTGAGGATGAGGAAGAAGATGAAACTAATAACAAGATTGAGTTGGGTCCACAATGCACTCTCAAAGAACAATTTGAGAAAGATAAGGTGCTTTTTTTTCCTGATTTCCCATTTGTTTTTCCGATATCCGAGGGTCTATGGAAACAGTTTCTCTACCCGCAAAGGTGGAGGTAACGTCTGCGTATATACTACCCTCTTCAGACCCCACTTGTGAGATTACACTTGGTATGTTGTTGTATATTTAGTATGATATGATATGAATTGAGCTCAAATAATTACATTCGCTAACCAAATATACACTATTATGTATCCCAATTGTATATTTTATGTATATCGTATATTAATGTATACTATATGTCAATTTCTCTTTAAAGATTGCATATTTAGTATGATGATGATATGTAATGAGCTTAAATGAATAAAGGGGGAATTCTTATAACCAACCCCAACTTGTTGGGACCGAGGCATAGATGTTGGTGTTGTAAAGATTGCATCTTTCTGTCTTTCGGATTTAAAGATAAGATGAAAAATTGACATAAATAGTCGTTCACCAAAATAATAGCTAGAAAATGTATATTTTTTGTACATTAATGTATAATATACATTTTTGATACATAATAGTGTATATTTGGCTCGTGAATGTAATTATTTTTGGCTGACCGGCCAAATGTGTAACTTGCCCTTTAAATATTTGCATATTTATTATGAATATGATGTGAAATGAGCTTAAATGAATAACTGGGGATTTATATAATCGACCCCAGATTGTTGAGACTGAGGTGTAGTTGTTGGTGTCGTAAAGATTGCATCTTTCTGTCTTTCCCAATGTTCTCATTTAAAGATTTTCATATTTAGTATAATGATGATATGAAATGAGCTTAAATGAATAAGTGGGTCTGAGGCGTAGTGGTTGTTGTTGCTGTAAAAATTGCATCTTTCTGTCTTTTAAAATGCTTATCTTTGAGAAAGATAAGGTGTTTTTTTCTGAAATTCCCATCTTGCCCATTTAAAGATCGCATATTTAGTATGATGATAATATGAAATGAGCTTAAACAATTACATTCGCTAGCCAAATATACTGTTTTGTATAAAAAATGTATATTTTTTGTATATTATACATTAATATACAAACAATATACATTTGTTGCCTATTATTTTGGTGGCGTCTATTTATCTCAATTTCTCCTTAAAGATTGCATATTTAGTATGATGATAATATGGCTTAAATGAATAAGTGGGGATTCATATAACCGACATCAACTTGTTTGAGACTGACGTAGATGTTGGTGTTGTAAAGATTGCATCTTTCTGTCTTTCCCCTTTTTTTCCAATTAAAGATGGGAAATTAACTTGAATAGCCACCCATCCTCAAAAATAGCTGACAGATGTATAATTAGTATATACTACATGTATATTGGCTGGCAGCTGTAAATATTTTTGACTGAGCGTGTTGGTGTTGTAAAAATTGCATCTTTCTTTCTGTTTTTCTCATCTAAAGACTTGCATATTTAGTATGTTGATGATATGAAAATGAGCTTAAATGAAGAAGTGGAGATTCATATAACCGATCCCAAGTTGTTGGGACTGAGGCGGAGTAGTTGTTGTTGTTGTAAAGATTGCATCTTTCTATCTTTTCCATTTTTCCCATTTAAAGGATAGCCGACATATGTATAATATGTGTATATTGACTAGCAGCTGAAAATATTTTTGACCGAGGGGCTAAATGTGTAACTTTCCCTTTAAAGATTGCATCTTTCTGTCATACCAAATGTTTTTTTCCCTTCTTTTTGTGTTAATGTTTGGTTATGTTTTTCATGTTTTTTGGAATTATAGGATGACGAGAGTTTGAGAAGGTGGAAAGAGCAGCTTCTTGGAAGTGTGGATATCAATTCTGTTGGAGGTAAACCATTCTTTTTGTTTCAAGATTTGCTCAATGAATAAACTTTGTGGAATTTCACATAATAGAAAAGAGTAAATCCATATATAGAAATTAAGGTCCCAGACCCCACTTGCACTAGGTATATTGTTGTTTGTTTGTTTGTTTTCCCCCGAACTAGCATGTGAAATTTGAGATATTTTGCTTTTCTTGTTATGATGTGGATGACTAGACTATCCCTCGTAATAACTAAACTTGAAATAATATATTGTATGATATGTGGTTTGCATAAATCCAGAAAATAGAAATGTTATCCTTGGGATGTTACCTTCTAGTAATGGTCCTCTTCTTTTCCCACATTCGAGGTTTAGCACATATACGGCATGATAAAAATATAATCGTTCAATTTCTCTTGCTTGATTGCATTTTGGAATATGTTTAGTGTGGATTTAAATAGAGAGAAACAAATTCAGATGATCTGTATAGCTGACCTGGAAAAATTTGGTACCGGGGGATAGTTCATTGCATTTTGGATTGTCATATCATATTTGCGCATTCCTAATTTCTTCTTCTGGGAGCAAAAGCTCCAAATTCAAATCATTTTTCGTAAATGTCTGTTAGTTTTTAATTGGCTTTAATGTAAGGTAGTGTCTTCACTGATTCCATTGAGGTATGTGCACATTTATTAAGAAAATAAAATGATTTCCCGAGATTCTGTTTCATTGGAGTATTTGCAGTTTGACTAATTGTCTGATGAATGCTTTGGTTAGGACCTTAAGAATAGGTTTTATTTGAATTAAGGAATTCCATCTTGATAATATTCAGTGTAAGAAAATAAGATATGACTACTTGATAGGTCCCAAAGCATATTGTCCGAGTTTTGTGTCTGAGAAATAAGTTAGTGAGCAATTCGGGTGTGATCTTCAAGTGAGAAGAGCATTTCCTTTTTCATCAAGATTACTGAAATCTTGATGACCCTTCATGTAAGAAGCATTTCTACAGAAAACTCTTTGACATTTTCCCACTTTTTTAAAATTGTAGAATCGCTGGATCCAGACGTGAAGATCTTGAGCCTTGAAATTAAGTCTCCTGGTAGATCTGATATTGTTCTCCCGATCCCAGAAGACGGGAATCCCAATAGCCCATGGTTTACACTGAAAGAAGGGAGCAAATACAGCCTAAAATTCTCATTTCAAGTCAGCAACAATATAGTGACAGGGCTCAAATACACGAACACAGTTTGGAAAACTGGTCTCAAAGGTACTAACTACACTTTGCTGTCTCTATCTCATGTGAAAGAACATCTATTTATGGTGTTTTTGATCAAATGTTTTTTTCTCTTTTTCACGTATCTTATTTCAGTGGACAGCACGAAACAAATGATTGGGGCCTTCAGTCCTCAATCGGAGCCTTATACACATGAAATGCCGGAGGATACTACCCCTTCTGGCATGTTTGCAAGAGGATCTTACTCAGCAAGGACAAAGGTGATTATCTTCTGCCTTACATACTCAACATATTCTTCGTCTACTATTTGACTTGGCCCTCATACTATATACTGTATGCCAGAACTGAAAATCTTCCGCTATTATTGAATTTGGTGAATATTATGTGCTTCAATACTATAACTGAGAGTGCAGTTGTTGGCATATGGTCCTCTAACTTAGGGTTTAACTTCTATGCATTGACAGTGTATATGTATTCTAAATGATAACCTATGTTGCTCGGACTCTTCAAATGTCGATCAGTGCGTGTCGGATTCTCCAAAAGTAATATATTTTTGGAAGATCCGACAGGGTGGGGTTGCCTTTTCGAAAAGTCCGAGCAACATGTATGATTACTACAGATAACCATCCATAAAAAGTGATACTACTTGCAAAGTTACCTGCTCCAACACGTTAAAATTTCAGCGTATATAAGTTAAATCGTTAACTTTATCCTATATTGGGGAATCAGGTGTACCAATTCTCGTTTCCTTTCATCTTTGTGGATAGGACTAAATTTATTATTCTAGAGGTTGGTTCATTGACTCAAGTCGCTATATGATAATGCCAAAAAAAAGATTTATTAGGCTGGTTCATAAGCAACGTTTGGATCTAAGCATGCACCTGAAGCCTATGTTGCTCGGACTTTCCAAAAACGTTGTTGCACCCGTGTCGGACCCTCCAAAATGCATTACTTGAGGATCCGATACGCATCCAGTGGCCTTTTTGAAGAGTCCAAGCAACAGAAGCTGATGGCGTTTTTAGATATTTTTCACGTTAAGCTTGTGCATCTGACATTCATCATTCTAGAGATAGTTATGTGCATATTAACTAAAATCTTCCTCTTTTCTTGTTTTCAGTTCCTTGATGATGATAACAAGTGCTATTTGGAGATCAACTACACATTTGATATCAAGAAAGAATGGCAGGCAACATAAATAAAGATGTTGCTCGAATTGTCAACCTCGCGACTATTCTTGTTTTCATTCTTCATAATTTTTGTCCATCTTGTTCGATAGTTTTTTGAGAAGAGGAAAAATGAGAACATTCTGCTGCAATTGATTATTCAATGATGTGAAGGAGTTAACTTAGCAGTTAGGTTCTTGTTGAGTATCATTGAATGAAGTTGAGCTTTGCCTATGACTCATTAACAATGAGCTCTCTTTCTCTCTTCACTTTCATTGGTGTCATTGGTTTTCTAGTTGAATGTCCAGAAATTGAGATATCTTTAGAATCAAAAAAAAAAATTGTTCATCAAATTTTGATCTTTCATATTATGGTTTTGCATCCTTTTACTTACCTTCCAACTAAAAGATTTTCAAAGTTGTCTTCGGCTACTTTTCTCTTTGGACTTACTTCTTTGTATCTTTGTGCTGCCTCAAGCACCCCACTTACTATGGCGCACGATTGGCAACTCCTTGGATAATTGGGCCTCGCTCCTTTATCATTCTCCAGTTAAATACGGCTTTTGTTTGCGGTAGGGTTCAAACCCGTGACATGCGCCGAATGTGCACATGACACGTTGCACTCTTACAACAAGATCAAAGTCCTGGGGAACTTTTTCTTTCCCATTGTTGAAACTTGACATTCATCCTTTGGCATGATAGTTCACGATTTGCAGGCTTTTGATCCTTACGTTACCTGTTTTCTCAAGACAGGCATCATGTAAAGCTATGGGAGACTTAAAAATGAAAATTATCTCAGGGAATGCTCTCAGAAAATCGAAAAAGAAAAAGGAAGAAGAATTCAAAAATATTCATTTTTATTATTTGCTTTGCATATAATTACAAAAAATAACTTCTAGTATACTACATTCAACAACTGACTAGACAAAAAAAAATAATGTTAAGAATCTTGAATTCGCCTTTGTATATAATTTGATAGCCAATGTTTTACCTTGTCATCTATAATATAAGGGAGAAAATTAAAATTGACAATTGTCATTCTGTTTCTTCCCGAAATTTTCATGTCAACCTTATTTGCGAATAAAATGTGACAAAAGAAAAAAAAATTAGACTTACCAGGAATTTAGAAGTAAGATGGATCTAATATATATAATTGTACTTGTGTTGTCTTACACTTAACCATTTTGTAATTAAAAAGACCACAAATAGAAGGGACAAAACTAATAATTAAATATCAAAATGAATTATTATCATTAAGAAGATCAGAAGAACTGACAAACGATGAAAAACACAGATTTATAGATGAAAATATAAAAGCATATAGAGAACTAATAAATCTACATTGAGAAATAAATATACAACTCATTTTATAGCAGATATAAACATAGACTTACGGATGACTACAAGTCACTATGGATGAAAACCAATTAAGAGAACTTCAAAAATAGCTGAAAACTCTTTACATATAATAGAGATATAAACCAACATATAGTAAGTTGCAGAATGAGTATAGATCTTATAAAAGAAAGAGATCAACGTTTACAAGAATATTCCCAACAAATATATGAACAAGAAAATACTATTACAACCCTAAAAAATATGATAGCACTAAAAGATGAAAGATTAAGACAAAAAGAGGAAGAAAATATGAAACTGAGAGAAGAGAAATTGAGAGAAATAATCAGAAGAGATAATGAAATAAAAGATCAAAAAGATGTTATAGTAGAACAACACAAATATATTAACAGGTTAATTAATAGATAAAGGAAAAGAAATAGTAGATAACTCAAATGAAACATATTACAAGATGAATGCATATGAAGGAGTAATAACACAAACTCTAAGTTTTAAACCAGAAATATATCAAAAAATACAAGATGAAAAAGAAGAATTATCAACTAAGAAAATATTTAAAACTAAATGGGTTGAAAGAAATAAAGAAGTAAGATATATAACACAAAAATATGAAAATATAATAGATACAACCATCGTAAATGGTAGAGCAAAAATAAATTTAATAGCAGATGAAATAATAAAAAGAGAATTAGCAAAATTATCTACTAAAGAAGCTAAACTACATAAATGTATACTTTGGAGGAGTAGAATTTACAATAAAAGCATATTTTCAGAGAAATATAGACACACCCATACAAATATACATATTAGATGATAGAATATTAGGAAATTTACAAGATGCTTTAATATCAGTAATAAAAGAAAATTTAATATATCAAAAACTAAAATTTATGGTATAACCAGATTTTAGTATTTCATTAAAAGACGAACATAAAGAATTAACTTTAACACTATGTTATAAATTAGATGGAATAACAATGCCACTAGGTAGTAAAGTAATAAGCATAGAGACAAAAATGATATATGCCCTAACAGAAAATCATCATGTAAAGAAGCAAATGAAATGAATATTTTAGTACCAAAGATGTATCAAGACATATTAGAACAAATAGAACACAAAGAAAATTCCAAAATAACCATACCAGAAGAAATACACATGAATTTTAGTACTAGAACCCTAACACCATCACAAAGAATAAGACCACAAATAGAAGGGACAAAACTAATAATTAAAAAAGAACCAATAATATCAAGATAAAATGGTTTAATATTTAAAAAAAACAAAAATATTAGACTTAGTAAATATACTCAGTAATAGATTAAAGATTGAAGTAATAATATTCAATGGTATGATAGCAACTGATTGTATAGCTGAAATAAATAGAGGAGCTATTAAAAGTTTTATACATATAAGTAAAATTACGAAAAAGACTGCAATCTAATAGAACCACGAACTTGTAACTATCCTGAAAATGAAAGAGAAATAATAATAACCAAAAGTATTAATTTAAAATTCAAAATCCAAGATCTAGAATATAAAATAAATATAGGAGTAATAGAATATGATAGTTTTAACAAATTATTATTAGGAAGTGACTTTTTAACTATGATAGTTTACAAAATTAATAATGAAGGAATTGAAATAAATGATCAAGGGAAAACAAGATTGGTAAACAAAATATGAATATCCAACAAAAAATACAAAAGAAAAAACAAAAATTAAAAATAATAATAAAAGTTTTATCAGAAAAAATAATATCTCAGCTTTTAACCTAGAATACAGTGCAAAAGAAATGAAATTAGAAAATGATATAAATAACTAGAACAACAATGTGATAAATTTGATAAAATATGGATAGAAATGGGAAATGGATGAAAGAAAATAATAAATAATTCTGAGTAACTTTAATGAAAAAATTGATGCAATATGAAATGAAATAATAGTAAAAGAACAAATAAAAAATACTCTGACAATAAATGGATGAAATGAGAGAAAATCAAACACAAATACAACAATTAATAAGAGAAGAATTAACAAAATTATGGAATGTATATGAAGTACCAACGTTTAAAATAATACTAGAACAACATAACATATTGGTAGCACATATAAATAAAGAAAAACATGTAATAGGAGAAGATGAACCTAGTACAAGTCAAGAAAGAACAGTTGAAAAAATAGTTGATACTATAATTAAAAAACCAGAATTAGTACCAATAGATGTATGGAGAAGAAGTAAAGAACTCATAATGGTAGATATTAGTCAAATAAAACCTAACTTATCAGAATAAGTAGGAAAAACATTAGATAACCTAGCAATATTATTTTTTTAGCCTTTTTAGAGTTAATAGATGATGAAAAGATCCGCCCAAAAATTGGATACTTGTGTTATCTTACACTTGACCATTTTGTTATTAAAAGTTCCTTAAGTTGTAGAACTTTTTTTTTCCTTCTATTCAATTTAGCGTCTAATTATCTTTCACTTATTGAGATATACAAGTAAGGATATAGCATCTTGAGACCTTTGGTCAAAGGTGAAAGAATTCAATTTATGCCATTAAAAGGGTGTTTGGATTGACTTATAAGTTGATCAAACCAATTTATAAGCTTTTTAGCTTCTTTTAGTGTTTGACAATGTAAAAAAAAGTGCTTAAAATAAATTAAAATGTGCTTAAAATAAACCAAAAGTAATAAGTTATGATTTCCCAACTTAAAGCATGTTTGGATGAGCTTATAACTTGTGGCTTATATACTAACTTATAGTTTTGGCTTATTTTTGTTAGTTTGGCTTAAAAACACTTTTTATCTTATCCAAACACTACATTATTGCTTTTTCCTTAAAAACACTTTTGATCAAATCAATAATTTTACTTTATTATCCCTAGTAGTTACTGATAGAATACCGTATATTGTGTATTATGATAATGTTGTATAATTATCATAATTGTAGAATTCTTGTACCAGTAGAATTAGAATATTAGAAGTATAGTAGAAATATGATTTTTCTTATTTGGAGATTGTAACTTGTATATATACCTCATTAATTAATGAAAATAATCAAGGGATTGTAACTTATATATATACCCCGTTCCATGCTCACGTTAGAAGAGGCCGGTTTGGATAAAAAGGCGGCTACCGGAGCCCATTCTGTCAACTACAATTAACAAACTTCAAACTCGTTCTACCGCTTGTGTGCTTTTGAGTTATTCATCTAATCATCGTGGTTACAAATGTTTTGATTTATTGTCTAATGAAATCATAATTAGTCGCCATGTTCTTTTTGATGAAACTCAATTTACGTTTGCTAAAGTGAGTGGTCCTATGCCTACTTCGTATAATTTTTTAAATGACGAGGTCTCACTATATATTATCCACCATTTATCGGATTTGTCCTGTGATCAAAATACGCTAGCAAGCCCACTGCCTGCTGGCCCACACAGTTCTGTCGATTCTGTCCAGTGGGCCAGAAACACGGCCCAGTACTGATCTCAATATTGTTCCAGTGTTCCAGCCCACTCTAGTATCGGCTTCCACCCCTGTTTCAGTTATTGGGCCAGCAGACCCAATGTCTGCTGGCCAGTCTGTCACCGTCCCGCACATTTCCCCAAATCCACCCAACTCTACCTCGAGTCAAGGGCCTATTACTCGTAGTCAAAGAGGTATTTTTAAACCAAAACAATATTTTAATCTCAATTCTAATGTCTCTAAATCCTCACTACCACGTAACCTTGTGTCTAACTCTAAACTACATGACCCGGATTGAAAATTGGCTATGACCGACGAATATAATGCTCTTATTAAAAATAAGACATGGGAGTTAGTACCCCGTCCATATGGTGTTAATATTATTGTACTCTGTCCATCTGGTGTTAATATTATTGTACTCCATCCATCTGGTGTTAATATTATTCGGTCTATGTGGATTTTTACTCATAAAGAAAATTCTGACACTTCTTTTGAGAGGCATAAGGCTCGTCTTGTAGGTGATGGTAAAACTCAACAAGTTGGCATGGATTGTGGTGATACGTTTAGTCCGGTGGTCAAACTGGCTACTATTCGCACTATTCTGAGTTTGGCTCTCTCAAAAGCATTATATATTTATCAGTTGGATGTAAAAAATGCTTTCTTACACGGTGATCTTAAGGATACAGTCTATATGCATCAAACCTTGGGTTTTCGAGATCCCAATCATCCTCATCATGTATGTTTGCTGAAGAAGTCCTTGTATGGGCTTAAGCAGGCCCAGCGGGCTTGGTATAAGAGGTTTGCAATTTATGTATCTACTATTGAGTTTTCTCACAGCCGGTCTGATCACTCTTTGTTTATATATCGGTGTTGTACTTCTCTGGAATATATTTTATTGTATGTAGATGATATTATATTAGTTGTTTCTTCTGATGATCTGCGCAAGTCTATCATGTCGCTTCTCAATTCTGAATTTGCTATGAAAGACTTGGGGCCCTTGAGTTATTTCTTGGAAATTGCTGCCATGCGTCATTCAAGTGGTCTATTTTTATCTCAAAGAAAGTATGCTGCGGAGATTATTGAGATAGCTAGTATGTCATCTTGTAGTCTACTTCCACTCCGGTTGATACCAAACCGAAGCTGAGTACTACGTCCGGCACACCATACAAGGATCTCACCCACTATCACAGTTTTGCAGGGGAACTTCAGTATCTTACTTTCACGAGACCTGATATTACTTATGCAGTTCAGCATGTGTGTTTATTCATGCATGACCCACGGATTGAGCACATGCATGCGCTCAAACGCATATATGGTATATCCAAGACACACTTGATTATAGATTGCATTTATATCCTTCTTACGTCTCTACTCTTGTGTCATATACAGATGCTGATTGGGGTGGCTGTCCTGATATCAGACGCTCGACATCTGGTTATTGTATGTTTCTTGGTGATAACTTGGTCTCATGGTCTGCGAAACGCCATGCTACATTATCGCAATCCGGTGCAGAGACTGAGTATCAAGGCGTGGCTAATGTGGTATCTGAATCATGTTGGATGCTTAATCTTCTATTAGAATTACACTTTCCTATTTATAAAGCTACCTTGGTCTATTGTGATAATGTTAGTGCAGTCTACCTTTCTGGAAATTCGGTCCAATATCAGCGCACTAAACATATCGAGATGGATATTCACTTTGTTCGCGAAAAGGTAGCTCATGGACAAGTACGCGTTTTACATGTGTCATCCAAATACCAAATTGATGACATCTTTACGAAGGGCCTTCCCTCAGTTCTATTTGAAGATTTAGGGACAATCTCATCGTACGACAACCGCCGCTATGATTGCGGGGGTGTGATAGAATACCGTGTATTGTGTATTATGATAATGTTGTATAATTACCATAATTGTAGAATTCTTGTAGTTACTTATAACAAATTATTCGTAAAATCAGTTGCAACACTTAAAAAGTGCTTACCAGCACTTGTGCTTAAAAGCTATTTTTTTCCAACTAATCCAAACGGGCTCTATATCATTGTTGGTAACAATACCGATCAATGCTTATAATAGAGTTAATTGTCTTTGTATCCTTAACCAGAGGTCTCGAGTTCGAGTCCCCCTGGGTACAGAGTTGTCTTTATTAGGGAATGTTTTATCCCACAATGTGAAACTTTCCGGCACAAATTTAAATTTAGTCGGACTCAAATGCAAAAAATCGGACATCGAGTGAAAAATCAAAAAGAAAAGTTAGAGTGCCTTTGAATACTTATCGTTGAATATACATAGAATATAAAGTCATTTTTAGAAGAGAAATTGAATATTGAATTTAAATAATGTGCTTAAATCATGAGTACGTTACACCTTTAAGTTAAGTTGATATGCGGCAACAAGTTCTAGTCGAATATGATAATTGTAGAACAGGATTAACCTTCTATAACCAATTGAATTTTACAAATAATTTAGAAATTATTTATTTGATAAATATATTATAAATAATACTCCATTATTTGTGAAATTTAGCAAAAGAAAGTTTCCTACAAGGAATAATAAAATTATATGATTCTCTTATTCTATCAGAGGGAGTTAGCAGCTCTCCGTCAACATGCCTGCCTGGCATGGAGAGCTGTTTCGTCATTTCATTTGCCACAGTGAATATTACCAATTATCACCAGCCACGTGTTATGACTTTCTGAAATTGCAAGCTTTGACAACTTTGACTTATAGCTTATGGGCCCGCTGACTTTTCCATCTGACATGTGTAAATAGGATGTCTATGAAGTTACTACGAGTATGAACCTTAAATGCACGATAATTTTTGAGACTTGTTCTGATTTTGTTATTGTAAATAGAAAATTATGATAAACTTTATCAAAAGTACTATATGTTGTGTTTCCTTTTACGTTGACCAAAGTTCAAATTCCAAAGAAAACTAGATTTAAATTTCAGCAGAAACAAAAAAATATTTATTCTAACTGGAAAAAGAAAGTATGAACTCTGAATGTGTAGTTATTTATAATTCTTACATGTTAATAGGTGTTGTTATTTGCATAAACTATGTACTTTTATTTGCTTTCCTTTGATAATGGGAATGCATTATGAATTTGTGAGGTGTAATAATCTACTATTCGTATATTACGCTCTCCGATCTCCATACCAATTTAACCAATTTTCATAGCTCAAGTGGATTAGATAAATTCATTGTTATAAATTGAAAATTATGATCTAAACTTTACCAAAAGTACTATATCTTCGTTCACTTTTACTTGTCATGTTTCGCTTCTCGAGAGTTAAACTAACTTTGACCAACATTAGCAACTTATAGTATTTTTCATATAGTATTTTTGTCTCTTATGAGGTTGAACCCTAGTCCCCACTTCATTGATCACTAGAATGTCCTTTCGACGCTAATGATTAATCATGACTTGTTTCTTTTTTTGGTTTAAGTTTACTTATTTCCATGCATGCTATGAGTTATTTCTGATTAAGTGAACGGATGGACACGCTTGATCCTCGTATTGGTAATACATGGAGATAGTTCTAAAAAGACTCCTACTGATGTTAAATTGATGTACTTAGTGCTAGTTTTAGTTTGTCCTTTGGTTTAGTTCTAGTTCTTTTCAATTTTAGTGGTGAATTGGTGATAGAGATAGCATTTATTAATAAAGTGATCTCCTATATGCAGTGAAAACTTGTCATTTGCACATAATGACAAAAAAGAGAGAAATAGAAGATAGTATTGTGGATGAGGAGGCCGGTGGAAAGAGGCAGAAGATTGTGGAGCAGCCTTTTGATGTAAGAAGGGACTGCCCTTTTCTTGATACAGTTAATAGACAGGTAATTTCATTGCTTATCACTGTTTAAATCGGTTTTGTTTGCTCTGATTTCGTTCCATTTTTAGTAAAATAGTGAAGGATATTCCATTAGTAATGAAAAAAGGGGTGGAGGGGATCCGTATAATGTTAATGATAGTTAAAAAAAATGAATCACTAATTAGTGATATTTCCTGTATGTTAGGTGTGTGAAATCTACTTTGAGAGCTAAACTTTGATCTGTGGTTGTACATTCTATTGGTCGGTCAAGCTGGTTAAGATGATATTTCATATTAGGAGTGAATATCTTGTTTTTTCTTCCACTTTTTTCCCTTTATATCTACAGAAAAAAGGATCTTTTGTTTCTTCAGAAAAAGGATATTTTGGGCTATTCAAGTTAGTTTTTACAAGTATTGTGTGCTATGGAATGAGCTCTTATATAACTGAGAATTCTGCATATCTTGTGTTGTGATCTATTGACATGGTAACTAATAATTTCTGTTTGTCCCTTTCTGTTTCGTTTGTCGTTGCAGGTTTTAGATTGACTTTGAGAAAAAGTGCTCAGTCTCTAGCATAAATTTCAATGTCTATGCTTGTTTGATTTGTGGAAAGTACTATCAAGGAAAGGGTAAAAATACCCATGCACATAAACACAGTCATGAAGCAGGGCACCACGTATATATCATTGTGCAGACAGAGAAAGTTTATTGCCTTCCGGATGGATATGATGTAAAACATTCGCCTTGTTCTGAATCCAAGGTTTGATAGGACTTCTGTTTGGAATTCTGTCATTGCTTCTTCTCCCCACCCCCTTCCCAGTACTATCTTCCTCCACTGTCAAAATATTTGAAGTTTTTGAAAAATGTGTCTTTTGCAAATTTCTTATAAATAATCCCAAGGATTCTTTTAGATCCCACAATCAGTGTTCCAAAGTACTTCTACATTTTGCATTTCGTCGAGTTTCCAACCTTGCTTGATTTGGTTGATTCATGCCAAAATTAAACTGTGGGCTTTGTTTCTCTTGATCATGTTTTCTCAAAGGAACGGTTTTTTCAACTTGCTTATACTCCATATATTTTTTGTTTTTCTTATGATTGATGTGTAAATGCTTACTATTTCGTAATGGTCTATTTAAGTTGTGATTCTAACCTGTTGGTCTTGTTATGATAGGTTGGGCTTAATAACATCAAGGAGAAGACTGATTTCGTTAATGTGACAATTCAGTCTTTGATGAGAGTAACTCCTCGTAGAAACTTCTTTTTTAATCCCTGAACACTATCAGCACAGCAGATCTCCTCTGGTTCATCGATTTGGAGAGCTCACACGAAAGATTTGACATGCAAGAAATTTCAAGGGACAGGTTCTCACCCTGCATTATCACATGAAAATTTCATCTTTTATTCATGGCTTCATATCCTAATGACTCTGTATCTGCAGGTGAACCCACATTTTTTTTCTTGCAGGCTGTTATGGAATCAAGTGAAAAATGTTTTCTGAAAGACGTGCAGTCTGATCCTGCTGAATTTATGTCATGGATTCTTAAAACCTTGCATGCTGATCTTCGAGGTTCAAAAAAAGGGAACACCATAATTCAGCAGAGCTTTCAGGTATTGGTTGATTAATGATTATCTTTTAGCAACTCAAAATGTTTTTCTTTTTGGAGTTGAAGGTTTTTCCTTTTTCCTGCTAGGGTGAGATGGAGGTTGTGAAAGAGATACACAGTGGAAATGAAGCAGACAATAGTATTATGGAGTCCAGCAGAATGCCTTTCTTAATTCTTGAACTTGATTTGCCACCTGCTCCTCTTTTTAAGGATGTTATGGAGCAAAACATTATCCCACAGGTTAGTGTCCGTACTGGTAAACTTATATAGTTATTTTCTCTAGTCCTTTGCCTCAGGGATCATTTATCGTTTTCTGGTGCTTCTACTATCAACAAACTTCCCTTCTCCTGCTGTGCCCATATGTTGGTGTAGGCATGTTTATGCATGAATTAGAAATTGGCAATCTTACTGATGGGCTTGTCATTAAGATGCAAACATGAAAGTGCCAGTTAAATGAGGTGCACAAATTTTTAGACCTGAAAATTGTTCTTTAATGGTAGGCTTCAAGAAAATGGTTTACACTGGTCTGTTAGTTCAGTATATTGCCTTTGTTAGTTGTCATAGTTGACCTTGCTTCTTAGTAACCTAAGTGTAAGCTGAATATAAAGGACATGTCAATTACTTTTTTCGAGTAGTATTCACGACAAGCCAGCTCTTCCAGAGGTCTAGAATGGTTTGTGGGCTGGGTGGGAGTGCTCTAATGGTTGTCTTGATGATTACGAGAAATGATTTTTTTAAAGGCATGTTTTCTTGACTTTCCTGTATACAAAAATTGGTTGGATAGATTAGTGTAATAATTACAGTGTGAAACTTGTTCAATTTACTAATTTAGTAAGTGTTGAGGACGCCAAGTTCTGTATTCACATGTGTTTTCTTTGTAATCCTTAAAGTTCTATATCTTATGCAGTTAACTTCCCTGTGAAGAATTTGGAGCTGAAGGATTATATACTATTGAACAGTGTGACCATCTGATGTAAAAGCTTAAGTTGTTAGATACAACACACTTTTAATATTTGATTATATTCTCAACTCGCCCCCTCACGTGCTAACCTGATTTTTTTTCATGGTCCAAGCACGTGAAAATTCTTTTTGAGAATGGGTGGCGGTGAGGTTCAATCCAAGACCAAAATGGCCTGCTCTGATACCATATTGAAGTGTGTGACCATCTGATATTTAATTATATTCTTAACATATACCTCTACCTACACCCGAGGTGAATAGAAAACTGCTCTCAAAGTATGATATAATTGCGAATACCGTTCATAATGCAGGCCAGGAGAAGGATCATACAGAGTATTTGTGTAGCGAAAATCCGTAGACCTTTGGTAATTTTCTCCCTCCTAACACAATAATGTTGATTTACTCGTCAATATAAAATAATAACCCATTTTGTATACTCCACACAGGTATCAAGTGCAGGACCTACGTGTTTCAGAAACTCTCCCTCAAATGGTTGCACTCTCTGAGGCTTATATACAGATCTATGAACAACAACATTGATGGAAATTCACCAAGCATTGTCACCAAAGTTCTCTTTCTAGAGAATTATAATTTTGAGTATCTGCGTATGGATGAAGAATACATTCATATGCGAAATTTGAGGAAAACTAGAGGTGCTGCAAATTATACCAAACTTGTACTTTGTACTATAGATGAAGGATACATCCATACAATTATATTTGTTTTTTATAATTTTGCAATCACGTCTTGCTGACACTTCACAGCAACATTTGCATGAACCATTGACAATCCATCAGCTTATGTTAGATTGTTTTGTTACTGTGTGTGGCCAAATATCACAAACTTATCAGTTATAACTTATACTATAATCTTATACTAGTAAGTATTTGATGGTATAATAATCTCCCTTATTTATTCTGTGATTTGATGGACGTATTTCAATTTAAATCCTATAAATTGATCTTCTTCCTACCAATGGAGTTAGTTGAGATGTCTAAGTGAAAGATATTGACAACCATAAGAGGCCGTCGATGGATTTGGCAAAAAAAATAGTGACCAAAGGATGGTCAATAAGGTGTGAGTCAGGTTCAATTTCAACAGAGAAAAAGTCATAGGTGATTTATTCTTATCAGATACTTCATGTAATTGATTGAGGTGCGAACGCAAGCTCCAACACCATAAATATATAAAAAAAAAGTATTCTCCCCGTCTATTTTTACTTGGTCATGTTTGACTTGATACACTCCTTAAAAAGTAGTAATTAATAAAATGATAAATTTGTTGTGTCATTTTGAATATAATAAATTCATGTTTTGGAAAATAATTTATAGTTAATAATAAGAATTTGGAATTATATTTATGAAGCCAAATAGAAACACTCCATCCGGGGTGGGCAAAAAATCCGGAGAATCGAAAAAACCGAACCAAACCGAAATTCGGTTCGATTTTTTCTCTTTTTTTTTTAAAATGATTTTTTATTTTTGGATACGAACCGAATCGAAAAACCGAATATATATATATATATATATATATATTATTTTAGGCTACTACTATCTCTTGAATCATAGCCATTGAAGCCGATCTATGGAGCTTTTATGGAAGTCGCATGCGGCATGAACTTGATTAACATATCACGGAAGCATTGACATAAAATGTAGGGGGAGAAAGTAGTTGTAAATTGGTAAAACTTTAAATGGTCATAACTCTGTGCGCTCAGATGTCCGTTTTACCCGATTTGTTTTTTGATTTTGGGTATTTTTTCGAGACGGAGCCGGTCAAATTTGAATGTTTGGCGCAGCCAATTTTTAGAAATACATCCTTTTCCCCAATCAATTTATGTTTTCTTCCAAATCGATTTCTAATTTTCCTTTTTCTTTAGTAAACATCTCACGATAGACAATAGATTTCAACGTCAAAATTTCATGATAGTGTAGGTGTGAATGTCAATTTCAGTTTTGAAAATTTAATTTTTTTAAAAAATCTCCGACCCGGCCCACTAAAAAAAACCGATATAATCTTATACGTTCGGCCATATAAACCGAACATATCGGTTTTTTTTAAAAAAAAATTTGTATTCAGTTTTTTTTAAAAATAACCAATTTTTATTCAGTTTATATTTTTCGGATACAAAATCGATATAAATCGATATATGCCCACCCCTAACTCCACCCATGACCGTGAGTATGAACCTGACCTTGACATGCACCCACGTGACCTTGACTTTACGAACTTTATAGAAACTTCTGGGACGGGGCAAATGCAGGAAGCAAGTCACGTGACCACTATCAGTACTCCACGTGTCGAATCTCATTACATAAGTAGCACCACTATATTCTCAACTTCTCACACCAACATTTTCTTCCCCGCATTAAATTCTCAAAAACCCCCAAAATGGCCCTACGATTCAACTCTATCCTCGCCGGAACTCTCTCCGCCGTCGTAATCACCTCCTTCTTCCTCCACACCTCCGCAGCAATTGGCGGCGGAAAAGGCGGGTTACTCGGCGGTTGGAGTCCTATAACCGACACACACGACCGTCAAGTGGTGGAGATCGGGAAATTCGCAGTGGATCAGCACAACAAAGAGGCTAAATCCAATTTAGTGTTTAAACGAGTGGTGAAAGGAGAAACACAAGTCGTCGCTGGCACAAATTATCGGCTAGTCATCGCCGCCAAAGACGGCAGTCATAGCAGCAGTAAGTACTTGGCGATAGTTTGGGATAAGCCATGGGAGAATTATAGGAATCTTACTTCTTTCAAAAAATTATAAAGCGTTGTTAATTAGATCCTCGAGAATGTTTATGCTTTGTGTATTTGTGTTATGTTCCTATTACTGTTGATTAGTGCTAATTCTCTTTACCGTCTTTGTGATTTATATAATATGTATTTTATGTTTCTTAACTACTTTCTGTGATTGTTTCATCGTGATTCAAGTCATGTGAATTTTGATCAGTATTTTAAAGTATTTTTTTATCATATTGAAACGAGACCGTCACATGAATGGAGACGGAGAAATAGTTAAATAACAAAAGTAATCGCTAATTCTATTTAGCAATAAATTAATAATATATTACTGAGAAATTATGTTAGCTACGAGAAAATATAAAGACGAAATTCGTAACTAATTTCAGCTTCTTCCGCCACGCCTCCACCGCACTCAGCAGTGGAAAAGGCGGTTTGCTCGGCGGTTGGAGTCCTTTAACTGATACAAACGACTTTCAAGTAGTGGAGATCGGGAAATTCGCAGTGGATCAGCACAACCAGGAGGCTAAATCCAATTTAGTGTTTAAACGAGTGGTGAAAGGAAAAACACAAGTCGTTGCCGGCACAAATTGTCGGCTAGTCATCGCCGCCAAGGACGGTGGTGCTAGTAGCAGTAAGTACTTGGCGGTAGTTTGGGATAAGCCATAGGAGAATTTTAGGAATCTTCCTTCCTTCAAAAAATTATAACGCATTGTTAATTAGATCCTCGAGAATTTCAATGCTTGTGTATTTATGTTCCTATTATTGTTGATTAGTGCTAATTTGCCATCTTTGTAATTCATAACTTTTTTTTGTTCTGTTTTATGTATTTTGTTTCTTCACTACTTTCTTCCCAACATTCACAATAAAAAACTGGAATTTTCGGATATAATTTGTAGCTAAATAATAAAATTCAGCGCTAAACAATTTAGCGATAAACTAATGACAGATTATTAAGAAGTTCTGTTAGCTACGGACATTATCGGCTACGAATGTGGGTTCGATCTTTTGAAGGATACAACTACATCTTTGATATTTTTTGCTGCCTGGTATTTTGGGGTTTTTTTCGATTATAGTAGCAATAATGTTGTGTGTATTGTTATTGTTATTGTTATGTTTCTATTACTGTGATTTTCTTCAGTGTTATTTTTCTTTTTGTTTATGCCTTGTTTTTTCCCTCCTTTTGGAGATGATATCATAATAGGCAAAACTTTTTTCAAGATGAACTTTTAAGTTTTATGCATTAACCGTGTAAATGCATTAGGTAGGTCGTCTACCTCACATCTCTTCGGCTGGCCTTCTCCTAAGCGTATAAGTATTTATATAATTTTTTTCACCTGGTGCACTAAGCTCGCGCATATCTTTGGCTGGCCTTACCCGAAGCATAAAAGTATTTATATAATTTTTTTCACTCGGTGCACTAAGTTCCCGCTATGCGCGTGGTTCGGGGAAGGGCCACACAATATTATCTTGCATTTATCTAAGAGGTTGTTTCACTGAATCGTGACCTCCTAATCATCATACTGAGGCTTCCTCCAAATCATATCAAGTTGAAAGAATGCTTCAAGAAATCAAGCTTTGCATTTAGAATTGTAATTTTTGGCCCAAAGGGCCAATAGATTAGGCTTCCCGATGTTCCAAACTTTCCAAGAGGATATCAAGTTGAAAGAATGCTTCAAGAAATCAAGCTAAAATATGCATTTAGAATTGTAATTTTTGGATTGGGAAATCAAGCTAAAATATGCATTTAGAATTGTAATTTTTGGATTGATTAGTTGTTTATAGCGATCACAAAACAAGATCGAGTGATCACGAAACAAGATCGCATAGAGGATTACCTACCAGCCGTCGCGTTTGGGGAGATATAGACACCATCACGCAAGGCTCCCATTTAGCGAAGGAGCGCGTTGGCAAATTGAAGGCCACAATCATGAAGCGGAGTTCACGTTGAAGTGCGAAAGCGTGAATAACTACCGCTACTGCGTAGGTAGATGTCCATACCTGAGTTTCTATTTATGTGACATCTACAAAGGATAAAATGGAGAAAAAATAATTAATTATATTTGAACTTTTAAAATAATAAATAATTTGAGACAACTATTTTTAGTAAACACGACAAATAATTTGAGATGAAGGTAAGTATATCACCTCTAATTATTATAAATCATCTATTTATTAAAATCAATTAGACATGCTTTACAAGTTATGCAACCCTAACAATTCCTTGAAGTTTCCGATCCAATAATTAATAGTAATAAGCATAAAATAAGTATGAAATATAAATTATTGCTTGATTTTTCAAACTGGATAAGTAAAAGTGGACATCTATTTTTAATATATTAAATAAGTAAAAATAAAATATCATTAATTTTATAATTATGGTGTTCGCGCCAGTTTATGCGCATCATTAGTTACTTATCAGTTTCTACCTAATATTTTTTTACTCTATTAATTAAAATATTTGTTTAAACTGTCATATAAATTTGTAAACACTTCACTAATTAGTAAAGCAGAATAGTTTAAAAAAAGAAAGAAAGGGTAGACTTGAAAATTGTAAAATATCAAATATTCTGAAATAACTATAACATGTTAAAACAACTACTAACATTTAGTTGGGATTTATTCTTTTTAATGGATTTTAAGGGATGTGAACTTGAATAAATTGAGATCACAGTATAAATATCAAACCCGGCATGAGAAAGAAACAACATATTTCCTATGGATTATAAAGTGTGTTTACTTAGTCATTTTACATATTCTTTTAAAAAAAAAAATATTTTTTAAGTAGAAATAGATAATTTGACTAAAATATTTCTAATTAAATATATATTGGGATATGATCATCCAACACTTAATAAGAGTAAATCTGAAAAAATAAGATTTGTTATAAATATTATTTATTATTATGAATGTCTATCTCACAAAAAAGTTAGGGTTGGTGAATTTGAGACCAAGCTACTTAGACCCCGTAAATAGAGATGTTATGATTAATCAAGAGAAATAAGAACTCTCATCTTTTCTTTCTTTCTCAATAATATTCTTATTCTAACTTTATTATTATTTTATAACACGTTATCAACACGATTCTCTAATTTATTAAGTGGAATTTGATTTTTTTCCCTTACAAAATCAAAACACCATTGATGCTCGAGTGTTCCAGTGAATCAATTGAGAATCATCACAATACATCAAGTGCTCTAGTCACTCTTAAAGAGTCAAGATCTGGTCGTTGTTCAGGTCCTATATATCTCCTCCTTTGCTACTTTAATTTGTGTTCTTATACGTAAATACATCTGATAGAATATATCTTATCCCTTGAACATGATTTTCCTTTGGTGTATAAAAATACTAATATAGTATGTGAGGATTCTTAACAAGATTTAGTGGAAGGCCCCTTAATACAATGCAACTTTTACTTGATATTAGCATGTTATGTATTTTTAGTTGCCGTAAATTATTGTTATTAGGGGACTAATTCATAAGAAATTGACATTACCATAAGTGGTTATATATTTCACGTGGCTTCATTAATCACCAGAAGTGATAATATATTTACAGGCTTATTATGATTATCATGTAAGATATGTTTGGAGAAAAATTCTTCACATTATATGTACACCTCGATTTGCTCCTGAAGTAGCAATATACTAAAAGAGGTTCTAAGCTATTATACTTTGATATGCTTAAGGCAAGTTTAGATGATTGTGTTCGATTTTTGAAGAACGGAACTTTTGATAAATATTATGAATGCAGATCCATTCCCTGAAGTGAATGTGACAGTATGTAGTAAAGCTTATATATACGGATGTGCATTTGGTTGTGAAGTTATCACGATTCACCCCCAGAAGAGGTATAATAATTGAGAAAAAAATATTCTGAATATTTTATGCTTTATTCCCGAAGTAGTAAACTCATAATTCTGCTCCCGAAGTAGCAAATTTTAAACTCTACTCCTTAAGTAATAAATCTTTGAACTCTACTCCGGAAGTAGTAAAACTTTAAAATTTTACTCTTGAAATAGTAAATCTGAAATTTACTCTTAAAATAGAAATTCAAAATTTATTTCCAAAGCAGTAAGTTTCTGAAATTTACTCCCGAAGTAGTAGAACTCTTAAATTTACTCTCGTATTAGTAGAACTTCGAACTTTACTCCCGAAGTAGTAGAATTTTGAACCTTACCCCCGAAGTAGTAGAACTTTGAATTTACTCCCGAAGTGGTAAACCTTTGAACTTTACTCCCCAAGTAGTAAGGTTTTGAATTTTACTTTCAAAAGGATTCAACTTTGAAATTTACTTCTTTTACTCCCCAAAATCTGTTGTGAGTTTATAATGCATGTAAAGGTTTTTCTTGTTTTCTTGCAAGCTTCATTTTTAGTTATATAAGGTGGCAAAATGACGAAAATATTTATATTTAATTTGTTGTAATTTTCTTAAAGCTTTGGGATGTACTACTAAGGAATGATTTTATATGTATTTTGATGGTCTAGAAGTATTGGTATGATCTTTGACAAGTGGAAAAATGTTTGAGAAATATATTGAAGCGGTGTTTTCTTGTGATTGAGTGAAATAATGAGCTGTTAAAAATTATGTATAAAGCACATCTAAATGACTAGGTTTCATTCCCTAAAGTGAATGAAGAAATACCACAACACACCTCTTGCAGAGATTGAATAACAAATTATATAAATGTTATTTTGTGGTATCATTGTCCATGTACTTGTCGCATGTCAAATCATCTTGAAAACTTTTATTATGTATCATTCTAAGGCAAAATGATACAAATTGTGTAGAATACTATCTACTATAACCACATTGATATATTATGGTTAATGTTGCAACTTTGATGATAAATATTCGAATGTTAATGGTATTCTCCCTAAACAAGATGTCTGAAATACTAAAGTTTAGAACTTACTTTTCATCATTTATAAATTGTATTGTCTTTAAATGTCCATTTAATTGTTATTTATTACATGACACCAGTAGTGTCTAACTATAATTTCTTTTATGTCATAGTAAACTGAAAGTTTACTAAAACAAATAGCACATGGCATGGTAAACTTGAAGTTTACTAATACAAATAATTTTATCAATTGACGTGACAATTTTGATTGTCCTAATTTAAATATGATGTGCTAAGTTTGTATTCGGAATATATTGAAGAACTAGAAGATTCTTCAATAATTAATTTGCTTGTTCTCATGATAAGTTGATTACACCAGCTAATGTTGGGATTGAATTCCCTAAATTCAGAAAAATATAAAAGGCGAATAAGGGTCCGTTCACCTGTTATGTGATGTCTTAAATAGATGCATCGATAAAACGGTCATATGTGTGTTTATTGTCAACCTGCAGTTTGGCATATGCAAAGTTATTTGCTCAAAATAATTGAGTTGAGAGCACAATTTTCAGATTATGTAATCAAGATAATTCATCTTGTTAATACTGATTTATATTCAAGTTGGTTTAGCATTGAATGACTCCGACAAATAGCTAAACTATTGCGAATGAGAACAAAGCTTCATGTATTGATATGAAATATGATATATTGCATACATAGATGTTTGTATGCTTCGTGTTGATAACGTGTTATGAAATAGTAATAAAGCTAGAACAAAAATATTGTTGAGAAAGAGAGGAGAGAGGAGAGTTCTTTTTCTTTCGAGGGATCAAATATAATGAGGGGAACATCTCTATTTATAGGGTATAAGTAGTTTGGTCTCAAATTCACTAATCCTAACTTTCCTTACAGAGATAGACATTCATAATAATAAATAATATTTATAACAAGATTAATATCTTTTTTATTTAGTAGGTAAATATTTTTTAAAAATAAAAAATAAAAGCTAAATTAACAGTCTTTTTAATCATGAGTGAGTATTAAATATCTTTCGTTTGTTTCTCCTCCTTCCCTTTAATTATGGATCTATGACTAGTTTAGAGAATATGACAAAATCAAATTGTCTTCAAGTACAAAAGTCGCCTTGATTGCGTGGAAAATGACATATATAGTTGCTTCACGTGAGTGTCCATATTATCCATATAGGATCCCATGCTAGTATTAAATCAAGTCATTTTAAATCTTTTTTTCTTGAAAAATAGTTGTTGTGAAGCTATAGAAAAGATGAAGTCTTCCTTAACGGTTAATAAAATTTAAATTTATTATAATCTTTTCAGCCTTAATTAGATATGTGGTAATTTAATATTACGGAGATTTTTTTCACAAACTTATTCTATTTAAATATGAATTAATGCATTTAAAATACCAAATGATTACAAAGAAAAAAGGAGTTATTACTCCTATTTACTTACCGTTTTAAATTTTACATATATTTTTATGAAAACTTAATAATATGAGTTACTTAGCTAAATTGCAGTGTAAATATAGTTTAGTAATCAATAAAGTGGGAGAGAATCATGAGTCTTTAGTTTAAATTCGCGAAAGTAAATATATTAGATGATTTATTTATATATGTCTAAATCCGATAGCGGAAGGAAGCAAGTACCTCGTGTTACATGCAAATTTTCACAAAGCAAGAACTTCCAATACATGAAGAGAGCAGGTACCCTGTGAAGATGCATGCAAATTTCCCAAACACCACCATAAAAAAAGCTATTTGACTAAATTGCCCTTATTTATTTTTGATTTCTCAATTTTCTTAACTTCTTTGTAGAATATTTTTGTTATTGCTAATAAGGGTAACATTACTTGAAAATTAATATATATTTTTTATTTTCTAAAACATCAATATTTTTATAATAATTCTTTTACAAAAGAGACAAGGAAATAAGAGCAAAAGGATTCACAATATATTTATTTCAAGAAAGTAATAATGGGTACAAGTGCAACTATACTTTGCTTCCATTTACTAAAAAAATGTTAGATCCGTGATAATATTTCGGGGGAAGAGGCCCAACCAGATTCAACTGAAAATAGTAATCTGCTGTCGCGGTACAGGAACTCTCGGTGCACAGAGCCCTCGGAACCGGTCGCCGGCGGCAGCTTTGTCATTACCGGAAAATAGTATAATCGGTGCCGGAGACAAGCCGGCGACGAAGATGAAGAACTTATTATTCAAATCAAAGCCGAAAACTCCTGTTGAACTTGTTCGTCAGACTCGTGATCTCCTTATCTATGCACATAATTCTGATACTCACGAAAGCAAGCGAGAAGAAAAGGTGCGAATTTCTAATTAAATATATAGATAATTCATGTATCATATAATCGAACATCACAGTTAGTTTGCGATGACGTTTAGTTGATTGGTTGATATTCTCTTGCTCGTAATTGTTATACTTGCGATAGCAAAAGAGAAGAAAAGGTGCGAATTTCTAATTAAATATATAGATAATTCATGTATCATATAATCGAACATCACAGTTAGTTTGCGATGACGTTTAGTTGATTGGTTGATATTATCTTGCTCGTAATTGTTATACTTGCGATAGCAAAAGAGAAGAAAAGGTGCGAATTTCTAATTAAATATATAGATAATTCACGTATCATATAATCGAACATCACAGTTAGTTTGCGATGACGTTTAGTTGATTGGTTGATATTCTCTTGCTCGTAATTGTTATACTTGTGATAGCAAAAGAGAAGAAAATGTGTGAATTTAATCGAACCGAGTCGATATATATAGATAATTCTATATAGCACATAATCGAACACAGTAATTACTAGTAATTCGTAATGAGGTTTAGTTGATCTGTGGATATTATCTCTTGCTCGTTTTCTTATCTATACACGACGTAATTCTGATACTCGCGAGAGCAATAGAGAAGAAAAGGTTTGAATTTCTTATTAAATTGAACGAGTTATATATAGATAATTCATAGATAGCATATAATTGAACACTGTTAGTTTGCAATGAGGTTTAGTTGAATTGTTGATATTCTCTTTGCTCGTAATTCTGATACTCGTGAGAGCAAGAGAGAAGAAAAGGTTTGAAATTCTTATTAAATCAACGGAGTTAGATACAGATTATTCATATAGTAGCATATAATTGAACACTGTTAGTTTGCAATGAGGTTTAGTTGATTGGTTGGTATTCTCTTACTCGTTTCCTTTTTCTAATTTACCGTAGTGTTTGTACAAGCTCGGGAAAGAGAGAAGAAAAGGCGTGAATTTCTTATTAAATCAACCGAAGTTAGATTTAGATTAATTCATATATAACATATAATCGAGCACAATAATTAGTTGATTGGTTGATATTCTCTTACTCGTTTCCTTTTTTCTAAATTGCCGTAGTGTAAATTTATACAAGTTGCGTGCATCTTGACTATTCGATGGTTACCTACATTAAGAAATCATCTAACTTTTTTGTTTTGTTGTGATTCGAGTGGGAGGCAGAGCTAGAATTTTGAGTTTATGCATTCTGAATTCTAAAAAAACACAATTGATTGTGTTCTAGATAAATTATATATACATCATAAGTGGATCTTTTTAACACAAATATATGGTTTAGGCTAAAGCTAATGGGTTCTGCCGAATCCGTACGCAGAACTGTAGCTCTGCCCCTGAGTTTAGAGTTGTCTTGCTTTTTGTTTGTTAGGTTTGATTTTTCTTTGTTTTTTGGCTGTATGCTTTTGAATCTGGATAGTCTTGTGCATTGTCAGAATTGAATGTCTTTAATTAGCTAAAATTGGATCCAGATAATTTGTTTTTAAAAAAAACAAAGTTCAATCTTTACTTTGTTTGTCCTTGGATTGGATACTTTATTTGGTTGAAATTCAGTGGATGAATCAACTATGCGTTAATCCTGAATTTATTTGGTCTGCTAAATGTAATGAAACTGGTGGATAGAAGTTACTTAGTGTACTTGCTAGTTGTATTTGAATGATTTTGAAATTTGTGTCATCCTTGGACTTGGTTCTATCTTTAGGTTTTGGTGTACTACATTGAGATCATCACCAGCAAAAGTGCCGTTAATATGAATTGCATGATGAAAAGAAGGAACAACCATATACAGTTCTGTTTCTGATTGAATACACATACTCCAGTTGGCTATAAATTTGAATTGTGTACTTCTTTCCTTATGTGAACCTGCAGATAGTGGAGTTAGGCAAGACAATTCGGGAGTTAAAGTCTGTTCTTTACGGGAATGGTCAATCAGAACCTGTCTCGGACGCTTGTTCTCAGCTGACTCAAGAATTCTTTAAAGAGAACACGCTACGGCTGCTGATTGATATGCTTCCAAGACTCAATTTAGAGGTAGTACTTACCCCTTGAGTGCATCAAATTTCTTGTTGCCATGTTGTCTTACCTTATTGTGTCAACTGCCTTTCTTATGCATTTTTCTGCATTTCATGAGAATATCATCTGGTTCCCTAGTATTCACTTCTGCGGTTCACTGCATGTGATTTGATAATATGGTATTGGGTTATGCTTATTAACCCTATTACATTGTAAGATCTTGTTGTTTCCATCCTCGTGTCTTCCTATTACAAGGAGATTTACTTTTTGCAGGCTCGTAAAGATGCTACTCAAGTAGTTGCGAATCTGCAAAGACAGCAGGTTCAATCGCGGTTGATTGCTTGTGATTACTTGGAAGCAAACATTGATCTGATGGATATATTAGTAGCGGGGTAAGTTATGGAAGGAAAGAGATTTACAAATATGGTGGCATGTTACTATCATGTGTTGTTTTGCATTGTCAAATTGCTTCATATTTATGGCTTTAAAATTGTTTTACTCCCTTCGTCCCAATTTATGTGATGTACTTTCATTTGGCACACACATTAAGAAATATGGGAAGACTTTTGAATCTTATGGTCTAAAATAAGCTAAAGATATTTGTGTGGTTATAGATCATCTCGTTTTGCGTAAAAGGTAAAGTTTAAAGTTAAATTATTGCCAAATAAGGAAATATGTCATTCTTTTTGGGACGGACTAAAAAGAAAAAGGAGTCATTCTTTTTGGGTGGAGGGAGTAATTGTTTTTGGGCTTTTTTTTTCTAAAGCACACTGCTGATGTCAATCTATGGGCAAGCTAGATAAAAAAATATTTGAATGAAAGAACCATTAGAAGTTTTCTTGTATGTTTATTAGGAGTATTAAACACTGTTTGGAGGAACTTGTTGTGTTATTCCATTTTGTCTGAGGCACTTTGGGTCATCCCAAAGTAGTGACTAAATACTACGAGACAAATTTCAAGAATTGGTAAATTTAATTACAGATCTGATATTTTCTTTATATAAAATCGAATTTGCATATACTCTTGAAATTATTTCGAATAGTTTACTCTATATCCTCAATTATTATATGTCAATCAAAGTAACTCCTTTGAGAAAGAATAGATGGAGTACCAAGAAAGGTCTTTGGGTGGATGTGGGAGAAGAAAAAAATTCATATTAAATATGTAAATGCCATAAATGATACGTAACCCTCATTAGTGTGAGAACAGTAATTGGAGATATAGATTCTCCATAACTGTGGTTTACACCAGGATCAGTATTGAGCCCGTACTTGTTTACCCTTGTTATGGATGAGCAAATTAATTCAATACAAGATGAGGTCCCATTTTAAAAGCCTTGATGGGATAGCTTCTTTTAGGAAATTTATCTCAGGGGAACGAAAAGATGTTTCTGAAGATCATTTTGTTAATTATTGGTATATGGATTTCTGATGATTCTTTTACCCCTGTCATTTAGGTATGAGAATACAGATATGGCTTTGCATTATGGTACAATGCTGAGGGAATGCATTCGACACCAGAGTGTTGCAAGGTGAGGCACATGAACCTATCTTATGCTGCTGCTGGATCTATTTTTTGAGAACTTATATGTGTGCTTCTGTTATTAGATATGTCTTGGAATCCGAGCATGTGAAGAAGTTTTTTGATTATATTCAGCTGCCAAATTTTGACATTGCTGCTGCTGCTGCTGCTACTTTTAAGGTTTGGTCCTTTTAATTATGTTAGTGGGATGAATATCTGATAGATAATCTTTGTGACCTGAAAAAATTCTATTGTCACTTCAATGGTTATTTAAGCAAATACGGCTATTGCACTAGCAAACCTCTTAAGAGAAGAAGGAAAAGAAGCCAATTTGCTACTCCACATGACACCCTTGTTTGTCCATCGTGTGGTTAGCTTGCTTTTATCAAATCAAATGATTGGGGCTTCTTAATGTCTGTAAAGTAAGAACTTGCTGCATTAATTCCTACTGAAATTCAGTAGATTGGCGGTGCTATGATCATTATCCAAAGCTAATAGTGATCTCGGCAGATTCTTTATTGTTCTGAAATAGAAGCTTTTGCTCTTTCCTAAGAGTTGCTTATCATGCCTACTGCGTCAATATCCTGATTCAATTGCAATGTTTGTTGCAGGAACTCTTGACGAGGCACAAATCAACAGTAGCTGAGTTTCTTTCAAAGAATTATGACTGGGTAATAAATCTAGTATATATATCTAATTGCTTATTGTTTACACATGTAAATGGATTGTATGAACCATAGTTACCAGGACTTCTCTATGAACTTGTTGCTGCTTGTAATTCAGTTGTACACATGCAAGCTTGTTTTGTGAACTATATTTAAAAGTTGTTCTCTAGAAACTTCTTGCTTCATGTAGCTTTGATTTATGCAACTATGCTCTCAAGATACTTCAATGTGTTTTTCATTGACACTATCATATTATTTATCACAATGAAATGATTCTCGTTGTACTGATACAGCACCCAGCTAATGCACTTTTTACCTTTATTTCTTGGGACTTCATGACTATCCTTTACTTTATTATCTTAGAAACTCTTGCTTTCGCCCGATGTGCCTCTCGAGACACCTTTCCATCATCAACAAAGGGGTGATAAAATTGTGACATGTTTCTGGAAAGAGAAGTTGTGTTAAGAACCTTAGAAACTGTTCTTGTCGCTGGCCTTTTTCTTTTGTCCCGGTTTGTGTAGTTGAGGGTGGGGATGAATGGGATCAACTGTTATTATCTGAAGGATAGAGGTATGGAGGATTCTGGTGTCAGCTACATGAACTTTCAGTGTTTTGTACTTGGGCTTAGTGATTATTACATAAATGTGTTCAAAATGCATCTGTGTGATATTTACTTTTAACTTTTAAAAACTTTTTGCGGTATTCTTGTTGGATTTTCTCATCAATTACTCTTGCTTTGACAAATAAATCTTGAGGAACTTATTATTTGCTGGTTTTGCTTTTAGTTCTTTGCCGAGTATAACTCAAAACTGCTCGAGTCTAGTAACTACATCACCAGAAGGCAAGCTATCAAGGTAAGGGAAGCCTCCGCTCTTCTTGTAGACAACTTTTGCTGAATAATATACTTCCGGAAAAATTTCTGTTCCTTCAGAAAATTTCTCACATCTTTTGCAAAGTATCTCAGTGAAATCGAGTACATAGTTGCTCATAAATGTTTGATGTGCATTTTCTACCTCAAGCCCTCCTCATATTACATAGATAACAATTTGTCTCGATCCGTTGTATACTGATCCTCATTTTTTTAAAAGAGTTTTTTTTTGCATCTTCCTTTACTCGGGGCTGTGTTCGCAGTTGACATCGTAATTTCTTTAGAGAACACTTATATATGTCCTTTTTGGGTTGAGGTTAGCAGGAATCCTCTTTCATTGATTAAAGCAGGGAAGAGGAGGAAATTGAGGGGCTTGGATAAGAGAAAATTGAATGAAATTCATGTACTCAGAATTAAGCAGTTTTACTGTTTATCTCGAATGGATGAGATTCATTCTGTTGATTGAGGGTAAACAGAACCTTTTAACTTTGAGGAGAAATTTCCAGCAGTTAGTTTTTCCCATTATTCAAGCTCATGTATTTCTTTCTGCCGAAACTTCATATTATTATACATCACTAATAGGTCACTATAATTTTGGAGTTTTTCTTCATTTCCTTCATACAGCGAGTCTTTCCAGTTTATGTTCAGGCAGTTGTGACTTGTAGGCTGACAGAAATCACCTGTCATTGTTTTTTTAATCTTTAAAGATGTTCGTTTTACTGTTGCAGCTGTTGGGAGATATTCTGCTCGACCGCTCAAATTCTGCAGTAATGACGCGTTATGTTAGTTCAAGAGACAACTTAAGGATCCTTATGACTCTTCTCAGGGTATTGAGCTATATTTGGTTGCATCTTTCTTATTTCAGCCCTCTCTTCCTGACTGTCATTCTACTTTATTCTTTAATCTTGTATTCTCTTGAAGTTTCTTAGTAGTTCCTTTGGTGCATTTGATTTTATTGTCTTCCTATTTTGTGGGTGGTGGGGGCTTTACCATATCTATCATGAAACCGTTACAAATGATATTCTGCTTCACAGCACCGGTTCAAGTTTTGAGTGTGATAAAGTCCAACTCAACCCAACGGACAAACTGTTAGCTTGTGAAATGAGTAAAATTAGATGGACCTCTTTTTGCTTAGCGCAAAAAGACTCATGTGAACAAGCTAAGAAACAGGACCCGTGACTTCACCAGTGTGGCACAATGAGTTGTTTCAGCGAACATCATGTTGTTTTAGAGTGATTACAAGTTGACCTTTTAAAACATGCATAAACATTTTCTGGCGCAGGGTGGTAAGTTTTACGAGTATAGAGAAAGTTGTGCGGCTTCTTTCCCATCACTTTAGCTGATGACCTGAAAAGCTTCTTGAATTGCTGTAAATTTTTGTTGATTGCTGATTCCTCCTTTTGCAGGAGTCAAGCAAGAGTATCCAGACAGAAGCATTCCATGTTTTCAAGGTACTCTCTATTGATTTTGATATTTTTACCCATGTAACTGTCCCGTTAGCGACGGCTTCGTCTCTGACTTTCAACTTTTGCAGTTATTTGCTGCAAACCAGAACAAGCCTCCAGATATCGTTAGCATCCTTGTCGCAAACAGAAGCAAGCTCCTGCGTCTCTTTGCCGATTTTAAGACTGACAAAGGTACACACACAGTAACTATCGATTAGGAGTAGCTACATGCACGTTGGAATACAGAGCTGTATCTTTTGTTTTTTTTAATAACCATAGTGTTGGGGCCAGTTTGCGCGTACCTCGACTAATTCATCGGGATACCTGATATCTCCCACCAGCACCGATACCGGGTAACTATGTTCATCAAGGTTTGAACAGATGGGAAAAGATCACCTATAATTATTGTCTACTCAAGATTTGAACCTGAGACCTTATAAACTTCATTGACCACTAGGTTACACCATTGGATGCAAATACGAGTTCTATCTTGTGAAGGATGCCTCGAAATTTTCCTTAACTAATCTTTTCTTATCTGCAGAGGATGAGCAGTTTGAGGCCGACAAATCCCAAGTTGTCAGAGAAATTGCAGCCCTTGAAACCAAGGAACTCTCTTGAACTCTGTACTAGTTAGTTCCTAAGCTATCACTGTGATGGCTGTGTAAATGAATGATGTTGTTTTCTCACTGAATATTGTTTTACTAAACTAATAGTCTTAGCTCTTGAAATTATTAATTGAACTCCATTTTTTTGTGTGGTTATTTTGTTATTTGTCATCAATCCTGATCTTCTTGGTCTAGCCAAAAGAAAAAAGTCCGTTTAAATATGAACGGTCTGATGCTACTCTTTGAAAGGTTTGGAGGCTATAAGAAATCAATAATTGAAGATTTTGTTATATGCTTTGTATTTATCACAAAATGCGCGTTTGCTGCAAGAGCGCGATAATGGTGTTTACACTAACCAAATAAATATATAACTTGTGTCCTTGGTACAATATTATCTCCAAAGTATAGTTATATATATTCTTAGCTCAATTTATCGCTTAATCGGGGTAAATTATTATTTAAGTATAGCTAATTCTTGAATTGTTATTTCACATAGAATGTGGTATAAAACTATACCAAACTTTCACTATGAAACTACACCAATACTCCTTGTATGAAAGATAAATATGTAACCAAATGAAGGACAAAATATTATGGAGTTTTATATGGGATTATTCCATAATCTGGGTAACCAAAAGAGCCACAAAAGTACTTTGTCATTCTATCCAATGCAAGATAATAGTATACATTATCCTATAACATGTGACTATTAGTAATAATTGGAATTTAATATTGCCAACAGATGTTGCATCAGTTGTATAATTCTAATATCGTCAATTAAATGTTGCATTAGTTATGTCGATATTTTTTCTTAAGCTCAAATCAAATATTGTACTCCTTCGTTTTAAAAAGATTGGTCTAGTTTGACTTGACATAAAGTTTAAAAAATAAAATGCGTCAAATTGCTTTTTCTGTTTATATTTAAAACAAAGAGAGTACTAATTTATGCATATACGTATTATTTCCCCCCAGTTATTGTTATCAATCTGTATTCCAAAAATAACCAGTAAATAATAAACACTGAAAATAAACAGAATCAGTGTTGAAAAAAAAAAGAATAATTTTTCAGAATATAATCGAGCCCACTTAGTTCAAAGTGTGTCCTTAAGGAAATTATTCCACTCACAGTACTCGAGGTTGATGGAATATCCCCTCCCAGGATAGAACGATTATCTTACCAGAATAGTAGTACTCCAAATTCAGGTAGTGGCGAACCACTCAACGGCAGTATATCACAAAGAATTTATTTGTGCAGAAGAAGAAGAAGTTTGTATTGTTCAGAAAATTCGTAAGTAAAATTCTGAGGAATCAAACGAATTTATAGCCATGAAAGTACTGTTTCTGAAGGTTTGCAACCCTTCTGAATAGTCACTTACGAATTTGACCAAATCCGAATCCGAAGCCGAAGCCGAAGCCGAGCCGAGCGAGCGACGACGACGGCGCGAGGGGTCCTTGCCCCCTCAACCCTTTTACCGACAAGAAGGAGTAATTCTACTTATAAGTAGAAGAACTTTTCTTTCCACTACCGATGTGGGACAAATGCTTATTTTATAAAGCAAGAGGGAACTCCCACTTTTCTTTCCACTACCGATGTGGGACAACTCCCACTTTTCTTTCCAATCATTTCCCATTCACCAATATCAATACCCAACAATCCCCCACATGAATGGGGAATGGCTATAATATAAAAGAATGTGCGGACAAGTGTGATATACAAGCGAGAATTGACTGCATCTGGATAAGTAGGTTTCCCTTTGAACTTTCCGTAGTGAACTTATATCGGATATACTCGATCAATCGGTAGATTTGATATCTTTGAACCGTCGAACTTTGTTGTATACCTAGACAACATAAGTCACACAATCAACCCTCAACCGTTTATGGTTCTCACTGTTGTGTTCGTTTCAGCCATGAACACATCCTGGTTTCATGAGTGCGTAGAGAATGGGCCTTCACTGTCATTCTCCTTTAAAGCGGCTTACACTTAACACTCACATAGGTGATTTCTAAGCATGTGGTCCTGTAGCCACATTATCTGGTCATACACAGCGAGATTTAGATAATCATTAAAGAACCTTAATGCTTTATTAACTCATTAACAAGCCATAAAGTTTTATCCTTATTTCTGAACATTGTCTTCATCCGAGAATGGATTGAGTTATTTGACAATGTTGAACCGTCGATCACAACTTTGTTTGATCTCCTTGAACCTAGCTCTTGGGATCTCGGTCCGCTAGGTAGAGTTACCGCCATGATGACTTGTCCTCGGCCTTAACCCCATTCCCATTGATGATCTACTAACTCCCTCTCTAGATAAGCCTTTTGTAAGCGGATCCGCCACGTTATCTCTTGACTTTACATAGTCAATCGTGATAACGCCACTAGAGAGGAGTTGTCTAACGGTATAGTGTCTTCGTCGTATGTGACGAGATTTTCCGTTGTACATTACACTCCCCGCCCTACCTATTCTTTGCTTGTATCGTCACAATGTATACATATAGGAGCCAAAAGTTTGGGCCGAATGGAATATCTTCTAAGAAATTCGGGAGCTATTGACTTCTTCACCGGCCTTGTCTAAAGCTATAAATTCGATTCCATTGTAGAGCGGGCGATGCATGTCCGTTTTGATGATTTCCAAGACACTGCTCCTCCACAACGGTGAAAATATATCCACTCGTGGATTTAACTTCAGATGATCCGGTGATCCAATTTGCATCACTATATCCCTCAATTACTGCGGGATATTTATTATAATGCAAAGCATAGGTTTGAGTGTGTTTTAAATACCCCAAGACTCGTTTCATTGCCATCCAATGAGTTTGATTGGGATTACTCGTGAATCGACTCAGCTTGCTTATAGCACATGCTATATCTGGTCGTGTACAATTCATAATATACATCAAACTTCTCAAAACTCGTGCATAGTCCAATTGTGAGTCACTTTCACCTTCATTCTTTTGAAGTGCAAAACTTACATCAATTGGAGTCTTTGCAACATTGAAATTTAAATACTTAAACTTGTCAAGTACTCTTTCAATATAATAAGACTGCGATAATGCTAGACCTTGTGGAGTTTTATGAATTCTGATGCCTAAGATCAAATCAGCAACTCCTAAGTCCTTCATATCAAATTTGCTAGCCAGCATACGCTTCGTAGCATTTACATCAGCAATATCTCTACTCATTATCAACATGTCATCGACATATAAACAAACAATGACTTCATGATTTGGAGTATTTTTAATGTAAACACATTTGTCACACTCATTAATCTTAAATCCATTTGCCAACATTGTTTGGTCAAATTTCGCATGCCATTGTTTGGGTGCTTGTTTAAGTCCATAAGTGACTTAACAAGTTTGCACACTTTCCTTTCTTTACCAGGAACCACAAATCCCTCAGGTTGTTCCATGTAAATTTCTTCCTCCAATTCTCCATTTAAGAAAGTTGTCTTGACATCCATTTGATGGATTTCAAGACCATATATGCCGCCATGCTGCCACTAACACCCGAATAGATGTTATTCTTGTTACGGCGAGTATGTGTCAAAGTAATCAAGGCCTTCTTTTTGTCTATAACCTTTGACCACAAGTCTTGCCTTATATTTGTCAATAGTGCCATCACTTTCATTTTCCTTTTAAAAATCCATTTTGATCCTAAAGGTTTATTTTCGGAGGAAGATCAACCAATTCCCATGTATGGTTGTTCAAAATTGATTCAATCTCACTATTGACCGCCTCTTTCCAAAATCTTTGAATCGAAGAAGACATCATTCGCTTTAAATGTTTTAGGCTCATTTTCAAGTAAGAATGTCACAAAATCTGGTCCAAAGGAAGTAGATGTCCTTTGACGTTTGCTACGCCTTGCATCCTTTTTACTTGGTGTATTTTCCTTTGGTTCTTCCCCATGGTCGTTTAGATCTTTCACTTGACGACTCACATTCAGTTTTATACGGATAAATGTTTTCAAAGAATTCAGCATTATCGATTCAATTACCGTATTAACATGTATTTCGGGATTGTTCGATTTATGAACCAAAAACCGACAAGCTTTCTTGTTTGTAGCATAACCAATAAAAACACAATCCGCTTTTTGGTCCGATTTTTACCCTTTTGGGCAAAGGAACTTGGACCTTTGCTAAACACCCCCACACTTTGAAATATTTCAAGTTGGGTTTTCTTCCTTTCCATAGTTCATATGGAATAGATTGTGTTTTGTTGTGGGGCACCCTGTTGAGTATTCAGTTAGCTGTAAGGATAGCCTCCCCCCACAAGCTTTGCGGTAAACCATAACTTATTAGTAAGGCATTCATCATTTCCTTTAATGTTCGGTTTTTCCTTTCCTCAATTCCATTTGATTGTGGTGTGTAAGGGGCAGTAGTTTGATGAATAATTCCATATTCTAAACATATCTCTGCAAAAGGAGATTCGTACTCTCCACCCCTATCACTTCTAATCATTTTTATCTTTTTATTCAATTGATTTTCCACTTCGTTTTTGTATTGCTTAAATGCATCAATTGTTTCATCCTTACTATTAAGCAAATACACATAACAATATCGAGTGCAATCATCAATAAAAGTTATAAAATACTTTTTCCCACCGCGAGATGGTATTGACTTCATATCACATATATCTGTGTGAATTAAGTCTAAAGGATTTGAATTCCTATCAATAGACTTATATGAATGTTTAACAAACTTAGATTCAACACAGATTTCACATTTAGATTTATTACACTTGAATTTAGGCAATACTTCTAAATTAATCAATTTTCGCAAGGTTTTGTAGTTGACATGTCCTAAACGAACATGCCATAAATCATTTGACTCCAATAAGTAAGACGAAAGTGAATTCTTATTAATACCGTCAACAACCATTACATTGAGTTTGAAAAGGCCCTCGGTGAGGTAGCCCTTTCCTATGAACAAATCATTCTTACTTAATACAATTTTCTCACTAACCAACACACACTTAAACCCGTTTTTGACGAGTAGTCAAATTTGAAACTAAATTCTTCCAAATTGTTGGAACGTGCATAACATTGTTGAGAGTCGCACCTTGCTTAGGAAGTCATCTTCGAAGTATCTTCCCATATCCTTCAACCTTGGTCGTTGCAGTATTTCCCATAAACATGTACCTCTTCGGGTCCGGCGGGAGCATAGGTTGCAAATGCTTCTTTTGTAGCGCAAACATGTCGAGTGGCACCGAATCAAGCCACCACTCCTTTGGGTTTCCAACCAAATTGCACTCCGATAGCATTGCACACGGATCATCCATATCATCATTCTTTTCCACCATATTGGCTTGTCCTTTTCCCTTGTTCTTTTTCGGGAGACGACAATGGGCTTTGTGGCCGGGTTTCCCACAATTAAAGCGAGTTGCCCTTGAACTTTTTCTTGTTGGAATCCTTCTCCTTTCCGGAAGGCCTCTTCCTTTTCTTGTTCTTTTTCGAGCAAAGCATCTTCAACGATGTTTGCCCCTTCAATTGGTGAAGTCTTACGGTACCTCTTCTCGGCGGTTTTGTTATCTTCCTCGATCTTGAGACGAATCACAAGATCTTCCAACTTCATTTCCTTTCTTTTGTGCTTAAGATAGTTCTTGAAATCTTTCCATGAGGGCAAAGAACTTCTCAATCATTGCGGCCACTTGGAACGCTTCAATTACTACCATACCTTCAAAGAATAAGGTCATGGAAGATAAGTTGAAGCTCTTGAACTTGGGTTCCAACGGTTTTTCCATCCACCATTTTGTAGTCTAGGAATTTGGCAACCACAAACTTCTTCAAGCAATCATCTTCGAGTTTTGTACTTCTTTTCAAGTGCACTCCATAGTTCTTTGGAAGTCTCTCTTGTAGTAGACATTGTACAAGTCATCTTCTAAGGCACTCAAAATGTAGCATTTGCACAAAAAATCAGCTGTTTCCAAGCCTCGGTAACCATGAACTTTTTGTTGTCGGGCATGTCGGCGGCAGCACGGGAGGGTCCTTGGTGAACTTTTGCATACCAAGGGTGGTAAGCCAAAAGAACATTCTTTCTTTGCCATCCTTTAAAGTTGGCATCGGTGAACTTCGCAGGTTTCTCGGCGGTGGCACAACGGTACGGGTTGTAGGAGTAAGCATTTGGTGCAAGAATTGCGAGAGGTAGTTCCAGTCTCAATTGCCATTATTCGTTTGTCTTTGTCAAATCGACAAACCTGTTTTAGTTAATAAAACCGAATAGCAATTCAATCACAGACTTAAACGATGAAAATTTTATTTCTTCAAATTGCAAAAGTATAATTATGAAACTTTAGTATTCCAACGAAGTTTTTATATCTTCGAGTCGAATACTAATATTCATATGGAGTAGAAAAGCGCACAAGTTTTAATCTCCAAACAGAATACGACAACGATGAAGTTTTTATGTTCTTCAAATCGTTGTACAAGTATGAACTTTAATATTCCAACGAAGTTTTTATGTCTTCAAGTCAGAATATAAAATTTCACACGGAGTAGAAAACCACACAGGTTTTAGTCTCCAAAACAAAATACAGATTAATCTAAAAATATAATTTTCTTAAGATTGTTATCAATTTGTATTCCAAAAATAACCAGTAAATAATAAACACTAAAAATAAACAGAATCAGTGTTGAAAAAAAAAGAATAATTTTTCAGAATATAATCGAGCCCACTTAGTTCAAAGTGTGTCCTTAAGGAAATTATTCCCCTCACAGTACTCGAGGTTGATGGAATATCCCCTCCCAGGATAGAACGATTATCTTACCAGAATAGTAGTACTCCAAATTCAGGTAGCGGCGAACCACTCAACGGCAGTATATCACACAAGAATTTATTTGTGCAGAAGTAGAAGAAGTTTGTATTGTTCAGAAAATTCGTAAGTAAAATTCTGAGGAATCAAACGAATTTATAGCCATGGAAGTACTGTTTCTGAAGGTTTGCAACCCTTCTGAACAGTCACTTACGAATTTGACCAAATCCGAATCCGAATCATTTGACCAAATCCGAATCCGAATCCGAATCCGATCGCGGGTTAGACACGCGGATCCGGCCGGGTCGCGGGTCAGGGTCACTAACGGGTAGGATTGGATAAGTTAATTAATTTAATTAAATAATAATTAATTAAATAATTAAAAATTAAAGAAAATTTGGTCCAAAAAGATTATCAATCAATTCCGATTCCGAAGCCGAAGCCGAAGCCGAGCCGAGCGACGACGACGGCGCGAGGGGTCCTCGCCCCCTCAACCCTTTTACTGACAAGAAGGAGTAATTCTACTTATAAGTAGAAGAACTTTTCTTTCCACTACCGATGTGGGACAAATGCTTATTTTATAAAGCAAAAGGGAACTCCCACTTTTCTTTCCACTACCGATGTGGGACAACTCCCACTTTTCTTTTCAATCATTTCCCATTCACCAATATCAATACCCAACAGTTATATGGATGCCCTCCTCTTTTTTTCTTTTATTTTAATAATAGAATAATCTTTGGGCCATTATAGGGGTCAGGGAATAGAATTTTTATTCTGTTTACTATATTGAAGTTGGAGGATAATATTATTTCACGTACTCTCCTCTTTCTCTTCAAACGTCAAACGGACATACTATAATTCTTCTACATCTTTCTTCTATCACCCAATCAAAAATTTCTGAAAAATGGCTCAAAATGGTCAGCCCCCACTAATATCTTCCTCAATTTTTTTATTTTTATAGATATCCATATAAACACACACACACACATATATACTTATTATCTGGCGAATATGTATTTGTACACTAATTGTTTCTCAAATAGTAGCAATTTTTTGAATCCCAGGTTCATTAGAAGAGTTCTTGGCTGTTGCAGTTGATGCTGCTAAGAAAGCTGGAGAGGTTAATCTAAGTAGACCCTAATTTTTATGTTGTTGTTGGCTGTTTCAATTTTTTGTTATGTTGTTAATTTTTAGTTCTCAATATTTTCTGAGTTTTGCAGGTAATTTGCCATGGATTCTACCAGACAAAGTATGTGGAGCACAAAGGGCAGGTATTTTTATGCTTATTTGGCTTAGCATTTGTGCATTTTTGCTTCTACAACAACAACTACAGCACCAACAACAACATATCCAGTGAAATCCCACAACGTGTGGTCTGGGATGGGTAGAGTGTACGCAGACCTTACCCCTATCTTGGGAGAGAGGTTGTTTCCGAAAGACCTCGGCTTAAGAGAAAGCATAAAAAAGGTCAGATAAGTGTAAACGTGTAAATATAGGAAACAATATATTCCCTACCCATAATTAAAATATTTCCATAAATTGTGTAAATATAATTATGGTAAGACTAGGATTCCTCTTTTGTATAGGCTTAGAATTCCTATTATATAAGGGATGAATATTGTACTCTATATATACCTTGATATTAATGAAAGACTCCCCAAGGGAGATTAATATCATCTTACATGGTATCAAGAGCCAAATAAACAAAACCCTAAAAACCTTTCTCTTCCACATGCCCGCCGCATTCGCTCTCTCTACGCCGCGGCCTCCCGGATTTTCTTCTTGTTTTTCGGGGTTTTGTTCTTCCTTTCTTCTCTTCTCTAAATGGCTATCCCCGATTCTTCCACACTTTCGACGCCTCTACCTCCACAAATCCCACCACAAAGTCATCACCCCCGTTTCATCCCGCCCTTCTTATCGTTTCCAACATCAAGAACCATATTCCCTTATTCTTGATCAAGAAAACAATCGTATTATCCCCGGGTTGAACTTTTCGCAATCATGCATGTCTCTATAACGTGCTTGACCATATTGATGACACTATTCCGCGCCTTACGGAGGTTGATGATTCTATCTGGCATCGTCTCGACGCCGGCGTCAAACAATGGATATATGGTAGTATCTCTCAGGATTTGCTCCTTACTATCATGAAATTTGACTCCACAGCCCTTGACTTGTGGAATCGTTTGGAGGAAATTTTCGGGACAACAAGCACACTCGTGCGTGTATTTGGAAAAACATTTCAACAAAACACGTCTTGAAAACTTCTCCAATGTCTCCGAGTACGCAAGCGGCTTAAACTTCTAGCGGATCAACTCTCCAACATCGGCACGCACGTCGCGACGATAAAATGGTGCTACAAATGATTTACGGCCTTACTAAGGGCGAATATGATACTTTGGCCACCATAATTCAACGAGCGGATCCGCTACCGAGTTTTAACAAAGCTCGCTCACAATTGTTGCTCGAAGAAACCCGTCGTGCTAAGCGGGATGAGCATGCCCGGCGGTGTTAGCTATCGACACGCAACCCCAAGATCGGACGCCACCGGACAACTCCCAACGGCGGCGGGGCGCGCGCAAGGGTGGAAAAGGTCGCGGCGGTAGAGGAGGCCGTGGTCGTGGCAAGGGTCGCGGTCAACAGAACCAAAAGCAGACAAAGAACAGAGATCGCAAAACAAGCGGGTCGCGGCTCCTCGGCGGTTCGTCACGCACAACGCGCGGCCCCGGTCTGAGCGCGGTGCCCCGGTTTAGAGCGCGGCGCCAAGTCCATTCCGGTGCCAGCGACCATACAATCCGTATTCTTACCCGGTTTGTTAGGCCCGCTCCGGCCCCACAACAGCCCACTTCATGCAAGGTCGGGTCCCGCAGCCCCTCCTCGGCATGACACCCACCGAGTTGGGTCGGGCGTTCGACAAGACCTCTCTATGCAACAACGACAATACTTGGTACATGGACTCGGCGCCACATCTCACGTCACCCGGTCTGCGGTACTATTCCTAAACTGTTTAGTTTAAAGCATCCTCAATATGTTACGGTTGGTAGTGGACAACGCATTCCGATTAAGGGTTATGGTACCTCATACACACAACCTCCTCATCCACCCTTCTCCCTAAAAAACACCCTATATGCCCCACACATGATTAAGAACCTCATATCTCGTCCGCCAATTTACTCGTAATAATTCTCGTCTCCTGTGGATTTTGACCCTTTTGGTTTCTTGTGAAGGATCTTCATACGGGGACACCTCTTACGAGATGCAATAGCACGGGGGATCTCTATCCATTCACTTCCACCTCCATTTGCCGAGATCTTGCTCTCCCGTCACTCTAGCATTTTTCTTCTTCAACTTGGCATAATAGGCTTGGTCATCCAGAGTCCCAGTTTTTAATTTTCTTAGAGGCAACAATTTCATTGCTTGTAATGGGAAACTTGCCCAAAATTGTGTTTCTTGCTCTTTAGGCAAACATATTCGTCTTTCGTTTAAATCATCTACTAGTGTTACATTTGCTCCTTTTGATATCATACATACCGATTTATGGACATCTCCTATCTCTAGTTCTCTCGGTCATAAATACTATCTTGTGTTGCTTGATGATTTTTCACACTACGTTTGGTTATACCCTCTTAAATTTAAATCGGAAGTGTTTGTCAAATTTCTTGAGTTTCGCAAGTTCATTCAAACACAATTTGGAAAAGGCATAAAATCATTTCAGTGCGATAATGGTCGTGAATTCAACAACTCTATGTTTCACCGCTTTTGTACCAATAATGTCATGGTCTTTCGCTTCTCCTGCCCTCACACCTCACCACAAAACAAGAAATTTGAAAGAATCATCCGCACCATTAACAATATGATTCGCACCCTATTGATTCATGTCTCCCTCCCTCCACCCTTCTGGGTCTATGCTGCTAAAATGTCAGAATACACTCTAAATATTCTCCCTACTAGCACTCTTCACAATATGACCCCTACCGAAATCCTCTACCATAGAATCCCCTCTTATGATCATCTACGGATTTTTGGTTGTCTGTGCTATCCCAACCTTAGCTCCACCGCCCCTCACAAGCTCGCTCCTAAGTCCACTCCATGTGTCTTTCTAGGATTCCCGCGGAACCATAGGGGCTATCTATGCTATGACTTGTCGACTCGTCAGATCCACATATCTCGTCACGTCACATTCGACGAGACCACATTCCCGTTTTCGAATCTTCCAAAATTCCAAAAACAGGACTACTCATTTCTTGACGAGTCTGACATCTCAAAGCAGTATGAAAATAACGAAAGGGACTAAGTCATGATAAAGCAGTCTGAAAAATAGTCATTAGCTACCATAGATAAAATAATATAATCGAAGTACAAGAAATAATAGATAGTAGCAGAAATCAAAGGACAAGAAACTATAGAGCAATACTGGGACTACTAATATGAAAGTATAAGTGAGACTACCTACTAGCCTTCTACCTAATCCGAGTCCTCCATGACCTCCAATTAGTAAAAATTGTTTCTGTAGTTTATGGTTTGTTTGAAGTAAGAATGAGGAAAGAATTATTCTTGGTTAATGTGCTATTCTTTGGTATCTTGCTTATGTGAAGGCCAATTTTGGAAAATTTGAACTAGTTTGCATTTGGTAGAGCGGAAATTAAGAATAAAAATAAGATATTAATAAGATCTGAATTTGGGCCTGTGTTGATCAGTAACTAGAGGATACTTCTACCTAATTTGAAGTCAGGATTATAAGATTACAGAAACTTAGGGTGTGTTTGGTATGAAGGATATATTTTCCACGGAAAATATTTTCTCAAAAATAAGTAGTTTTCTTACTGATTTTCTGATGTTGGTAATTAAGCAGAAAATACTATTCCAAAAGCATTTGTATATAATCTAGACAAATAATAGGGGTAGGGGTGGGGTGGGTTGGGGTGTGGGAGTGGTGGGGATGGGGTTGGGGTGGGGTGGGGAAGAGACCATTAGTGTTGTGGAACTTGTTTTCTGTATTTTCAGTAGGGAAGTCATTTTCCTCATTTTTAAGCAACTTATTTTTTAAGAAAAAATGCTTTCCAAAAATTTTGACCAACCAAACATGAGAAAATTGAAAAATATTTTTGGACAAAAATTTCCCCCCATACCAAACACACCCTTAATGTGCCTTTTGAAGGATAGGCATAGTAAGTTCTTATTCAGGAAAAAGGTAAGGGGTGGAAGAAGGTTTGTTGTTCTGTTAATTTTTCTCTTATGCTTCATAGACAACGCGATCGAGTTAAATCAGACCAGTTATAGGAGCAAAGATGATTTTTTTTTAGTTATAGGATCTCTTCATTGGAAAGAGAATGTATTTTTGGATCTTTAAAATTGTAGCTAGGCAACGAACACTGCTTCAGGGTAAACAAGAAAGTAATATATCCATTTGTCTGAATATTCAATTTAGGTGGATTTGGTCTCAGACTGACAAGGCATGTGAAGATCTCATATTCAATCACCCCAAGCAGCATTTCCCTAGCCATAAGGTTTGCTTTCATCTTTCGTTTCTCGACTAAATTGCTCGATTAATGGTTAAGTTGGAGAATTTTATTGATGTGTTTCCATTTGTTTCTGTAATAATTCTCTACTTCAGTTCATTGGTGAAGAAACAACAGCCGCTCTTGGAGCTTTTGAGCTTACTGATGAACCAACTTGGATAGTTGATCCGCTTGATGGAACAACTAATTTTGTGCACGGGTAAGCATGTATTTTTCAGTTCAATGACCTATTTTCTCCCGATTGGACATGAATTTCTTTTCCTTTTTGTTCGAATTTTTTTTTCAAAACAACGTTTGGTTGTACTCCCTCCATTCACTTTTACTTGTCCACTATACTAAAAAATAAATTTTCACTTTTACTTGTCACTTTTAGCATATCAATTTCTATTTTCCTATTTTACCCATAGTATTAATTACTCATTTCAAATTACTTTTCAAGTCCATTAAAACTATGCACCAATTAATATGAGTATCATGATAAGTTATGCACTTCATTTATTAATTCTTAAAGGGTGTGCAAAGTCAATAGTGGACGAGTAAATGTGAACGGAAGGAGTACATTGAACTGATTATTCGGAAAAAGAAATTGATGATGAGTTTCAAGATTGAGAAAGTGGTTTTGCACGGTTTTTCAAGTGAACTTTTGTTTTCACTCACAAGACTTCTACATTTTTTAAGTTAAATGCGTGTTCAAACACAACTTCAACTTTCAAATACCTTTTTCAACTTTTTTTCAAATATCACATATTTATGTCCAACCATTCATTGCCCTGATGTGATAACCTGTAGGTTCCCTTTTGTTTGTCTCTATTGGTCTGACAATAGGGAAGATTCCTACAGTTGGAGTTGTTTACAACCCTATTATTGATGAGGTGAGAAAATTCAATTGTCCAAAGTTAGTCTTTTCATTCATAGGAAGTAATGGAATTATTTGGTTGTTCAAATCAGATATTTAATGGTCTCACCTCTTTTATACATGTCGACGGGTGCGTGTTAGATCCTCCAAAAGTAGTGCATTTTCGGAGGACACGGGTACAACAATATTTTTAGAGAGTTGAGCAACATAAATTTAACAGATGAACTCTCCCTCCCCCATCCGGGGGGGGGGGGGGGAGGAACAAACAAATGAAGATTTTCTAATTGATTTAAGACATCGCAATCGCTATTTCTACTAGCCTCACTGATCACCAAAATGACATGGTGTAGGTGTCGTCTATGTTGCTCGAACTCTTCAAAAATGCCTCTGGAACGTGTGTCAGATCCTCCAAAAATAGTGCATTTTTCAAGGATCCGACACGCGCAGCAACATTTTTGGAAAATCCGAGCAACATAGGGTGTTGTTCCATGTCGTGGATCATCCTTAAATAAATAATTCCCATCCGTTTAAAGAATCCATCATCAGGGAAGTGATAATTTCATATTTATTTTGGGTTAATGGCTGGTTTAACTTATTACAAGATTTTTAATCTCAATACACAGCTTTTCACTGGAATTCATGGAAAATGTGCTTTTCTCAATGGGAAGCCTATCAAACGTAAGGTTCTCATCTCTAAGTGGTGTTAATTGACTGCATATACGCTCCTCTACGGATCTTTTATAAGTGTCCTGCGGTGTTTAAATACCTGCAGTATCTTCTCAATCCGAGCTGGTGAAGGCCCTCCTTGCTACAGAGGTAGTCAACCTTTAATATTATTGCATTATCGTTACAGTTCTTCGTGAATCATTTTCTCTCGAATAGCAATGCCAACATGGAACCTATTAATTTTAATTCCTCTGATGTATTAGTGGCTGATAACAACATGTTCTGTTATGGCATCCTAATTTTCTGTGCGTCTATTTTTCGGAACCATGCCTTGGCCATTTTTATGAAGTAGGATCTTGCAGATATTATTGTCATACATTTGTGAAGTCCAAAAAGTTTAATTAAGAGCATTCTACCCTTCTTCATGTGATATTTGATATGTAAATTTTTTAGTAAACCATAAATATGAATATGATGGTAATTGATACAGATAGATTTGCCGATTAACTCTTACTGTTTTCTTTTCTGATATACTTGACTCAAATTTTATTTTACTGGTTCAGGCTGGAACGAAGCGGGATAAATTAACAGTAGATGCTACTACAAGTCGAATCAATAGCTTACTTTTCAAGGTTAGCCAACCCATGCATAGGCATCCAAAGTTTTTCAGTTAACCATGTGCTCACCTGCGCTAGAAATTAGCTTTAATCTTTATATTACAGGTTCGGTCCCTCCGGATGTGTGGTTCTTGTGCATTAAATCTCTGTGGGGTGGCATGTGGAAGACTTGATCTCTTCTATGAGATTGAATTTGGAGGCCCTTGGTAAGGCTCAATGTTTTTTAAAATTTTGTAACCAGGGGTGTATTCAACTATTTAGCTGCGGGTTCATCTGAATCCAGTTCTCTTCTCCTTTCTTTGTCTTCTTTCTTTTTGATACTTGGTTGGCAGGGTCCAGTACTTTCCAAGCGTAATATAAATTTATGTGTCAAAATTCATTAAAATCACGATAAATAAGGTTGAACCTATAGAGCTTAAATCCTGGATCCGCTCCCGGTTGTAACATATGATCATAATGTTAATGGCGTGTTTCTATTTACAGGGATGCCGCAGGTAGTGCTGTAATATTAAAGAAGCTGGAGGGGTTGTGTTTGATCCGTGAATAACATACCTTATTACTTAAGTTTTTTTTCCCAATAAAGGAGAATAATGAGAATTCTCTTTCTCATATGGAGACGATCAAAATAAGGCATGACGGATGATAGTTAAAGAAGTGCCTTAAATTGACCATGCTCTGAATATATATGATCAGAGGCAGATTTAGAATTTTAAGTTTATGAGTTCTGAATTCTAGGACAAACAACTTACTGGGTTCGGGATAGATTATTTATATATATTAAGTGGATTTCGTAACACAAATATAGGGTCTCTGCCATATCTATCGGGTTTTGCCGAACCCGTAGACTATATTGTGGATTTCACCCCGGGTTATGACATGTTTAGTTCCAGGAGGAAATTGTCAAGCTTACGACATCTCGTTCTCCATTGACAAATGAAACTATAAGGAACTTGGCTTCAAGAATCTAGTTACATACAGGGTTGACCATAATATTTTGGATAGCTTCAACTGGACCCACAATTTTCAGTTTAAACTCTAGATGTATGTGAAAAAATCTGATAAGTAACGTAAATATTAAGTTTTGAACCCATATTTTCAAAGAATGGAGAATTTCCAACCCATTAAATTAAAACTCTGAATCCGCCACACGTCTAGAAATGGACCAATAGAGTCTCGGAATGTCTAATATATGGTGATCTGGTTCAGAATTCGACATTACAGCTCGACGAGTAGCTGCTACAAACGCTCATCTCAAGGATGCGTTTATCGAGTCATTGCAGCAATCCGAATGAGAATCATCGGAAAGGTAAAGAAGCTTCCGTTACCATTTGGGATCCTTCCATTTCTAGAGGGATAAAGCTTATACATGTGCAGAATCCATCATCAAGATTGCAGCATAATTTCAAGAAAATTCACTTCTTATTTTGTATTATTTGCATCTTGCTAGCTGTACAACTTTTATTGAAATATATTGAGACCAGCTAATATTACAGTTTGTGTTCTTTATCTGTTAATGTTATGTCTGATTCTATGTTGTAAGAAGCTTCCTTCAAGGTTAATTTATTTTGTTAAAATTGAGAGGAAATGAATTGAATGATATCACATGTTTCTCTAATCTGTTGTTTCAATAAGCACAAAGGACAATTATCTGAGGAAATGAATTGAATGATATCACATGTTTCTCTAATCTATTGTCTCAATAAGCACAAAGGACAATTATCTGAAGAAGTTGAAAACCCATAACTAAGTGAATTATATTTTAGTATGATTTAGTGGCTATTCTTCATTTTACCGATGACATGACCCTAGATAAGAGGGTGTGGAGGTCAAAGATTATGGTAGAAGGCTAGTAGTAAGACTAGTATTATTTTCCTTCTCGTTGGATCAATATTATTTCCATCATTTTCTTGTATTTTTATTTTAATATTAGCATATTTCTTATTCTTAGTTTTCTATTACTATTTGTTGTCTCTTCTTTTGTTTTCTTGCTATCATGTTGTTGATTCTATTTGAGCCGAGGGTCTATCAAAAACATCATCTTTTACCTACCAAGGTAGGGGTAAGGTTTGCGTACATTTTACCCTCCCCACAGACCCCACTTGTTGGGATTATACAAGGTATGTTATTGTTGTTAGTGGCTAGTTTTCTCAAATCGATTCTGTAATTTCCTACTTTTACTTACCAACACAGTATTTCGTAGTAATTAATGTGTCACTTTTCGAACTACTTCAACACAGAGTCCACAGTCGATGAGGCACAAGCCTCAGTGCTTCAGTGTCTGCACCGAAGCACCACTTGAACGAAGCGAGAATGCACCTAGCTTTAGGGCTTAAGCGAGCCTTTAACAAGATCGTATATTCTTAACATTTACATATCTGGAATTCGTTCATGTACTCATCCTTGTATTATTGCAAAAATGTGCTGCATTTTCTAAACACCAAAAAATTGTAGCCACACTTCCAAGCCAAATGTACCTTCTTCCCACCAACCTAAGCAATGGTAGACAAAGTAATTCGGCACTTGTAATGGAAGAAAATGGACGGAGTTATCATCTATCTGTGTTGATAGGAGATAGTAGATACTTAATGAAATAGTCAATATTCGGTGAAATAGTTAGGGTGCGTGCTGGTTTGTACACCACCATATATCATTAAAAATTATCATTATGAATATAAGTGCATTTATCGTTTAAATATTAAATAAGCCAAAATAAGATACGTGCATTATTTTTACTATTGCTTAATAGTGTTATAAATACAAAAAAAATATAGTTTCTACAGTGCAACATTAGTTTAAAAGAAATGGCTGAATTTTCTCAAAAGTTGAAGAGATTACAGGGAAGGGAAGGGAAGACTTGAAGTAACTGGTAAAGTAGATGTCATGTAACCAGGAGGTCACGAGTTCAAGCAGTAAAACAGTCTATTGCAAAATGCAAGGTAAGACTCACGGGTTCAAGCAGTAGAAACAGCCTCTTGCAGAAATGCAAGGTAATACTGCATACAATAGACCGTTGTGGTCTAGCCCCGGACCCTGCACATAGCAGGAGCTTAGTGCACCGGGCTGCCCCTCTTGCGAAATGCAAGGTAAGGCTGCGTACAATAGATCTATGTGGGCCGGCTCTTTCCAGGACTCTGCGCATAGAGAGAGCTTAGTGCACCGGGCTGCTTGCTTTTTTTTTTTTTTTTTTTTTTTTTTTTTTTGAAGAGATTAAGGACCCAAAAACAGGAAAAAGAAATTGTCAAGAATGGAATTTGAACCCATGCCCTTTCAGACCAGTAACTGAAACTGGCGCCTTAGACCAACTCGGCCATCTTGACATTTTGATCAAACAAACCCAAATAAGTTTTATATATTCTAAATACATAGCTAAAATCAAGTCTTTAATTACTCTTTTAGAATTCAGATATTGATAATTTAATTTTCTTGATACGAAATTTGTACATTAAGTTACATAAATGTATTGTAAACCAATTGTTTAATGTAATAAAGATATTTAGATTCAATTTGAAAAATCCTAGTCAATGAAAAGTTATCTAAAGATAGTACTCCTAAAATTTCTATATATTTGTAGAGAAAAGTCATTTGTTGAGTACCAATTCAAAGTATCTAATTAAGAGTGAAGATACACTACTATATATATTCAAAATTTAATATTTATGAGTTTTAAATTCTAATAACAAACTCAGATCGTAAGAATTGGGTTATGAATTTAATTTTTATATAAACGGAATGAATTAACACATATACAAAGTTTGCGTCACGTTACTAAATTTGCACTTTGTGTTTGATATTTATTTTGGAACTTGACTAATTTAAATTTACACCAAAAAATCTCATATTTTCAGATAAAATGGTCTTGCCAAAGACACTCACATGCATGGACGGAGCTAGGTAGAAACAAGGGGCCAAAAAATTATACTGTAGATACAAGATTAAAATACTTATATTTTGTATATATAGTAGGTGTTGAATCTCCTTAACTTCTTTATATATTTGTTTTTTTATATTTTTGAATTTTCTTAGTTAAAATCATGGCTTCGTTATGCCTTTTGAATTAAGAAGAAAAAGAAGTAGGAAAATATAGGGAAAGAAGTACTGAAAGTTGATGAGGTGCTGCTCTTTCTGTCAACTTTATTCATGGCAATTGCAGCCTTAGCAGTACTGCCATTTGCCAAACGAAAACTGTCTGTCAAATATTTCACTCTATGTTTTGCCTTCCATTTGAAAAATCCCTACTTCACCTCCATTGCCTAAAAGACAAATGTTAACATATGAAAAATGATAGTAATTAATATATATATATATATATATATTTCTCCCTTCTCAATTTATGTGATGAGCATGAAGGTTTAAAAAAAAAACTTTTAAAACTTGTACTCTAAAAGAAGCTATAAATATTTGTGTGAATATAAAATATCTGGAATCATAAATGAGTTATCTCCTCTGCTGATGATCTTTTCTATAGGTAGAACTACTGGGCAAAATGATTATTTCTAGACGTAAATATGTGATTATTTTCTGAAATAAACTAAAAAGAAAAGTGCATCACATAAATTGAATAAAGGAATACTAATACAAAGGTGGAGCCAAAATTCAAAATTTATGGGCTCTTACAACATTACATATCCGCCCCTAATGATATATAGCCATAGTATAAGATGCTTTTTTTTCTTTCTGATTGATTGTAAACTATTAGAGTAATCTCAACTTAATATTATTTACTTTTTTCTAAGTTCATGTCCCGATAATCTATATAAAGCAACAATTTTGTTGATGCATTCTTATTGAGAATAATCTTATAGTCACACAAATAATTTAATATAAAACTATAATAAAAAAGTTCTTTATTTATTAATTTCATGCTCAATCAAACAAATTCAGTATAAGGAAATCTACGGACAAATGTCATGACATAACACTAAAACTTTAAAATTCTTTTTATATTAATTAAATTTCGCGTTCAATCAAACACGTTCTCATTAAATGAAACGGGCAATTCGTATGAATGCCCTTATTTTGGGGTTGTCATTAATTTTTACCCCTCAAATTGAATTTTTTTATTTTTTTACCGTTCGCCTAATCCCCTGGGTTCCGGCGTCAAACACAGCTCAGTCAAAAAAATTTAAAAAATTCGCAAGGCAGAGTTTGCCTGCAAATTATGCCTGAATGTAGAGTTTCTTGAAACTCTACAGACAGAATTTGACTTAAGGTAGCAAACTCTACTTTAAGACAGACAGAGTTTGCATGTTGGCATAAGGCAAATTCTGCCTTGAGAATCCAAATTATATCTTGCAATTTTTTTAAATTTTTTACTGAGCAGGAGTTCAAACCCGAAACCTCGGGATATTTTTTAAGCGAAGGGAAAATTAAAGATTTTAAATTTGAGGGTCAAAAATTGATTAACAGTTCGTTTGAATGACAATCCACAAAAAAAAAAAGAATAATGTATGTATATTTTGAATTGGACTGGGCCACCAATATATCCACATTAGCTGAAATAAGCCCATTTATTGCTGCCATCTGTTCAACATTGTATAGTGTAATGCTCTAATAAATCTGCTCTCTCTCTCTCTTGCCCACTTCTTCCTTGAATGTTGAAAATTATCCTTAATCTCTCCAAAAACCCAAAACCATAATCATTTGATTCCTATGTTTTTCCCCACACATTTTTCAAATCACCCCATTTTACACCTCTTTGATTCATTGATCTGCAATCAAGAAATGGTTCTTGATTTGATCAAACAATTGATTGATTCATAGAGGAATGTAGCATTTGATCAAATCAAGAATTGGGTATGTGCCTTTTGTAAAAAATATTGAAACTTTATTATCTAATTTTGTTTATTTATTACTTTCTTGTTATCATTTTGAGCTTGAAAAATGCTAAAGTTTGAATCTTTTTTCATCCAATTTGTTTATTTATTACTCTCTCTGTCCAATTTATGTGGCACAGTTCGAATTTCAAGAGTCACACAGTTTAATTTTGACCGTAAATTCAGGCTTGAAATTTTTAAGTTTCTTGAAATAAAATTTACATATTTGGAAACTATGTAAAAAGTACTGTGAGTCACAATAACTGACAATACAAAATATTTAAAAGATATATATATATAAATTACAGTCAAAGAAAGACTTGTTTGAATCTCGAAATACAAAAAGTGTCACATAAATTGGGAAGTACCACCAAGGAGGGAGTACTTTCTTGTTATCATTGAACTTGAAAAATGCTAAAGATTGAAACTTTTTTTTTATCCAATTTGTTTATTTATCACTTTCTTGTTATTATTGAGCTTGAAAAATGCTAAAGATTGAATTTTTTCAGCTTTTTTCCAGTTTTTCTTTGAAATTGAAATGTGGGGTTGATTTAGGAATATCCTAAAAAGGTGGTTGTTAATTGCATTTTTAGTATTATGTGTCTATTTTTTTCTCTTTAATTGGTAAATGCCAAAAGTCTATGATTTTAAGTGTTGCACTAGAAGTAGTTATGTCAGGGAAACTGTTACATTACTTAGTAATTATTGTATGTCTTGTTTGAGTCATACAAAATATTTTGTGAGTTCTTTTTATTAGACATGATGAGACAGCTTATGCAGTGTAGCTTATTGTTGAAATTATTTACTATAAGGGTCCCATATAGGAAAAACATTCGACATTAGGATACTGTTCTCATTTCCTTGGGTCAATTTTGCTTTCAATTGTCAAAGTGATTTACATGTGGATGGGGCTCTTTTCCTGTTCATGGTTGCACATTGTATTTGGATAAGGAATATGTGGTTATGTAAAGAAATTGTTTTGCTCGGGCTCTTCAAAAATGTTGATGTACCTGAGTCGGATCCTCAAAAAATGCACTACTTTGGAGGATCTGGCACACACATGTCGACATTTTTGAAGGTTTGAGCAATAATAACGAATAAATTTGGAGACGATCTGCTAGACGTGTTTTTCCCCCCCATTACTGATAAGGGATCCGCTAGCCATTTTAGGGTTCCACTACTTGCAGAAGGTTGAGTTTTCTGTATATTGGTGTGATATTAAGTCTTTGTTATAGGAAGAATAACAAAGTTAGCTAATTACGGAGAATCATGTAAGCAAAGGATTCATATAAATGACATGAACTAATTGGGATTAAACTATCCTTTCTACGCGTAAGTAGAGATTTATAGAACCATTGATTTGCATTAAAGGCCAAATTATTTAGTATTGGAATGAAATATAACTAAATAGAGAGAATGGTACACAAGATTTATATAGCCAACCTGGTTGTTGTTTTTTTTATAAGGTAAATGATATTTATTAACAATGGGAATTTTACAATGTTTCAATTTTAGATGCAATAGAGGATCCGCGCAATCTGTAATTATGTCTTGTCGTACTGGCTTACTGCAAGCATTTATGAAATCTTTGATGACTTATATAAAAAAAAGAGAAGATTTATATTTTCCTACCCAATTGAGATGGGATTGAGGTGTAGATATGATTTGAATAATTTCATAGAAAGATGCATGTGCTTGTAAACAAGGGAAATTGCAATATCAAGATCATGCTACTTTTGCCTCCATGTAATATTAATACAGAAGTAGTACACCCAAAGGGGTTGCCCGGCAGTTGAAGATGTTGGAGTGATAACATTGGGAAGTAAAGCTTGAATCCCAAGAAAGAGGAAACACTAGGTGAATTCTTCCCATCTGTTTAAGACTTAAGTGGACGGAGTTACTCGTTACAGTCAAGGTGCGTGTAAGTTGATCGGACACCATCGATATCAAACAAAAAATAGTGCTAAAGCTGTTTCTTCGGGAGATAGAACTTGTAATTGTTGAAGTGGCTTTAGCTGAAAATGGAGTGTTCAAGAGGGGTTAGAAGTCGTCGGCATTCTTGTTTTGATAGAGCGCTTTTAGTAATATTCATATATGTTTGCAGAAGTACAAGTTCCAGTAATGTATCCGTCGTCAGACATGGCTGATATGCACATGACCAACCTTAAAATACTGCAAGTTAACTCTTGAATAATTTCAGTTATATGGAAAAGAGGACAAAAACATAGTAAAATGTATAATGCTGAACTTCAAGATTCTTCAATTACAGCTCATGTATAGACTTCTAGTTGTTTTTGAGTATAGTTCAGAGAACCTAAAATGTTATTTAAAATACTAAATGCATGAACATGACTTTCTTTCTTCACAAGTTACATTTCCGTCTCTTTGTACTTCTTTATGGTTTTTGATGAATATCCCTTGGTTGAATTATGGCTAACATGTCCATTTGAAGCAAAATAATTTTGATGTGTTTAATATATGATGTTTTGATTGTACAAAAAAGTTTGAACCCTTTCTGAAGTTTTGTCCAGTGCATCCGTCTTTTTTTGGCATTTTTCAGATGCTAAGTACCGGTATTATCATTTCCTATGTTTCAATTTACAAAATTGCACATGGTTTAGGTGCCTTAGGCCTACATATAACAATGTAATTGGAAGAAAAATCAGTTCTATGACCCATTACAAATATTCTTTTAGTTATTTGGATGGCCATATTCACAGGAGATCAATAAATAAAATACAGGACATTTTTGTAGGGTCATTTTCTTCTATTTAAATTGTAAATGGTCACAGGAAATCATTCCTCTTAACATGGTATAATTAGGTAATCCTACTACTGTTACCATTCTCAAAAGATAATTAGGTAAACCTACACTGGATTAGGTGAATTTTGGAATTTCTTGGAGAAGGGGAGTCTTGGAGTAACCGGTAAAGTTATTGCCATGTGACCATGAGGTCATGGGTTCAAGCCGTGGAAACAGCCTCTTGCAGAAATGCAAGGTAAGGCTGTGTGATTCTTGTGGTCCGAACCCCGTGCATAGCGGGAGCTTAGTGCACCGGGCTGCCCTTGTAGTCCAAAAGAATTAGGTGAGTTTTGGAAACTTCTTTAAGTCCAAAAGATAGTTCCTATGTATGTCATCTTAGAATAGTATTACTACTCCACCTCAGTCCCAAGCTAGTTAACAACGTCATTTTAGAATCTAAAACCAAATTTTTGTATGTGCGTGATTTTTCACAATGCTTGATTTCCATCATATTGTTTTCAGGTTTGAACTTAGTACTTAGCGGCAAGAAGCAAGGGCGAGTGGGAGCTTAGCAGGGGGTGGGACATTAAATGAGCAAGATCTGATTGATTTCACACTATTGATTTGGCATAAATAAGTAGTTATGGTGGTCTAGCTTCCCATTTTATGTGGTGAAGAAGATGGCGCTCCATTCCGAGGAAGAAAAAAAAGAGGATTACCTATTCAAGATTGTATTGATTGGTGATTCTGCAGTTGGTAAATCCAATTTGCTTGCTAGATTTGCTAGAGATGAATTTTATCCCAACTCAAAATCGACAATTGGAGTAGAATTTCAGACCCAAAAGATGGACATAAATGGAAAGGAGATTAAAGCGCAGATATGGGATACGGCTGGTCAAGAACGATTTAGAGCAGTTACGTCTGCATATTACAGAGGTGCTGTTGGAGCTCTTCTGGTTTATGATATTAGTAGGCGCCTGACTTTCGATAACATTGGTCGGTGGCTTAACGAACTTCAGAGTAAGCGATATGCTATTGATTTAATTAGTTGTTTTAGTTTATATTTTTTTGAATAAATACTTGTTTGCTTTCTCATTGTTGTTTGGCCAAGCATCCAAAATCTGCTACCTTTAAAAAGTATTTTTCTCAGAAGTGCTTTTCGAAAAAATACTTTTGGAGAGTAGTAGTTTGCATTTGGCTAATCAATTTGAAAGGCACTTTTACGAATATTAGAGCAGTACTTTGTGCTTATCCAGTGTTCCAAAAGTGCTTCTAGTGAAAAAATACTACTTTTAGGTTCGGGAAAACAACTTTTGCTACTACTCAAAAGCACTTATCTTTATTCTAAAAGCTTGGCCAAACACCTTAACTTTCTAAAATAAGCACTTTTTGAAGAAAAAAATAGCACTTTTGGCTTCACAAAAGCTTTGACCAAACAGGCCATATATTTGTTTGACTAAATACTTGTTTGTTTTTTCATTTTAGTTTAGATTTGCCTAATACATGTTCTATGTTTAAGGTAATTGAGGAAGGTGTACAAGGGATTTTGTTTCATTATAGTTCAATACTTAGTAGATAATTTTGTATCGGCCGAGATTATACCATGTTGGTTAACGTATAATCTGTTTTCCCAACTGCACATTAAATTTATTTGTTGGATTAGGCATTGTGCTCCCATATGATACCAGTATCCTATATTGCTCGGACTCTAAAAATGTTGTTGTACACGTATCAGATTCTCCAAAAATGTACTACTTTTGAAGGATCTGACACGCACGTGCCGACATTTTTAAAGAGGCCGAACAACATAGCCAATATCCTTGATGTAAAAAGGGTAGTCCAGTGCACTAAGCTCCCGCTATGCGCGGGATCCGGGGAAGGGCCGGACCACAAGGGTCTGTTGTACGCAGCCTTACCTCACATTTCTGCAAAAGGCAGTTTACACGGCTTGAACCCATGACCTCATGATCATGGCAGTATCCTTGATGTACTTGTCCCTAAAATTGCTCATAAAATAAAGCAAAATACATGATAGCTTCATTTTTCAGCATCTTCCCTCAGTTGACTAGCATCGTTTTTAACGTGTATCTTTGATCTGTTGGACAGCTCATTCCGACATGAACGTGGTTATAATACTCGTTGGCAACAAGTCTGATCTCAAAGATGCCAGGGAGGTTACAACAGCTGAAGGCAAAACCTTGGCTGAGGCAAAGGGTCTATTCTTCATAGAAACTTCAGCTTTGGATTCGTCGAATGTAACTTCTGCTTTTCAGACAGTTGTAAGGGAGATCTATAATATTCTGAGCAGGAAGGTTATTCAATCTCAAGAGCTCCAGAAAAAGGATTCCGGGCGGCTAGCAAATGGTAAAACTGTGGTTTTGCAGGCTGATGAAAATCAAGAAACAGTTGCAGAAACAAACAAGGGTGGATGTTGTTCATCGTAAGTAAACAATCTTTATGGAGTCACCTTTGTTATGGAGCACTTTACCCCCAATCTGGACTTCCAGTCGGATCACAATGCGGGTACCGGGCACCGGGCACCGGGTGGGAAATGAAAAAAATTAAACAATTCCGATAGTGAGTCCTAAGACATGTCAACATATCCTCTCCCATGATGTAATTCAGTTTCTTGTTGGTTGAAGAAGTACAACTTTCTTTTGGATCTATGGGACGAACTTTTCTTTAGAAAATGTAAATTATCTCAAGGGGAGAAGACCCATTTTTTACTGGTTTTTGAGTTTTCAGTTTTGTACAATTCAATTTGTTCAGTTGTTTGTGTTCTGTTTTTGCTTCAATCTGTCCTTTGTTTCTCTCTTTGGTTAGTGTTAACAAAATCAAAAATGATTATTCAATTGCTAGACTATACCTCAAACTCAAGTTAGTTGGAGTGGGCTATATGAATCTTTATTTGATAGGTCAGTTGGCTATTTGTGTTGCTCCATTTGCTTTTATATCTGGATATTTTGTTTTCTTATTTTCCTTGCAATCCTGCATCTATTACTTTCCTTTTGAGCCGAGGGTCTATCGGAAACAACATCTCTACTCATAAAGGTCGAGGTAAAATTTGCGTACATCCTATCCTCTCCAGACCTCATTTTGTGGGACTACACCGGGTATGTTGTTGTTGTTGTCAGTAGTTGGCTATATGAATAATTTGTATTCATTCCACTCTAGTCAATGTTCATCTTGCCCAACACAAAATAATATCTTGCACTCGTTTGTGCATACAAGTCTGATCAAAATAAAAGGAATTATTGGATATAATATGGGAGTTGTTGCAACTAATCCTTTACACCAACTAGTTTGTATTTCTTATATCCATTTGTTCTATTTTTCGATTAGTCTGCATTGCTTCCAAGAAGTTGTAGGTCTTTTTTTGAATTGCGATAATTTTAATATTTGATCTACCTTGTCCTATTTTTATCACCTTAAATCATCATATTGCCACACATGGATCGGTGCATATGGAGGTCTGTAGAACACGATTAAACCATCTCAAACGATCTTCTCATTTTAATACTTGCATCTAGCATTAGATGTGATCAGTTGATTATATATGATCTTGTCCAATTTTGTAAATTGCAGATCTATCTTACGACCTACTTTTGTATGACATTAATCTTGTAGATATATTTGAGCCTTAGCAATCCAATATTCACTAATATAACATTGCTTTCTTAAAATTTCTCTGTATAGATTTTCAACTTATAAACCAAATTGTTTGACCAAGTTGCGAAATCAACTTATTTTAGGTACTTTTTATGAAAATGTTTTTTGTACCATGTATGACAGACATCGTCCTTTCTTTCTATTAGTCTCATCAACAAGATAAGGCTAAGCCAAAAAAGGTAAGCGCCTTGCCCGAGCTTTGTTTATGATGTTCTTTTTCGGAGCAATTCTCAAAATAATAACAACAACATATCCAGTATAATCCCACCAGGTGGGATTTGGGGAATGACAACAAATAATGTAGGAGTATTATTTTCTAATGTATTTAGGTGAAAAAGTTATGATCCTTGTTTGTAGCAGCTACAACATCCCAACAACTATAACCCTAAATTCAAGAAATAAATTCTATATAATACGCTATCTATTACTGGCTTTCCAAATTTTTATGTGAGCCAAATAATGTATTTCTCCAAATCTAAACCAACACGAAATTTCCATCATATTCTTTTTAAACCATAGAAATGTGTAATAAATAGTAACCCATTAATTTCTTTGGCCTCCAATTTACACTCTTTTTAAAAGAAAAATAATAAGCAATTCTATATAAACCAATATTTTCATTCTTTTCCAAAAAAAAAAAAAAAATCTTTCAAAGAGAAAGAAGAAGGGAAAAGAAAGTTAAAAAAAAAAAAAAACTTTCTTTTTCCTTCTCCTCCTTTCTATCAAAACACAAAAATATATAAATCATTCAGGAAAAAGAAAGATTTTTTTATCCTAATCGGCCAGCAGGAAAATGGTTACCTTGGTGGTGATCTTTTGCCTGCTGGTGGTTACAAATGCAAATATAAAAGTTACAAATGTAGCACCTGAAAAGAGCAACAATGTCAATTACTCTTTGCCACAATGTTATTATGAATGCTTGCAAATTAGAGTTTTCACATTGACTCAATAACAACAACAACAACAACAACAACATACCCAGTGAAATCCCACAACGTGAGGTCTGGGAAGGATAGAGTATACACAGACCTTACCTTTACCTTCACATTGACTCAATGACAAAGAGAACGCAGAAAGGCCTGTAAAAAAAACAACAATAAATAGGGTGTCAATGCGATCATGAAGATATACGAGAGGCAATAATCAACGTTCTTGAACAATTTTTGATGTAAAACGTACAAGGGCATCAAATCGCGGGGAAATAATCGACATTCTTGAACATATTTTTTGATGTATCTTTTTTGCAAAAGGTAGGATTTTTTCCCAATATATAAATAACCTCTTTACTTAATTTTGTTTTTTTTCTTTTAATATCCTTTCTTTTTGGGGTGGTTTTTGTTTGTGTATACTTGTAAAGTGTATAGTATATGTATATGTAGCATTGATCATTGTTTTGTTCAAGTAAATGAAGAGATGTTTTTTGTTTCCATAAAGGCTGCCTTGGTTAAGGCCAAGATCCGAAAAGAAAGGAGTCACCTTTTTTGAAATTTTAAGCAAAATAATGGTTACATTAATCGGTTGGCCAATAATATCAAGCCATGACTTCTGCTTGTTGCTACCTTGATCCAGTACTTGTGATATAAAGGTCTTTTTTAAACGAATATAGAAAAAGGAAAGAATACTTGACCAGAACAATAGATTGAAGTCACCGACTATCCTTTGTTAAAAGGACTATAATAATGAAATACATCATTTTAATGTTTAGAATTTGTGTTGAATGAATTTAATGGAAAGTAGTAAAACTTACATAAAAGCATTGTTATTGGGGTATAATTGCAATAAGAATATGCCGATTCGATCCAAGCTCCTCTCTTATTTGAAACGTTTTAAAATGAAAATCGAGACCAAAATGATCGATAGATGTTCCTACATGTCTGTTAGATTGTGCCTTAGGCAATGTTGCATTACCACAGATATTTCTCGGATCTTTCAAATATGTTCCCGCACCCATGTCGAATCCTAAAAAATGCATGGCTTTTGAAGGATCTGACACACATCTGATAGTATTTTTGAAAAATCCGAGCAACATAGCTTTTAAAATTGGTGAAATGATCTAAGCATTCATTGCTGCAGATGGACTAATATATAATCATTTGGTAAATTGGTACTAATATCACAAATTTAAGCAGTGTTATACAAGCACAGTATCAAAGAGCGAACAGAACATACCTTCATGCAGTATGCTCGATGCATCTCTTTCGTTCTTCTTTTAATTTGCAACGACCAGGATGGGATGCAGCTTCAGATTGTTGAATCCCGAGCCTGACACAGATCACTAATTGATTTTCTTCATTTGAGTGTCCTGCAAATGCTCATAGACTGTGAATCATCGTTACTTTAGGTTACTTCAACAACACATAACTATTCATAGCAAGTCTGATATGCTAACCTAAGAAATAGAGTAACATGACATAACAGGTTAGAATACATAGATGGTGTAAAAAATCTTGTACATTGTCGGTGTATAGTAGTTAAATCTGCCTGGTACCAATCTTCATTTTCTGCAACTCTTAGCCATTTAGAATAGTCTTCCTGCAATTTTCTTCCAACCAGTACTCAATCTGAGTGCAAAACACTAATACTCTTTGCTTCAATCATCACCTTGGTTCGTGTCAAAAAAGCAACATCACTTGATCATTATCAAACTGACTGCAATCTTTTTTTGTCCGTGAAGATCCACCAGAGCATCTTCTACTTCTAATAGGCCAATGAACTAGACGAAAATCATTCTCAATGAGTTCATAAGAAGTTATCCCATTTTTTCATAGGGTTCATATAAAGACCAAAGATCTTGAGCGACCAATTCGACAAAACAACTCAAAAGATAAAGAAGTACAGTTAGTCTCTTCATGCTCATTCCAAGCTCAAAGTACATTCTTCATTACATGATTTCCTCTTCATATAGATAGTTAGAAGATCTATAGGACAACCAAACAATCAAACTTGATATGACACTTCTATTTTTCTAACTGTTTGATACAACTTATAAGCCTTGATGTAAAGAGTTTACTCATGACCATGATTAAAGATTTCAAGTAACAAGCAGGGTTTGTTTTAATTTGATAAACACTAATCATGAAAGCAGTTATAGATACAATTCATAAATTTAAAAAGAGATCAACATATCAGCAAAAGAGACAAGAATAGTCCCAATGTCTAATTATATTTCAAAGTTCACTATTTTCCTTCCAATGTTGACATGTACAAGCCTAAGATTTTCGCTGTCCTAGATCTCGTAAATTTAAAAGGGTTAACCATACACTCTTCTAGTCCTCCGAAAAGGTAACATATCAAGATTATGTAAAGAGAGATTTACAGCTTAGATAAACATTTCCCGAAGCAGTCATCTCCAAGCAGAAGACGTCGCTAAAGCTCTGTTCTTCCATCCGAGATAAAGCGCACCATTGCTCTCTGCAAGCCGATAATTTGGGCTAAACTCTTTCAACACGTCGTTGATGGCTTCACTAACTGATGGACTCAAGGGGCATTGAGTGAATCCAGCCATCCTAAGTCTCATACTCCACTTTCCGAAAAGTTCGTGTCTTTCCACTCTGTCAGCCCCCTCGCACGCTATTATGTTGACAACGTCTCGTGCCAGGCAATGCTCCTCTGCACTGATCCGCTGCTTGTCATCCCTCGGGCGAGCAGCATCAATCGACTCAAACATTGCTGTATAGTAATCCATAGTTTCACGGAATCTTGGAAAGAAAGCAGAAGTGTTGGTGTTCGATTCTTGTTCAACAAGGGTGACGATCTTCGGGGACAAGCTCTTAACTAGTCTTAGTAGACGGTCCCGATGGTTCGCGGTGCTTACACTCTCGTCTGGCATGTGGTGCAGCACGTATGGGAAGTTAACTGTCAAGGCTTCTCCGTGTCGAATACGAAGGTTTTCTAGCTGAACTTCAGAGCCTGCTATTGCAGCAGCATGGAATTCAAAAGGCACTCCATATGATTCAGCAACTTTTGCTAACCTTTCACCTACTAGTTGAAGTCCTCCTCCCCGTGCATGCGCTGATTGAGAATCATCAACACCGGTGATGTGGACGAAAGGGGGTCCACCAGGCCGACGGGCGAGATTGTGCATGAGGAACATCCATTGACTTCCCTGTGCAATTTGAAAATCAATTATATGAATTTTGTTCTCGTTCCTCATGGCTTCATCTATCACAACGTTGGCGGAAGTGTAAGCAAATTTGTAGTAAGGGACGATGTGATAGAGGACTTGCATGTATGAGATCAATTCCGAACTAGTTGGTTCTTTGCACTTCAGCTTTTTGTATATGATACTTCCCGAGGAAAATAATCTCGCTCTAAGCCCTTCCAACATGTATGCGCTCAATCGTTGCATAGGTTCACCGGAAACCGATACCCTTTGCTCGAGGACATTCATCAGAACTTCTGCAGCTGAGAAATCGGCATCCGACACTACTTCAGCACAGGCAAGGAGCAGCTCTTTCATGTCCAAGCTCGACGCGATTTCCACTACTCGACTCCACTTTGAAGGTTTTGAGACCTCGCCATTAAACGAGCAACTGCTGTCTTCATCAATATCAGAGTCAGGACCGAGCAAATTGTTTGCCATCTCCCTTAGAACATTCTTCAGTTCATTGCCACCATCAACTACTGAACACCCGCTCAAAGGCGAACCATAAGTGTTGTCTGAGGAATGGTGCTGATCGGAAATGTATGAATTAGAACATTGAGGAGAGAAGGGACTCCAGTTGGACGAGACGACACTAACAGCAGGAGGCGAATCGTAGATGACGTAATCAGCATCAGGCAGTGAGTCGAGAGTGAAAAACTGTTCGTTCTGTGTTTGATAAGAGAGCTGTGTACCCGGGCTGCTGGTATCGTTGGAATTGTTGTTAACTACATGGTAAGGGCTATAATATTGCTCAACTTTAGCCGTTGGCTGACGGTACAATTTGTGAATTCCGCCCGATGGTTGAGGTTTCTGGGATGCTTGCATCTCGAGATTAGCCACGTCCTCTCTTCAATTTGTGAACTCCGCCCGATACGTCGAATGTCTTAACCAACAAAATCTGCCAATAAAGAAAATCATGATCGGTATATCTGATGACTAGAATTTGGTAAAATGCAGTAAAGGCAACAGGAGACTTTAGACAAAAGAACAAAGAAGCTTTTCAAGAACAAAAATGTAAATTTAATCAATATTAATGCACGTCTGATCGATATTTAATGTTCTGAACCAAATATACCAGTCGGAAAAGGTTCTGCAATGAAAAGTAAGAAAGCATCCACATCTTTTTATCACAAAGTATTACGAATAAGAAGTATCAGTGAAACAACAACGAGTTTAACTTCTATAAACAACAACGATTATTCACTCTAATAGGTCATCTAAAAGATAACTATAAGTAAGCATCAATAAAGTTCAGTAACCTAGAAATAAGGCAGGTAGCCTGTTACAACATGTTAAATTACACAGATACTTTAAGAATTCTTCACACTGTCAGTGTCATGTTAAATCCCGGTCGGCATCTTTGAAGAGTCCGAGCAACATAGATTAAATCCAATAAAAACAAATACCAAACAAACAGCGCATGAAGCTTTCATCATTCATCTAGGCCCGAATACCACGAAGACAACGAGACAGTTCATCAAATTAGAACATCAAACTACAGCTCTCAAACTCCACAACGATTTATATCTCACATTCTACAGCCATTCCTTCGCCAAAATACAACACCTATATTGCAATGAATTGAAGAAAATAGAACAAAACAACAAACACACACAGAGACACGGAAAAACAGCTCTCTACGTCTTCGGTATGTGAGCTCTAAACCAGAATGTGTAATTAGACCATATCGAGGAAAGAACAAAAAGCTATAATTAATGAAGTTGGTTTTAGAAATCTAATTGAGGGACGACACAATTGGAAAAGATAAAATGTAACCAACCCATATCTAGCAAAGACAGCTAATGCATTATTAGATTAATTCATTATCTGTACCTACTAAATCGAGTAATAAAAGAAAATACTAAATGCAGTGGCAAAATTAGCAGAGACTCACAAATTTATCAATAAAAGTATAAAAAATTGAAACCAAACTGATTAGTCATTCCCCTCATATATGCTTAGAAATATAAAAATGTACTACAAAGAGCCTATTTCAGATATCTGAATAAATGCTAAGCCTAACATCAAATTTCCATTAATATACTGGGAACAACAGATCATATTCGGATATAAGGAAAAGATCTTCAAATTCACAAGCAATCAAATTGTCGTAACGAAGAGTTAGCGATATCATAAACAAATTAACAACCCCCACCCACTCACTACCACAAAAACAACCCAAAAAAAGCAAAAAATGAAACAAAAAAATAGATGAAAGTTAACGACTTATAACTTAACATGTGAGATCAATCTATGGTAACTTGAGGGAATTTAGCAAATCCGGAAAGGCGGAAAGCACATAAACTATTTTCTTGAGATTGAGAAAACAGAACCACAAACAACAACAACATACCCAGTGTAATCCCACAAGTAGAGTCTGGGGAGGGTAGAGCGTACGCATACCTTACCCCTACCTTGGGGGTAGACAGGTTGTTGCCGACAACATAAATAAAAATGTAAAACGAAAAAGGAGACTTGGAAACAACCAAATTTCAAACTATACTGAAGATTGAAGCCCTTTAAAATATAATGGAAAAACAGACCAGAAAGCCTTCAAGTATAAATCTTTTCTCATACCGTGAAGAGAAAACAAGAATAGACTACTCCAAGGACGGATCTAGAGGGGCGAATGTTGGAAAATCACACTGTATAAAGGTCAATCCTGCCTCCGCCACACGACAAAAACTTCTTACTTCGAACATTAAATGCAGAATTGACTATAAAAAGATAGGAATCAATATTGACATCCATCCTACCAACCAAACATAAAGATCAAGAATAATTGACATAAGCAGAAGAGAGGAATCAATACTGAGGGATCAATATTGATATCCGTCTTATCGACCGACACAAAGATCAAGAATAATCGACATAAACAAAAAGAGGAATCAATACTGATATTCTTCTTCTAATCCACTCCAACAACCCTGTAGCGAAGTCAACATTCTAACAAGAAAAATCTAAAAAGAAATTACAAAAATGTCACACCTGAGATTTCAAAGCAACTTCTAAGCAATACACTATAAGCTTCCTAATTTGAAGAGGATTTGACTATTTTTATTATGAAAACTTATTTTTACACTATTGACACAGTATATTCTTCCGACTAATGGGATTCAATTGAACCCCTTCTGAGTTCTAACCACGTATCTCCGTCTCTGCCCCACCCCCACAAACAAGAGCCGATGCAGCACACGAAGATATGGATTCATCACAATCCGGTAGTTTTGTCTTAAACCTCATATATGTGTTAAAAAATTCACTAAACAAGTACAAATGACGAATTTTGAACTCAGCAAATCAAATAGATTGCGATAAAAAATCGAACTTGAACCCATAAAATTCAAATCTTGGATCCGCTTTTCCCACAAACCAAAACAAAGAAAAAAAGAGAAACTTCAAAGTCACAGAAAGTTTAATTCAAACTGTAAGCAAAGAACAAACCTTTAATTTCAAGATTAAAGCAGAAACTTAATTAAAAACCATAAACAAAGTCAGGAACTTGGATTTAATGGGTAATTAATCACTACTTAGACTAAAGAATCAAAACTCCTTTAAAAATCAAATAGATTGTGATAAAATTTCGAACTTGAACACATAAAGTTCAAATCTGAATCCGCCCACAGACCAAAAAAGGAAAAATAAGATAAACTTCAATTTATCAACTTCATACATATAGAAGTCACAGAAAATTTTAATTCAAGACTGTAAACAAAGGACAAACCTCTGATTTCAAGATTAACACAGAAACTTAATTAAAAACCATAAACAAACTTGCATTCAATAGATGATTAATCAGTACTTAGACTAATTAATCAAAACTCCATTAAAAATCAAACAGATTGTGATAAAAATTCAAACTTGAACCCATAAAATTCAAATCATGGATCTGCCTCTGCCCACAAACCAACAACAACAACAACCGCATTCAAATCATACAACGTGAGATCTGGGGAGCGTAGAGCCTACACAGACTTTACCCCTACCTTGGTAGGTAGAGAGGCCAAAAAGTAAAAAAGAGAAACTTCAAATAATCAGCTTCATATATACAAAACTCACAGAAAAAATTCCATTCAAAAAGCAAAGAACAAATCTTTGATTTTCAAGATTAAAACAGGCCAAACAGAAACTTAAACCATAAACAAAGTCAAAAGCTTGCATATAGTAGATAATTAATCACTAATAATACTAATCAAAACTCCATACAAAATCAAATAGCAGCTGCTACTAATAGTCAAACAAAAACAAGATTAAAGGAACCCAACAAAGAAAAGAAAGAAAGGGAGATAAACAAACAAGAATCAAATGAGATGGTATATTACAAAGTCAGAATCTTACATCTAATAGCTAATTAATCACTACTTAGACTAATCAAAACACCATACAAAATCAAAAACTAGCTACTACTAATACAACGACAACAACAACATACCCAGTGTAATCACACAAATGGAGTTTGTGGAGGGTATATTGTAAACCTTACCTCTACCTATGTTGTTTGTGAAAGACACCGGCTTAAGAGAAAGCATAACATAGCTACTACTAATAGTCAAAGAAAAAACAAGAATTCAAGAATTCAAGAACCCAACAAAGAAAGTTGAGAAAGATCACAAACCTTATCTTTTTGATGAATTCAAGATTATTTTCTTCAGAGAGACTTCTTTTGTTGTTGTGCTAAATACAAAGATAAGAGAAAAGAAAGGGGCCCTGTGTCTTGTGATATGATTGAAGAAATGAAAATCTTTAGTGTGTTTTTGGTGGTTGTTATATAGTCAAATCTATGACTGAACAATAATATAACACAAAGAAGATTAGTTTCTTGGAGATTGATTTAATATTACAAGAATATTCTGGTATCATTAATTATTTCGTAAAATATATATAGTATTAGATTATTATTTATATAGTTATAAATTAGATAATTAATCATTCTAATTACCATCGGAATGTAAATTAACTTGAATAATATAATATTTCTCAATATTTTTTTATGAATTGTATATCTCCTATTTTATGTAGAATTATAATTATTTTGTAATTAGGTTAATTAGTTACCTAATTTGTATCAAAGTAAATATTTTTGTAACTTTATATATATTGTAAATCATTCATCAATAAACATCAAGGAACATATTCTTTTATGGTATCAGTAGCCTAAAACTACAAATCCTACCTTAGTCGCCGATACACCTTCTCGGCCGTCACTTTTTTTCCACATCGGCACCTAGCCCACGATCGAAACCCTAGACGCCAACCTCTCTCGGCCGCCCGCCCCCTCTTTTCCCCACGACCGAACCCTAGTTTTTCCGGTCATTCTCCCTCACTCTTCTTCTAAATTTTTTCTTCCATGGCTGACAAAACCAAATTATATCCTGCACTTGCCGTAAACAACATTAAAAACTTCATCCATGTGACTCTTGAGATGGAAAAGGGTCAATACTTTTCGTGGGTGGAGCTTTTTAAGATCCATTATAGTGTTTACGAAGTTATCGACCACATCATCACTCCTACGCCGAAGTCCACAGACATACCATTGGCTTCGACTTTCTGATGATGCACTCTGGTCTTTTTTGGACGCAGCCGTCCTCCAGTGGATATACTGCACGATATCTAATGATCTGTTGCACACCATCATTGAGACCGATGCCACTGCACGCCAAACGTGGGAACGTTTGGAAAGTATTTTCCACGACAAAAAAACTCAACGAGCGTTATACCTTGAAAATCAGTTCAAGGACGTTCATCGGGATGATTTCCCAAACATGTCTGCATATTGTCAATAACTCAAGACGCTTGCCGACCAACTCTCCAACGTCGGCGCACCAGTCACTAATCAGCGATTAGTTATGCAACTTATTACACGTTTGAACGAATCCTATGACGGCATTGCCAATATCCTTCAGTAATGCACGTCGTTACCTCCGTTTTATGAGGCCCGTTCGAAGCTCGTCCTTGAGGAAACCCAAAAAATCAAACGCAGAACCACTCTGGCAAGCATTGTCGACGCCGCCCTCACCACCACCGTCAGGCCCTCCGCCGATGGGAGGGCCTCCCATTCCGGCAACCAGAACGGTCGGTCAGAAGACCCGCAACAGTCCGATTCCTCCCGTAACAACTACCGAAGCATGTAGTCTGGCAAGGGCCGCGGAGAAAGAAATGTCGGCAACAACAACAACGGGAAGTGGCAGTCCCCACCGGCCGGAAACAGCCAGCAGCGACCGCAGCAGTGGCAACAATCTCTGTCGTGGGTTGCCTACCCGTTGTGGGTCGGGTGGGCCCTACCATCATGGGCATCCCCTCCTTGCCCGAATCCGACATCCTCGTAGACGCCACCTCAGAACCGACATGCCCAACCTGGCATACTTGTCCCACGTCCACAACAGGCCTACACATCACAGGGCCCCCCGCCATCGACTTATGCACAGGCTCTAGACGAAAATTAGTATATGGACACATGCACCACATCTCACATGACGGCATCACAAGGTACTCTCTCGTCTTATTCCAATTTGAGTAATTTAAATTGAAATATTATTATTGGTAGTGGACAAGGCATTCCCATCCGTGGTTATGGTCATTCCTCCCTATTTCCACCATTAATCTTAAAAATGTCCTTCATACCCCTAAACTCATTAAGAATCTAATCTCCGTGCGATGTTTCACAAATGACAATTGAGTTTTCCTTGACTTTGATCATTTTGGTTTTACTGTAATTGATTTTACGGCAGGGAGACGAATAATGAGATGTGACAGCACCGGAGATCTCTACCCTATTTCAAACGTCGTCAACAATCCAGCCTCAGTTCCATCAACCTTTGCTGCTCTTTCGTCTTCGCTATGGCATTCTAGATTAGGACATCCGGGAGACTCTGTTTTACGCTCTCTTAGAAAAAATAATTTTATTTATTGCAATTGTATTTCTATGACTCCTCTATGTGACTATTGTGTTTTTGGGAAACATGTCAAATTACCATTTTCTGCATCCACAAATCATACTTTAATGCCTTTCGATATCATACATAGTGATTTGTGGACATCCCCTATTTTGAGTACGACTGGCCATCGATATTATGTGTTGTTTTCGGACGATTATTCCAATCTTCTATGGAATTTTCCAATTGGAAATAAATCTCAGGTCTACCCCATTTTTTCTTCATTTAGTGCTTTCGTAAAAACACAATTTGAAAAAAGCATTAAATATTTTCAATGTGACAATGGAAGGAAATTTGATAATAACCAATTTAAACATTTTTGCTCCAAAAACGGTCTTACCTTTCGATTTTCCTGCCCTCACACATCCTCCCAAATGGTAAAGCCGAACGAAAAATCTGAACCATAAACAACCTCATTCGTGCCCTACTTGCTCACACCTCAATTCCCCCTTAATTCTAGCATTACGCACTCTCCATATCCACTTATCTCCTAAATATAATCCCAAACAAGTCTCTAGGTCAACGGATGTCCACCCAAGCTCTATTTCGTAGGAACCCCTCCTACCAACACTTGCGTATTTTTAGATGTCTTTGCTACACTCTCCATCTGACCACTCACAAACTCCAACCCCGGTCTTCCTCGGGTGTATTTCTGAGTTACCCTGCCAATCATTGTGGTTACTCGTGCTATGACTTGTCAAGCCATAAAATTATTATTTCACGTCATGTCCTATTTGATGAGTCTCAATTCCCATTTGCCTCTCTACACTCGCCACATCGACATTCCTATGACTTCCTAGATGATGGCCTAAACCCTCTTCTAATTCACCATTTACATAGTCCGTCGTCCCAGACCCCGGCACTCGCCACCACCTCGGCTAGTCCGGGACTAGCTGCCCACTCGATTATGTCGACGGTGGCCCAGAATAGCCCTCCTGCGGGTGATTCCGCAGCCACCTCTCGGCAAACCGAGGTTCGGCCAGCCAATATCGTCACCCTGCCCTTCCTCTTCTTCCCGATAGTCCCGCGGCAAACCCTCTCCCCCTCTCCCATCTCATCCCGAATCCCGAGACACACTCTCGGACCATGGAAACCCGTGCCATGCATGAAATTCATAAACCTAAACGTCTGTTTAACCTTTCCGTTTCAATTGTCCATTCCCATGTCCCTCATAATTCGAATGATGCCTTGTCCGACCCTAATTGTAAAGTTGTAATGATTAACGAATATAATGCTCGTATTGATAATAAGACGTGGGACCTAGTACCCCGTCCACCTGATGCTAACATTATTCATTCTATGTGGATTTTTAGACATAAAAAGAAATCTGATTGCTCTTTTGAGAGGTACAAGGCTCGTATTGTAGGTGATGGCAGGTCTCAACAGGTGGGAGTGGACTGTGATGAAATGTTCAGCTCGGTAGTAAAGCCCGCAACCATCCGGACCTTCCTCAGTATTGCCATATCTAAGTCTTGGTCCGTTCACCAGCTTGATGTCAAGAATGTCTTCTTACATGTGGATCTTCATGCAACGGTATATATACATCAGCCTATGAGTTTCAGGGATCCTATTCATCCGGATTATGTGTGTATGTTTCGGAAATCGCTCTATGGATTGAAACATGCTCCTCGAGCATGGTACCAGCGGTTCACCGATTATGTCTCATCTATCGGTTTTTCACACAACAGATCCGATCATTCTCTGTTCATCTACAACAAGGATACTTACATGGCTTACCTATTATTATATGTTGATGACATCATCCTCACCACATCATCTGATGCTCTCCGCCGGTCTATTATGTCTCTCCTTTCCTTTGAGTTTACTATGAAAGATCTAGGGCCCTTGAGTTATTGACTTATTTCTTGGGCATCTCTATCACTCGATATTCTGGCGGCAGAAGAAGTACGCTGAAGAGATCCTTGACCGTGCAGGCATGACATCTTGCAAACCATTCCACATGCCTGTAGACACCAATTCTAAACTCAACGCTAATTTCAGTCCTTCATATTCAGACCTGACTCACTATCGTAGCATGTCTGGGGCCCTGCAGTACCTCACATTCACGAGACCAGATATATCCTATGGCGTGCAACAAATCTGTTTGCACATGCACAATCCAATGGAAGCACACATGCATACCCTTAAACGTATTTTACGATACGTCCAAGGTACACTTCACTTCGGATTACATCTATACAGGTCTTCGCTCACTAGTCTCACTGCTTATTCTGATGCTGAATGAGGTGTATGCCCGACACCCGACGCTCCACGTCTGGTTGTTGCATTTTCCTCAGAGATAACCTATTCTTCCAAAAGGCAACCTACACTATCCTGATCCAGTGCAGAAGCAGAGTACAGAGGTGTCATCAACGTCGTCTTTGAGTCTTGTTGGATCCGTAACCTTCTACTTGAGCTTCACTGCCCGATTCAAAAAGCAACAATGGTCTGCTGAGATAATATTAGTGTGATATATCTTTCGGTATCCCATCCAACATCCGCGCACTAAACACATTGAGATGGGCATTCATTTCGTTCGCGAAAAAGTGGCTCGTGGTCAAGTTCGTGTCCTTCATGTTCCTTCCAGATATCATATTGCCGACATCTTTACCAAAGGACTTCCGCGCATACTATTTGATAATTTTCGAGTCAGTCTCAATGTTCGTGAACCTCCCGCTTCGACTGCAGGGGTGTAATATAATATTTTCCAATATTTTTTCATTAATTGTATATCTCCTATTTTAGGTAGAATTATAATTTTTTCTAATTAGGTTAATTAGTTATCTAGTTTGTATCAAAATAAATATTCTTGTAACCTTATATATATTGTAAATCATTCATCAATAAGCATCAAAAAATATATTCTTTTACTGAATATAATCAAATATTAAAAGTGTGCTCTCTCTAACAACTTAAAATTTTAGATGAGATGCTCACACATTTCAACATGGTATCATAGCTAGGCAAAAGTCATGGGATCGAATCCTCACCGCCATCCATTATCAAAAAGAATTTCCACATGCTTGGACCATGAAAAAATTAGGTCAACATGTGAGGGGGCGTGTTGAGAATTTAATCAAATATTAAAAGTGTGCTTTCTTTAACATGTTAAGCTTTTATATGAAATTGTCATACACTTCAACATTACCTAGTTTGTAAAAAATATATAATAATATGGAAATATTCTTGTATATTAACTACTTACAACTACCCTTCCACCAATATTGTGTAGACCACAGTTTGTTGGCAACACGTGGGGAGTGTCTATTCCTAGTCATAGTTTATTTGGTCATCCTCTTTTCCATTGTCAGTTCAGAATATTCTTCACGCGGTGAGAGATAAGAGTAAAGTGAAATGATTATTTGTTGTTATAAATATTAAGATATTAAAATTAAGGTATTTGAGTTTAAATACATATTTAAATATTAAATATTAAATATTATATTAAGATTTAAATGCTAAAAATAGATTAGTTCTTAGATAAGTATATGTTTTATGGGACAGAATATTGATCACTCACCAATTTACTAGTTCAGAAGATGAATGTGACAGAAATGAATATGCTTAGATGGATGTGTGACACACTAAAAGAGATAGTTAGAAACAAAGATATAAGAGGTAAGGTGGGATAAGATGCGGGATTAAGATGGTTCAACATATAAAGAGGAGGAGCACAGATGTCGGCAGTGATATGTCCAAAGAGAGTTAGAGGTAAACTAAGAAAAAACTTGGGAGAGATGATTAGACACATCTTCAATTTACCGAGGATATGACCCTAGATAGGAAAACATAGAAGTCGAGGATCAGGGTAGAAGATTAGTAGGTAGTCGAGTGATTTCTCTCTTTCATGTGGGAGAGTAAGCTTTTAGCTTAAAAATACCTTATTTGCTCTCAGGATCACTATTAGTATTCTATTATTGTCTTATTCTTGAATTGTGTTACCGTTGTTATCTTTTTTACTTGAGTTATCTTTATTATGTTTGTCAGTAAATTTTTTTACAATATTTTCACTATAGCTTTTATTTTTGTATTTGTCAAATCTGTTTTTGAAAACGCTTTTCTTGAGTCGTTATCTATTAGAAACAGTCTCTTTGTCTGGTAGTAATAAGATCTGCGTACAACCCACCCTTTCCAAACTTCACTTGAGGGGCTCACTAATACGTTGTCGTAGTTGTATTAAGAATTAAATGCTAAAAGTTATGACTATTTATTTTTTCACATATATGAATATGTGAAACTTATTTTTTTTTAAATCAATAATATAAATTCAAATAAAATACTAATTAATTAATAAAATATTAAAGAAAGTATGTTTAATTGGTGGTGGTAATTACCCATGGTGATGATTGTGAGTGTCGACTGGAGGTGATGTTTGTAAGTAAATAGCTTGTGGTGATGGTGGTCACTGACAATTGTGATTAACGTTGGTAATTGATTATAGTAGTTGATAGTGGCAACTAATAATTGAAGTAGATGATAATATTAACTAATAGTTGTAGTGGTCAAAAATGCTAGTTGGCAACTATAGTGGTATATGATAGTAGTGATTATTAGTAATAATTTATGATTATTTGGTGGTTAATAGTGATGACTTGATGACTAATGAGTAATAAAAATTGTCTATGGCGCTTGTAGGAGATAGTAATTGTGCTTGAAAATGGTGATTATGGGTGGTGTATACTAGGTGATGATAGTCGATAATGGTGAAGGTTGACAAATGTAATGATTGTTAATAATGGTGGGGGAGGCGACGATGGTATTGGTGGTTAGCAGTGAAAATGAATGAATAACATCTTATATTAAAATTTTGTTATAGGTCTTAATCATTCAAATTTATTTAAATATATTAAGTGGTTGTAAAATAAAAATTAACAATTAACTTTTTTGAGATTTGAATAATTAAAATTCAGACCTAAAGAATAAAAACATTGAATGACTGAAATCTGAATAATTAAAATTTCAACCTTGTGCAAATAAATAAGGTCTAAGGACCCTTTGACCATGGAAATTATTCACTTTTTCCCCGAATAGTGTCTCCCTTTATTCGAAAATTAGTGTTTGGTCATGAAAATTCCAAATCTAACTTGAAGTTGTATTTCAAATTTGAAAAATAATTTATAATTTGTTTTCACTATTTTCTAACTCACTTTTCACTTTTGAAGTTGTACTTAAGTATATTTAAACATGAACATTATTTCAAATATTTTTTGTAACATGTATAACCAAACACAACTTCATTTTTAACTTCATAAATTTAAAATAAAATGAAAAATATTTGAAATTTATGACCAAACGCAAAGACTAACAAACATTATGCACAATCTATCTCATTTTCAATCAGATGAATCAAAGATTCGTCGCTGATAAAACATAAAATAAACATTTCATAAAAGATGTATGAACTTAATAATCTAGTGATTATTAATATTCTTTATATTATAATTCAGGCATAATATCCCAATATAATTTTATCTATGAACCAAACCATCCCTTAAAGTATGACATAGGCACGATCATATATTAGGAGCCATTTTGACTTGCTATTATTTTCTGACTCGTTAGATAGACTTGGAACACTATACAAGAAATTGCTTATTTCATCTCTTTGTCTGAATTGACTTATGTTGCTAACCACTAAATAATCAAGCGCTCGAGAACCAAAGGACTTAAATAATATTTAGCTAAATTTATAAGTTGATCAAATTAATTTATAATATAAATATATTTTAGCTTATTTGTGCATTAAACATTAAAAGTATTTATGAGTTAAAATTAATTAAAAGTAAAGGAATATATTCTTTGATTTTATTGATAAATGATCTACAATATATATAGTATTACAAAAGTATTCACCTTGCTATAAACTAGGTAACTAATCAACCTAATTACAAAAAAAAAAAAATCTACCTACAATAGGAGATATACAATTAATACAATTAATGGAAGAATATTAAAAAAATATTATATTACACCCCGCAATCGAAGCGGGAGGTTCATGAACACTGAGACTGGCTCGAAAATCATCAATGTATGCGCGAAAGTCCTTTGGGTAAAGATGTCGGCAATCTGATATCCGGAAGGAACATGAAAGACACGAACTTGATCATGAGCCACTTTTTCGCGAATGAAATGAATGTTCATCTCAATGTGTTTAGTGCATTGATGTTGGACGGAATGCCGGAAAGATTTATCGCACAAATATTGTCGCAGTAGACTAGTGTTGCCTTTGGAATCGGGCAGTGAAGCTCAAGTAAAAGGTTACGGATCCAACAAGACTCATAGACGATGTTGGCGACACCTCTGTACTCTGCTTCGGCACTATATCGGGATAGTGTAGGTTGCCTTTTGGAAGATCAAGAGAATAGGTTATCTCGAGGAAAACACAGTAACCAGATGTGGAGCGCCTGGTGTCAGGACATCCACACCAGTCAACATCAGAATAAGTAGTGAGACCAGTGAGCGAGGACATGTATAGATGTAATCCAATGTGAATTGTGCCTTGGACGCATCCTAAAATACGTTTGAGGGCATACATGTGTGTTTCTGCCGGATTGTGCATGTGCAAGCAGATTTGTTGCACGGCATATGATATGTTTGGTCTCGTGAATGCGAGGTACTGCAGGGCCCCATCTATGCTACAATAGTGAGTCGGGTCTGGATAAGGAGGGCCGGAATTAGCGCTGAGCTTGGAATTGGTGTCTACTGACGTGTGGGATGATTTGCAAGATGTCATGTCAGCACGGTTAAGGATCTCTTCAGCATATTTCTTCTGACACAGAAATAGGCCTCGAGAATATCGAGTGACAGAGATACCCAAGAAATAACTTAGGGGGTCCAGATCCTTCATAGCAAACTAAGAGGAAATGAGAGACATAATGGACCGACGGAGAGCATCAGATTGGTGAAGATGATGTCATCAACATATAAATGAGACATAATCGGTGAATCATTGGTACCATGCTCGAGGAACATGTTTCAGTCCATAGAGCGATTTTCGCAATAGACATACATAATTCGGATGAATAGGATCCCTGAAACCCATAGGCTGATACATATATACCATTTTATGAAGATTCTCATATAAGAAGGCATTCTGGACATCAAGCTGATGAATGAGTCAAGACTTGGATAGGGCAATGCTAAGGACGGTCCGGATTGTTGTGGGCTTTACGACTGGGCTGAACGTTTCATCACAGTTTACTCCCACATGTTGAGATCTGACATCACCTACAAGACGAGCCTTGTACCTCTCAAAAGAACCATGAGATTTCTTTTTATGTCTAAAAAATCCACATAGAATGAATAATGTTAGCATCAGGCGGATGGGGTACGAGGTCCCACATCTTATTATCAACAAGAGCATTATATTCATCAATCATTGCGACTTTCCAATTTGGATCGGACAAGGCATCCTTCAGATTTCAAGGGACAGGGGAAGCGACAACTGAAATGGATAGGTTAAACAACCGTTTAGGTTTAGAAATTTCGTGCATGGCACATGTTTCCATTGTCTGAGAGCGTGTCTCGAGACGCGGGATGGGAGGAGGGTGGATGTTGCGAGACTGTCGGGAAGAGGATGAAGGGATGGGGTGGCGAGATCGGATGGCCGTGGCTCAGTTTTTTGAGAGGTGGCTGCAGAATAACCTTGAGACGGGCTGTTCTAGGCCACAGTCGACAGAACTGGGTGGGCAGCGTGTCCCAAACTGACCACAGTGGGTGCGGGTGCGGGTGCCTTGGTTTGGGACGACAGACTATATAAATGATTATTAGAAGGGGGTTCAGACCATCATCTAGGAATACATAGGAATGCCGAGGTGCGAGTTTATGGAGGCAAAGGAGAATTGAGGCTCATCAAATAGGACGTGATGTGAAATAATAATTTTACGGCTTAACAAGTCATAGCATAAGTAACCACGATGATTAGCGGGGTAACCCAGAAACACACACGGGAAAGACAGGGGTTAGTGTTTGTAAGTGGTCGGATGGTGCGGATAACAGAGACATCCAAAAATACGCAAGTGTTGGTAGGAGGGGTTCCTACGAAACAAAACTTGAGTGGGCGATCGTTTAGCTAGAGACTTATTTGGGATTATGTTTAGGAGATAGGTGGACATGGAGAGTGTGTAATGCCAGAATTGAAGGGGAATTGAGGCGTGATCAAGTAAGGCACAAATTAGGTTGTTTATGGTTTGGATTTTCCGTTCGGCTTTACCATTTTGGGAGGAGGTGTGAGGACATGAAAAACGAAAGGTAAAACTATTTTTGGAGCAAAACTATTTGAATTGGTTATTATCGAATTCTTTGTCATTTTCACATTGAAAATATTTAATGCTCTTTTCAAATTATGTTTTTTCGAAAGCACTAAATGAGGGAAAAAATAGGGTAGGCCTGGGATTTATTGTCAATTGGAAAAGTCCATAGAAAATTTGAATAATCGTCTAAAAACAACACATAATATCGATGGCCAGCCGTACTTAAAATAAGGGAAGTCCACAAATCTCTATGTATGATATCGAAAGACATTAAAGTATAATTTGTGGATGCATAAAATGGTAATTTAACATGTTTCCAAAAACACATGATTCACATATAGAAGTCTTAGAAATACAATTGCAATTGATAAAATTATTGTTCCTAAGGTAGCGTAAAACAGAAGCTTCCGGATGTCCTAATCTAGAGTGCCATAAGGAAGACGAAAAAGCATCAAAGATTGATGAAACTGAGGCTGGATTCTTGACGGCGTTTGAAATAGGGTAGAGATCTCCGGTGCTGTCATATCTCATTATTCGTCTCCCTGTTGTAAAATTCTTCACAGAAAAACCAAAAGGATCAAAGTCAATGAAAACATTATTATCAGTTGTGAAACATCGCATAGAGATTAGATTCTTAATGAGTTTAGAGGCACGGAGGACATTTTTTAAGATTAGTGGTGGATGTGGTAGGGATAAAGATGAATGACCAAAACCGCGAATATGAATGCTTGTCCACTACCAACAATAATATTCTGATTTAAATTACTCAAATTGGAGACGAGAGAGTACCTTGTGATGCCGTCATGTGAGATGTCCATATACCAATTTTCGTCTAGAGCGTTGAGTGACATTGTGTTCATAGCTGCTTCAATGTCAGTTGGTGTATAAGTTGATGGCGGGGGGCCCTGTGCTGTGTAGGCCTATTATGGACGTGCGCCGAGTATGCCAGGTTGGGCCTGTCGAGTCGGAGGTGGAGTCCACGAGGATGTCAGATACGGGAAAGGAGGAGAGTCCCATGATAGTGGGCCCACACGGCCCATGACGAATAGGCAACCCATAGTAGAGGTTGTTGCCACTACCGCGGTCGCTGCTGACTATTTCCTGCTAGTAGGACTGCCCCTTCCCGCCCCCGTTGTTGCTGGAATTTCGTCTGCGGCCCTTGCTGGACTGCCGCCCTCGGCGGTTATTGTGGGTCGATCCGGACTACTGTGGGTCCTCCGGTCGGCGGTGCTGGATGTCGGAGTTGGAGGCCCGGCGGTCGGCGGAGGGCCCGACGGTGGTGGTGAGGGCGGTCTCTACAATGCTGGCCTGAGTGGTGTTGCACTTGATTTTTTGGGTTTCATCAAGAATTAGCTTCGAACGGGCCTCATAAAACGGTGGTAACAGCGTGCATTGCTGAAGGATGGTGGCAACGCCGTCATAGGATTCGTTCAAGCCTGCAATAAGTTGCATAACCAGTCGCTGATTAGTGACGGGTGTGCCAACGTTGGAGAGTTGGTCGGCAAGCATCTTGAGTTCTTGACAATATGCAGACACATTTGGAAAATCATCTTGATGAACTTCCTTGAACTGATTTTCAAGGTATAACACTCGTTGAGTTTTGTTGTCGTGGGAGATACTTTCCAAACATTTCCACGTTTAGCGGGCAGTGGCATCGGCCTCAATGATGGTGTGCAACAGATCATTAGAGATCGTGTCGTATATTCACTTGAGGACAGTTGCGTCCAAACGAGACCAGAGTGCATCATCAGAAGTCGAAGCCGAGGGGAGGTCTCTGGACTTCGGTGTAGGAAGGATGATGTGGTCGATAACTTTGTAAACACGATAATGAAAAGCTCCGCCCACAAGGAGTATTGACTCTTTTCCATCTCAAGGGTGACAAAGATGAAGTTTTTGATATTATTGACTGCAAGTGCAGGATGAAATTTGGTTTTGTCAGCCATGGAAGATGAAATTTATGAGGAAGAGGGAGGGAGAATGTTCGGAAAAACTAGGGTTTCGTCTGGGGAAAGGGGTGGCCGAGAGAAGAAGTCGTTGGCTAGGGTGGGAGATTTAGGGTTAGGCTACTGATACCATAAAAGAATATGTTTCTTGATTTTATTGATAAATGATTTACAATATATATAGTATTACAAAAGTATTTACCTTGCTATAAACTAGGTAACTAATCAACCTAATTACAAATGGATTATAATTCTACATAAAATAAGAGATATACAATTAATGAAAGAATATTCGAGAAATATTCTATTAAAAAGTTATGAGTTGATCACTATTAATTTATTATTTTACTGTTTATAAGCATCTTTTATTCTTAATATATTAATCTCTAAATATTCTTTCTAAAACATAACTTTTAGAAATATCTCTATTTTATTTTCATTATTTGTACTTTTTTATGAAAAGAATTTTATATTTCTTATAAATTAATTTAAAGACATTTCAGTCATTTTAACAATAAAAGTGTTCATAAATACATTTTCATCAAACACACTAACTTATTTTTATCAAACACACTAATTTATTACTAGGTTCAAGACCTGTATTCAAACACATAACCATCTCTTTATAAAATTAATTTCAGCCTTTAAAAATATTTTTTAGCGGTTAATGTTTATTGACTACTTTTATCGAGCTAATTCAAATGTCTCTTGATTCTCAATCTTAACCTCAACCTTGCAATGCAGCTAACCGTCTTCTTAGATTAGCTCATGGACCTTTTAGACCGTGGAGCCTAGCCACCACATAGGTAGCACTCTGTGCATTTATTTCTTTGTTTTGAAGTGCTAAAACAACACTTTAAATTCCCAAACATAGTACTTAGTTATTTGGTAGGAGGAATAAGTCCGCTTGGGCAGCTCAATTGGTTATCAAGGGGGATATTTGGAAAATGGCCAAGAATCGAATCCTGTCAGTGGCAGTGTGGGGGTTACTTTTTGAAATAAAGGAGGGCCCCTTGTGCGCAGCGTGGTACTGGTCGAACATTTGAAATCAATTGAGTCACCATGATTTACCTCCTTCACAGACCTGTCGGACCGGGGTGTGGGGGCTCCTGGGGTGGGAGTTCCACCTTTTTGGAAAATGATTGGGTGAGATAAGATTATCCCACCAACCAAACATGAATTTACTTTCAATCCATGAGACTAATAATTCAATTTCATCCTATTTCTTATACGAAACGATCCTTATAGTACTAGCATAACTTATTAGGAGCCAATTTTGACTTGCTATTTTTGTTTTCCTTAGTAGTCAAATAGATTTAAAAAACCAAAAAATCACTTATTTTTTTTAAAAAATATTTTTCATGAAAAACTACGTTATTTATAAAAAGTATAACACATAGATAGATAGATAGATAGATATCTTAACTTAGTCTCAATTGACAAGTAAATACTCAACTTTAAAAATATATATTTAGACACCTCAACTCAATTTAAGTTGGTTTCGTAAACATATCCATCCTATCAAATGTATAACACATAGATAGATAGATAGATATCTTAACTTAGTCTCAATTGACAAGTAAATACTCAACTTTAAAAATATATATTTAGACACCTCAACTCAATTTAAGTTGATTTCGTAAACACATCCATCCTATCATTGCTTTGGTTTTACTCACGTCAATGATAAAATAATTTCCTTCATACCAAATGCTCCCTAAAGGCTTAAAATCTAAATCACCGTCTTGGATCATGGACCTTCTAGATAACCCCTTGACCAAAACAGCTAAGTAACACTATGTGCAATTATTTCTATGTTTTAAAGGACTAAAACAACAGTTTAAACTTTAAAATATCAATAAACCGTACATAAACTACTTCGAGTTAACGTCAACGAAAACATAGGGAATAACGTACGCCAAAATGGTCAAATGGCAAATCACGTAAATAAAATATGAATCAAGGGTAATATATTTTGAGCCGACAAAGAAGACCGCGTTTGGATTTTTTTTTATTTGCAAATGTTTGGTTCCTGGAAGGTGGACACAAACAATTAATTTACACACACTTAAATTTTAATTTTCCTCACGTTTTTAATCAAATAAATAATTTAATTGTTGTTAGGTATAACTTAAAAACGACGAAATGATTGATAATGACATGCAAACAAGTAATGATCTTCCATGTAACTTCTTTTATAGTACTGCCTATTTTTAGTGTTCTCCCAAGTTCTTTCCTTTGTCATTTTCATGCCTTTTTTTTAATTCTTGTGCTAAGTAATGGTGGTCAGTAATAATATAAAAGGTTCCAACATTTTACACATTTTTATTATTTTTTACCCAGTGTATGTGAGTTACTTTGGTGTTCTAGATTCGTCGAGGAGGTCTCACTTTGAAGGGGTACATTTTTCTATTAAAAATGACTTTATTTTTGGGTTCGAACTTGAAACCTTTGATAAAAAATTAAAAAGTACTTACCATTTCACCATAACTTGATGATAATAGATCGTATGCTTAAAAGTAGATGTAGTGATCAGTGGCGTACATAAGATTTAATATATATGGTGTGCGGTTGTTTTTACATTCTACTTGTAAGTGGATTTAGGTAATACAGAGGCACAATCAGAACTTAATGCTAGCTTATGGGTTCATAATTTTAGTTCTTTTAAGTTACTTCCTTTATCCCAATTTATACGACACACTTTTCTTTTTAGTCAGTCTAAAAAAGAATGACACATTTTCTTATATGGACAACAATTTAATTTTAAATTTTATCTTCTACGCTTAACGAGATGATCTATAACCACACAAATATCTTTAATTTATTTTACACCACAAGATTCAAAAATCTTCTTTTATTTCTTAAACTCCGTGCCGAGTCAAACTACATTATATAATTGAGACACGGAAAGTACTATGTTTTAAATTAATAATTTTTATATTTTAAATAAATTTATTAAATATAAAACTTAGACTAAAACTGTTATTTTTTGCGGAATTCATAAACTATACTCTAGCTCTGTTCATGAGGTAAGAAGTGTTCTATCCAAAATTATAATTTACTTTACATATTTTCAAGCCATGCTAGCTTGTCGTATAGCTCAAACTGAAAATCTATGACCCAAGTTTTCCAAATTGATTAATTTCCAAGTTAAAGAAGTCCAAATGGATCATTTTCAAATTGATTTCCATGCTAAATAAGTCCTAGTTGACCATGACATGAGCATTTGCTTAGACTTTTCAATTAATCCAATCCATAGATATAAGGACATTTATTTCCTCTTCCATTTTTGCGAGTCAAAAAGGTCACTTTTTTCCCCTTTTGACTAAAGAGTTGGGGAAAAGGAAATGTTTTAATCTCAAACGACCCATTTTTTTTAACCAAAAACATTTTTTTGTTTGAATATTGGTTATAGAAGCCGAGCAAAGAGCCACCTTTTCCCAACTTCTCCCATCATTTCATGTAGTTCAACAGAGAGTTACGTAGATATATTGACAATATACAAGACAGAGAAACATTATTGAAAGAGAATAATTTTTTAATTATTTTTATTAATAAAGAGGTATATATATATGAGAGATAATATTTAATTATGAAAAATAAATCTACCTTTTTCTAATACAAGACTAATACATTTTTCTAATACAAGACTAATATCATAATTACACTTGTACAAGTGTTCTACAAATAATATATACAAAATATGGTTATGTGATATACACGGTTTGGGCCGTGTATATCGGTGGACTTTCACACCCCTGCAGTCATAGCGGGCGGCTGTCGTACGCTGAGACTGTCCCTAAAATCTTCAAACGGAACTAAGGGAAGACCCTTAGTAAAGATGACAACAATTTGGTACCGTGAAGGGACATGTAAGACACGTACTTTTCACGAGCTACCTTTCGCGAACAAAGTGAATATCCATTTCGATATGCTTAGTGTGCCGATGTTAGACCGGATTCTCAGAGAAATAGACAGCACTAACATTATCGCAGTAGACCAAGGTAGCTTTCTGAATAGAAAGTGAAGCTCTAATAGGAGATTACGCAACCAACATGACTAGGACACCACATTGGCTACCCCTCGATACTCGACCTCCGCACTGAATCGCGATAAAGTAGCCTTGCATTTTGCCGACTAGGAGATCAAGTTATCACAAAAAAATATACAATAACCAGATGTCGAACGTCTGGTATCTGGGCATCCACCTCAATCAGCATCTCTATAAGACATGAGAGTAGAGACGGAGGATGGATATAAATACAAACCATAATCAACAGTGCCATGTAAGTAACACACAATGCGTTTCAGAGCATGCATGTGTTCATCCCTCGGATCATGCATAAATAAACACACTTGATGCACTGCATAAGTAATATCAGGCCTCGTGAAAGTAAGATACTGAAAAGCTCCTGCAAGATTGCGTTAGTGGTGGGATCCTCGTAAGGTGTGCTAGAAGTAGCACTCAGCTTCGGTTTGGTATCAACCGGAGTAGAAGAGGACTTACAAGATGACATGCCAGCTCGCTCAATAATCTCAGCCGCATACTTCCTCTGTGATAAAAATAGACCACATGCATGACGTGTGACTACAATACCCAAAAAATAACTCAAAGGCCCCAAGTCTTTTATAGCAAATTCGGAACTGAGAAAAGACATGATAGACTGGGGCAGTTTATCAGATGAGGCAACCAATATAATATCATCCACATATAACAGAATATATGCCAGAGAAGTACCACAATGATAGATGAACAGAGAATGATCAGACATGCTGTGAGAAAACTCAATAGTAGACACATAATCTGCAAACCTTTTATACCAAGCATGTGGGGCATGTCCAAGCCCATACAAGGATTTCTTGAGCAAATATACATGATTAGGATGATCGGGTTCTTGAAACCCAAGGGCTGATACATATATATTGTCTCCTTGAGATCACAGTGTAAGAAAGCATTTTTCACATCCAACTGATGAATGGGCCATGCTTTCGAGAGAGCCGAATTGAGAACAGTGCGAATGGTTATCGGTTTGACCACCGAACTAACTGTCTCTCCACAATCCACACCAACTTATTGAGTTTTGCCATCACTTACAAGACGAACTTTATGCCTCTCAAAACAACCGTCAGATTTTTTCTTATGAGTAAAAATCCACATAGAACGAATAACACTGACACCAGATAGTCGGGGCACCAACTCTCACGTCTTATTTTCAATAAGAGCATTATATTCATCATCCATGACCATTTTCCAATTCGGGTCATGAAGGACATACACTGGGTTAAGAGGTAGGGGTGATTTAGTGACATTACAATTAAGATTAAAATGTAATTTTGGTTTTAAAGTACCCCATTGGCTACGAGTAACAGGCCCTTGACTCGAGATAGAATTGGACGGGATTTGGGTAGGTATCGGGTCAGCGCAAGACTGCCCATTAACTGGACGCAGGGACGACGAGGTTGGGCTAGCAGGCAGTGGGTCTGCTCGTCGAAACAGTGGACTTGGGAGATAATTATTTGGGCCAGCAGGTAGTGGGCCTGCTGGCTGAGACATTGGGCTAGGGGAAGAATTTATCGGGCCAGCGGGTAGTGGGATTTCTGGCCGAGAATCTGGAATTGTACCGAGACCATTTGGGCCAGCAGGCAGTGGGCCTGCTGGCAGAATTGGATCACGGACATGTTGGGCCCACTGTTGGAGAATACACGGTGAGAGCCCATCATCCAAGTGGACGGAAAAAGTGGATAGCACAAACACCCTAAGATGAGAATACGAATGGTCTTTATGATAAAGAATTTTAAGAGGGGATTGATATGCTAACCCTTTGCTAGGGACTATGTTAAGGAGGTAAGTAGTCATTTGTAATGCATGATGCCAAAAGGATGGTGGTAATGAAGCCTGGGCTAGTAAGGTTCGGACAATATTATTAATGGTAAAAATTTTCTTTTGGATTTCCCATTTTGTAATAACGAATGAGGGCAAGAAAAATGGAAAGAGATGTCATTAGTGTTACAAAACTCCCGAAACGGCCCATTATCAAATTCTCTTCCATTATCACATTGAATGTTTTTAATTTTTCGTTCAAATTGGGTACGGATGAATGCTCTAAACATTAAGAATGTAAAAAAAAAACTTGAGACTTTTTAGATAAAAGAAAGGTCCACAAAAAATTAGAATAAACATCCTAAAATAACACATAATAGCGGTGGCCCAAAGAGCTTAAAACGGAAGATGTCCACAAATCACTATGAATAATATCAAAATGCAACAAAGTACTAGAATTGGAGGCTACAAACGGTAACTTAACATGTTTCCCAAGCGGACAAGAATGACAAATATTAGTACTATGTGTACTGTTACATTTAATAAAATTATTATTTTTAAGAGAAGAAATAACATACACCCCCGGATGACCCAATCGAGCATGCCGTAAGAAAGGTGTTAGAGCGGCAAACGTTGATGGTGTGGCTTGACTCGTGGAGGTGGTGGTGATTGGATAAAGCTCTCCCCGGTTATTACATCTCATTAGCGGTATCCCCGTCGTGAAATCCTTCACAAAAAATCCAAAAGGGTCAAAGTCAACAGAAACCCAATTATCAGTTGTGAATTTTTGAACAGATACTAAATTTTTAATTAAGTGAGGAGCATAAAGGACATTTTTCAAGGCTAAAGGTGGGTTCGAGGGAGATAAATGTGTGTGACCATAACCACGAATAGGAATTGAATTGCCATTACAAAAAATAATGCCACAATTTTGCTCAAATTGAAATAAGGTGAGAGATTACCTGACGCAGACGTCATATGAGAGGTGGCTCCGGTATCCATGTACCAATTCACGTCCGAAGGATTTAAGCCAAGTGTATGCATTGCCGCCTCGATATCCGTAGGCGTCGGAATCTATGTTGGGCCCGCAGCATTGAAGGCCTGCTGAGGCTGAGGCCGAGGCCCAAGCAGGCCAGCCTACTGCCAGGGCCTATTCCGTGACTACCGGGGCCGACGGCCGCGTTCGGGTGAGGGTGGGCCTAGCCCAATTGGGAGCAAAGGCTGGAAATTATGGCGTGGGCCACTGCCCACTGGCCCAGCCCCACGGCCAATGTGTATTGACCCAAGGCTGCAACCAGTGGTTCTGCGGCCCAGCCGGTCCACTGCCACCATGTCCCCTGCCACTACCACCACCACCGCCACCGCTGTTACGGTTTTGGCTAGAATTGTTCGAGACTGAGTGGGGGTCATCGGACGTGGCCATCATCATGATAGAATTTGCACCGGTAGCCACATTTTTATCCAAGCCAGCCTCTTCTAATGTGAGCATGGAACGTGTTTGGTAGAACGGTGGGAGAGGATTACTTTAACGAAGAAGCGTTCCAAAGCCATCATAAGCCTTATATAGGTCTGCAACCATCTGAAGAACAAGACAATCATTCGTGACGTGCACACCAACGTTCTTGAGTTTATCCGACAACTCCTTGAGCCTTTTACAATAGGCCGAGACATTCAAAAAATCCTTTACGTTGATGTGGGAGAATTCCTGCTCAAGGGTCACGGCATGTGAATTTTTATTATCCTGGAACATATCACGCAACCTATCCAAATGTCCATGGCCGTGGCGTCGAGTTCAATAATAGTCTGCAAGAGGTCCGTAGAGATAGTGGAATAAATCCACTGGAGTATCATAGCATCAAGAGTTTCCCACAACTCTATGTCATCATCGGTGGTAGGCACATTCTCCTTGCATGTTGTCGAGGGGATGATGTGATGAAGGACTCGATTAGACCGTGCATGAACTTTAAATAGTTCTGCCCACGTCGCGTATTGGACGTTTTCCATATCAAGAACAATAGGGATGTTATTCTTGATGTTGGAGATTGCAAGGGGAAGATGAAAGATGTTCTTTGAGGTAGACATAATGAAAGAACAAGAGGAGAATTAGGGATACGGAAAAAGAAAAATAATTTTTAAAAAATATTGAAGGGCGTTTTTGGTCGGCCGACGGCCGAAGGTGTAGTAAGGACGACGGAAGCACAAGATTGGAGAAGGAAAATTTGCCCTAGACTACTGATACCATGAAAGAGAATAATCCCTTGATTATTTTCATTAATGAAGAGGTATATATACATGAGATACAATATTTAATTATGAAAAATAAATCTACATTTTCCTAATAGAAGACTAATACATTTTCCTAATACAAGACTATTACCATAATTACACTTATATAAGAATTTTACAAATAAGGTAAAATATATACAAAATATGGTTTGGACCGTGTATATCGGTGGACTTTCAATTACATTATACATTTTAACGTACTAATAGAAGGAAAACAATTAAAAGACAGTGAAACTTTTTGATGATGTCTAGAAGGCTTATACATCAAAAAATCACGGCCAAGCCAATGAAACATATTTTCTTACTTTAAAAAAACGTATTTTCTGTTTGACCCAATTGATTTTACAGATTTATCCCTTAAGCTACAATATTATCAAGTTGTAATGCATGTATTATGTAAACTTGTGTTATGTCTTATATAACTTTTCACTTTCCTCTCTATTGAGATAAGAGATTCGTCTAAGGTGTCAATTGTCATGTACACCCATACTTCATAAGTTTGTTAGTCTAGAAGCTTGCTAGCCATTCTCTTTGATTTGGCATCATTAGTCCGCCCTCTATCATAGATATCACATACACCTCCGTTGAGGGATTGCCATTCTCGCTCAGGTTTAATAATTTGTCCCATCGAGTATTCGGCTCTGACACCATATTTGTCACAATCCAAAACTCATAATACGTATTGTCCACTTTGGCCCAACATATCTCATATATTTGTCCTTCGGGCTATGGTATCATTGACCCAAAAAAGAGTTTGTATTCTGCGCACTTGTGATATGATTTATAAAGTTCTTTATTTCCGATCTCATATTCGCCAAAGGTATCACGTGTACCTTGTTAAGAAATTGGATAGATCCAGAAGTTTATCGGTCATTCTGGTTGACCCCTCGTCTGTCCGCCTTCCGGTCTATTTAATTTTAATCTTCTGCTAGTACGTATTTTTGCAATCTCAACATTCTATTTTCCAAATTTAAAAAATAATACATTAGAATATATGAATTTAGAAATTCAATGTGTAAAGAAAAGAGTGTATTCATTCTAGATTTGAATAAATTAAAAGAAACTACTCCCCGTTTACGGGTTAATACAATTAAATAATTAAACTAATATGTAGGACTAAAGTTCATCGTACGTAAGCGTTTAGCTGGTCACACAAAGCCGTGATTAATAAACTGATAAAGATTAATATAATGATGATATAGTTCAAGAAATAGTAATAAAGTTTATGGAGAATCTTTAATTCTAGATGCTTCCTTTCTTTTTCCTACGTTGATAAAAACAATAGTATATTACCATTGGTCCACTCACATTATCTTCTGATATTTCTATGTTTCTTTTTTTTTTTTATAAGTGGAACCCACGTCTATTATCTTAAATAAAGACGTCTTCAGATATAATAATAATAATAATAATAATATTTAACTCAAAACGTTAGATTTTAAGTCTAAGAATGCAAATATTCTCTCATTTAAAATTAAATAATATTAAAAATCAAGTCCTAAAAGTGTGATCGTAACAAAAGCATTTATATTAAACATCCAACTGGTGAACAAAAGAAATGAGTAATAAGTTTGATGGTAAAATTTTATTCGTACGGATATTTACATCAAACCACATCAATTTATCGTAATTAAGTTATTTAATAAGATATAAATATATATTGATTAATAAATATTAATGAAAATAAATTATATTATATTATAAATTTATTAATTTAATATAAATATTCGAGATAATTCTTTACCAATATTTAAATTTGCAAAAATTTCTCACAGCGTATAAAAAGGTGTAGAGAATTTACTGACATTAGTGTTGAGAGATCGAGATTACTATCTTCAGAAATAGTACGACGTAAGCCGAAAGTTGGATATAAAAAAAAGTGTAGAGAATAATAGTTGATGACTCATAATGGAGTAAAACATGTGCAAGAAAAAAGTGACCGGATCTTTTTAATTTATTGTATAAAATAATTAAAATCGATCGCATTGATACTCTCTCTAGATCTTTCTAGTTGGTGGGCGGTTTCCTTTTTTTTCTTCTTCTGAAAGACTGGTCATTTAATAACCGAACAAAAGAGTCATAAATTTCATGTACAAGTCATATAGAAAATTATTCACTAAAAAAAATGCATCAACTAAAGTCTTCAAAAAACTAGCTAAACGATGATTATATTTATTTTTGTTCCTTCTAATTAAAAAAAATCGAGCTAAATGGGTATTCCGAAGTTTTCTGATATCTTCATATATGTTTTGCACAGTTTACGATGTTAAATTCAGTCCTTGAATTATCATTACTAATTTCTTTTCATCCGATAGAATATGAACTTTCCTCTCTATTACACCCTTTTTGTCCTACTTAGAAGATTGAAATATATTATTTAAAATAATCACAGGAATTGGATATGTGTAGTTGGCAAAATGGACTAAATAATCAAGTTGAGCCGATAAATGAAGATTCTTATTTTTATTTTAGATAAACTTATGTAGTATAGGCAGTGATAGTGATGGAGAGTTCAACTGCACGTAATTTTAACTTATTTTTACTTTAGATAACACTCTATTACATACTATTTGCTGAAATTTTTTCAACGTCCCCTTTATATAATTACATATGAGGATTTCTTCTGATTATCATAAACATTTAGCCATAGGTAACAAAAGTTCAACACTTCCTCTTATAATTATGAATATCATCAAGAACAAGAGTACTGTTAAAAACAGTAAGAAAGAGGAATATGATATACCTCAACACCTAGATCTACTTAATAAGTGGACTATTCCAAAAATCTAACCCGTTTGATATGCCAGATGGGTACTTTTGAAAAATTAGGATTCAAACAAATAGTTAAAACTACGGAAGAAACTATCACTGTAGATAGCGATCATGCTACTTTTAAATTATTAAATGACAGTGATATTGCCCCTTATAGGAAGCCCACCGTTTTATGCATATTGGGTTAGTTCAGGTTAAATTAAAGATAAAGTTGAAATTATTTTAAATTAGGAGTTTATCATTCTTTTTACACCGATTAAAGAGGAAATAGTACGTAAAATGAAATAAAGGGAGTGATATTTCGTTAAACTAATTAAGTTGACATTCATTATAAGTAATATTTTGTTAAACTAAGTTGACATTCATTATACTCCTAATAAAGAAGCAATGCATGTAGTAATGTTTATGTTTAAAATTTTGAATTCACTTTTATATCTAACAAAATCATTTTTGTTGATCCCGGGTTTAACTTTTGAGAATAGAGAATTCTTTACTCCATTTAATGGATCATACGAAACACAAAGTTGAATTAATCGGATTATTATGCATACCAAATGATTAACTGAAGTCACTCACCCCTATTTTTCAACAATTTGATGAGATGAGCTTTTTAGCGACCAGATCCACTACACCAAAATATGTTAGGTTATGAAATTTTATTTTCAATTTCAGCCTTAATTTTCTTAGAGACCTTGAGAGAAAGTTATGGGTCATTTTTTGTTCCTTTTCCGGGGCTAATAATCACGAAATTGTTATCATACATAAAATTTGATACAAAAATAATATCATAATTATGGTATAAGTAATTAGAGAAGTGCTAAAGTACTTTGAACAAAAGATTTTACCAAATATGAGATGACATATTCTCCCAATTTATCCCTGGATTATACTGTATTCCTTATCCTACAAACCATATAACTTTTTAAGTGTAATTTACCAACTTTACCTTATTTATTTCTTATTATCTCACTTTATTACTACAGTTAATTGGAAAGTGAGTGTTATTAACCATTTTGACCTCTTTAATACTAAAAGTAAAAAAAATTAAAAAAATTAATTCAAGCTTTATTTTCTAAAATAAAAAATATGTTTTTTTTTCTTTCTAAAACGACATTTAAAATGGAGTAGTAAAATTTTGTGTCTCATCATAATGGGACCTAGGTAGACTAGTCACCCAAAGTCATCTTTTAGTAATATAAGTAAATCCTACCATTTTTGACCGACTCTTTATTTAATCCCATTATTGCAAAATTTAATTATTGTCTCTACTCAAGTGCTATCGCTTTCTCTTTTAGTTTTATTCCTTCTTTTTTATTTTTGGACGTGTAGGCGTAGCTCAATCCTTCCTACTTTTTGTATCTTCACGTCCATCTTTTTTCGACACCCCACTCCCATCCTCTTTTGCCTTTTTAGCACTAGGAAAAATGTATAAATTGACTATTTTTTAAATTTAAATACTAATTGTAAAAATATATCGGTAGGAGAGAGTTCCGTCTTAGAGAGAAGAGTGGTGGTTGACGAAACGAGAATATCAGCTTGAGTATCGTAAACATTGATGAGAATTCAATATATATTTTTACTTCAAAATTAATTGTGATGTCCGGACTAACTTGTTTGTATCTTTAATTCAAATTAGGAGAACTAAATGCTTGTCCAAAGGAAAATGGATGTTTGTGCTAGACTTACTAAATGTAAACAGTAAGCATGAAAGTTCTTTGGAGTAATAATAATATTGTCTTCATGTAATCTATGGTCACGAATTTAAACCGTAAATCAGTTATTAATATTTGCATTAGGATAAATTACCTACACTATGCTCCCTTGAAATATTGCTCTTTATTGGACTCTGTAGAAATGCTGAATAATTTGTGCATCGAGTTGCAATGTTAGTTACCAAAAAATATTTGTGCATCGATTGTCTTTTGTTTTTCATTATTATTGCTAAGTATAAGAATAGTGCATGTTTGGGAACTTGAATCTTTAATGGACAGTGCAGACAACTTGCGTACAACAACAACAATAACATACCCAGTGAAATCTCATAAAGTGGATTTGAGGAGGGTAGAGTGTACACATACCTTACCTCTACCTTGGTAGGTAGAGCGGTTGTTTCTGAGTGCAGAAGTTGCTGGTTTTTATTGGGTCAACAACAGGGAGTCATCGACAAGTAAAAGCAACACGGTAGAAGATGGTCATATTTGTCCTTCTATTATTAAAAGAGGTTTAATATTGTCATTTGTTATACTATCCCATACATGCCTCCACATGCGGATTTAGAGGGGCGGGATGATGTTCATGCGAACCCCCTAAGATTTTGAATCCCCTAAATACAAGATTAGAGATTGACTCGGTGATTTAGGGGTTCGTAAGGTTCTAAGTTTTAATCTGAAGCACTACATTTTTATTTTTCGTACCCCCTTAGTGAAAATTCCTAATCCGTAACTGCATGCCCCTAAGGGCCTAATGTAACATCCCGTACTTTCGGGTCACGGTTTGAGTCGCTAAGCGTATATAAATCGCTAGGCATGTGTAAATAGACCCGAGCGTTGGAAAACTTTATGTTATATTTACGTATGCTAATAAGGAAATTAATATATAAAAGGATGTGATCCTGAAACAATTTTCGATTTAACAAGTATGACAACGGGGATTCATAATAATAATTGTATATCCCCAAAGAGGTATGGACTAGTGTCATATTACAAGAATTATGACATTGAGTGTATGAAGATCTTATAAATTATTAAGATTTAAGTGAATTAAGATCACTAAATTAATTATATGTGTATAATTAATTAATTGTGAAATTAATTATCTTTGGTAGGAGGACAAGACTTAGTGGGAGCAATTACGTGTAGGCTTCAAGATTAATCCTAAGATGGTCACGTTAGTAGACAAAATGATGAGGGCTCATTTAATGGAATTTAATGACTAAGTTGATTATATCTTTAAAAGAGAGCATATCGTGATGCATTGTAAAATCCTCCAAACCTTTTTTTTCCCCTTTTGTACGAATTGGAAAAAAAAGAAACATAGGCGGTGTACTTCTATTCAACAATTCACTTTGTCTTTTGAAAAGGAAAAGGAAAAGGAAAAGGAAAAGGTACGAAATAGTAGTAGTACTAGGATGTGACATCATTTTGAGAACAAATAAAGTGAGCAGCACTTAAGCTTTGTTTGAAGTTACTGTTTCTTAAAATCTCTGGGTATAACGTACTGATTGTATGTTAAGACAAATTATTTCTTTCTTTTAATATGTTTCATATAATGAAATATAACTGTGATATTGCTCCATAATTTATTCTACTCTAGTAGTTAAGAATATTCATGTTATTGATTCCTATGTTAAAAGTATATCTAAATATGTTCCTAAGTCCTTATTAAGGCATACGGAAAAAATGTTAATATTTACGGTGTTAACCGAAGATATAAGGAAATTATGTCATTCAGGATATTTTATTGTGATTCATGCATTTTCATTTGCATTGCATTCATGTTTTACCCAAGACCGTATATTGGGGACGGGAAACGGAAAACGCAGACCATCTGATCAACTGAGATATGATAATGATAAAGCTTGTGTGGCTTAATGAAGGAAGATGTCGGATCAACATGGAAGATTTTAAGAACATTTCAGCTTATTGCAAAAGGTTGAATGAATTGGCGGACCAACTCCGCAATATTGGCGCGCCCGTTACAAATGATCATTTGGTCCTACAAATGGTTGCAGGCCTATCTGAGGCCTATAACGGTGTTGACACGCTTTTTCGACAGAGCAGACCTCTTTCTTAATTTTATCAGGCTCGTTCAATGCTTATGCTCGAAGAAGCCAGCTTGGCCAAAAAGGCGACTTCTACTAATTCTCTAATTTTTTTATATAATTCGGGCCAACACCGTGCTCACGGTGGCGGCAAGAATACTCAGAAAAATAATGGCAAAAATAGCTTGGCAAACACGGAGGTCCCGGTAGTGGTGGCAGTGGCAAGAATAATGGCAGTGGACCCCGTCCAGGCAGCAGTGGCCCACCATCCCACTAGTCTCAGCCATGGGCCCCTTGGCAGTGGGCCTGGGCCAGTGGGCAGTGGCCCAACATCCCCTATGCTACAGCGTTTCTAGCCCCTAGAAATTGGGTTGCCCTGCAGTTTTCTTGGCCTAATCCGACCTATCCCAGTGGATTCGCAATAATTCTGGGTCGGGGCAGCAAGCCGGTATGCTTGGGCCCCGGCCTCCACAGGCCTATCATGCAGCGGGCCCCACCCCGACCGACATTGAAGCAACTATGCATACTCTTGGATTAAATCCGCTAGGCGCCACTTGACTATGACTTACATTTATATCCTTTATCGACGTCTACACTTGTCTCGTATACAAATGCTGATTGGGGTGGCTGTCCAGACATCAGACGTTTCACGTCTGGCTATTGTATGTTTCTTGGTAATAACTTGGTCTCATGGTCTGCGAAGCGTCAGTCTACATTATCACGCTCTAGTGCAGAGGCAGAGTATCGAGGGGTAGCCAATGTGGTCTCTGAATCCTGTTGGTTACATAATCTTCTTTTAGAGCTTCATTGGCCTATTCAGAAAGCTACCTTGGTTTATTGTGATAATATTAGTGTCATCTACCTTTCTGGTTATCCGGTTCAACACCAACGCACTAAACATATAGAGATGAATATCCACTTTATTCACGAAAAGGTAGCTCGTGGACAAGTACGAGTCTGCCATGTCCATTCCAGGTATCAAATTGCAGACATCTTTACCAAAGGTCTTCCCTCGGTCATTTTTGAAGATTTTAGGGACAATCTCAGCGTACGAAGACTGCCCGCTATGACTGCAGGGGTGTGATAAATAGTAGCAGTCCGTGATATACATAACTTGTATATCACGGTTTGGTGTATATTAGGTAACATAGGTTTTGTATTAAATTAGAATTGTACATTTATCATAATTGTATAATTATTGTACAAGTAGAATAAGGTTTTGGGATTAGAATAGGAATAGGATTTTCCTATTATGAAAATTGTAAATTGTATATATACTCTTTCATTAATGAGAATAATCAAGAGATTATTTCTTTCACATATCCGTCAAAATTTTACCTAGATTTCACTTTCATTCATTTACTCTGGATGTAAATAAACGTGTCGAATTTAGTTCATAAAAGTGCAATCCACTCAAAGTTAGGGGGCAGGTTGAGTTGAAATATTTCTATTCATGGATCAATTTGGTCACGAACCAGATTAAGCCATCTAAACTTTAAAAGTATGAGTCAACAATATTATAAGGTAGTCCAAATTGACAAGTTGGAAAACTTAGATTTTGTATGTATTTTCTTTCCTCTGCACCTTATCTCTCTCTAGGAAAAGAAAAATTCTTTAAAATCAATTTTGGTGATTAAATAAATTATAAAACAAACAATACATAAATGACAAAGTGATTTTTTGTTGAGTGGATTAATTAGCTACGATCCATTGTTTAGTCTGGTTGATACAACTCATCGTAATCGGTTAATCCTAATAAACATCTGAACGAATTAAATTGTAACTAGTTTATTAACTCGATTCATTTTAACTCTCCTACCTAGCTCGCCTATTTGATACCCTTAGTCTGTAACTGTTGGAAGTTTTTGCTCTATGGTACTTTATAAAGCAGTACGGAAAGTATATAACTATTACAAGTAAGATTCAATAATTCAACTATAAATCTGAAAATCCGAAAATCTGAAAATTACAATCTGATAAACAAAGATTCAATAATTCAACTATAAATCTGAAAATTACAATAGAACCACAAAACTGAAATTACAGTTTTGTTGAAGACGGAAAAATGGAAACTGTTTTTGCTGAGTCGAGTGTGGCACTCTGTCCTTAAGACAATATTGCCCCGTATGTATCCTTTATACGTCCTGGATAATTTGTCTCCCAAGATAAAACAGCAATGGAACACTTGAGCAAAGGAAACTCAAATGCTACTGTGAAGAATATTGAGTAACGAAATGATGCTTGTAAGTTGTAGGAAGAAAACTGTTTTGGTTGTGTAATTTCGTGCATTGTTCTTGGTGTTATTCTTAGTCATTCTTGGTGCTCAACAATGGTGTAAATGGGGTGTTTATATAGGTGAGGGAGGGGCTGAAAAACTGCCTCCATAATAGTCAAATAATGGCCATTATGGAGGTAGTAAAGCCACCAACATAAATGGTGAAAGACCAATGGATTTGGCCATTATAGGAGGAGTAATTCAGCCAAAATAAATGGCTGAATTGAGTGCTTGGCGTTTCTGCTTTTGACTGTCCAAATTCTGACGTTTTGGAAACTTCAGGGATCAAACTGTACATCTTGAAACTTTAGGGACCAAAGCTCACATATTTGAAAGAATTCGGTCCAACAAGTACATCGAAACACGGGATCAAGCGTACTTCCGGCAAAGTTTTCGGCCCAAAAAGATAATATCGAAGACCCAGACCCATGCCCCGCCCTACGACCCGAGAACCGAAACTCGAAGCCGGAACCGGACCGGACGGGCGGGCGGCGGCGGCGCGCGTGTAGTCTTTCCTCGAACCGAAGCACATCTAGGTCCTCCCCCTTTAAACACATGGGATACCCCTTGGGGTCCCAAACCCCAAACCAATTTCGAGTCTTATATACACAACAATTCTTTCTTCCTCTCCGAGTGAGGGAGAATTACACACAATACCACACTTTCCATGCTTCAAATACCTTACTTCGTGAACCAATATCTCTTTCATTTCTCAATGAAATTTGACGATTCTTGGCCCTACGGTTATCTACGTACTTAGTAGATCATGCATGTGTGAAGAACCGGATTCTCCAACATACGTAACACTAGTGTTTAAGCCGTTAAAGTTGGTCGGTCGCAACTCCCGCCAAAGGCAAATTTCCAACAATCCCCTCTTGAAAGAGATTTTGGCGCACTCACATGGTGTCTTTTCATTTCAAAGCAATATTTTCGGCGGACCGATGTTGCATAAGGAGAGTTAGCTTCAGATTTGAACCTTCCATAGTTAAATACCATCGGACCTACTTACTGCGCGGTGAACGTGATGTCTTGAACCGTCAGTGTTTAGTGTAAGCCAAGTCAATGGTACCAACACAACAAATTCTCTTACTCTCTTCTTCGTAATGTTTTGTCCGTTTTGGCCATGGACAATGTCTTGGATTCTTAAGTGCGTTCATTTTGAGGCGGCCCGTCCTCGCACTTAAATAGGTGGTCTCCTACAAGGTATCTGCTATACCCCACTTCACAAGTGTTATGAACCATTAAAAGTTTCCCAAAGACCTAACCTCAGTTGTTGAGGATCATTACTGAGTTTTGAAAACTTAACCTTTACCCATCTGCAGATAGCACTTAACGTCTATCGAGGGAACAACTTTGGATTTGGTGTTTCTTTTCGAAATCACTATCGAAGTGCTCATGCTTCCACCGAAGCGATCAACCGAACCTTTACAACTTAGTTTTCCCATTGAACCAAATTCGGGATCTCCGGTTCGTAAGGTTGGGTTTCCCTTTGTATTGGTCCGTATATTTTGGGTTTTAAGCCCATTCCCCTAGACAGGCAGAACACCTTGATCTCCGGGTAGTCCCTTAGTTAGTAAATAAGAAAGTGACACCCGTGATGATCAATTGTCATACGGTCTTATGTCTCCGACAGATCCGACAGATATGTCCAGACGCCGTCATCCGTGTCCTTCCTAAAGCCGACCGGCTAGCCACGGTGTATAAGCTGCGAAGGCACGGGTTTCTCCCAATAAGGGACGTCCTCTAAGGAGTCGTGAAGTTACTCAACTTCTTTTATGCTTTGTATAAAGCGATAAACTCCGATTCCATCATGAATCGGCCGATGCAAGTTTGCTTAGAGGATTTTCCAAGAACCACTATACACATTTACTTGTGGCTTTGGGTGTTCTTCGGATCGATGTCCAGTTTGCATCACTTGTGTTCTCTCGTAACATTTGGACATCCGAGAATACTATAATCCGTAGATAAGCGAATAATTCAGATATCGTCATATCCGACTTAACGCCTTCTATTGATCATGTATTAAGATTATCAGTGAACCTTAGTTCAACTTATCTGATTGTAGGACGATACCAGGTCGGTTGTAGTGTGTACAATACATTGAACTACACGTGATCTGTGCGTATCGCTTCTTGTCTATGGGTGCACCATGATTCCAATTAGTTCTATGATTCATATCCATTGGTGGCTTCAACGAGACTGTCAACTATCGACCAGTCCGTTAGATGTCTTAGAAATCCAATTCCTAAGATGTCATCTGTGATACCCATATCTTTCATATTGAGACTTTGTTTCAATACGACTTTTACTTTCAGACGGTTGATTCTCCAACTGTTGGCTTTCTAACTTCGAGTCAATGTTTCGTGGTCGATTCATGTGTGTCTGTTTTATACGATACTTTCGGGACCAAAATGTAAACATTTCAGGGACCAAAATGAAAGTTCAGGAAGAAGCCCAATAGTTCAGCAAACCAACTCTGATCCTCTTCTTTCAACTCTCCGGTTGGGAAGGCTGGTTCAACATCCATGCCACGCAAGACTGCAATGGCCCTGGATGTTAAGCTACTCACATGGAGCACATTTTACAACCCAAAGGTTCTTTTCCCGAAGGAAGATAAACCATTACAGAAGTATGATTCTATATGATGGAATCAATTTCTCTCTTTTAGCTTCTTTCCAAAGCAGCGCTTCTGGAGAAGACAATTATTTGTCAATTGTCCATGGTTCGTTCTCAACCATACAAGCTAGAAGGTATGGAACAAGTCTTTGTTCCCTCTTTGCTCATTCTCGGTTCAACATCTAGAATCCCTGAGTTCTGCAGATCTGGAATATTAAGTTCCGGATATCTAGCAACTTTCGAGTCCTGTATATACGGAACGTCTAGTTCGGACAGTCAGGCCCTCGCGGGTTCTTGTTAACCTTGAGCAATTACTCCTTTTTCCTTTTTCAAGGAAAGTTATCTTATAAGAATTCAGCATTCTTTGATGCCAAGAGGCAATAAGTACTACTGTTATTTACAGATCCAGTGGATATGCAATCTACAGTCTTAGGTCGAACTTGACCTGTTTCGGTAGTCCAACTTCTACAAAGCCACCCCACATCACGACTTTTGTATGTGAGATCCTTTCCAGGTCTCATACGGAGAGCGGAGTTCTGTTGAGAATCGCATTAGCGGTAAGGATCGCCTTGCCCCACATAATTTGGGCGTACGGGTTTGCGCTTGGCTAACACCGTTAGACTGAGGTGAGTAATGAGCAGTCGTTTAATGAATGATGCTTCACATTCTCCCCCTCTATCACTATGAATTTCTCAATCCGTAGGCTTAGTTGATTTTCAACTTCTGCTTTGTAGCGCTTATCCGCTTCAACAACTTCATCTTTGCTTTTTAACAAATAAAAGATTCCATACGTTGTACCATCATCAATGAAGATCACAATGTACTTGTCTCCCCCCTCTATTTTGTATAAACTTCAAATCACCCAAGTAGGTGTGACTAAGTTCTAGAGGAGCAGTGCTTCTTTCGCTATTTTCTTGACGGAATTTGGAAAGGTGATTTTGCATCTTCATCTACCTCACATTTATTTTGAGGGTTTATGTCGAAAAAGGCAACAATCTCAACATCGTTAGCTTTTGAATGACTTGCTATTTAACGTGTCTTAATCTATGATGGCATAGACGCACGGATTACAAATATATCATTCATTTGGCTACAGACATACTGTACCATTCTTAGTTATTACAGACCTGTTGGACTAGTCTCAAACCAGCTTGACCAACAACGTCCCTTAAACCAAGTTAGGGACATGTATCACCTCATCTTAGAGTGATCTCATTCCCTGAAGTCCTATTGAGGACAACCTCTCCAGCCCCTTCTACTTTAGAGGTGGCGTTGCTTCACATGAACAACTTCTTGCCGTGGTTAGGGCGTAACCAGATCATATGTGATTTGGATACTCTGGCCCACTCCAATTGCTTTGGCAGACTGAGTGTCCAATTTATTTTCTGCCTTTCTTTAGGCCTTCAGATCGTTTAAGACCTGGAAACTCTGGCCCACCTTACTAGGTGTCCATTAATTTTCCTATGAAATGAATTTTTGGGCCCCACTCCGTTCGCCGGAGGCTTTATATGACTGAGTGTCCAATATCATCATATTAAAGGAATTTTGGCCCACTCCAGTCGCCCGGAGGCTTTGTATGACTGAGTGTCCAATATCATCCTATGAAGGATCTTCTGCCAAATAGTGTGACAGGCTCAACGTCTTTAACGTTTAGACTTCTTCCGTTATGATTGGTGCCTAGATAATTCTTTGGCGCTTACTTAAGAGTGGTAACAGTTTTCGCACAGTTAGTGGATCTCTCTCCATCGTATGTGCGAACATACTTTACACACTTTTAATCAATACACTTAAAAGAACGGATCTTTTTAAGTCGTTTACAAAATCCAATCTTTAAACGGAAAAGAGGATGAGATTAAACTTCTGATTTGTTAAAGCGTAAGGAATATAAATTATTTTCATATTCCTCCTTACTTTAATCCATTTTTAATCAGATATCATTTAATCTTTATTCTTGACAAGTAAGAAAAATACTTATCATTTAATCTTTATTCTTGACAAGTAAGAAAAATACTTATTCCAATTTCGGATTCTGGTTCACTTCAGTCACTTCATCAGACTGAGTGTCCATTTCCTTCTCACCATTATTCGGATCTTTTGTCTGGGACAGATATAGGCCTTCTGCTGCAAGATAGAATAACATCTTCAGTCTTCTCCTCTTGTCCCAGTTAACATCCTCAGGCTCTCGTGAGCGCTTGTTCCCACCAGTCTTGGTAGCGGTGACACCATGAACACGTTCATCATCATCACTCTCTTCTACCGAAAACCATTACCATATCCAGATTTGGTCACACAACTTTTGACCGACATCTTTCGAACACTAATAGTAATACTATACCATATTGTCTTAAGCTGTTGGGAGTTTTTGCTCTATGGTACTTTATAAAGCGGTACGGAAAGTATATTACTATTACAAGTATTCGAAAGGATAAACAAAGATTCAATAATTCAACTATAAATCTGAAAATTACAATAGAACCACAAAACTGAAATTACAGTTTTGTTGAAGACGGAAAAATGGAAACTGTTTTTGCTGAGTCGAGTGTGACACTCTGTCCTTAAGAAAATATTGCCCCGTATGTATCCTTTATACGTCCTGGACAATTTGTCTCCCAAGATAAAACAACAATGGAACACTTGAGCAAAGGAAACTCAAATGCTACCGTGAAGAATATTGAGTAACGAAATGATACTTGGAAGTTGTAGGAAGAAAACTGTTTTGCTTGTGTAATTTCGTGCACTGTTCTTGGTGTTATTCTTAGTCATTCTTGGTGCTCAACAATGGTGTAAAGGGGGTGTTTATATAGGTGAGGGAGAGGCTGAAAAACTACCTCCATAATAGCCAAATAATGGTCATTATGGAGGTAGTAAAGCCACCAACATAAATGGTGAAAGACCAACAGATTTGGCCATTATAGGAGGAGTAATTCAGCCAAAATAAATGGATGAATTGAGTGCTTGGCGTTTCTGCTTTTGACTGTCCAAATTTCGACGTTCGGAAACTTCGGAGACCAAATGTACATTTGAAACTTTAGGGACCAAATCTGTACATTTCGAAAATTCGGGATCAAAGCGTACTTACGGCAAAGTTTTCTGGCCCAAAAAGATAATATCAGAAGACCCACAGCCCACGACCCGTGACCCGTGACCCGAGAACTCGGAACCAGACCGGACGGGCGGCGCGCGTGTGGTCTTTCCTCGAACCGAAGCACATCTAGGTCCTCCCTCCTTTAAACACATGGGATACCCCTTGGGGTCCCAAACCCCAAACCAATTTCGAGTCTTATATACACAACAATTCTTTCTTCCTCTACCGATGAGGGAGAATTACACACAATACCACACTTTCCATGCTTCAAACACCTTACTTCGTGAACCAATATCTCTTTCATTTCTCAATGAAATTTGACGATTCTTGGCCCTACGGTTATCTACGTACTTAGTAGATCATGCATGTGTGAAGAACCGAATTCTCCAAAATGCGTAACACTAATGTTTAAGCCGTTAAAGTTGGTCGGTCGCAACTCCCGCCAAAGGCAAATTTCCAACAGTAACTAGTATAAATTTGAAACCTAAAGGAAGGAGATGGCAAGGGCGGATGTAATACATAAGATACGAATTTATTTGAACCCAATAATTTTGATTCAAATGGCTGATTCATTGTAAATTTGCTTCTGTATATAGGTAAAAGAATTGTTATGAGACTAATCCTTTTTTTGGAGGGGGGGGGGGCAATTGTCTGGTACCTATCTAACTATCTTTATCCATTTAATTAAGAGTATTAAACAAACTGGCTTCCTCATTGGCACCATTTCCCAATTACGCAAAATACTAAGTACGCAGCATTATTAACAGTAGCTATATGCTTACTGTAATTCATCTTTTTCTGGTACATATCGTACTTTATCATTAACTAAAAGAATATGTTGTTTGATTGTATGCATCAATAATGTACAATATATATAGTAGTACAAGAATATTTAAACTAGGTAACTAATTAATCTAATTACAATAAGAAATATAATTCTACTTAAAATATGAGACTTAATTACAATAGGAATTCAATTCTACCTAAAATAAGAGATATAAAATTAATGAAAGAATATTCGGGAAATATTCTATTACACCCCCGCAGTCGAAGCGGGAGGTTCACGAACACTGAGACTGGCTCAAAAATCATCAAATAGTATGCGCGAAGTCCTTTGGTGAAGATGTCGACAATCTGATATCTGGAAGGAACATGAAGGGCACGAACTTGACCACAAGCCACTTTTTCGCGAACGAGATGAATGTCCATCTCAATGTGTATAGTGCGCAGTTGTTGGACGGGATTGCCGGAAAGATATATCGCACTAATATTATCGCAGTAGACCAGTGTTGCCTTTTGAATCGGGCAGTGAAGCTCAAGTAGAAGGTTACGGATCCAACATGACTCAGAGACGACATTGGTGACACCTCTGTACTCTGCTTCGACACTGGATCGGGATAGTGTAGGTTGCCTTTTGGAAGACCAAGACAATAGGTTATCTCCGAGGAAAATGCACTAACCAGACGTGGAGCGTCAGGTGTCAGGACATCCACCCCAGTCAGCATCAGAATAAGCAGTGAGACCAGTGAGCGAGGACATGTATAGATGTAATCCGAAGTGAGGTGTACCTTGGACGTATCGTAAAATACGTTTGAGGGCATGCATGTGTGCTTCCGTCGGATTGTGCATGTGTAGGCAGATTTGTTGCACGACATAGGATATGTCAGGTCTCGTGAATGTGAGGTACTGTAGGGCCCCAGCCAGGCTACGATAGTGAGTCAGGTCTAAATATGGGGGGCCAGAATCAGTGATGAGCTTGGAATTGGTGTCTACTGGCGTGTGGGATGGTTTTCAAGATGTCATGCATGCACGGTCAATGATCTCTTCAACGTATTTCTTATGACACAGAAATAGGCTGCCAGAATGTCGAGTGACAGAGATGCCCAAGAAATAATTCAGGGGGGACAGATCCTTCATAGCAAACTCAGAGGAAATGAGAGACATAATGGATCGGCGGAGAGCATCAGATTATGTGGTGAGGATGATGTCATCAACATATAATAATAGGTATGCCATGTATGTATCCTTGTTGTAGATGAAAAGGGAATAATCGGATCTGCTATGTGAAAAATCGATAGAGGAGACATAATCGGCGAACCGCTGGTACCATACTCGGGGAGCCTGTTTCAGTCCATAGAGCGATTTTCGCAACAGACACACATAATTCAGATGAGTAGGATCCCTGAAACCCATAGGATGATGTATATATACCGTTTCATGAAGATCCCCATTTAAGAAGGTATTCTTGACATCAAGCTGATGAATGTGCCAAGACTTGGATAGAGCAATGCTGAGGATGGTCCGGATGGTTGCGGGATTTACGACCGGGCTGAACGTTTCATCACAGTCCACTCCTACCTGTTGAGACCTGCCATCAACTATAAGATGAGCCTTGTACCTCTAAAAAGAACTATCAGATTTCTTTTTATGTCTAAAAATCTACATATAATGAATAATGTTAGCATCAGGTGGATGGGGTACTAGGTCCCACGTCTTATTATCAATAAAAGCATTATATTCGTCAATCATTGTGGTTTTTCAATTAGGGTCGGACAAGGCATCCTCCGGATTTCGAGGGACATGGGAAAGGACAACTAAAATGGATATGTTAAATAATCGTTTATGTTTATGAATTTGTGCATAGCACGAGTTTCCATGGTCCGAGAGTGTGTCTCGGGACGCTAGATGGGAGGGGTGTGTGCCGCGGGACTGCCGAGAATAGGAGGAATGGCAGGGGTGGCAGGACCGGTTGGCCGATGCTTGGTTTGCCGAGAGGTGGCTGCGGAATCGCCCTAAGGCGGGCTATTCTGGGCCACCATCGGTAGAACCGGGTAGTCAGTGTGTCCCAGACTGTTCGAGGTGAGGACGGGTGCCGGGGTCTGGGACGACAGACTATGTAAATGATGAATTAGAAGAGGGTTCAAGCCATCATCTAAGAAGTCGTAGGAATGCCGATATGGCGATTTTAGGGAGGCAAAGGAAAATTGAGACTCATCAAATAAGACATGACGTGAAATAATAACTTTACGGCTTGATAAGTCATAGCACGAGTAACCACGATGATTGCCATGGTAACCCAGAAACACACACGGGGAAAATCGAGGTTGGAGTTTGTGAGTAGTCGGATGGATAGGATAACATAGACATTCAAAGATACGCAAGTGTTGGTAGGAGGGATTCATATGAAACATAACTTTAGTGGGCGACCGTTGAGCTAGAGACTTGTTTGGGATTATATTTAGGAGATAGGTGATCATGGAAAGTGTGTAATACCAGAATTGATGGGGAATTGAGGCGTGAGCAAGTATGGCATGAATTAGATTGTTTATGGTTCAGATTTTCCGTTTGGCCTTACCATTTTGGGAAGAGGTGTGAGGGCAGAAAAAACGAAAGGCAAGCCGTTATTGGAGCAAAACTGTTTGAATTGATTATTATTGAATTCTCTGTCATTGTCACATTAAAAACATCTAATGTTCTTTTCAAATTGTGTTTTTACGAAAGCACTAAATGAGGAAAAAATAGGGTAGACCTGGGATTTATTGCCAATTGGAAAAGTCTATAGAAATTTGGAATAATCATCCTAAAATAACACATAATATCGATGGCCAGCCGTACTCAAAATAGGGAACGTCCACAAATCACTATGTATGATATCGAAATGTAGTAAAGTACAATTTGTGGATGCAGAAAATGGTAATTTAACATGTTTCCCAAAAATGCAGGATTCACATATAGGAGTCCTAGAAATACGGTTGCAATTAATAAAATTATTTTTCCTAAGTGAGCGTAAAACAGAATCTCCCGGATGTCCTAATCTAGAGTGCCATAAGGAAGACGAAAGAGCAGCAAATGTTGATGGAACTGAGGCTGGATTGTTAACGGCATTTGAAATAGGGTAGAGATCTCCGATGATGTCATATCTCATTATTCGTCTCCATGTCGTAAAATCCTTCACAAAAAAATGAAAAGGATCAAAGTCAAGGGAAACATTATTATCAGTTTTGAAACATCGCACATAGATTAGATTCTTAATAAGTTTAGAGAAATGGAGGACATCTTTTAAGATTAAAGGTGGATGTGATAGTGATAATGATGAATGACCAAAACCGCGAATGAGAATGTCTTTTCCACTACCAATAATAATATTCCGATTTAAATTACTCAAATTGGAATAAGACGAGAGAGTACCTTGCAATGTCGTTATGTTGTGAGATGTGGCGCTTGTGTCCATATACCAATTTTCGTCTGGAGCGTTGAGTGACATTGTGTTCATAGCTGCCTCAATGTCAGTCGGTGCATAAGTTGAGGGCGGGGAAGCATGTGCTATGTAGGCCTGTTGGGGACGTGGGCTGAGTATGCCAGGGTGGGCCTGTTGGTTCTAATGTGGAGTCCACGAGGATGTCGGATACGGGCTAGGAGGAGAGGCCCATGACGGTGGGGCCTACACGGCCCACGGCGGGTATACAGCCCACGACGAAGGTTGCTGCCACTGCCGCGGTCGTTGTTGGCTTTTTCCTACCGGCAGGGACTGCCCCTTCCTGTCGCCGTTATTTCCGGAATTCCGTCCGCCGCGACCCTTGCCGGAGTGCATGTCAACGGTTGTTGCAGGTGGATGCGGAGTGCTGCGGGTCCTCGGGCTGGCAGTTCTGGTTGCCGGAGTTGGAAGCCCTTCCGTCGGCGAGGGCCCGATGGTGGTGGTGAGGACGGCCTCAGCAATGCTTGCCTGAGTGGTGCTGCGTTTGATTTTTGGGTTTCCTCAAGAATATGCTTCGAGCGGGCCTTATAAAACGGAGGTAACAACGTGCATTGTTGAAGGATGTTGGCAACGCTGTCATAGGATTCGTTTAAGCCTGCAATAAGTTGCATGACCAATCGCTGATTAGTGACTGGTGCGCCGACGTTGGAGAGTTGGTCGGCAAACATCTTGAGTTCTTTACAATATGCTGACACGTTTGGAAAATCATCCTGATGAACGTCCTTCAACTGATTTTCAAGGTGTAATGCTCGTTGAGTTTTGTTGTCGTGGAAAATACTTTTCAATCGTTCCCACGTTACGTAGGAGTGGCGGCCGAGAGCTATGGTCGGCGACAGTAGAGGTATTTTTAGGCTACTTATACCATAAATGAATATATTATTTGATTGTATTCATCAATAATGTACAATATATATAGTAGTACAAGAATATTTAAACTAGGTAACTAATCAACATAATCACAATAGAAAATATAATTCTACCTAAAATAGGAGACCTAATTACAATAGGAATACAATTCTACCTAAAATAAGAGATATACAATTAATGAAAGAATATTCAAAAAAATCTATTATTAACTATATATTAATAATAGTCATCGTTAAGAGTCATCGTGGAATGAATAAGATTTTTTTAATCATTAATCAGATGTCTCGAGTTCGAGCTATGAATATGGAAAAGATTCTAATAAGAAATGCTTCTTCTTTTAATGAGTCTTACACGATGCGAATTCGAATTAATTTTAATGCAGATGTTGAATACCTGAAACCTAAAAATAACCATATGCATGTGTCCTATCATGACTTCAGCAAAAGATGGCCATATGCATGGCGTTATATAAACATCTTACAACTTCCAACATAAACCAGCCCCAAGGCCGGCCTTTTGCCTTGTTGGGCTAGGGCGACGACCCAAGGCCCCGAAGTGATAGAGGGCCCAGCCCATGTACACTTATATTAGTATTAGTATTATATATGTTGGGCTCATAAAAAAATTAATTACCTATCAATTAAAGAGATAAACGAAAAAAGCCTCCGTATCTGATGAAGAGATTACAGAGAAAGAGAAATGAAATAAAGAGAGCGCAGAGAAAAAGAGGGAGAATAAAATGAGCGATCTCTTCATCTTCTTCACTTCTATCCTTAATTATTTTCTTCAAATTCATCTTTACCGATGAAATTCATTATTTCTCAAAACCCTTTTTAGATTTCTCCTATTTTATTTCTCTTCTCCAGTGCACTTGTGAATTTTTTCTACTCTCAATTAACGATATCTATTTTCCATCGCCATATCCACCGATTCCACCATTGTTGTCCTTGGATCTGGTTCTTCTGGAGGAATTTCGACCACCATCCATCTGTTTGAGTGTTGCGGTAAGACCATACTTAATTTATTTGATTCCAAGTCTCAACTCTGTCAAATTTTTTATGTTAGATTTTGATAATTGAAAATATTGATGTTCAATTTGTTGTTATTGATTGTTGTTACATAATTGGTTGTGTGATTTGTTTCTTTGCATATGGAAGATGATGGTTCGTGAAGACAAATGATGATGGATGATTCAAGCGTGTTCAAGCCTGCTAGCAAGAATTTCATGTTCCAATTTTTGTTATTTTCATTAAACAATCACTTGGTTATTTTTGTTAAACAATCACTTTAGCTATTTTTAAGTCGATGAAGTTTTATAGTCAAATGTAAGCTAACTAAATTCAAAATGACAATGTATTGATATTTGAAATTGTCGTTCTTATTTACTATATACGAGCCCTCAATTTATATTTTGTCACGGGCTTACTAAATGTCTGGACCGGCCTTGCCCAGCCCATTAGTTGTTGTGACAAAACCCCCAAATGTTGCGCTTGCTTTCTTCCCAAATTGAGAACATATGGCCCTTTTTGCACAACAAAAAGGGAAAACATCGAGAAGAAAAATAAGGAGAAAAGAACACACGCACACACATTTATATGCAAGTTTAATTAACGTTTACACCCAATAAAGGGTTGTAATATAACGTATATAATTCTTTCACCCTTATTATAGGTTTCGAATTGAAATTTGCATGAAAAAAATTCTTGATAAAAAACACTTCTTCTTTTAATTAGTGAGTCTGAATTAGTCTGAGCAATAAAGTGAGCATCGGACACCGGTGAAAAAAGGTGAATTACATGCATTGATGGACGACGATATACAAAATATTTACATAATCAAGTTACTTATAATGTAATTATTATTAACTTTTTATAATAATACTATTATTAACTTGGTACGGAGTTTAGAAAGAAAGAGGGATCTTTAAATCTGTGGTTTAAAATAAGACTTGAACCATTTGTATGACTATTATCTCATGAAAGATAAAATGAGAATTTTAAGTCAAATTAATTGATTCTAAATATGAAAAAGTGATATTTTTAGACAAATAAAAAAAAGTATCAGATAAATTAAACAAGGGATCGTAACTGACATGCAATTACGAGTTAAACTATAGGGATTGTGTGGATTTTTATATTATCACTTCATATAAGAGATTTTATTAGTTATTTGTATATTTTACCTATGTAAGAAGCATAGATATATAGTGCACGCGTTGTCTACTCTCAAAAAACATACCTTTTTACTCTTTCTCCAAAGCAAAACATTCCAAGAAAATACTTGTAACTTGTCATTTATGCATGTTGAAAAAAGTTATATATATATATATATATATAGATATAGATAGATAGATAATTAATGAAAAGCATCCTATCATAAACATTAGCATCTGCAGCTTTCATCTTTGCATGCTACTATCATCCAATTACTAAAAGACAAAATCCCAAAATTTGGGATTAGGTATAAAGAATGTTGGTTTTATTTTTTTATATTACCAAAGCAAAAAAGGCCATAGATATATTTATAGGGAGATAGGCAGACTTTTTTATATTGTATTTTAGTATAAGTAAGGAATCATGGACTCCTATGATAATTCCCACTTCTAGTGCTTGTCATTTTATGCTTTTATTTCTCCCTCTAGTTCTCCTCCAAGCACTACCTTCCAATGCAACAATATGAAGCTATTTTTAGCATAGAAACAAGAAAAGATAAAGAAGTAGGAAATGAAAGATAACTATAGGTAAAAACGGATTCAGAATTAAAACTTGTGGTGAATTCAACATTTAAGATTTATTCTTATCACTGACCAAATAAAGAATGGGTTCATAATTTGATAAATATTAAAATTTTAGTATTTTTTTACACTCACACACAAATATAGAGAGAAGTTGAACGATCATATATGTTCTACGTCAAAGATATTAGCAGTTGGACATCAAATTCACTAAGTTGCATTTGCCTCTGACCATGGGGATGAACTCCTTTGTCGGAGAATCACATTGTATATATAAAGTTAATCTTTATATATATATATATATATATATATTAGCTCATATATAGTATATGTTGAACCCCTTCGATGAAATTATGATTTTGCTATTACCACTGACTACGTCTAACTGCCCATAATAAGTATGATTATAATTACCTAGAAGATGCAAGCAACTAACCTACTACCTACACGTTAAATTACATCAATAGCTTCAACTAAAATTTTACATTATCAGGTATATATAAATTAATTAAAATTCGAATAGGATAGAACTATAGAAGGTCGATGTGCACCAAATGGCCACCAAAAAAGGCACAATTTTCTCCAAAGTTAAAAGAGGACCAATCTGGCAGAGCATATCACAAAACCTATTATTATTCCTTCAAACACACAATTCCATGTACTAGTTTTTAACCTATTTTTGGACTTTCCTTCTCACCCTTTTCCTCTTTAGCTCCACTTTAGCCACTTTCCCTCACATTTGGTCCAAACAAGAAAAACTACTACTACTACTACTACTTAACTTGGACCAAATATCTCTTAATTTTCCTTTTGGACTTTGTGCCTTTTTGATTCTCCTAATTTTTTTCTTGAACCAAAACATGTTAAAAGACCAAAATATCCCTACCCCATATTGTGTATAAATAGCCATGCAACTTAAACTCGTGATACCACAAAACCAAATTTATCTCCCAAACCCTTTACCTTAGTTATACCTTTGGCACATAATAAACCTCTAGTTTTTAATACCTTTTGTTGATTTATCATACATTAGTTCAATGGTCAGAAGCAGAAACACTACTAGTGATAAAGTGGCAGTTAGATCCTCTATTTATTTGTTGCGAGAAAGGTTCAAACAATTGCAAAAAATCAAGAAGATGAGGGAGGAGAAAGAGCTCTTGAAGAACATGCTAATGCATTTTGATCATCATGTGGAGTCATACAATAATAATAATCTTTATTTCCACTCTGGATTAAACATGAACTCTCCACACAATAATCCGAAGTCATCTTCCCAAGTTTCTGTCTCCCTCTGGCCAGATATTAAATCGCGGAATATTGTGAGTCCTAAGCTTAAACTTGATAACTCTCATTCAGATGTTGATACTTCTCTACATCTTTGAAGAAGAAAAAAACAGCTAGATGTAATAAACATCGTTATGTGCCGAGTCTGAAGAAGGGTCTGATCATATTAGGATTATGGATGCAATATTAAGAGACTATTTTCACGACCTAAACCAGTAGCTTCATAATCACATGGCAAAAGACTCTTGTTGTTGCGCCAGGACTCTCCTTATTCACTTACTATCTCTTTGAATAGCAAAAACAAATACTTTTTGGATATGGTAGCTAGCTAGATATCCCCCTTCCCCAAATGAAAAAAACCCCAAAAGTTGGGAATTATGTGGTTCTATATATCTTGGAAAAGTTGTTATGTGTCAATATTATTTCTGGCTTTAGAGTTCATGCATGTTGTGTCCAATCTTGAGCATTGTTCAAGGTCCCCCCCCCCCCCCCCACACACACACAACTCTTTCTCTTGCATTACGGAATGTAAGATGATATTAATCTTCCTTAGGAAGTCTTTCTCATTAATATCGATATATATAGTGTACAATATACAATCCTAATACAAGAGGAAAGAGGAATCCTAATCACAATACAAGAGGAATCCTAATCTAATAATGGGTAGGGATTGTAGTGTTATACTTGTACACGTTTACACACACCCTCAGTCGGAGCGGGAGGAGACCTAACGCTAAGACTGGATCTGAAATCAAGGAACAGTTGTCTTGGGAGGCCCTTCGTGAAAATATCCGCGTATTGATATGAGGAAGGCACGTGCAATACCTTAATATGTCTGAGAGCAACCTTCTCGCGAACAAAGTGGATGTCCATCTCAACATGCTTGGTTCGCTGATGCTGAACCGGATTGTGAGACATGTATATGGCGGATATGTTATCACAGTAAACCAGAGACGCTTTACTTAAAGGACACTGAAGCTCTAAGAGAAAGTTTCGGAGCCAACAGATCTCAGCAACAACATTAGCAACTCCTCTATACTCAGCTTATGCACTCGAACGGGATAATGTAGCTTGTCGTTTGGCAGACCAAGAGATGAGATTATCACTCAAAAACACACAGTAGCCGGATGTAGAGCGGCAGGTGTTTGGACAGCCTGCCCAATCTGCATCGGTGCAGGATAATAGCGAGTTCGGTGCGGAGGGGTATAAGTGTAGTCCATAATCCAGTGTGCCCTTAACATATCGAATGATACGTTTGAGGGCAGTAAAATGAGGTTCCCTGGGGGCATGCATAAACAAGCATACCTGCTGGACAACATAGGCAATGTCAGGTCTGGTGAAGGTGAGAACTGAAGTGCACCTGCAAGACTCCGATACATAGTAGGATCAGTCACTGGAGTACCGACCATTGCACTAAGTTTGTATTTATAATCAGTTGGAGTGGCCATGATTTTACAATTGTCCATCTTAGCCCTGTGCACGATCTCCTCTGCATACTTACGCTGGCAAAGAAACATACAATCAGCGGATATAGTGACTGAGATCCCTAAAAAATAGCTCAACTTTCCCAAATCAGTTATGGCAAATTCAGACTTGAGTCGTGCAATAATCTTATCTTTCAACACAGCAGTAGAGGCAATAAGAACAATGCCATCCATATATAACAGTAAATAAGCAGTATCATGGCCTCGATGTAAAGTAAAGAGAGAGGTATCACATCTGATGCATGTAAACCCGAGACGTATAATGAACTGTGCAAAAAAATCATACCATGCTCTGGGCCTGTTTTAGGCCATAGAGTGACTTATGGAGACGACACACATAATGTGGGGGCTGCTGGGTGGACAAAACTAGGCGGCTGGTGCATGTAGACAGTTTCTCGTAAATCCCCATGAAGAAATGCATTCTTCACGTCTAGCTGATGAATCGACCGATGTTTTCCCATAGTAATGCTTAGAACTGTACGGATGGTGGCCGGTTTAACAATCGAACTGAATGTCTCGCCGCAATCAATGTCCTCCTACTGGTTAGTATCATTTGCCACTAGTCTTGCCTTATATCTTTCTAAGTCACCACTATCTCTGAACTTGTGACGAAAAAGCCACATGCAACGGATCACATTCACCCCCTCTGGTCGAGGAACCAAGTCCTAAGTATGTTGTTTCGTTAAAGAATTAAACTCTTTACAGATGGCCGCATTCCAATTCGGGTCTAGTTTGGCTAATTTAGGGCTTTTTGGTATAGGTGAAATTGTTTGGGTGGACAGGTTAAATTGGACTTTGGGTTTGAAAATCCTGTGTTGGGCACGTTTTCCATCCGGTGTGTGGGCGCTGGCTGGGTAAGGGTATTGGTCGATTGGTTGGGTGGACTGGGTGACGACAGATTCGGTTATGGTGCATGTTGTGTTGTCGGGACTGAGTTTCTGTCGATGGTGGATGTAGGGTGGTGCGGAACAGTGACGGTGTTTGGGGTTGGAGTCGAGTGGGTTTGGTCGTTGGTTGTCAGTGAACTGTGGTAGGGAGTTGTGGGGATTCTCGGTATGCCGGAAAGGGAGGAAGTTTGTAGGGTAGGGTACGACGTCGGTGGTGTATTAGGTCCGGTATCTAGGTTTTCTGGGTGGTGGTTGATGGTCGGACTGTGGTCGGCATGGTAGTGAGACTGTTGGGACGACACAGTGGATGGGACGATGATCGGTGAGTTGGTGGAACCTGGAGGCATAGTTGTGCTAGAGGTGGAAAGAAGCGGCGATAGGGGGGACGCCGGTGGCAGGGATGCCGACGGCAGGTGATGTATGGTGGCAGATGGAGGCGGTGTAGTAGTGTCAGTCGGGCACAGTTCCCGAAGGTGGACAGGAGAGAGAGTTGATTCATCTAAAAATTCGTAATCCAGTTTTTGAAATTTTTGGATGTTGGAAAAGAGGAATTGCGTATCGTCAAAAGTGACGTGACGCAAAACGTGAATTTGATGAGTGGATAAGTCATAGCATAAATAGCTCCTATGGTTTGACGGAAAACCTAAGAAAACACACGGAGTGGTGCGGAGAGCTAATTTGTGAGAGGCTGTGGAAGAGAGATTGGGGAAACATAGGCAACCAAATATTCGTAGGTGATCATAGGAGGGAACCCTACGGTGTAAGATTTCGGTTGGAGTCATGTTATGGAGGGTACTAGTGGGTAAAATATTAAGGACGTATTCTACCATTTTGACCGCATAAATCCAAAAAGATGGAGGGAGGGAGGGCATGAAACAAAAAAATATGGACCATGTTATTTATTGTACGGATGAGACGCTCGGCTTTGTTATTTTGAGGTGACGTGTAGGGACACGAAAATTGAAAGACCATGCCATTATTGTTGCAGAGTTGTTAAATTCACGGCCATTATCACATTGAAAAGATTTAATGGCGCATTCGAATTGCGTTTTGATAAATGTGAAAAAATCAAGAAATTTGGCAAAAACTTCGGACTTAAATTTTAATGGGTAGATCCAAAGAAAGTGAGTGTAGTCATCTAATAACACGAGATAATATTTATGACCTAGGGAGTTAGTAACGGGGGAAGTCTACAAATCAGCATGAATGATATCAAATGGAGCAAACGTAATACTAACTGAGGAATTAAACGGAAGACGAACATGTTTACCTAATTGACAGGAAATGTAGGTCTCAGCAAGTTTCCCATTACATTGAATAAAATTATTACTTCTAAGAAAATGAAAAACAGGAGCTCTGGGTGTCCGAGCCTATTGTGCCAAATTGACGGAGATAGAGCAACTAGGGTAGTGTGTGGGCGGGAACCGGCAGCAGACGAGAATGTGAATAGATAGAGGTCCTCTGTGCTATTGCATCTCGTAAGAGGGGTCCCTGTACATAGATCATGCGGACCGGGTGAGGTGAGAGGAGGCTCCGGAATGCATATACCAATTTTCGTCGGGCTGCTGCAAACTTATACTGCTGAATGTCTAACCCAAGTCGGTGGGGATTTAATTTAAGGGTTGTTGTGGGAACTGGGCCTGCACGACGTGGGTCTGATGTTGTTGGAACACTAGTGGGGGCGGAGCTGGAGCCTGGCAGTAACCCTTGTTGTTGAAAAGAGTACTGGACTAGATGAAAGCTGGAAATCGTGGCCCAGTTCTGATTTGGGTAGCCAAAGACTGGGCCGGCCCATGAAGCGTTATTGTTGATCTGCTGTGGCTGTTGTCATCTGCCTTTTCCGCGACCCTTGTCGCCTCGCCCATTGTCGCAGCCCTTGCCGCCATGGTTTTTGCCGCGGTTGGATATTTTTTGGCGGAGGTTGTTGGCCGGCGGTGGCCTGAGGTTGTGCGGGCGTTTCAACTGCTAAAGCCTTCTGGTTATGCTCGTCCTGCTTCGCAAGTCGAGTCTCCTCCAATAACAATTGCGAGCGTACTTTGTTGAAGCTTGGTAGAGGGTCAGCCTGTTGTATCATCGTGGCTAGGGTGTCATATTCACCCTTAGGGAGGCCTGCAACTAATTGTAACACCATCTTTGTTTCGAACACGGGCGTACCAACATTGGACAGTTGGTTTGCCACCAGTTTCAACTGTTTGCAATATTCTAACATAGTAGAGAAGTTTTCAAGACGGGTGTTGTTGAACTGTTCTTCCAAGTACACCGCGCGAGTGTTTTTGTTGTCTTGAAAGATTTCTTCCAAACGTGTCCATAGATCACGGGCAGAGACACCCCTTTTCATGATTGTGTATAGTAAATCCTTGGATATAGTGTCATATATCCACTGTTTGACTACGGCATCGAGGCTACGCCATGTGGTATCGTCCATATCGGGAGGACGAGGGAAATAATCATCTATATTATCAAGCTCATGACATACACATGCATGGATACGAAATAGTTCCACCCATGACCATTTTGGTCATCTTCCTGATCAAGAATTATAGGGATAAAATTCTTGATGTTGGTAATGGCGAGAGCCGGATGGAAAGATGGTGAGGAGAGGGTAGTGGGTGGTTGGATGACGACTGTGTTAGAAGCGGAAGCATTGGAAGAGGTGGGAGTAACCAAATTTTTCATTAGAATGGTGGAAATTTAGGAAGAAAGAAAAGAAGAAAAACAATGTTGTCGTCGGCGGGGGGGGGGGGGCGGCAAGGTAGGAATTTTTTCTAGATTAGGGTTTTGTCTCTTGATACCATGTAAGATGATATTAATCTTCCTTAGGAAGTCTTTCTCATTAATATCAATATATAGTGTACAATATACAATCCTAATACAAGAGGAATCCTTATCTAATAATGGGTAGGGATTGTAGTGTTATACTTGTACACGTTTAAAAAAAAAGATAAATTAGTGATGGATAACTTTTGCCGCTAAACAATAAAAATCCATCGCTAATTAATCTTAACGATGGATTGTAAAAAAAATTATGTTAGCTAAGTGCTATTTTACGAAAAAAATAACGAAAAATTCGTAACTAATTAATCCTATATTTTTTGTTTGAACTGCTAAACAAGCATAAAGGAGCAGGGAGTTGAACAATGAAAGCGAGGAGGAGGAAAATAAATGTTGGATGGTTAACCATGAATGTTTATTATCTTTTACTATTTCAAAATAAGAAATTATGCAGCAAATAATAAGGTATTTGTACCCTAACATGAGAAACAAAGTAAGAGTGTTTGGAATTTATACAATTTATAGATGAGTTTTTTTTGGGTGGTTTCAATAGCATTTTAACATGAGGATAATTAAAAATAAAGAATTAAGCTAAATAGCCACTCATCTAACCGCTTAAATTAAAAATAGTCCGTGTATGTATAATATATATATAATTCATATACAATCTGTATATAACGGGGTACAATCAGTATATATACTGGCTAGAAAAAGTATATAATGAATCGAAGTAATACAAATCCATAAAACGGAAAATATATTAAGATCGAAAAGAGTTTAAGATATATCATATACTAAGGGTGTAATTTCTTTTTTACACTATCACCTTAATTTTACTCATTATAATATGTAATCTTGCAGTAAAAGGATTGAAATATGATTTATTTATACTCCAATAGAAACATATACAAAACTAATGTTAGGAATTATTTATCTTACGAAAGAACCAAAACATTGAAATGTTTGAGTCATAAAACTTGTTGAAGTGAATTCAAATGCATTTACCGAATCCAATAAATTAAATGCATAATACACATGATAAGTCATGGATTAATCTAATCTACAAACAAAGATAAAGAGAAAAAACGACAAAAGGAAGAAAAAAAGTCTAATTTAAGTACACGCCACACTGATGGTACCATTAGATATTTTGTCATTTAATACCTACTGTTCGGTTAAGTTTTGACGAAGAAATAAATGTTTTTTATTAATTACAAAAGTTATTTTTAGCATTAAAGTAGTCATTTAGAAAAAATGTTTTTTTTTAAATAATTGTTTTTATCTTTTAGGATAAGAACATTTATATGGTCATTGGCATAAATGTCCTTGTTTTGGGCGGGTCTTTAATTTTTATCCCTCCGATCTTATTGTTTTAATTTTTACTCTTCAATCATTTAAGTAACAATAAATGGGTGAAACTATCCCTCCCATCCCACATAGCTTAGGTTTCTTCTCCAATTCATCCTCTTCCCCAACTTCATCCTTCTCTCCTCTTTCAAATTTCAAATTCAAGAGCTCCAAGTATCAAGAACGATGGATTTCGAATTTTTTTATTAACTTCTCTAACATTAACTTCAAATTGTTAAATTTGAAGGAAATAATTTAATCACGTGCATTTAGTAATATGAAACTGTCACCATATTAAGAAAAACTCATTTTGTTTCTTTTGTTGCGTCACAACTTAGAGAACACTTAGGAATCAAGTTGATTTTTGGTGATTGGAGTGATAATGTGGGTTTGAAGGTGAGTCATATGGTATGGTATGGTATGGTATGGTATGTGTTGTGAATTATGGTGGTGGAAGAATAACTTTGGTGGTAGGTAATGAACTTGGCGGTGATGGGTGATGAAATTCATTGTAGTTGCTATGATATTTGGTGGTGGAAATAATGAATTTATTTATTGTGTATAATTTTCAACTTTAAGCTATTTAATTAATAAGATAGGTTTTATCTTTAATTATTTTGCCTCTAGGCATAACTTTTCATTACATAACCTTTCAAGTTTAGCCCAATAAAGCATGCTTAACTTGATGAATTTTTATTTTTTTTCATATATAAAATTAACTACTTTTGTCTATAGGCATAAAGTTATGCCTTAAAGACATAACTTGACTAACTTTGAAATCTAAAGTTATGTCTTAAGGCCTAACTTGACTAATTTTGAAATATAATGTTATGTCTTAAGGTCTGACTTGACTAATTTTGGAATATAAAGTTACGTCTTAATGCCTAACTTGACTAACTTTGAAATATAAAGATATGTCTTAAGGTCTAACTTAACTAACTTTAGAATATAAAGATATGCCTTAAGGTCTAACTTAACTAACTTTAAAATATAAAGATAGGCCTTAAGACCTAACTTTGGAATCTAAAATTATGCCGTAAGGTTAAGGTCTAACTTTAGAATCTAAAGTTATGACTTAAAGTCTGACCTGACTAACTTTGAAATCTAAAGTTATGCTTTAAGGTCCAACTTATAATCTAAAGTTATGTCTTAAAATCTAACTTGACTAACTTTGAAATATAAAAATATGTCTTAAGGCCTAACTTGACTAACTTTGAAATATAAAGTTAGGCCTTAAGGCAAAACTTCCTATTAAATAATTTTGCAAGTTTTGGTCAATCAGTCAAACTTAACTTAATGAATTTTTAATATAGTAGATAAGTAAAAGTGAACGTTAAGTATTAACAAGTAATTAATTAACACTATAAAGCAAATCATGTACTAAATATTCATTTTTTTGGTCTTTTTTCAGTCTCATTCAAGGGTTTTAGTTCTTGATGACACATTTATATAGAGTAGATTTTTGCATCTCTTTCTTCTCCAAACCTTTCTCTCCAAATAAAAACCTCTTCGTCGCCAACCTTATCTTTCTCTTTCTCTCACGTTTATCTGTTAAAAAAGGCTCAAATATTTACATTTCTTGAACTTGTAGAGATAGAGATAGAGATGGAGAAAAATGGAAGCTTTTCTACAAACAAAAGGGCTTCTTTCTTTGCCTTTAAAACCCCAAACCATGGCATTTTACCCATTATCTCAAGGGTCTTTAAGGCACAGATTCAATCCCATCAATTCTTTAAAACCTAAACCCAATAGCTATATTAAGGATCTGGAGTTTTTGCTTGTTCTATGTCATGGTGAACTTTGGCAAAGGAGTAGAACTTAAGCAATTGCTTTCTTTTTGGATAGGACCTTGTAGGTGATATCAGTTGTTCTGTTCTTAAATCTTGGTCGTTCAAGTACGTTCCGTGATTTAATGATAATAGTGCTGAGGGATCGGAATTACTATCTTCAGAAATAATCTGACGTAAGTGGTAAGCTGAATATTAAAAAAAAAAAAACTACTCAATGTGGGATGGAAGGATAGTTTTATCACAAAAGTTTCATTAAATGATTAGAGGACTAAAAATTAAACATCATGTATAAGAGGGACAAAAATTAAAGACCGGTCCCAAGGAAATTCGCATAAAAAAATACTATTTATATACTAAGGAACTTCATATTTACAAACACAAGCCTCGAGCCTCTTACGTACCCTTACTTCATAGAAGCCGATGAATTTTATTTAAAAAATTGAATTTTATGATAGAGAACATTATAATAATAATTGAATAAAATCTTAAATATTCGGAGAAAAGGCTGAATGAGGATGTGGAAAAAGAAGAGATGGTCTTAGATTATTTAGTTGTTTAAATAAAGCAAGGGCTAAATCTTGTCTTATTATTTTACAAAAAAATTGTGTGGATTGACCTTCATACAGGCTGATCTTTAATTTTTGCTCCTTAATTTACTGGTCTTTAATTTTTTCCATAATTAGCATTTAATAAAAAATTGTGGGTCAAAGTACTCTTTAGTCACGGATCAACTAAATCAGAGATTCTGGGTTCGAATCCCAGTAGAGGTTAAAATAAAATCGCAAGACATAATTTTTAAAATTCGGCCAAAATTATATAGAGACTATGCTCATTGGGGTATAGTTTCTATTTAACTAGCCCGAACAAAGCATAATCTTAATTTTTCAACGAAATTTTGCCTTCAGTCATAATTACATAGAAATTATGTCGCTTAAGGCATAATTTATATATAATTTTGAAAGAAAAGATATAATTTTTATGAAATATTATCTTGCGATCTTTTTTTCTTTTTGACTCTGTTGGAATTCGAACCCACAACCTCAAATGTATTTTTGAAGGCATAATTACATAAACACTATGTCCTTTAAGACATAATTTTTATACAACTTTGATCGAATAGACATATTTTCTAATGAAATCTTGTCTTGTGATTTTTTTTTTTTTGACTCTGCTGATATTCGAACCCACAACCTCAAGGATATTTCGATCAGTTTTTTTAACGAAGGGCAAAAATTAAAAATCATCCTAAAATAGGGACAATCGTGCGAATTACCCATTATTTTATTTAGGGGAAATTCCATAAATTTACACTTGGCGGACTTACATTGTAAAAATATAGCCAAAACTTACTCTGCAAAAATACACCCGAAAACACTTTTATACAATGTTATACACTTTTATACAATGTGTAGGTATATACACTAAAAAAATAATTATATAATATTATACATGAAAATACACATGTATACACAATTATACAATATTGTACAAGTGAGTATAAAACATGAGTTTGAATTATTTATACAAGACAAATACATTAGGTATATAGGTGTATAAAAATGTATAATAGTGTATAAGAGGTGTGTATACACCCATATACACTATTATACAATATTATACAAAACTAACTCCAACACCACCAACGAGGAGCAACAACAACCACCCGTCATCGCCGGAGTTTCGTTCTCCGGCGAACTCCAACACCACCAACGAATGCTTACAGCACTTTATTCCTCATAATAATACAAATTGGTGGTCGAATATATGGTAGATCTGCCATCACCTAACTTCAACACCAATTGTTACCGACAAAGGAAAACATGAAAAGAATGTGAGAGAGATTTGCCCTGAGTGAGTGGCGCCGGTGAGCTTAATACCTCTCGGCTTTAAAATCGGGGCGTTTGGCTTGGTGAAAATTGGGGATTTTTGGTGGGGTGTGTGAGGAATGGGGTGGCGCTCATTTTGGCATTGGCCTTGGTCCAAGAAAGTCGTCGGAGCTCCGTCATTGACGGCTAACAGTCGGAGTTGAGGGTGGTGAGCGGCAGCACTGTTGTTGCTGAATACAAATGTGGGCCATTTTTTTTTTAGAAAGGTAGGCTAATCTAATAGCATTGCCTCAATTAATTTACGGCGTAATTATTTTATTTATTTATTATGTTATAGTAACAGTAAGAACGAGAAGTAGTTAATAAAAGTGAAAATATTTTAAAATACAAAATTATGTGTGCGGTTGGAAGTAGGATTTGATTCTAAAAAAGGATAAAAGGTGTTATTTTTCAGTCAATTATAGTAATATGCAGGCTCATTAATCTATTTAACTAAGTAATAATATTACAATATTTATGACGCTGATATCTTATTTAATATAATATTAACTTATTAACAAAAATAAGCATTTAACCCATTTTTATGAGCCACGACTTGCTAAAGGATAAATAAATCACAACTTTTATTATTTTTTTCCTCATAATTTGACACTTAAAAATATTATTTAAATATATAAAATACAAACATAAACACTTCTTAAAAGATTTAGCCGAACACAAACTATTATTTTGTGAAGCATAGTTAAAAAAAAATATTTTTTTAAATACTTCTCAAAATAAGACGATTTTGACAGCTTGTTCAAATATGTGAGTTACGTTATACCTACTTTAATTCTCTTAAATATCCTTGCCAAGACATTAAATTCAGGGACTCTTTTATCTTTTAACATAATGTCCCACTATTTAACTTAATATTTGTTTCTTCATTCTTCAGTCTAGAGACCTTCGGCAAAAAATTAGCACAGAAGAGTTCACTCTCCATCCATTTCATTATTTCTCATGGAGGTAAGAACTTAGTACACTAACACTCTTTATAAATTTGTTGATTTGATTGGGATGTAACTAGATTTTTCTTACTAATTTTCTTAACGCAAAGCATTAAAAAAACAATAAACATGCTAAAGAATTAATATAACTTTTTACTTAATTGTCAAAACAAGCATAACATATTCTTAATATTTGATCCAAGCTTTTGGAATTGAAATAAATTCAACTGCGTATCATGAAATTTTGATGATCTTCTCTATTTAATGAAGGGCGATTCCGCTTACAAAGAATCTAACAAATGAGAGATGAAAAGAATTGGAAAGAATGTTTGTAAAATTGAAATGAAGATGCATTTTAGGAACGAAAGAGGATCTATAGATTTGTGTATGTACATTTTCCCCGTTTAGGATTTTGATCTTAATAAGAGTGCAGTTTGTGATGTGTGGATTATGTGCATTAATGAGTTTCAATCCTATTGCGGGTATAAATTCTGTAGTTAAGTAAAAGGGAAGTGGGCCGGACACTTTCGACTTTGATCGTTATGAACTAGTATTCAAAATCGAGTCCTAAACAAGTGAATTTAGTTTTAACAAATCACTCATTATTCATCGAGTTCCAAATCACTCGCTACTGACTTTCAGGATGTTCTCGATTATCAATACACATTTTCTCTCTCCATTCGTCCTAATTCATTTTGTCTGGCATTGCATAATAAAAAAGAAATTATTTATAAGAATTTGTCCAATGCCACAGATACAAAAATTGCTATCTCAAATGATTAGGTGGGACACAATTCGAACCTATAATATTCAGCTCATAAACCTGTCGAGTCAACTAATCCCTTGCTCCGCTGCTTTCCCTTCTTTTTCTTTCACTATTCCTACCTAGATTTTCAATTGTGGTTACTAGGTCGGGATAGAATCAGCGGTGGTCTAACAACCCTTTTATATAGGTTGGAGTTACCCTATAAATTATATTTTAATGACTTGATGAATTTATATACTAATTCACAATGAAAATTAAGAACTTTAATCACATACTCCAAATTAGGAGTGTACAAAGAAAATCGACAAATCGATAATTAGTGTCAAGCAGAGGAAAAAATTTGACTAGTGATTTGATTTGACTTGATTTGATATTAAAAAAACATTCGATCATAATTGATTTAATTTGATTTTATCTAAAAAAAAAAGTCAAACCGTACCAATTCAACTTGATATTACATTTACAAGTTTTAAAAATATTTTATACATAAAACACGCACACACCATGTAATTTATGAATATTTCTTAATTTGTATTATAATTTTTTATCTTATAACATATTATTTCAAGTTTGGACGAATTTTGAATGGTCTAATAACTCTGTAGTTCATAATGTTAGTAAATTAAATAAAGCCCAAAGCAAAACCAAATCAATACTAATGCTAAAAAAATCAATTCTAACACTAGGAATGTGAATATTGTTGTATATTAATTCTTTAGTTTTGCATTAGTTTAGACAGTGAAAATATATAACTTAATTTTTTTAATATTTAGTTATGTAATTAATACGTATTAGCCACAATTATTTTAGCATGACTTAGTACTTTTAGATTATGATCATTTTCATTATGACTTGTTAATTAGCTTATTTGTTTTATGCAATTTCATTATCATTTTTAATGAATATTTTAGTACAATGTCATCATTCATATCATATTTTATGTTATTTTCTTAAAAATACCTTAATCAGATAATAATATCTTATTATGACTAAACAAATATTTGAAGCATAAGTTATATGTTTTTACGAAGACTTTATCGAAAAAACTTCAAAACTCGAGAAAATAAAAAAAATCCTAGATTGAAAAATCTGACTTTTGTGGTTTGATTTATAAATTTAAAAATTTAGCACAATTGTAGTTTGATACTTAAAAAATCCGAATCAACCAAACCTATGTACACCCCTACTTCAAACCATTCATAAAAAAAGATAGTCCGATACATTAAGCTTTTGCTATATCCGAATTTAAAAAAAAAAATCACAAAAATCTATTATACACAATTTTATCTTATATTTATGCTGATCACTTAACATCAACTTTATGATTAAATGAATACTTCCTTTTTAAACCGCTAGAAAAAGTTTTTTTAAATACAGGAAAAACACAGGTAAACACAAAGTCAAACACGCGTATAGGAGAACGTTAAGCTAACAAATGGTGGGTCCAAAAAAATTAGATACTGACCCAACTCATCCATGAAAAAAAATAATACTTCCTCCGTTCAAAACAAAAAAAGACTTACTTTTTATATTACTTTATCTCAAAAAAAATTAACGCATTTTATATTTAGTAACGATTTAATTTTATAAAATAATTTATAATTATATAAATATAAAATTTATTTTTAATCATTCCTTTTAAAAATCTTATTTTATCTTTTAAATTTTGTGCAAAATCAAACTAACAAAATTTTATTAGGAACGAAGACAGTAATAATAATTTTTAAAAAAAATCCAAGTCATCCGACAACCGTCTACTTGCCAATTCGGTCAAGCCTCAATTTTCTTCACTTTCCTCTTTTTCATCTTCTTCAACACGCACACTCACACACAAAGAAGGTAGAACCTATAAGCCAAAAACAAAAAGAAATAAAAATCCCACCTTTATTTTTCTGTTTTGAGAGCCCATTTTTCAAATTTTATTTCAAATATTTCTCCAAGAATCAATTTTTTTGTTTATTTATATCAATCAATTAAGGAATTTCAGGTGTGTAATTTCATTTTCTACCAACCCCAGATCTTGTTTTTTTGTTCTTTGTGCTATATGTGTATTTGATTTATTTATTTTATGTGTATTTTGATTCTTGAAGGGATTTGAAAATCTGGGTGTTTTTAGTTTTTGTTTGATCTAGTGTCACTTGCTTAGTTTTGTGCATTTCAGTAACATATATGCTTTATTTTGCCATGATTTTTCTTAGTGTTTAGTCTATCACCTCTCTACCCCACAAAAGTAGGGTTAGGTCTGCATACATCTTACCCTCCCAGACCCCCACAAAGTGGGATTATACTGGGTATATTGTTGTTGTTGTTGTTATTTTCTTAGTGTTTGATGTAAAGTTAGAAACTTTTGTTAGTGTTTTGACATAAAGTTAGTTGGTTTACACTATTTGCCCTGTTCTTGAAGGTATAAATGTGAATTATTATTAATTTTTGTAATGATTCTTGTAGGGTTTGGTATAAAGGTAGTAATGTCTTGTTGATACATGATCAATTGGTTTGTTTTTAGTTAGCTCTGCATGCTGCTGTTAGTCTGTCAGGATGCTGAAATGTTTACATCCAATCAAATTCAATAAAAAAGTCTTCTTTTTTTAGCTATCTTTTCTTTAGAGTAATGGAAATGGAGAGGTATATTGGGAAGCAGTAGAGGAATTTGGAAAAGTAAATGTTAGCTTTAATTTGGTAGTTTATGGATGCCGGAGATGTCGATTATATCATATGCTTGCTTGTACTTGGCAAGATATGATGTTCTTTTTTTCCCAGTTTAAACAAAAACAAACGTTGGATACGTTTTGTTAGATATGTTTTTAATTTTAGAAAGATGGGGTAACATGTCTTGTGATTTTTTATGTGTTTTTGCTGCTTTCAAGGGAAAGACATGCCATTTTAGTCCAAAATTTTGTTTTAGAAGTGAAAAAAGTTTTTGAAGCATATTGGATCAGACGTTGGTTTTGTTTGTTTTTCATTTAGCACATTTCTGAACATTTGCTGATGGCAACCTTTTTGTGACTCACTTTAATCACCAGCGTAAAGGAAAAATGCTGCCTCCACGCCAGCAACCACGGCCTGGTGGACTTCAGACGTCTTTATCATTGATCGTCTCTCCTGACGCCTGCGGATCTCCTAATCCTCAGGAACGTGGCTCAACCTCTGATCAGGCTCGTGACTCACCGTCTGAAAGTGCTAGCTCACGCGAAACTTGGCCAACGTCTGATGCTTTGATGGCGAAAAAAATGGAGAAGGAGAAAGAGAATGGCTACGCTGAGCACTCTGTTGTTCGCAATGTGTCGCACTCGGATAAAATTTCCCTTCGAGACATTGCCCGAGAAAGAGTTGATGTTATAGCTGACAGGATGAGAAATCTCCCAGATGAGTATTTAGAGAAGTTCAAACATGAACTTCGGGTTATTCTTGAAGGATTAGGCGGTTCTCAGCACAGAGATGAGTTTTTGTTCCTCCAAAGGCTAGTGAATAGTAGAGGTGATTTGACGGATGGTACCTTGTGTATAACACATCGTACCCAGCTAGAAATTCTAGTTGCTATAAAGACTGGAATTCAGGCGTTTTTGCATCCGAGTGTCAGTCTCTCGCAAGCATCCCTCATTGACATTTTCTTGTATAAGCGGTGCAGAAACATAGCATGTGGAAGCGTGCTTCCGGCAGAGGAATGTAGGTGCGAAATTTGCTCGAAGAAAAATGGTTTCTGCAACCTTTGCATGTGTGTGATTTGTAACAAGTTTGATTTTGAGGTGAACACTTGTAGATGGATCGGTTGTGATCTTTGTTCTCATTGGACGCACACGGATTGCGCCATTAGCAACGGGCGGATTGGTATGGACCCGTCTGTTAAGAACGGAGCTAGCTCGGCCGAGACGCTTTTCAGATGTAATGCTTGCAGTAGGACATCCGAGTTATTAGGTTGGGTTAAGGATGTGTTCCAGCACTGTGCCCCAAGTTGGGATGCGGAAGCTTTTGTTAGAGAGCTCGACTTTGTCAGGAGGATTTTCCAGAGAAGTGAGGATGCGAGAGGTCGTAAGTTGTTTTGGAAATGCAAGGAACTAATTGAAAAGCTGAAAGGTGGGGTTGCAGATCCTATGGCTTGTAAAGTGATCTTATCCTTTTTCCAAGGTACGCCTGATGTCCAAGGTTATCTTATTTATTTTCTTGCTTTTTTCTAGAACTATTTATGATTGAAATGTAGTTGATTAATTGATTGATTGTTCTGTCCAATAAGAAATCAAATGCATCAGGTTAACAAATAATTTGATTATTGGTCCTCTGACTTTTGGCTTCTTTGATGAATAGTTAGGGTTCTTTAGTAGGCTAGGGGGGATACAGGGGTTTATATCTCTCTGATAGGATCATTTACTAGACCAAAAAGATTTGTCTATTTGATAAATATCAATCATCTCATGTAATATTAAACTTTTAATACCAATATACTCTTGGCCAAACTTCTGCAGTTTTCGCTAACCTTATCAGCGAAGTATCATCTAAAGCCATACATTTTTTCAATCGTAAAAGCCCCAAGTACTCTGCATAGATTGGTGGTCCTAGATAAGCGGAATAATTGAGCGATAGCGGAAGCTTAGTGCACCGGGCTGCCCTTTTTTTTAGGAGAAGAGTTGCATGTGCACAAACCAATTAGCATTTAGGACAAGATATTGAAAGATGGATCATGGAACTTAGTGGTAGACGTGGATAGAATAAAGTAGTGATGTTGTTCTGGCTGTCAATTTGCAAATAATTTGGACAATCTTGATATACAACTTTGAACCTGGGAATCTAACACATCTTGCAAAGAAGTTAACTTAATATATTACTAACAAGCACAACACACGTGTTCCAGATTTCAATGCTATTTATCTCTGGAATTCTTTCCTCTTCTCCACGTACTATGATTTGTTGCTAATGTGCTGTTAAAGCAATCTTCTACCTCCCCATGGACACTTTTCTAGTAGTTTTTGTTCAACAGTTAAAATAATTCTGTTTTATGTTATCTTTCTTTTCTTTTATACAAGGCCAAATAATTATTGAAAGTATATTTATGTCCTAGAGACAATCTATATTAGGACAAATGTACTTTATACACGTTCGTATTATTATTAACGGTGATTAATATTTTGGCATTTGCAAATTATTGAATTATTAATTGATTGTTTGTAATATTCTATAACATGCATCCCTGGAGGTTACACTGTTATTAATAGTGTGAGATATTAATATTATAACATAACTCTTAAAATAGCCTCGACTAATAATCATCGAGAATGAGATATGTGATAAGTCGACATGTGGTCTGCATAACATCCTTAGAGGATGTAGTATGTCTCACCTGCTACGAATAATGGCTACTCGTGATGGACACATGAATACTTTGGAAATATTGGTATACCCTGCTGATATACTGTTTGTTATACTTGTCTAAAGTATGATCAGCGTGTGGGAGATAGAAGTTCTTAGACTTGAGGTCAATACGCGCCTTGTCTACAAAGTAATGTACTTTGATCCCGTCCTAAGCTCAAATGCCTTATAGGTTGAGATACGACCTGTATTGGGTGCATTACGATGTGGATTAAAGTTGGTAGTTGAGCCAAGATTAGGATTCATTCCTCGAATGTATATTCGAGAGAACACTCGAATTCTCAGTGATATTAGGTTGACTAAGTCGTTGGCCAACACAATTGACGTATTTAGAATATGGTCTAGTTGTCAATTAATATAGATGAGATACAATGATTAAGCCATTTGGATAGACACTTGACAAATCCTAAGCTTGATTGGGTGTGTCGTGAATGAAATGATTTTATCTTATCACATAAATGTTAAGTTTACTGGATTCGCGTATACTGGATTCGCCTAAACGTACTTCACATATTGAGTTCATATTCAGGTGCTTTCTAGGAGTTTTGCGTAGACCTTAATTTGATTAATGTCGATATGAGAAGGCCTGTAGGGTCACACTATGTCGATTGTCTTTTTGATCTAAGGATGTATTGAGAGAGTAATTAAATGTTCAATTTAGAATCGAGATATTTAAATGAATAATGATTATTTTAATTAAGTCAAAATTGAATTTTGGATTTAATTAAGAATGCGCGGAAAATAAATCGAGACAGTGCAGGAGCACGTCTAGGGCCGCGGCCCCCATACCCTAGGGCCACGGCGCCAGTTTGACCTAATTTTCACCTATAAATAGTGGCATTCTCTTCATTATTCAACACACCAATTTCAGATTATCATTCTAAGCCTTAGAATCAAAACTCTCTCGAACCTCTGCCAGATTTCCTAGCTTTTCGAAAGAGAAATACATTGAAGCTTGGAGCTTGCAATCGGAAGTGCAACCGCGTGTCAACCTTATAGTAGATAAAGATTTCAGATACTATAACTTGTAAGTATTATACTTTATGTTACAAGTTTGATTGTTGTATAACCATACCAAAAAACTTGTTGGGGTAAGTAAGAAACAAAAAATTTAAACTTCTGTTGTGCCTTATTTATGTGTTTTGAACCCAACAAAACCCTACAGTGGTATCAGAGCCCATGCTAGTTCAATGGTTATATAACAATTGAATAAAGTAATAATATGAGTTAAACATAAAATTGGATTAAAACGAGTTTCTTGAAATCCTACATGTCTTGAACGAATGTTGACCTTTTGATATCACCCTAAATTATCTCCTACGCTAACTCGAAGAAGTCATTCCGCTCTAACTTGAACTAAGCCAAAAGTGCGTTGTCCGGCTCATTGCACGGTGCACGGCTAAGAACGGATGATGGTCGATATGGGCGTTATTGATAATGGTGGGTGATGATAAAGGACCTATGAATTGATCCCTAAATTGGATTTAGGGGTTGAACGATATTGAAGCGCTTGCTAGGGTTTCAAGGTGGCGCCGCGGCTCCATGGTGGAGCGCCGCGGCACTAATGCAATTGCAGAAGCAGAAATGTTTCTGCCCCTTCCTGTCATTCTTAATGAGCTGTTATGTCTTTGAAAATTGATTGTTGTGTAAAAATTTGCATGTTCGAAGAAAATTAGTAATGAATTTAGTAGTTTGAGGTTACTATGATAATGATAGTTCATTAAACTATAATTGGAAAATCATTTGCTTAGTGTTTTACTGATTTTGATTTGCACTTTTTTTTGGCATTATGAAATTCAACTGACAGAACTTTCTATACTGACTGATCGGTCTAGGGTAAATTCCTGGCCTAGTATAAGGCGTTTACTGTCTTTTTTTAACATAAGCAACATAATGAGAAGAATCAAGAATCTCAAATACATCTACAAGTTTTACATTTCCTCTTTGAAATGCTTTTTTTTTCTTTCAATTTTACACAGATCTTGATGTGGATCCTTCAAAGAGTCAAGAAAACGATGAAGGTGGCCACCTCATAGCTCCACAAGAGGCATTCAACAAGATTGCAGATGTAGTACAGGAAGCCATCAGAAAAATGGAAGCAGTAGCGGAGGAAAAGATGCGGATGGTTAAGAAAGCACGGTTATCTCTCGAAGCATGCGATCAGGAGCTCAAGGACAAAGCTCAGGAAGTGACCGCGCTAAAAATGGAGAGGCAGAGGAAGAAGCAGCAAATCGACGATCTTGAAAGCATCGTAAGGCTTAAGCAAGCAGAGGCCGATATGTTTGACCTAAAGGCCGGTGAAGCTAGACGAGAAGCTGAGAGACTGCAACGAATTGCATTCGTTAAGACAGAGAATTCGGAAGATGATTATGCGAGCAGGTATCTGAAGCAGCGGTTAAGCGAGGCTGAGGCAGAGAAGCAGTTCATATTTGAGAAGATAAAGCTTCAGGAAAGTTCACGAGCGTCGCAGAGCAGCGCCGGAGGAAGTGACCCTTCCCAGATGATGTACAGCAAAATCCAAGATTTGATTAAGAATATGTAGAGTTGTTGCTTTCAAAGGATATGAAGAGATTAAATGAAGTGAACTCCATTAGTGCCATTCCATGAGTTGTCTGGCTCTGAAATTTACTAGGCTTTGTGGATGTATGAATTGGTTCCAACCTTTTGGTCTTTGATAGTTTTTCATCTCAATCTGTGCTTTCTTTTTCTGAGGCAGGAATTGCATTTTCTCTTGGTGTGAATCTACACAGAATTTGTTTGGCCAAGCTTTTGGAAAGACGAAAATGTTTTTTTTTCTTTTCAAAAAGTGCTTATTTTGGAAACTTACGGTATTTGACCAAGCTTTTAGGGTAGAAATAGTGTGTTTGAAAGTAGTAGTGGAAATTGTTTTCAAAAGCAATTTTTTTTTTTTTTTTTTCTCAAAAGTATTTTTGGAATTTTGTACAGTCTCAAATTACCGTTCTTTTTTTTAAAAATTGATTGATCAAACAGTGAATTGCTAGTGTCCAAAAATACTTTGGAATAACAGTTGACAAAAAATTATTTTCAGAACAAATTGATTGTGAAAGTTCGGCCAAATAGACTATTAGCCTCCTCTAGAAGACCAAAAAAATGTTGTCGAAGTAAGGCACAAGCTTCCAACAATCTCTCACAGTTGAGGTGGAGGGTTCCAAGTCTATCAATAGCTAGCTAGCATCCCCTTTCCCTCCCCTTCGATGTATTTAGAAAATAAAATTTAAAAGGTTACTAACCAGCAAAAATGCTCTTTCTTGGCAAGTTTTGATGATTTATTTTAGTTTCGGTGAACAAAGTTAATATCTGTCCGATAGGAGATAAATAAATGTATTTGATAGAATATTCAAAAGCCCGGAGTATCTAGCAATCAATGAAAGGTTTAAATTTTTCTGATGTGTTTGTTTTATAGTAATATTTCACTTAATTACAGTACATTATTATGTATAATTTGCCAGACTAAATAGATCATTGCCATTTTTTTTTTATATAAAAAACAACAACAAGCAATATAGTATCACAACTACATAAGGACCATAATGAAGGACCATATTATCTGGTCAAAAAATATGAACGAAGCTACACGTTGGGTCTGAAATGTGGGGATAAAACCTGAAGATTGAGAGAAGATAAAGATAACAAATATGGTCAATAAGCATGCAATAATAGAGGCAACTGTTGGTTACAAAGATGCAGGAAACATAAATTACAAGTAACTGCTAAGTATGAAGAACTGAAAATACAATTGAACAACAAACTGAAATTACACAGAACTTGAAGAATAAATTGGAACAGTTTTTGGTATGTTGAGTCGAGTGTTTGCACTCTGTCTTTAAGATAATATTGCCCCGTATGTATCCTTTCTACGCCCTGGACAATTGTCTCCCAAGATAAAACAGCAAATGAATAAATGAGCAAAGGAAACTCAAGAGCTACCGTGAAGAATTTTGAGTAATGAAATGATGCTGGAAGGTAGTAGGAAGACCGATTTTTATTTCTGTTTATGTGTGTCTGCTTGTGTGTTTTTCGTGGCTCAACAATGGTGTCAAATGGTCCTTTATATAGTTGAAGGAGAGGCTTACCAACTGCCCACATAAGTGCCATTAATGGCCAAGTAATGGCAATTATGGAGGTAGTAATTCACCAAAATAAAATGGTGAATTTGATGTGCAACGGATGGCATTTAGGAAGAGTAATTCAGCCAAAATAAATGACTGAATTGAGTGTTGTTGACGTTCTGTTCTCTGCCCAATCTGACTATGAAAGAATTCTGGTCCAAAAAGATAATATCAAAAGAAGCACAGCCCGCAGCCCGGACGGGCGGGCGGCGGCGCGCGTGTGGGCTTTCCTCGAACCGAAGCACATCTAGGTCCTCCCTCCTTTAAACACATGGGATACCCCTTGGGGTCCCAAACCCCAAGCCAACTTTGAGACATAAACAAAACAATTCTTTCTTCCTCCACCGATGAGGGAGAATTGATCTCAATACCACACTTTTCCATGCTTCAAACACCTCACTTCGTGGACCAATATCTCTTTCATTTCTCAACAAAATTTGACGATCATTGGCCCTACGGTCATCTACTTACTTAGTAGATTATGCATGTGTGAAGAACCGGATTCTCCAACATGCGAAACACTAGTGTTTAAGCCGTTAAAGTTGATCGGACGCAACTCCCGCTGCAAATTTCCAACTGCAACTACTCAAATTTGTGGGGAAAAGAAATTAAAGGGAACAAGAAAAGGACAAATTTTTGGTACCATTTGCTAGTCCTTAAATATTACTATTTCTTGCTGCAAAAAGTAAATGCAAAAATATCTTCACGTGGTATATTTGTTAAATTCTCCAAATCAGACTGACAAAATAAAGTTTATGTCCCAAAATTCTCCTAAATGTATATACATATGGAGTTTCCTTTCATATACTCCCTCGGGATAAAAAAATATATTCATTTAACATTTATTTTTATTTTAAAAAGTGTTTACTTATCAAATTCAAAAAAGAATTAATATTAATTTTTTAAATTTGCTCTTATTAAGTGTTAGATGACCAAATTTCAATACCTATTTAATTAGGGCATTTTAGTCAAATTACCTAAAATTTGCCTAAAAGTTAGCATTTTCTTAAGGTGTGTTCAACTGGCTAAGCGGACACTTTTTTTTTAGTGGGAGAGAGTAGTATCAATTTGACACACTTCCCAATTCAATTATTGGTTATCCATGAAATAATAAAAAAGGATAAATTAGGAGCTATAATTAACATAAATTAACAAACTGAAAAAAATACTATACTTCAACTGACTTTGGTTAATGCAGCATGTGAAGAATAAGTTAAGAGGTTCAAATAATGTACAACAACAATATACCCGGTATAATCCTATAAGTGGGGTCTGAGGAAGGTAGGATGTACGCAGACTTTACCTCTGCCTTTATGGGTAGAGAGGTTGTTTCCGATAGACCCTCAGTTAAAAAGAAACGTAGTCAATGAAGGAATTCAAAAAAAAATAAGACAACAAGATATTACGATACAAAATAAAAGAGTAACACATAACAATACACACATACGAGTATGGATCTACACAAAACCTAAATAATACTACAAAGAAAACGAGAAGATGAGGTGAAGAGGCTAGCCCCCTACCTCTCTCACACACAATGCAACAAAAATCAACGACCAACTAACCTTCTACCCTAATCCTCGACCTCTAAATCCTCCTATCTAAGGTCATGTCCTCAATCAGCTGAAGATGTGTCATGTCCTGTCTAATCACCTCCCCCAGTTCTTCTTCGAGCTGCCTCTACCTCTCCTAACTCCTGCTATTGTCAACCTTTCACACCTCCTAACTGGCACATCCTCACACCTCCTCTTCACATGCCCGAACCATCTCAGTCCCCCTCTCTCATCTTGACCTTCACGGAGGCCACTTCGACCTTGTTTCGTATAACTTCATTTCTAATCATATCTCTTTTAGTATGACCATACATCCATCTGAGCATCCTCATCTCTACTACCTTATCTTCTGAACATAAAAGTTTTTGTCTGGTCAGCACTCTGTCACATACAACAATGCTGGTCTAATTACCACTCTATAGAACTTACCCTTTCAACCTAGGCGACACCTTCTTATCAAAAACGCCTCCGGAGACGAGCCTTCATTTCTTCTATCCTGCTCTAATACGGTGTGCTACATCATCGTCAATCTCATCGTCTCAAATAATGTGAAGAATAAATTAAGAACATTGTTGATCTTCTTGAGTCATAATTAATTATTCTGAAAACTTCGAACTTTTCATTTTTTTACGTTAGGTGAATTGTAACTTAGATTTACATTACATTATTTGTTACCAAAAATTTAGAGAAAAAATAAAGATTTTTCTTAAAGAAAGTGAACGAGAAATAAATGAACCACCTACTTATGTTCCTTTGCTATTTCAGAAAGAAATGGATTATCATAAATTCCACTACACCTACCACTGACTGAAGATGATTAACGGCACACCTTACCCCTCTCTCTCTCTCTCTCTCTCTCTGCATCTTGGGATAAGAAAAAGTAAGTAAGAATTTACTCATATTATATTAAAAAGGTATCTTCATTTTTACTTGTCCAATTTGAAAAATCAAGGACTACCAATGAATATGGTGTATCAGATGAAATTGCTCATCCATTAATCAGAGATTTCTGGTCCTAACCTTGTGTATGATTTTTTTTTTGGTAGGGAGCACTTCTCCGAATGAACCTTACACGATAAAAAAATCAAATTAGTTAAGCTCAAATGCCGATACCTGACACCAAAAAGCAAAATTTGGAAAATCAAGGGAGTTTTACCATTTTATACTTATTTTATCCTTATTATAAAGTATTACTAATTATTTCTATTTCATTTTTCAATGAATGAGATGACTTATAATAATTAGGGTGATATTATAAAAGTATCATTTTATTTATTTCTTTTTAAGAAGTGTACCAAATCAAACATAAACAAGTAAATATGGATGAATATTTTACTAATGATTAAAATATAAGATAATGTTAGAATATATGTGGATTAATTGTGATTTAAAAATAAAATTATATATGATGACGCGTGTCATATATTTATTGAGTTGATATAATTATCGGACGGACAGAAATTTTTGGGATTATGAATATGTTGGCCTCTTCCCAGAAATTTAGTCCTCAAGTTTTCTTTCCCAACCTAGTTCTTAAATGCTAACCCAACATGTCATATTGCTCTCATTAAATGCGACATTTATTGATTTTGTCCTCCTTTTATTGCATGATTTTCCAAATATCTATCGACAGTGGCTTTCTCGCATTCGTACACATGATAAACAGACACGCTTTTGTGAAAGATTTATTTTTATTTATTTTTTATATAGATAAGGGTAAAAAAACAAATCTTAAGTATCACTTTGTTTTGAGTTTTTGTTTACCCAAAAATGTATAATTAAAATTTTAAGTGTTTTTAAGGACACATGGATCGATTTGTAAATAAGTGTAATAAACAATTAGTAATAAATGAATAAATGAGCACAATAAATAAAAGAAATAGGTTGAATTGATGGTATCTTGATTGAAACTTGTTAAAGTGTTTGATCCGGTCTTTAGCTAAATTGCTTCGAGCTCGAGCCAATGTTGAGAGCTTGTTCAATCTAAGTTTACAGTTAAATCGTGCAAATAAATAAAAAATAGAATGAGATGTCATTCCAACATAAAGGTTGAGCTCCTTTTATAGCTATAAATACAAGACATTTATTCCTGAGAATTATTTTTTAAATTAAATGTAATAAAATGACAATAATGATCACATTATGACCAAAAAGTAATGGCTGACACCAAATCCGGAATGATCTGCATTAAACTCATTCGATCGCCTACCCGGTGTCACTTGCTTCGCCCCTTGCATGGTCCTACTCTTCAACACGGACTCACCACGAAGTATCTCACACCGGGCGCACAATATTGCTACTCCCTTCGACATTAAACTTAAAACATGCCACGTGTCGTGTCAGTTTTTACCGTAGACACATAGTCCCCACACTTTCCGGATCAAAGTTTACTGAAGTGAGGAAAGTGAAAATGATTTCCTCGGTGCCTTCCCTAGTAAGCTTCCCTTCAAATTACTACGAAATAGGCGAGAAAGCAAGTCGTTTGACCTTCTCCACGATCTGACTCAAGTCTCTTCACTCTGTCACTCCGGACACGTGTCACCTTCTGATTGAACCGTCGTTTCAATTCACGAATCAAAACGTTCCTTGCAATGATGAACTCGCCTCTATAAAAATTCCTCTTTTTTTACTTCTTAATTTTTACCTTTTGGTAAATTACCTCTGATCCTTTGAATTCCTTCTAATATCCAGGTCTTCATATCTTCAAGCCTTCAAATCACCATACATCAAACCTTCATATCTTCAAATCAATGGCACAAATTACTCCATATTCTTCAAGAAATACTTTTCTGGCTCCGTTACCTCCACCGGCCACCGACGACGCCACCGACACCGGTGTGTCTTTTAGTGCTCAAGCTGCTGCTGAACTCAGAGCCTTCGATATGCTCCCCTCAACCTTCCAATTCGACACTAAATTCGCTATTCAAACGGCCTCCAAAAAATCAAACCGAGGGGAGGAAGCTAGAAACTGGCCGTCCCCTATGATTTGGGGGATAACCAAGAAATATACACGGGGATGACCAAAGTTGCAACTTGTTGATTTGAGTGGAGGGATGTAGGGGGTAGCATAGACATCCAAAAGTTCGTAAATGCTTATAGGAATGATCCCAAAGATAGAGAAATTAAGTGGATGACATGTGTTTGAGAGACTTGTTTGGGAGAATGTTCAAGAGATAGGTTGCCATTGGGAGTGTGTAATGCCAAAAATAGGGGGGATAAAGGCATGGGCAAGGAGGGCACGAATTAAGTTGTTTATGATTCAAATTTTCTGTTCGACTTTTCTATTTTGTGGAGAGGTATGTGGACAGGAAAAATGAAAAACAAGGCCATGTTTGGCGCAAAACAGTTTGAATTGTTGATTATCAAATTGCCTTCCATTATCACATTGAAAACATTTGATATTCTTTTTAAATTGTGTCTTTATGAAAGCACTAAAGGACGAAAAAATAGAATAAATTTGAGACTTATTACCAATGTGAAAAGTTCACAGAAAGTTGGAATAATCGTCTAAAAACAATACATAATATCTATGCCCGGCCATGCTTAAAATGGGAGAAGTCTATAAATCACTATATATTATATCAAATGGCATTAAAGTACAGGTGGATAAAAAATAAAATGGCAATTTGACATGTTTCCCAAAAATGCAAGATTCACAGACATGAGTAGTAGAAACATGTTTGAACTGAATAAATTTATTTTTGCTAAGGGAGCGTAAAATAGAATCTCCCGGATGTCCTAATCTATTATGTCATAAAGAAGACGAAAGAGCTGCAAAGGTTGATGGAGAAGAGGCTAGATGGCCGACGGTAGTGGTGATAGGATATAGGTCGCCGGTGTTGTCACATCTCATTATTCGCGTCCCTGTCATAAGGTCCTTTATAGAAAAACCAAAAGGATCAAATTCAAGAAAAACATTATTGTCGGTTGTGAAACGACGTATAGAGATTAGATTTTTGATAAGTTTCGGGGCATGGAGGACATTGTTTAAGACTAACGATGGATGTGATGGGGAGAGGGATGATTGTCCATAACCTCGAATGGAAATGCCTTATCCACTACCAACAATAATATTTCGATTTAAATTGCTCATATTGAAATAAGATGAGAAAGTACCTTGGGATGCCGTCATATGAGATGTGGCTCTAGTATTCATGTACCAACCGTCATCTGGTGCATTGAGAGACATCGTGTTCATAGCCGCCTTAATATCTGTCAGTGCGTAGGTTGAATGAGGAGAGACATGTGCATTGTATGCCTGCTGCGGACGTTCACCGATGATGTTTGGTTGGGGCTATCGGGCCGAGGGTGGGGCCCAGAATGACATCAGTAAGGGACACTGTGGAGCAGCCCAAGCCGGTGGGCTCATGCAACCCATGGTGAGTAGGCAGCCCACGATGGGGGTTGCTGCCACTGTTGTTGTCACTGCCGCTGGCTGCCGGCCGACAGGTGCTGCCCTCTGCCGCCGCTACTATTTTCGGTTCGACCATTGCAGCTTCGGCCGGAACTTCTCCCTTTGTTGTTGGTATGAGATTGTGACCCAAGTTTCAGATCATTGGCTTGTCGGTGTTGCGGGGAAGAGGTCGAGCCCCTCGGGTCAGAAATTGTGCCACCGGTGGTCACGAGGGCGGCATCAGCGCTGATTGTATTGGTCGCGTCCGGCTTGGTTTTCCGTGTTTCTTCAAGGATAAGTCTCAAATGTGCCTCATATAATAGAGGAAATGGCGTGCTTTGTTGAAGGATAGTAGCGACACCATCATAAGATTCATTCAAACCCCCAATGAGTTGCATCACCAATCGTTGATTGGTGACCGGTGCACCGACGTTGCAGAGTTGATCGAAAATCATCTTAAGCTCTTGACAATAGGTTGACACATTAGGAAAATCGTCCTGCTGAATTTCCTTGAATTGATTTTCCAAATACAAGGCACGTTGTGTCTTGTTATCGTGAAAGATGCTTTCCAATCGCTCCCAAGTTTGTTGTGCAGCAGCGTCGGTTTCAATGATTGTATGCAATAGGTCGTTCAAGATTGTGTCGTAGATCCATTGTAGAACAACATCATCTAGACGTGACCAATGTTCGACATCATGTTTCTCTAGGGGTTCGGCAGTGGGCTTTGATTTTGGAGGGATGATGTGGTCGATGACTTTGTGTACACGACAATGGATCTTAAATAGTTCCGCCCAAGATGAATACTGAACTTTTTCTATCTCAAGAGTTATGAGAATGAAGTTCTTAATGTTGTTGACTGCAAAAACAAGATGGAATTTAGGTTATTTAGCCAGTGAAAATTGGGAAAGAAGAGGGGATGAGATTTTTTTCGAGAATTGGAAGAAAAACGGCAGAGGGAGTACGTCGGCAAAAGAGGGTGGCTGCCGAGAGGGGGCAGGGGGCGGCTGTGAAGAAATCATGGTTTGGCTTCTATACCATAAATGAATATGTTCTCTGCATTTCATTGATTATTGTGTACAATATATATAATGTTACATGACTACAAACTATGTAACTAAATCTTCATAATTACAATTGAAATATAAATCTACCTAATATAAAAGATATACAAAATAAGATAATATTCTATCAATGTTAATATACAAGATATGATAATATTCTATCAAATAGAAATACCTTTTTTACTTGTTTGTCAAAAAGATTTGATATTTTTCTATACGCAAGGTTTGAGAACTACCATAAAAAATTATGTTGCAGCGGATGAAATTACTTTTATTAACTAAAGTTTTGAATTTTAGTTCCAGATATGAAAAATCGTGTTTCTTATCAAAGATTTTTATATTCAATACTCTAAATTAAATTCGGTTAAAATAAAATTAATCTTATATGATGCATCACATTTTTTGGTGTGATTGTGTAATGCAAAAACCATTAAACTAGGACCACTTGGCTCTGGAACAGTCATGAAGTGCTACATATGAGCTCCACCAGTATATATCTAAGACCTTTAATAACAATACTATAATAATGCCACAAAAAGTTAGTAAAAACTAAAAACAAAATGCACTAGTGCCAAATAAAATGTGTAATAAAATATGTGAAGAAAGTAAAGTTTAGTGGAAACCCCTCCTATATAAATGGCACAATAGTGCTATGTAACTTTTTTTATACCTTTCTGTAAACTGCAATTAAATTTCTCTTCTCTAAGCTTTAATATTGAGTCTTTTCTTAGTGTAAAAAAGTCATGAGTTATTTAGGTATTGGAGTAAGTCCTGGTAATGTTCCAGTTCATCATGTGAGTAATTTGAAAGTAATTGATAAGAGAGTAAGAATTGCAGAGCTGATTTTGAGGTGTTTAATTTGTGGTTTAGCAGTTGTTGCTGCAGTTCTTATAGCAACTGATAGTCAAGTTAAAGTCATATTTACAATCAAGAAAGAAGCTAAGTTCACTGACATGAAGGTTCTTGTGTAAGTGCTAATTTTTCTCTCTTTTCTTTGTTTGTTTTGCTTGTATTTCATAGATTAAGGGTGTGTTTGGCATGAAAGATAATTTTTTCTTGAACATATTTTCTTGGAAAATAAGTATTATCCAAAGACATTTGTCTATAATTTAAGCAAATACTATGTTTGTGGGTGCTGGGGATGGGGGCTATGGGGGTCTGAGGTGGGGTGGATTGTACGGTGAGAAGGAGATAATTAGTATGAAATGTGACTTATATATGTTTTTGAAAAAATTCACCAACCAAATATAGGAAACTTAAAAAATATTTTCTTGAAAATGTTTTTTTCCATACCAAACACACCCTAAAGGTTAAAGATTTGAACTTTGTTTCCATACCAAACACACCCTAAAGGTTAAAGATTTGAACTTTGTTAAAGTTCTTGTGATTTTTCTTCCCTTTCTCTGTTTATTTTTGCTTGTTTTTTTAGCTTGTATTTCATAGATTAAGGGTGTGTTTGGCATGATGGAAAATATTTTTCTGGAAAATGAGTGATTTTTTTACTTATTTTTTTTATTTGGTAATTAAGTAGAAAATATTATCCAAAAGCATTTGTATATAATTTAAGTAAATACTATGTTGGTGGAGTTGGGGTTGTGGGAATGGTGTGGGGTGGGATGTATTGGAGGGTAAAGAGGAGATAATTAGTGTGAAATGTTACTTATAAAATATTCTTAAAGAAAATTGACCAACCAAACATAAGAAAATTGGAAAATATTTTAATCCATTCCAAACACACCCTAAAGGTTAAAGATTTGAACTTTGTTAAAAAATTCTTCTGTAAATAATTTTTCTCCCATTTCTCTGTTTGTTTTCTTGTTTTTAGCTTGCATTTCAAAGATTAAGGGTGTGTTTGGTGTGAAGGGAAATATCTTTTTGAAAAACATTTTCAAGAAAATATGTTTCAAGAAACTGGAAAATGAGTGTTTGTTACCAATTGGCTTGTATTTGCTAATTAAGCAGAAAATATTATCTAAAATATTTGTATATAGTTTACACAAATACCATGTTGGTGGAGTTGGGGGCTTTGGGGCTGGGGTGGGTGTGTTGGAGGGTTAGGAGGAGACATGAGAGTGAAAATTTGACCTATGTTACCAAACATAGGAGAATTGAAAAATGTTTTTTTCATACCAAACACACCCTAAAGGTTAAAGATTTGAACTTTGTTAAAAGTCTTGTGTAAGTGATTTTTTGTTTGTTTTGCTTGTTTTTAGCTTGTATTTCACAGATTAAGGGTGTGTTTGGTATGAAGGAAAATATTTTTTTCGAAAAAAATTATATATAATCTAAGCAAACACTATGAGGCTGGGATGGGCTGTGGGGGTGGGATCATGTGTGCTGAAGGATGGGGAGGAGTGGAATGCGACTTATGAGACTTGTCTTCCTTACTTTCATCAAGAAACTCATTTTGTTGTTCCCAAGGAACTTGTTTTTCTAGTGAGAAAATGCTTTTCAAAAAATTTTGACAAACCAAACATGAAAAATTTGGAAACCGTTTTCCTCCGGACCAAACTCATCCTAAAGGTTAAAAATCTGAACACTGTTAAAAAATTAGAAATTAATTTGCTAAAGATCTGAACTTTGTTAAAGATCTTAACTTTGTCAAAGATTTGAACTTTTTGGTCTTTTCTTTTTGCAGATTTTTAGTGATAGCCAATGGATTAGCTGCTGCATACTCTCTGATTCAAGTACTAAGGTGCATTTTGAGTATGATTAGAGGGAGTGTTCTTTTCAACAAGCCGTTGGCTTGGGCTATTTTTTCTGGTGATCAGGTACGAGATATTAAATTAGACTTTATGCTGCTACTCTTTTTTTAAAATGAAAAATTGAGATTCCAAAGGTTACTTAAAATTTGGAAAAAGAGAGATGTTTTGAAGCTCCATTAGTGACTAAAAAAAAGGCAGCCCGGTGTACTAAACTCCCGCTATGCGTTGGGTTCAGGGAAGAGTAGGACCACAAGGGTCTATTGTACGCAATCTTACCCTGCATTTCTGCATGCAAGAGGTTGTTTCCACGGCTGTTTCCATTAGTGACTCCTGTGTAAAAATTTAACAGGAAGTTTTTGAATTAACCCTTTTAATAGTTGAATTAACCTTTAGACTATGTTGCTTGGACTCTTCAGAAATGTCGACTGGTCTGTACCGGTTCTCCAAAAGTAGTACGTTTTTTAGAGGATCCTCAATTTTGGAGAGTTTGAGCAACAAAGCTTTTAGAAACTGATGAGCTAATTCAAGTTGGGTACATCCTCTTGCACTTATCTTAGATTCACCTTATATTACCACATTGTTAGTGGGGTGGGGTTGCTTATTGAGGGAATTATGGGTAATATTTTACCTCTTGAAAATGGAGCTGGTGCATTGAGTGAACTAGAATAAAACTAAACTTCAGGTAAAAAAACATTCATTTGGTTTAAGTTCTTCGTCTCAACTCCGCCCAAGCATGCTTAGCATTGGAGTTCTAACCGGATCTGGTTCGTTAGTGTTTGTATGATAGCATTTGTCATTACTAGCGCTCTAAATTCTTTTATTCCCGTTTTTGCACCTGCTTTTGCATTCCTTCTCTTATTATCCTGCATATCGTGTGTGATACCTTGACTTCGTTTTCCATTTTAGTCGTGTTACACGCTCACAAAGATAATCTTTTATTAATCAAGATATAATTTTGAAAAAACGAGGTAGGGATTGTATCAGTAATCAAGTCCAAAATTCATCAGTCCACCTTAAACCCAAGACATGGTATGGAATAATGGAATTAGTTTATTCTCCTTATCCGTGAATCAGACTAGTTTTTGGTTATCTTATGTGCTGCCTTTCGAGTGTGACTACTGTCAAAGAGAATATCATTATAGTTTACTTGGCTTGTTATTTCTGCAGTTATTTTAGTTTAATTGCTACATTCAACTGTATGTATTCCTGATAACTAAGTACCAAGGGCCAAGGGGAAACCAGTAAAAAACACTTACGACATCCTTTTTAGCATATAAAATAGTGGAATAACACTGTCCTTACCAGTGGCGAAGTCAGTTGGTTCTGCTCTTTATATGTGTGTCAATTTCTTTCACACATATATAGTTCGAGGTAATTTTGAGGGGTTCTGTTGGACCCAGGACCCAATAGGTCTAGTACAGATTCGCCACTTGTCTTTAATATGGAAATCTTTCCATTACTTGTCGCTACATTTGCACGAGTTTCTGCGAAACAAATTTAAGTAGTTTAAGTAATGCAAGAACCTAGTATACATTCTGAAAACGGGGCATTCTTCCATGTTTTATACCCATACTATCTTGTGAGGGTTTTGAATTGGGAAGGCCCAAGATGGATGGTTCTGTATTTTTGCTTATCTTTCATCTAAAAAAATTCGCGGAAATGTGCTGGATGGGCATTTAATACAGTCTAATGCTGTCTTTTAAGGATGGTTGACAACATTAAATGTGCTGCACTTTAAAAATAAAATGAATAACTCCAGAAGTTTTCAGAGAGCTAGATAGTGTCCCTGGCCTGAATTGCTTTCTTCCGTGTCGGACACTACGGACACTATGAAAAACCATTATATAGTTCATAACTCAGAAACAAGTTGGGGTCGGCTATATGAATCCTCACTGACTGACCATGTGTCCTCACCTTTAGAAATGAGACACGCCCCTAATAAATGAAAATAAATAAATCATCCTATCATATTTATGGGATCCGTGAAATCTTGAGTACTATTTTGGGTCCAACAGTTTGGAAGTTCAATGTTTCATGTTGTTGGCCATCTTTAAAGGGTAGTTCAATAGGCTTATGCTTGTATAACTATCTTTTTTGTTTTTGTTTTTGTTTTTGTTTTTTTACTTTTCCTTTGCGATGGACTACTCAAATTATACCCTTTTAATCTTGTGGATGATTTGTAATTATTGAAGTTCAAAAAGAGATCTTTGTAATTGTTACTAATTTCAGGTTCTTAGACTGTATTTTTAGTTTTACCTTCCATAAAGTAAACTAACCGTGTTATCAAATTTTTACACTATCAAGTTACCTGAAAGTTTCACTACAGGCAATATTTCATAAAAAGTGTGGCTAGTAATCTGAAAAGACAGTTACTTGCTACAACGCATTAAAGTACACTGATGTCCTTTTCCTCTGCGTGCAGTTGATGGCCTACTTGATTTTGGCTGCAGTGGCAGCGGCCGCACAGTCAGGGGTAATTTCCAAGTTAGGTCAACCAGAGCTACAATGGATGAAGGTTTGCAATTTGTATGGCAAATTTTGTAACCAAGTTGGAGAAGGCCTTGCAAGTTCTGTAATAGTTAGCCTTAGCATGATTGTCCTCTCCGGTATCTCAGCATTCAGTCTCTTTCGTTTGTATGGAAAAAATGGAGGAAAAAATAATGCTAGATGATCATCTGTTTAAAGCTTTTGTGGACAGAGTTACTCGGTACTTGTACTGGTGGAAGGTTGTAGGTACAACTGAAATTAATCGAGGTGTGTGCAAGCTGGCGGACTCCATGATTATAAAAAAAGTGATGCTAGATGATAAGCAGAGTAGTAGTTGCTTAATCTTAGCTCTTCAGTGACTCTTGACCTTGAAGATGTGTAACCTTGTGAATTTGTTCTTGTACTATGTTAACTGTTGTATGATAAATGATTTTGGTCTTTCCTTTGTAAAATAAACCAAGACCAAGGTTGGTGAATTATACTTTACCTCGTTTCTTTTACAGGATTACCATATAAACAAAGAGTTTTAACTTATATATACGGATCGAGCACAAAAGTTATAGTATAATAGTATTACAACATATATCATCACTGTAGTTTTTTCTTATTGTAATCGGGAGTGGAGACATGTTTTTCATTAAGGGGTGTACTTACGTCACCATTAGTCGAGACAAGATTTTCTGTAAAGGGTCCATCATCTACAATATATATATAAAAATAATTTGACTTTATGTATATAGTGTAATTTTTTGACGAAAATAATTTGACCTTATGTATATAGTGTAATTTTTTTATGAAGAGAATTCGGATGAACTCTAATTCACCCCCTCTAGCTTGCCCACTGACCATAACGAGTCTATCATGTTTTGTAAGTTATCAATATATGCTCATTATAAAAATTATTTATAATTAGCTTCAAGTGATTTGATAGTATTATTTTTGTAAAAAATTGGCAGTGTAAATCAGTTAAACTCATAAAGAATAAAGAATGCTGACAAGATAATTGTTCTACACCTCAAAAGTGGAGATATGTAAAGCCTAAGAAGATTGTGTTCTACAGTGTAAAATCATGGCAGCACCTGATTAGCATGATAATGTGAAAGAATAAAACGCCTCTTTACCAGTGTTAGTTTTTAAATTTTTTGTTAAGAAAAACATAACTCCCTCTATTTCAAAAAAGAATAAAGAAGTTTGGATTATGAAAGTTGAACTAATTCTAATTTTTGTCTCAATTCTTAGCTCATTTTGAACTTCAATTACTTAATCTTTATAGAATATAATCTATAAAATTACATGAAAGTACTGGTACTATATATTTCTTATTATATTTTAAAATATTTAAACTATGAAGAAGAAATTTGTAGTAAAAAAAGGTTTTCTGCCTCGCCAAATCATAATATTTTCATGTAAATAAAATATTCAGAGTATAAATTAAATTAATAAAAATCTTAACTCTTGAAATACATAAAATATTTATGTTTTTTATGACGCTGGTATTAGAATCATCTTTGAAGCACCTTGACTATTCCGCTGAGCACCTTTTATATATCTCTCACCAACACAAGAAATATTTATGTTTACAAATAAAATATCTTTCCCAAGATAAAACAAACTTTATACTAAAACAAAACAAAACTCAAATATTTTGTTTTTTACGAAAATTAAAATAAATTCTTGAAAAATGTCTTTTTGAAAAGGTAAACTAAAATAAAAAATTTCTCCAAAATTATTTTTCATAAACTTTTTCCAACCAAAAACCATTATTAGAACAAGAATATGATTTGTATATATAAAATCCAAATGGAAAATGATTGGAATATATTGTCTATAAATAATGATCAATGTAATAATGTAGATACACAATTCAATAATATATTTTTTCTCATAATTTTTCACATAGTATCAGAACAATTGTGAGAAAAATATCGTTATGCATCATTCTGGTGACATTAGTAGGAAATCAGCCGTCACCGTGCAATTTTTCGGTGACATAAGCGGTCGTCCAAGCAAATAATCCTTTCTGCCAGTGTTTTTTAAAAATCAACACCATCACCGGGTTCAGAATTTTCCGGCGAGCAAACCCCAGTGAGCCTCATCGGAAACTGGTCACCCACGCGCCGTCGGAACCACTATTCCGGCGAGCGCGTCAGATCCACGCGCCAGTGCGTGAGATACTTTCCGGTGATTTTTTTGGCAATTTTCTTTTTCCGGTGTGATCGACCTTGTATTCGATTCTACACATAATTTTTTTTTTGATTTCGACCACTTTCCTGTGGTCAGATTTGTTTTCCGGCGACAGAAGTTGGTTTTCAGATTCCGGCAAGTTTTCCGATCAAATTTCCGATTCTAAGTTATTCTTCTAGTCATACTTTGCTATGTCTCTCGGATTTGATATGTTTAACTCCAAAAATACGGGAATCGGAACGTCAAGCCCTATGATTACTTCTGAACCGTTAATGGAAAGTTCAAACTATTTAGTTTGGGCTTCCTCGGTTGAGTTGTGGTGCAAGGGTCAAGGTGTTCAACATCACTTAACGCAAAAGACTATTGTGATTAATGAAAAAAAAAAGGCTAGTGAGACATAAAAGGCCAAAGCACAGTGGGAGAAGGTTGATGCTCAATTATGTCGTCTCTTGTGGTGATCTATTGATCCCAAATTGATGCCCTTGTTTCGTTCCTTCCAAACATGTTATTCAGTTTTGGAAAAGGCTCGCGCTTTATACACTAATGACATATCTTGATTTTATGATGTGATATCTTGGATGATCAACTTAAAGAAACATAAATCAGATATGTCTACTTACTTGGGACAGGTACAAGCAGTCATGGAAGAATTTGAGCAGTTGATGCTAGTCACTACGAACGTTGAAAAACAACAAGAGCAAAGACAAATGTTGTTTCTAGTTCTTACACTTACTGGACTTCTTACTGATCTTGATTTGGTGCGTGATCAGATTTTGACTAGTCCTACGGTTCCTACAATTGATGAACTATTTTCTCGCTTGATTTTTCTTGATGCGCCTCCTAATCACACAATGGTTTCATCACCAACCGTTGACTCCTTTGTTCTCGCATCTCAAACCATAGAGAATTGAACATCTCATTCTATGGATAATCGACAATGCGGAGGTTGTTTTGGAAAAACTCAAACTAAGTATTGTTATTGTCATAAGTTTGGACACATTCGCGACGTATGTCGTGCTCTACACGGTCCATTATCTAATGATGTTCAGTGTAGTTATTGTCATAAGTTTGGACACACTCATGCCGTATGTCGTACTTTGCATGTTCAACCACCCAACAATGCTCATGTTGCTTAGACAGACACTACAAGAAATCCGAGGCTTTTATCTTAAGGGGAATATAATGAGTACCTTCAATATCTAAGCAGACATCTCTACAAGTATCCACGTATTCTCAGCCTAATACTTCTATTTGTGTTTCACAGTCTAGTATCCCTCCATCGTGGATCGTTGACTCAAGCACTTCTGATCAAATTCTGATAACAAATCATTTTTGTCAAATATTATTTATTCACAATCTCTTCCTTCTGTTACTTTAGCCAATAGGATCCAAACAAAACCAAAAGGAGTTGAACAAGCTAATCCCATATCTTCTGTCACTTTAAACTATGTTCTTTATGTCTTTGATTGTCCTTTTAATCTTGCATCTGTCAGTCGTTTGACACGTGCCCTAAATTGTGCCATAATATTTTTTTATGATTCTTTTGTTATGCAAGACCGCAGTACGGGATAGGTGATTGGTGCATGATATGAATCAAAAGGCCTCTACTATCTTACCTCTCCTAATTCCTTCACAGCATGCTCCGTTACAAATCCTCTAGACTTAATCCATAAACGATTGGGACATCCGAGTCTATTCAAGCTACAAAAAATGGTGCCTAGTTTGTCTAGTCTGTCCAAATTAGATTGTGAGTCGTGTCAACTTGGAAAACACACTCGCATTACCTTTCTACGTAGGGTTGAGAGTCGTGTAGAGTCTATTTTTTCAGTAGTTCATTATGATAATTGGGGTCCTAGTAGAGTCAGTTCACCTTTAGAATTTCGTTATTTTGTTAGTTTCATTGACTATTTTTTCAGACGTACTTGTCTATTCTTAATGAAATATCATTCTGAGTTATTTTCTATATTCAAAAGTTTTTGTGTTGAAATACAAAATCAGCTTGGTGTTTCTATTCATACTTTTCGTAGTGATAATACCTTAGAATACAAATCCTCTAAGTTTTCAGCACTTTATGACTCACCAAGGAATTATTTATCAAACATCTTATCCCTACACCCCTCGGCATAATGGGGTAGCAGAAAGGAAGAATATGCATCTCATTGAGATTGCTCGCACTCTTCTCATTAAATCCCATGTTCCGATGTATTTTGGGGGCGATGTAGTCCTCACGTCTTGCCATTAAATTAATCAAAAACCCTCATCTTCTATTCAGAATCATATTTCATATTCTATAGTATATCATCAGGCATCTTTATACTTCATTCCTCCTCGTGTTTTTGTGAGCACATGTTTTGTGCATAACCTAGCTCCGGGGATAGATAAATTAGCTCCTCGCTCTCTTAAATGTGTTTTCTTGATTATTCTTGGGTTAAAAAGGGGTACCGTTGCTTCTCACATGATCTCCGTTGATATCTTATGTCTGCCGATGTCACATTTTTTAGGCCTCAACCTTACTTTAGGTCTCCATCTGATCATCTTGATATCTATGAGGTATTACATATACCTCAAGTTTTACCTACACTGACCTTTGAGGAATCTACAGTTACTTCTACATCTCCAGTCACAGTGCCACCACTTCTGACTTATCATCGTCGACCGTGTCCACCATCAGACCCAATATTTGGTCTAGATTATTTATGTCATACGTCAGACCCTGCACCTACTGCGGACTTGTTTCCTCCTGATCAACCAATTGCACTTCGGAAAGGTAAATAGTCCACTCATAATACTAACCGTCATTATACCCTTTTAAGTTATCATCGTCTATCATCATCCCATTATGCCTTTGTAAATCATTGTCCTCTGTTCCTATTTCTAAGTCTACAGGTGAATCCCTTTTCATCCCGGATGGCGACATGCTATGATTGACGAGATAGTTGTTTTACACACGTGTGGTACTTGGTAGCTTGTTGCTCTTCCTTCAGGTAAATCTATTGTTGGTTGTCATTGGGTTTATGCAATCAAAGTTGGTCCGGACGACCAATTGATCAGCTTAAGGCTCGCCTTGTTACGAAGGGGTATACACAGATATTTGGACTTGATTATAATGATACTTTCTATTTAGGGGCTAAAATAGCATATGTCCATCTTTTCTATCCATGACTATTGTTCTTTGACCTCTTTATCAGTTGGACATTAAGAATGTTTTTCTCTATGGTGATCTTGAGGAAGAAGTTTATATGGAGCAACTACATGGTTTTGTTTCTCAAGAGAAGTCTAATATGGTGTATTGATTGCGTCAACCACTTTATGATCTGAAACATTCTCCTCGAACTTGATTTGATAAATTTATCACAGTAATTCAGGAGTTTGGCATGACTCGCAGTGAAGCACATCATTCTGTGTTTTGTCGATATTCTGCTTCAGATTTGAGTATTTTTTTGGTGATTTATGTTGACGATATTATTATAATTGACAATGATCAAGATAGTATCACTAATTTAAAGCAACATCTCTTTCATCATTTCCAAACTAAAGATCTCGGCAGACTGAAGTATTTTCTAGGTATTGAGGTTGCCCAATTCACGTCAGGTATTATTGTTTCGCAACGTAAGTATGCTGTAAACATTCTTGAGAAAACATGAATGATGGAATGTAGACCCATTGACACTCCTATAAATCCGAATGCTAAACTTCTGCCAAGACATGGGGAGTCACTTAATGATCCTAGCAGATATAGGCTGTTGGTTGGTAAGTTGAATTATCTCACAGTGACTAGACCTAACATTTTGTTTCATGTGAGTGTTGTAAGTCAGTTTATGGATTCTTCCTGTCATAGTCATTGAGATGCAGTTGTCCGCATTCTGCGATATATTAAGTCAGCTCCAGGTAAATGACTGTTTTTCGAAAATCGAGGTCATGAGCAAATCGTTGGATGTACAAACGTTGATTATGCAGGAACACCCTCTGATAGATGTTCGACATCTGGATATTGTGTGTTAATAGGAGGCAATTTGGTTTCTTGGAAGAGTAAGAACCAAAGTGTCGTTGCTCGATCTAGTGTTGAATCAGAATATCGAGTAATGATTGTAGCAACTTGTGAGCTAGTTTGGATTAAGCAGTTGCTCAAAGAACTAAAATTTGGAGAAATCGGTCAAATGAAACTTGTGTGTGATAACAAAGTGGCCCTTCATATAGTATCAAATCCAGTATTTCATGAGAAGACTAAGCACATTGAGGTTGACTGTCATTTTGTCAGGGAAAATATACTCTCCGGAGATATTGTTACTAAATTTGTGAAGTCGAGTGATCAGCTTGCGGATATTTTTACCAAGTCACTCAGTGATCCTCATATTAGATACATCTGTAACAAGCTCGGTACATATGACTTGTATGCACCAGCTTAAGGAGAAGTGTTAGAATATGAGTAAAACTAGGATTTGTAAATAGAATCATACATGGAAAAGGATTGGGATGTAGTGTCTATAAATATGTATCAATGTAATTGTTAATGTTGGATTTGATGTTGTGACATTTGACCCAACATATCTCCTGAAGTATTGATTTGAATGTATAAGAATGTTGGGAAAAATATTGCACAACATTCGGACCAACATTTTCAGAATTGATTTTGCCTTACTTCACGTAATGATTACTATGAAGTAAATATGACTTGGCAAAGTAAAAAGGAGTTGGTAAACACGTGTGAAGAACGAGTCAAGGCTGCTGCTTTTCGTGAGGAACAAGTCAAAGTTATTAGAGGATTTTGCTTCTTGATCGTCTCCAACCAATCCTACCAGCTACTCACCTTTCCCTCAACCTCCATAATTGATCGATGAGCTTTTCAAGAAAGTCTCTCTACTATAAATAGAGAGGCTACTATAGTGAATCAACATCCATAACCAGAAAGTAAAAATACCAAGAGAGCTCTCGGAATTTCATCTCAAAAATTTGGATCATCAGTGTTGCCTGAGTGTGTTGACAACATTCTGTCCAACATTACAACTACTGTTTAGATTCTAGATTAGTTTTGTATGGAGCGATTGTAATGAGGGGTTGTCTATGCCTACTTAGTTAGATTTTTCAGGCCGAAGTCATCTGCGACTTCAACTTTTAATTCCTTTCCGTTTTATCTTGTAAATCTATAAAAAAGAAATTTGTACTTTTGTATATAATATATATACAATACATTTGGTCATTGACCATCATAAGTTATATAATATATAACTTATGAAAATTTAAACCTTTGTGTTCTTTAAATTTCGCTGCATTTACTCTTTAAGTTTCTGTTTTGCTAAGTGTTGTTACCGATGTCGGACGATATAATTGTCGACATTCGGAAACAGAATTGATATTCGATTTATTTCATCTTTTGTTTTTATTTCCCATAGTATTTGACATCCATCAAGTGGTATCAGAGCCGACACTTAACACAATAAGTGTTTGGTCATGTTGTCAGAAGCTATGGATCCGGCAAATCCAACTATTGGTAGGCTTCCTATTTTAGATGGATCAAATTATGCCTATTGGAAGATTCACCTACGTTATCATATCAAATCAATTAATGTTAGGGCATGGAGATCTATAAACAATGGGTATGTTGTTCCAATGTTGCCACCGGATGAGGAAGGTGGCATTCTTGTTAAACCTGAATCCAAATGGACTACAGAAGAAACCAATAATGATAGCTTTAACGAAAAAGCCTTAAATGCAATTTTTGGATGGGTTGATATGTATATGTTCAAATTCATTCAAAACTGCCCTACGACTAAGGATGCATGAGATACTTTACAAATTCATTGTGAAGGTAGCTCAAGTGTTCGTCGAATAAAGCTACGCATGCTTATGAGTAAATATGAACATTTAAGGATGGAAGAAACGGATGATATTAAATCTTATTTTAAAAAGTTGATTGGCATCTCAAATGAATGTCAAGTACTTGGTGAACCATTAACCAACACTCAACTTGTTGAAAAGGCTCTCCATTCTCTTCATGAAAAATTTAATTTAAAGATTTGTGCTATTGAAGAAGTTCACAATCTTGCCACAATGGACCTTCATACCTTGATGAGAATTCTCAAAACTTATGAGATGAACATTGAGAATCAAAAGGAATTGTATAAAAGCAAGAATGTGACACTTCAAGTTCAATCCTCGGAGAGTCAAATCAAATAAGAGGATGAGAATCTTGAAGAAATTGGTGATGGTGCAAATGTTGCCTTACTCACTCGAAAATACAATTTGATGGTGAGGAAGTTCAACAATGAAAGAAATCAATCTAAATCTAAAGAGCACCAAAACCAAGTCTTCAATCAAAAGTCCACTAGATTCCTTCCAAATGTACAAAAAAGGAAATCAACTAAGAAGAACCAACTCAGATCGTACCAAATTTGATCCCAAACAACTTGAGTCTGTGCAGTGTTGCTCTGTTGGGGTCACTATGCTAACGAATGTGCAAACACTCGTAGAAATTTTGGTAAGAACATATGGGTTTCTCTTAGTGGTGATGAAGGATAAGAGGAAGGAGATCGTGAAATTAAAACACAAATAATGCTGGCTACTGTTTTTGAACAGTCTCTATCGCATAATGAAGATGTCGTATACAATGTTGTCTCAGATGTAACGACATTTGCTCCACCATCAATAACGACATCAACATCCTCAGCGACATCCGAAGATATGAATTCTTTAACTATTCTGATGTTAATTGCTTTAGTAGTTCTATTTCTGTTAGTGAGGCTGATTGTATGGATCAAGTTGAATGCAAAGATGATATGATTAATGAATTACAAAGTATTTGTAAAGCCTTAATCATAGAATCCAAGCAACTTGACAAAAAGGTAAAATCTTTAACTCATGAGAATTTAGTATTAAAAGGCATGATAACTCGACTTGAGGTTGCACTTACCAAAAAGGATATTGAATTTGGTAAGATTTATGCAAAATTGGATTTAGCCGAAGCAACCTTCCGTAATCTCAACACGGGGAATTCGAAATTGAATGAGATACTCAACTTTAGTAAACCTTCACATGTAGGAATTGGGTACGAAACTCTCTTAAAACCATATGCTATAATCTCTTTGATAAAAGGAGAAAATATGCTTTGCAAAAGAAAAAGGGATGAATAATAGGTTCTCGTATATGTCAAAGAATATGAAGTTTGTGTGTCATCACTGTAACTCCCCTGGACATTTAAAATCATATTGTTTCAAACTTCAAGATTATGTGAGCAAAACGTTGCCTAAAATGTTGTCAAACATTTCAGATAACAATCGAAGCAACATTTCTGAGCCAAAAGGTAAAAAAATGTTTTAAGAGAGTTTGGGTTCCTAGAAAGGATGTAACATGTAATATTTCTATAACTGCATTCAGAACTAACATTTCAGGTTCTTGGTACTTTGATAGTTGATGTTCTCGCCACATGACAAGTACAAAAGGTTTTCTAAAGAATTATGAGTCATTCAATAGGGAAACGTGACTTATGGAGGTGGCAGTAAAAGCAAAATAATTGGAAAAGGGATCTTAGATGTTCCTGGATTTTCAGCCTTAAGAAATGTCTTACACGTTGAGGGCTTAATGACTAATTTGATTAGTATTAGTCAACTGTGTGATGACGATCTTGAGGTAAAATTTAATAAGAATGTCTGTGAAGTTAAGAATAAAGCCAATATATGTGTCATGACAGGTACAAGAACATGTGACAATTGCTATCTTGTTGTAAGACAAGAAACATGCAATAATGCTAAGGTCGATGACACAACGCTATGGCATCAAAAGTTGGGGCATGTCAACTAACGCAATTTAGAAAAATTGGTCTCATATGAAGCGGTTAGAGACATACCTAAACTTAGCCATAAAAGTAAAACTGTATGTGAAGATTGTTTGAAAGGTAAGCAAACCCGTGTCTCTCATAATATTTCCCAACACGACAGACAACATTCAGGTACGTCTCACTGTTTTCAATTGCTACATATGGATTTAATGGGTCCAATTGAAGTAGACTGTCTAGGAGGCATGACATATTCCTTTGTGATAGTAGATGATTTTTCTAGATAATCTTGATATATTTTTTGAAAGAAAAATCACAAACGTTTAACATGTTTAAAATTTTGCGCTCTAGAATTAACAATTTATTCTATTCTCCTATTTTTCGGATTAGATCCGACCATGGAAAAGAATTTGAAAATAGTTCATTCACAAATTTTTGTGAGAAAAAGAGAATTTTCCATGAGTTTTCTGCCCCCAAAACTCCTCAATGGAATGGGGTTGCAGAACGAAAGAATAGGACATTGCAAGAAATGGCTAGAGTGATGCTTAGTTCTAAATATTTGTCAAAACGTTTATGGGCAGAAGCCTTGAATACTGCTAACACATCGCTAATAAAGTCTATTTGAGCCCAAGAACAAAGATGACACCCTATGAGATTATAAATGGAAAGAAACCAAACTTGCATTACTTTCATGTTTTTGACTGTATTTGTTATATTTTAAATGACATGGATCATTTGGCAAAACTTGACTCTAAGAGTGATAAAGGATTTTTTGTTGGCTATTCACAAATATTCATGCTTATCGAGTATACAATCTGAGATCCAGAACTGTACAAGAGTCTATAAATGTTATCTTTGATGATCTTTCTGATGTTTCAGGAAAAACTATTGAAAATACCATTATAGATACAGTGGAAAGTCCACAGATTGTAGAAGAACCGGATGTTGCCTCAAATGCTGTCACACTTGAAGCAACATCCGAAACAGCAATAGAGACTACAAAGGCCACAAATGAGGAGTCAAGTGCTGAATTGTTAGACCAAGTTCGCATGGACTCCTCATTAAGGATTAGGAAGAATCATCCAACGGGCCAAGTGATAGGGGGAGTTTTTGAAGGAATTAAAACAAGAGTCAAAGAACCACTCAACTATAGAGAAATGGTAAGGTATGTGTGTATGTCAACCATATACCAAGAGGTTAGTTTTCTTGTTTTATATCTACATTAGAACAAATAATATTGTAGAAGCACTTAAAGATAATTTCTGGATACAAGCAATGCAAGAAGAGCTTGAACAATTTTCTCGAAATGAATTCTGGGACTTAGTTCCACGTCCAAATAATACAAATATAATTGGAACTAAGTGGATTTTTAAAAATAAATGAGACGAATTGGGAACCGTTGTTAGAAACAAAGCACATTTAGTTGCACAAGGTTATACTCATGTTAAAGGAATTGATTTTGATGAAACCTTCGCACCTGTAGCTAGAATCGAGTCGATTAGACTTTTACTTGCTATTGCTTGTTGTCTGAAAATTACTTTACACCAAATGGATGTAAAAGGTGCCTTCTTAAATGGTTATCTAGACAAGGAGGTATATGTTGAACAACCAAAAGGATTTGAAGATCCTTACTATCCACACTATGTGTACAAGCTTAAAATGACTTTGTATTGGTTGAAACAAGCCACTCGGACATGGTATGGTCGTTTAACTAACTTTCTTCTTGAATTTGTTTTTAACAATGCGAAGCTGATCGTACTTTGTTTATTAAACGATACGGTGTAGATATTATAATTGCTCAAATCTACGTGGATGACATAGTCTTTGGATCGACTTCACAGTCATACATAAATTCATTATTGAAGCTAGTGATGGTGGAGATGTTTTGTAGGGGTGGTGGTAGTGATGATTGGTGCTAGTGGCTAGTAATGGTGGTGGTGATGGTTGTGATTGTGGAGGTAGTTGGTATTGTAGTGACTGACACAATTGTGACAGTTGATAATGGTGGTGGTGGTTGTGATGGTAGAGTTGGCTGATGCTAGTAATTAGCGGTGTTGGTGTTGGTGACTTAAGAATGTGTGGTGGTTGACGATGGTGTTGGTGGTAGTTGTCGGCGGTGCTAGTTATGATTGTAGAGTGGTTTGTACTAAGGACTGGTCGCAATGGTGGTAATGGCGGCGACTGTGGTGACGATGATAATAGTGATGATGACAGAGGTAGCTAGCGCTTGACAACGATGGTGGTGATTGTCAGTGGTGGAGATGATGGTGATTATTGTCATATAAGAGGTGGTTAGTGGTGGTGGGATGGGTGGTGGTGGTGAGGTAAGAGTGGGAGAGTAGGTGGATGGGTAGGTGGGGGTGGTTGGTGTTGGGTGAGGTGGTGAGGGCGGGGGGAGCGGGTGGAGTGTAGATATGTGTGTAGGTGGGGTGTGGTGGGTGGAGGTTGGAAGGGTGCAGGTGGTGGTGATTGACAAAAGTGGTTAGTGGCGGTGAATGGGGTGAAGCGTGGGTAGGGGGAGGTGGGGTTAGAGGGGTGGGATGGAGGTAAAGTTGGTGATTGTGGACAGAGTGGTGGTAAAAATTAGTCATACAAAAATCTCTCTTAATGATATTAAGACTTTGTTCAAGATCTGAATGATTAAGACATATTCATATCAAATAAGTGCGTAGATCTTAATATAAATAAATGCACTTAATGGGCTAGTGTCTGAACCATTCAGATTCAGACGTTTATTAAGTGCAAACAAATGAAACCCGAGTATTGTTTCTAATTCGGACCCAAAAAAAATCTTAGGCCATAAAAGGAACTTAAAAAATCAGAAAAAAAAAAAGATAAAAACATTTAACAGAAAAAGTAAATTTGTCGGAGAAAGCTAAGTCATTTATCCGACACACTGTATGTACATTCCTCAAAAATCACCCAACACCAAAAACCCAAAATTTTCAGTGTAACATCCAATAATTGTATCAACAAAACACCCAAATTAGAAAAATAACAACTAAATTCATCAAATCAATTATGGGTCTTCAATCTTTATCACCAATCGCCAATCACATTGGCATTTTAGGGCTTTTTTTGTAGAGTTAAATGGGTCGTTCTCGTGGAAATTTTCAAGCTGATGAAGATCACAGCCAAAGGTATGATTTTTTTAATTATCTTTCTTTAGTTTAGTATTTTTTAGTTTATGGGTGTCTTTTATTTGGTGTAAATTACTATTGAGTGTTGAATTCTTGATTTTTTTCTTCTAGTTTTGTGGTAATTATTAGTTTTTTAGTCAATTGTAGGAAGTGTTATTAATTGTAGGGTTAAAGTACTAATGGGTGTGAAATTATTGGGTTTATTTGGTGTAAACTACTAATGAGTGGTGAATTCTTGGTTTTTTTCTTCCAGTTATTGTGGTAATTATTGGATTTTTAGTCTATAGTTGAAAATGTCATTAATTGTAGGTTTATTGTACAAATGGGTGTGAAATTATTGGGTTTATTTGGTGTAAAATACTAATGAGTGTTGAGTTCTTGTTTTTTTTCTTCTATTTTTTGTGGGAATTATTAGATTTTTAGTCAGTAGTTGGAGGTAGGGGTGGCCAGTGGGCCGGTTTTGGCGGGATCGGGTCGGGACGTGAAGGGAAAGGGCGGGATCGGGTCAGGCGGGATCCGGATAGGCGGGATTTGCCGAAGTCCCGCCCCGATCCCGTCGGAATCGGGATTGGGCGGGTGGGGATCGGGATCCCGGCCGGTTTTTTTTTTCCACTTAATTTAAAAAATAACATATATATATATATATATATATATATATAAAACTCAATAATTAAACAAGACAAGATAGTGTAATAAAAACATCTCAATGCTGTTTTTAAGCCTCTTATATTATTTAATAGACATATGATTTTTTTGTAATACAAATACAATTGTCAAAATTGCAACTTTGTGGTGTTGTTCAAAAGTTGCAAATTACATAGTAAAATTGCAATTAAAAAAATTACATTCTGAAAAAAACCTGTTCTAGTTTCTTGATAATTTCCTGTGGTTCTTCGGTTGGAATTGACATTTATTGGTCAAATTGCTCCACGTCGCTTCCACCACCTTCGGATAAGATTTCGTTGTAGTTTTCATCTTCTTCTTCGTTGATCTCCGGTTGACCGCACCTTCTCCGCTCCGCTCGTATCCAATCTCTGAATAATACTACAATCTCCAAGCTGTCTCCGGCTAATGAGTGTCTGTACTCTCCTATTTGATATCTGCTGGCAGAAAAAGCGCTTTCAGACGCAATTGATGACACTTGAATGTTCAAAACATATCGGGCCATCATTGAAAGTGTCGGAAAGGTCTTCTCATTCCCCCTCCAGTATTTCAGCAAGTCTTCACGTCCTTTTTCATTGAGAACTGCTTGGTACGGTACAGAACCCTGCAAAACAAAAATATCAAACTCGCTAATTTGATTAGTAGTGGTACGACCGCACATTCTATTTCTGAGGCTTTCAATACTAGCCGCAGAAACATCATGTCTTTTGTGTGGTTTTGTTGAAGAAGAAGAAGATGGTATGGAAGCCGGTAGGTTACTAGCACTTTCTTGTTGGTAAAACCTATATACTTTTTTGCATTGGTCTTCTACGCTAGACAACACTTCTTCTTTAGTTTGTTCAATAGGTGGTGGGTGATTTGAATTTTTGGGACTTGGAGGTGGTAGTACTTCTATACAATCGTAAATAGTTTCAATAAGTGATTTAGTACCGTCTATTTTAATAGTCGGATTTAATACAACACCAATAATATAAATAGTGGGAATATGAATAAAATATTTTTTTATTTTGATAAACATTTTTTTAATAGCTGCCATATAAGCTGGTTTTTCCATATATTCACTAAGTAATAAAAATATTAGAGCTATATAAAACAACATAGTTGAAATAGTAGGATAATATATACCAGAAAATTCTTTTGTTGCTTGAAAAAATTTCTCTAAAAATACAATAAGTTCGGAATTTTTTACCCAATCGCTATCTTACAACCATATCAGTTGGATTTTGATTATGAGAGTTAAAAAATAAAGTTATAGGTTTTCTATAGTCATAAGCAACAAGTAGTTGCTCGTATAAAGAATTCCACCTAGTGGGTACTTTTTCTGGAATTTTTCTCTAAGGTAGTTGACAATCGTGACAAGTTTTTTTATATTCTTTTCTTCGTTGTATTCTATTATTTTTAAAAATAAAGTTTATAGCAAATTGTATTTTACTAAGAATGTTTTCAAAAAGTGATAGACCATCCTTTGCAATTAAGTTATATATATGACACGCACATTTTATATGAAAATGATCGGAAAAGACGGAGTTAAACTATTTTTTAAAATTGTAATAGCATAATTGTTAGAAGCGTTATCTAATGTAATAGTCATAATTTTATCAGTTATTCCGTAATAATTGCACACTTGATAAATATTTTCTGCAATAAAAGTATCAGTGTGTCTATCAGCTATATATCTATACGCTAAAATATGTTTTTGCATAGACCATTTATAATCTATCCAATGACATGTTACCGTTAAATAATCATGGTCGTTAGTACTACGGCCTATATCAGAAGTGATAACCACTTTTCCATTAAAATGATATAATGAATAACGTAAATATTGTTGATATTCATGTGCGAATTTAAATACATCTCTCTTAACAGTTGATCTAGGAAAATCGTTAAAAGCAGGATTATACATATCTCTAATGCAATGAATAAAACCGGGAGATGAAGGAAATGAAAAGGCAAACCCTCCACAACAACTAATTTTTCTATTGCTTCCCTATCTTTTTTTTTTTGTATTTAGGGCCTACAATTCCTCCCGTCATAGGGTTAATTTGACCCTGTACTTGGTCCGAGACAGTATCAGTATGTGAACCTTGTCCCGATGGAGCGGACATTTGCGTACCGGTTTTGAAGCCTCGTATTGGGCATACCTAGCTGGATGAGCCCTTGCTACGTGTCTCATTAAACCCCCCGTCCCACCGTGACCTTTTCCAATTTTAAATTTTAAAACATCTTTACAAATTTTACATCTAGCTACTTGATTCTCTACGTCCCTATAAAAAAATGGCCATGCATATGATTTTAATGTTCGTTTTGCTGGACCTCGTCTCATACTAGGGGCAATAGGAGTCATTTCAGTTGAAGGTGCACTAGTGGGTGTGTTGTCATCTACATTAGTGGGTGTATCATCTAGATCATCGTTTAAATTAAAGTCTTCTTGAGTTTCAGAAAATAGCTCCTCGTCTAAATCTAATGGTATTGTAGGAAAATGTTCAGTATCAACAAAATCATCTTGTGTAGGAATAGGATTCTGTCTAGAAATAGGATGACTAGAAGAAGTACCCTTGCCCTTGTTTCCCCTACTAAAAGAAGCATGACCCCTACCCGTAAGCATACGTTTAAATCCTTCCATTATAAATTTATAATTATACTAATAAATAATTAAAGTAAATGAAATTAAGTGCGCTAAATAAAATAAACAGACAATAATAATTTAATGAAGGAACGAATGTACCAAACGCCGACGTAACGTCGACGTGTAATTGAGAGGTTGAAAATTGAAACTTTGTTCGATGGAAGATCCTCAAGCTAGTTGCCAACTTCACTCCCAAATGAATAAATAAAATTGAATATTTAGTGGACAATGTAGAGATAGATTGAGTATTAAGAGATTAGAGAGATTGTAGGAAGATTTGTGAGAAAGATGAAGAGAAAATGAGGTATTTATAGTTGAAAAATTGGGTTAAAGTGTAAATATAATAACTTATGGGTTAAAAATAAATATTAAGGGGTTGGGGGAGGGGGGAGGCCAAAAATGGCCGTTGCACAACGACCAAAATGTAAAATGGTTGTTGGTGCAACGGTTATTTTTGCAGAAGGGGAGGTTTCGGGCGGGATCGGGTCGGGTCGGGACGGGACGAGACCATGTCCCGTCCCGGTTCGAGTCCCGTTACCGCGATTTTTATTTTTTTAAATAGTCGGGTGTCGGGGTGAGACCGGGCCGGGACCGGGCTGACCTGGCCCACTGGCCAGCCATAGTTGGAGGTGTTATAAATTGTAGGTTTTAAGTACTAATGGGTGTCTTTTATTTGGTGTAAACTACTAATGAGTGTTGAATTCTTGATTTTTTTCTTCTAGTTTTTGTGGTAATTATTAGATTCTTAGTTAGTTGTTGGAAGTGTTAGTAATTGTAGGTTTAAAGTACTAATGGGTGTGAAATTGTTTAGGTTTTATCTTGTTTTGTGGTAAAGATTAAATTTTTATTGCTAATATTGAGTAGTCAATTGTGTATCTTTTAGTTATAGGTTTCAAGCTAGTAATGTATTAATTTCTTGTGTTTATCTGAAGTTTTTTGTGGTGAAGACTAGATTTTGTTGTTGAGAATTAGCTCTAGTATGTGCTTTTATCGTGCGAGGGCGAGCATTGGCACAATGGTAGAGCTGTGATTTAGGTTTTTATTGCTAAATTGATTTTTCAATAGTCGAAAGTGTCATTGATTGTAGGTTTAAAGTACTAATGGGTGTAAAATTGTTTAGATTTTTCTTGTTTTCTGGTAAAGATTATATTTTTATTGCTAACATTGAGTAGTCAATTGTGGCGAGTATCCTTTAGTTATAGGTTTTAAACTATTAATGGGTAGTAATTTGTTGGGTTTAACTTGTTTTTGCGGTAAAGACTAGAGTTTTATTGGTAATGATTAGTCAATTGTTGAGAAATTAGCTCTAGTATGTGCTTTTATTGTGCGAGGGCGAGCATTGGCGCAATGGTAGAGTTGTGATATTAATTTCTTGGCTTTATCTTCTTTTTGTGGTAAAGACTAGATTTTTATTGGTAATGATTAGTAAATTATTGAGAATTAGCTATAGTATGTGCTTTTATTGTGTGAGGGTGAGCATTCTTTTTAATTTTTGAGAGCAAATTGAAATTTGGCATTATTAATAGGGAAAAGGTCCAAATATACCCTTGAACTATAGGATTTAGAGCAAATATACCTTCTGATAAAAAAATGGCTCATTTATACTTGTGTTGTTACACAAATGACTCAAATATACCCTTTTCGGCTGACGGAAGTGAAAAAATTGATTTTAAATTTTAAATTTTAATTTTTTTTATTGAAATAAAAGCCGCATAGGGATATATTTAATCCTTCTCGCAAATTTCAGGGGTATATTTAATCCTTCTCGCAAAGTTCAGGGGTATATTTAATCCTTCTCACACATGATTTTTTTTGTCTTCTTTAATTCAATGACTTTACTTTCGAAAATAATATATGTTTTAACCTCTATTATCCTATTCGAACAAAAATATCCATGTTAGCAAATTTAGGACCCAACTACTAAAATCTTATGTCACTTGCCTTTTGGGTGAGGTGGACACCATGTAGCATCCCGCCTTACCACCCTAATAACTACAATTTGAAATTTGTTCAATTAAACTTTTTACCTTTTTCCCATTTTGCTATTCACACTTCTTTCTTTTTATTTATCATATTTTCACACTAAAGAATGGAAGCAAAAAAAGAAATAAAGACAAAGAAACCTAGATAATGATAAGCCAATAAATTCATGGGGGAGAGATTTACAATTCCTTCGTCATCAAGAAGGCCTTCTTCAATCGCATTTCATTCCTTCATGGGTAAATTTGCCCTTCTGTTGATTAGCATATGAGCTTGCGTCATTGAAGAAAAAACAAGAAAGGAATTTTTTTGCACTGATGTGCATTGATGATGGGCATAAGCTTTGTTCGATAATGGTGAAACCCAAGAGGTTAGGTTAATTTAAATAGGCCCTCTCAATATCACAAGATTCTTTATTATTCCCAAAAATCCTTAGTGACCAAATTGCAATTTATTCTTTGTATATGCATAAAAAAAATTTCCAGGCATCTATGGTAGATTCAACAAGAAGATGAGTGGTAAAAATAAATTTGATCATCAAGGCAATAAACCCAAATTAGTCATTGAGTTAAAGAAGGTAAAATAATTCATGTGTGAGAAGGAATATACCCTAAACCTGAACTTCGCGAGAAGGATTAAATATACCCTTATGTCTCTTTTATTTAATAAAAAAATTAAAATCAATTTTTTCACTTCCGTAAGCCGAAAAGGGTATATCTGAGCCATTTGTGTAATGTCAGGGGTATAAATGAGCCACTTGTTTAACGGAGGGTATATTTTCTCTAAATTGTATAGTTCAGGGGTATATTTGGACATTTTCCTTTATTAATATATGATCGCCCTTTTCTGTTCTCCTAAGAACATGAAGTACAAAATGATAATGGTATGTGAGCATTACTTATGAATTTGTTTCTTTAATAGATGGCATTAGTTCTATTATTACTGCCTATTATTATTGTTGCCTTTGCATCTTATCTTGAGCCGAGGGTCTATCGGAAATAACCTCTCCACCCTCACAAGGTAGGGGTAAGGTCTGCGTACACTCTACTCTCCCCAGACCCCACCTGGTGGGATTATACTGGGTATGTTGTTGTTGTTGTAATAGATGGCATTAGAGGAAAATTGGTATTGTCTTTTTTCTTTTCCTTTTATTTTCGCAGTCGATTCTTGCTGATTTTTCTGTTTTTTCATTACCCATTTTCTTTAATTAGATCAAGGAGGAAAAAGAATCCCTCAAGTGGAGACAATTTAGAATCTGTGACTACTGGTAAGTTTCGTCTAACTAGTTCTTTAACTGTTAAGTTCAGCTCAATTCTGATTCTTGTGGATGACAGTTTATTAGAGTTGATTATTGTCTTTCCTTCCCATTCAATTCATTATTGGTTTTTGAATTTCGTGTTGTTGCAAATGTTTTGTTTCCCTAAGCTTAGTCAGTTTTATTGGTAGACGAACTCAATGTTGACTAAAGTGTAAACAGAATTCTGGGATCCTATTGTCCTTTTCATTTTAAATGACAATCTATTTCCTTTCACCGGAGAAGGATAAAATTCCTAAAGTGCAGGTTCTTGTGGACTTGCACCTTCACAATTATGTCATTGTAGCTCAATTATCTATAGAAACAATATGGTGGAGCTGTTTCTTGCATAAATTATTAAAGAAAGCAAGGCAAGAGTTATTTCAGGTTCCGAACATAATTTGGGAATATTTGAATAGTGATGGAGCTATCTTGGAGCTTGCATAATTAATCTGACTCTTCAGTATAATATCTTTATGCTTTATTTTGTCAGAGAAGTGTTTGGTACTTTTGCAATTACTATAGCGGACATAAGTTACTTTGGAGGTAGAATTTTTTGGTAAGAGAACACTTGTCCAAAAATTACTTTCTTGGTAAGAAAACACTTGTCCTAAAATTATACTGTTGTGGGAAGAAAACCGTTTATAGGTTAATGTGGAGCCTGGATAGATTTTAGTAATTTGAAGTTTTTCAGAATCGGCATTACCTAGTGTTGGAAAAGATAGTTGCTCAAGTGGAAAAGGACCCTCCTCTTTCAACCTTGAGGCTGGGGGTTCAAGCCATCAGTGGAGCAAAAAGTGGGGAAGGGCCACTGTTGACTCCTAGTTTGGGGAGGTGGGGTGGGGGAAGTAAGTGTATGTTCGTGTCAAAAAATAAAATTTAATTAATACTCCCTCTGTCTCTTAGTCTATTTAAAAAAGAATGTCACTTTCTATATTTAGTAACTCTATACATCCATCCTACATGGCATATTTAACACAAGACTCAAAGGGTATTTTAGTACATTACACACATATTTAATTTAAGACCACAAGATTCAAAAATTATTTATTTTCTGAAACTCCGTGTCAAGTCAAACTAAGACAAACAAATTGAAACGGAGGGAATATATTTTAGGGAATTTTTTGGAGCAGGATTAGGTTTTGATATCATTATAATGCTTTCAGTGCGTAGAGATAAGCTATTTGAGAATTTTATAGGGTTGATTGATTGAATGGAATGAAAAGAAACAATAAGTAAAATGGCATATCTTGATCTAAATTATACTATCTTTATTTCCGTTCTTTCATTTTTCTTCAAACCAATATTTCCCAAGTAATTTTGACCTTTAGTATTGTGTGATGCAATTCTAACCTTGTGGTCTGATGCCTGAGGGACTAATAGTATTTCTTCTTCTTCTTCTTCTTAGTGCTTTCGTAAGACGTCTTTTAACCCAATAATTTCTTATACTTTTCAAAGACTGACTCTGCAATTTTAGTCCTAAAAGCTGCAAAGTTGTCGTACATCATTTGCATTAGCTTCTGCCCAAAAGTACTTTTTTGAAAAATAAAATTAGAAACACTTTCTAAAAGCTTTGCCTAACACTAATTATTGTTCAAAAGTTCTTTTTAAATTGATTAGCTAAACACAAACTGCTTCTCACCAAAAGTATTTTTTTCAAAAGCACATTTGAAAAAAACACTTTTTAAAATAAGCTAATTTTAGAAGCTTGGCCAAACAGGCTATTACTTTAGTTTTTCAAATTTGCAACCACTCCTTGTATGTTGACATAATGCTGTTGATTACTCAGGTCAAGGGACAACTGATGGCAAAAGGTCGTTGTATCACTGCAATTATTGCAACAAAGACATTAGCGGGAGAACTCGTATAAAATGTGCTGTATGTTCCGATTTTGACCTATGTATAGAGTGCTTCTCTGTTGGTGCTGAGGTGCATCCTCACAAAAGCCATCACCACTATAGGGTTATGGTTAGTTCTTTCTTTCTTTCTTCTTTATTTATTTATTCATTTATTTATTTGATTGATAAGTATGGTACTATGGCCGAGGGTCTATCGGAAACATCCTCTCTACCTCCCGAGGTAGGGGTAAGGTCTGCGTACAATCTACCCTCCCCAGACCCACTTGTGGGATTACATTAGATATGTTGTTTTTGTAAGTATGGTACTATGGTTAGTTTGATCTTCTGTAAAGTATGAATCACTTTACACTTTGCTGTATGAAGATCAATCTTTGTGTCATGCATTTAACAGATTGCTCGTTTGAAGCTTTGACTTTCTATTTGTTACTCCATTTGTCCCAATTCATGTGGCACCATTTCCTTTTTGGTCTGTCTCGAAAAGTATGTCACCTTTCTATATTTAGAAACAATTTAACTTTATCAGATGGTTTACAACCACACATTTATATAAGACTTGTTTTAGATCACACATTTCAAAAGTTTCTTTTTTTCTTAAACTTCGTGCCAAGTCAAATGGTGCCACATAAATTAGGACGGAGGGAGTATATAGTTGTCATCTATATCAGAAACTTTACTTGCAAGTTTCTATTTATTTCCTTTTGGCAAGTGAATTTCTATATTTAGCTACGTTAAGTTAAAACGGGTTGGGTTTTGTGTTGGGTTGGGTCATAGATGGGTCAGAATTTTATATGAACTAATAAATAATGACCACGTGTTTAATTAAAATATATTTAAACGCCATATAGTTGTGCAGTTAATGGAGGGGCAATTTAAGCGTAAAAATAACGTTAGGGGCAAATTTGATCCAATAGGTGGAAGGGTGAGCCACTTCTAATACGTTAAGGGCATTTTGACCCCCCCCCCCCCCCCCAATAAAAAAAAAAAAGAAACTTGCCAAAAGAAAGTGCACTATTCAGCATGGACACGATGTTTTTAGAAGCTTACTTCGTACTTTTCAATGCTTCTGTGCCCGTTTAGGAGCTAACCTTCATCTTTTAGAAATAAGTAGCAGAACTGGTGCATTGTTCTAATGACCTTCTTACTGTCTTTGGACAGGACATCTTAGCTTTCCCGCTTATCTGCTCGGACTGGAATGCAGATGAAGAGATGTTGCTTCTGGAGGTGTTATTTTAAGGACCCTCTTCTTCTTTTGACACCTCATGTCTTATTTATTACTGAATTTGGCTTCTCACTTTTCCTATATTAGGTCATCATAACGTCAATATCCCTTTTTCTTCTTGTCTTGGTTCCTTGAATTTGCTGTCCGTAGGGAATTGAAATGTATGGCATGGGTAATTGGGCAGAAGTAGGTGAGCATGTCGGAACTAAGTCCAAAGAAGCATGCGTCGATCATTTTAAGGACTCATACTTAGACTCACCTTACTTTCCTCTACCGGTAAGAAAATTTATCACAAATATTTTTGTAAGTTTAATTCTGCTGACTTAACATTTCACCTGCTTTTTCATTTTCCTTTTCCAGGATATGACTCATGTCATGGGGAAAAATAGAATGGAACTCCTTGCCATGGCTAAAGGGAATTTCACAGATAAGAAAGGTTAGAAATGTAATTTCAAATCTTTAATCCTCTTACTTGCTTTCCTCGGTGGTTCATTTATCTGTACTACAAGTAGAAGTGTTTTGTGTATCTTCTTTTTGGTACTAACAAAAGTATCTATCAACTAAAATCTAAATAAATAGGAAAAAAATATAAACTTTGAGAGTCTCTTTATGAAAGTATCAAATATATGGTACTCCCTCCGTCCCAATTTATGTGATGGTGTTTGACTCGGCACGGAGTTTAAGATAGAAAGAAAGACTTTTGAAACTTGTGGTCTAAAACAATCCAAAGATATTTGTGTGGCTATAAATCATCTCATTAAGGGTAAAATGGTCATTTTAAAGTTTGATTGTTACTAAATACAAAAATGTGTCATTCTTTTCGGGACTAACTAAAAAGGAAAGAGTGTCACATAAATTGGGACGGGGAGTATATCTCAAAGTGTCATTATTACTTTTTATACTGTTTAAATATGCCCTTCCATTGAAAGCTAAGTTCTCTAACAAATAGGAGATGCAGGAAAACTTTTAGAATTTCTCTATGGATGTGTTTAATCTCTATTTGCATTTATCTTCTTGTTTTTTATGTTTGAGAAAGTATGGAATAAACTAAAGGCAAAATACATAATTACTATAGGAAGAAAGTCTTACCCGTAAGAGTGGCTCAGTTGGTTGAGCATGGGACTTCCACAATGGAGTTCTCAGGTTTGAAACTCCCTGCCTATGACAATAGGGGATTTGCCTTCTGGGTTGAGCTTGTCGCAGGGGCTTGCCTAGTGCGGGTTATCTCTTCTGTGTGGTTTGCGGGCTATTGCACATGAGGGGGTTTACCCTGTGCACACCCGAAGAGTAGCGGTTGCGGGTTCCCTTGTTATCAAAAGGAACTATAGGAAGAATATCTTCAGGATCTGTATATGTATGTATCAAACGTAAATAGCTAAAATTTGATTTCCATATCTAAAATTGAAGAATAGGGAAAAGGTTAACTCTTGAATATATCTATCTGCATTTATGATTTATCTTATGTAGAGGTGGACAATCAAAAATCAAAATGCTAAGTAAATAGTTTTAATAATTTTTTTTGAAATATTGTTAACAAAATTTGACAAACCAATATTACAAGCATATTAAATGTTTGTGAATTTAGTAGTTGTGCTGGTAGTATCTTTTGTACCAGCTTGGTACTTCTGTTAATAAAACTTTACCTTATAAAAAAAAATTAGGTGTGCCGGTAGTCGTTACAATTTTTTTGTTGTTGTTGAAAGAGTTGTATATTATTATTGAAACAATAACGCTTGGGGGGGGGGGGGGGGAATGAACCTTACCCCTAATATACAACCAATGATTGCAAGCAATCATAACAAAAAAGAGAATGCTAATTACAGTATGCACATTCTTTGCCTCTAAGATGATCTTAACATCTAGGTAACAAAAAAGTTGGCTTTGTCATATCTTAGTCTTACACTAGGCAGTTGTCTCTTATCTAAAATGTAGGACCCCATCGCCCCTGTAGGCCTGATTTTCATTATGAATAATGAGAGGATCATCCAAGGTAGTAGCCAGTTTTGCGAGAAAATCAGCAACTTTGTTAGCTTCCCGGTAACAGTGACTAATGGTCACCTCCTTAGACTCTATCAAAGTGATAGTATCTTCAATGATATTTTTGAGCTTGAGGTTTCCGGCATCTTTGCTCTTGAGCATATTAGTAATTAGCATTGAGTCAAGCTCAAGAATGAATTTAGCATAGTTGCATTCCTTTATCCAGTGAGCAGCATATTCAGCAGCCATAGCCTCTGCTATATTGTGGCTGCTACACTGAATTTGGACAGCAAAAGCAAATAAAATGTCACCATTTTCATCTCTTGCCAGGCCCCCAATTCCAGCTTTTCCAGACTGCTCCATGAAGCTTCCATCTGTATTAACCTTGACCCATCCTTCTTGAGGTAGTATCCATCTCACAATCTTGCTAATGGTTCTTGGTCTTAACTTTTCTATTTCCATACATATTTGGGGCCATTGAAAGTCCATTTTGTAACATGGAAATGCTTTATCAATAGCACCTTTGATATTCCAAAGAATTTGATGTTTTATCCTTCTTATGTACTAGTTGGTTTGATCCCCATATCCACATTTTCCCCTTGCTTTCCACATTTCCCAACATATGAATATTGGTAAAGCCTGGATCATCATCTTGTGAATAGCATTGTTGATGTGAGTTTGTTCCCAGTCTTGCAGAAATCTTCTTGCCGGCTTCCTTTGGTATCTGATGCCCAATGGATCTCCACAAGCTTTGAGCAAGTTCTTCATCAATGAAGAAGTGCTGAATGGTCTCCAGGACTGGTTCTGAACAACATAAGCAGTCTGTTGGCATGTTATCTACAAACCTGCATACAGAGTTATTAGCAAAAGGCAACCTATTTTTAATCAATCTCCAAGACAGAAAAGAAATTTTAAAAGGAACATTTTTATGCCAAACTCTGCTGATCAGATGATCAGGTTCCCTGTGGGTTCTGATTTCATTCCAAGCTGTCTTGTTGGAGAAATAATCATCAGCTGCAGAGTTCCAAATCAGGAAATCTTCTTTGGTAGGATCTCCAATTTTGATACTTGTGATGTGTTGGCATATCCAGTTGGGCTAAATGTTGAGAAGGGTATCCATATCCCAGTTTTGCTCCACAACAAATTCTTGTACTTGTGTTTTGGCTGAATCACATACTCAGGACAATATTTGGCAATATTGCCCAGGCCTGTCCAATTGTCCCACCAAAAACTACTGTTTCCTCTCTGAATATTCCAAATCATGTTTGGCTCATCTTTACTCCTTATCTTAGTCAAGGTTTTCCATATATGGGAAATACCAGAGACCCATATTTTACTCATAGGGTGGGCTGTAATGCAGTATTTGGCTGTTGTAAATCTAGCCCATAAAGAGTCCTGACTTCTGAATCTCCACCATTTCTTCATCTTCAGAGTCTCACAAATGTCCTTCATCTTCCTAATCCCTATCCCTCCTCCTTCTTTAGGTAAGCAAAAATTCTCCCAAGAGCTCCGGTGATACTTATCGTTACCATTGGAGGAGCCCCAGAAGAATCTAACAAAGTGTTTTTCCATTTGATAAATGACACCTTTGGGGGGAGTTAGAGCAGTAAGAGTGTAGACTGGTAAGGAATGCAGAACATGCTTAATAAGAACAATTTTACCCCCAAAAGACAACATCTTGCTTTGCCATCCATTGAGCCTCTTGATAATCTTAGACAACATCTTTTCAAAGTATTCTCCTTTTTTTCTACCCAAGTATATAGGGCAACCCAAATACTCAAAAGAAAACTGTTTATCAAGGAACCAAGTAGCCTCTCTAATCTTGTTGATTCTAGTTGGACCAGTTCCAGGATCTGTCAAAAAGAAGCACTTGTTGTTATTCATCTTTTGCCCTGAGCTCTTTTCATACCACTGAATCTGCTTCATGATCATCTTTATAGACTTTGTATTTCCACTTGAGAAAATAACAATATCATCTGTATAAGATAAATGGTTAATAAGTGGCCCTGAATTGTTCATTGGAAAAGGTAAAAAATATTCACTTTGATTAAGATTATTAAGGAGTCTAGCTTACACTTCAGCACCAATAATAAAAAGAGGAGATAAAGGGTCTCCCTGTTTAAGTCCTTGAGTTGAAGTGATGAATCCATTTCTGGTGCCATTGATGATTATAGAATATCAGACATTAGAAATAATGCCCATCATCATAGAGGTGACTGCTGTAGAAAAGCCAAACTTATGAAGGACAGCTACCAGGAATGGCCATGACATCCTATCATATGCCTTGGCCATGTCAAGCTTCAATACCACATTACCACCTTTATTTTTGCTCTTGATATTTTGCACAATCTCTTGGGTGAGTTGGATATTCTCTGTGATCAGCCTTCTTTCAAAAACCCACTTTGGTTCTCAGAAATCATAAATGGAAGCATAGGATTGAGCCTTCTAGAAATGATCTTGGTGATGATCTTACTGGAAAAGTTGCTGAGACTGATGGGCCTGAACTCTGCAAAATTAGTAGGGCACTCTACCTTTGGGATTAAAACAAGTAGGGTGTGAAAAGAATTTAGTCAGTTTCCCTCCAAGAAAGAAAAACTGTACAAATTCTATTACATCCTTCTTGATTATATCCCAGCAACAGTGGTAGAACTTCCTTGAGTATCCATCAGGCCCAGGAGCACTATCTGTGCTCATATTAAAAACATCTTAGATTTCATCTTCATGGGGGCACTCTATCATCAATCTGTTGTCATTTTGACTAATGCATCTGGGGATACACTCTAGAATCTCAGAGTCTAATGAAGCCTTTTTAAGATTGAAAAGATGTTGAAAGTGTTTGAGAGCCACTCTAGCTATCTTCTCATCCCCAGATACCCATCTTCCCCTATTGTTCATAATTCTACTCAAGTTTAGCCTCCTTCTTCTATCTCTGATTACAGAATGAAAATATTTAGTATTACTGTGCCCTTCTTCAAACCATCTGACTTGACATATTTGCTTGAGAATGCTGTCTTGCTTGTTTAACCAGTAGATATACTCAGCATGCCCCTTGTTCAGCTCTTCCCTGCTGTTATCAGACCTTTGCTCCATATCTCTTTCTAAAAAATGCATCTTGGCTTCCCAGATTTCAGCTTGGTCATGTATATCCCCAATTTCTTCTCTTGACCATTTGGAAAGTCTTCTTCCCAACCTTTTGAGCTTTTGTTGTAATCTCCACATTGGATTACCCTCAACATATTGTTGCCAGTCAGTGTTAACCACCTCTATGAAATCATCTTGAGTAGTCCAGAAGTCCAAAAACTCGAAATATTTAATCCCAGTGCCCTGATCCTTCTTACATCTGAGAAGCATAGGCCTATGATCAGAACCAACCCTTGGCATATGTTTCACAGTGTTAGAGTTATACCTTTGGGTCCATTGATCATTTACAAAAACTCTATCCAATCTTTTCCAAATTCTTAAGTTTGGTCTCCAATTGTTACACCAAGTGTATTTAGACCCTGTAAATCCAAGATCCACCATCCCACAAGAGTCCATGCATTCAGAAAAATCATAACTCTCCACATTTCTATGCGGTAAGCCTCCCAGTTTCTCTTCAGGGTGTAAGATGACATTGAAGTCACCCCCAATGCACCAAGGTTGATCAATTACCCTGTTGAGGTCCTCCAAACTGCTCCATAATTCCATTCTTTCAGAGGGAGTACATTTAGCATATACAACAGTGGCATATATTTCATGAGAGTTAGCATTCTTCTAAACTTTAAGAGTCAAGTGTTGTTCATGATTCAGTATTGTGTCAACGATGCAGTTATCTCTCCAAAAAACACCAAATTTTAGCATTAATGTTTGAGAAACAGTGATTGAAGCCCAAAAATCTTTTATACCCATCAATTTTGTTCATGTTTACCAATGGTTCTGTGATAGCAACCATATCAATCTTGTATTTATTGACCATTCTTTTGAGTCTGTGAATGGCCTTTCTAGATCTAACCCCTCTGATATTCCATATAATTGCACTGATCATGTAAACAATCTGTTCATATGCTTTTTTGTTCTTACCTTCTCTGGAAGGAGGTGAAGAGTTTTCCTTGCTGGCTTTGTTTCCTTTGCTTTTTTCTTGTTTCTACTTTTGCCTCCTTTGCTGTTAGAACAGTCACTCTTTTGTTGATGACTGTCTTCTGTGTTTTTGTTCTGACTGACCTCCTGTTCTTCTATATTGTTTCCTTGATTGCTTATTGTTTCACTCTCCTTTGTATTGCTTTCGGTGTTCTGTCTGTCCATGTCCTCCTTTGTTTCGTTGTCTATGCTCCTTTCTATATGTAAGTCTGGGGGAATGCTCTTGTTGTTACCTTTTTTGCTTTCCTTCCACTTTTCCTTCCCTCTGTGCTTGTTTCTGCCTCTTCTTTCAGGTGAAATACCATTTCTATCACAAACTTCTTTCAAATGTTGATGAGCATCCCTTTCTTCTTGAGCCTGTTGAAACTTTTCATTGTCTTTCCCAGCATCATGATTGCTAACTTCAGTACTAACCTCTTCATTGTTGTCCATCATTTCCTGGGTTCTGTAAGTCTCCATCATGTTATCATTCAAATCCACTATTATATTGATCCCCGGATGATTTTTATTGACTGTTGGTAAGCTTGAAGACTCAGCACCTTTCTTGTTACTCTCACTCATATTGTCTCTAGTTCCTTCTCTTTGTATCTGCTTTTGTTTTTCATTTTCTTCTTTCTTGTTTCTGCTTTGCTTTGCTCAGTGTTTTCTTTTTGATTATCACTGCTTCTCTCTTCATTTCTAGTATGAATTTTCCCTTCACTGTAGTTTTCCTCCAATCTTCTCTGCTCCTCTGAACTTGTAACCTTTTCTTCAGTCCCATCTTTGTTGTGATCCACTGTCCTTTCCTTCTCCATTCTTATTTTCACCTTAGTTCTCTTTTTTGGCATCTTCTTTTTTCTTTTGTTTTTGGTCTTATCCAGTATTACCTTTCGTACAGATTCTGTTTTTTTAGCACTTTCCTCCTCTCTTTCTTCCACAGTTTCCTCTTGTTGCTTTTCAATCTCTACCATTTCTTGCTTCTTACTTTTATTGTTGCCCTTTCCATTCTTGTTCTGCTGATTTTTATCATTCCCAGTGTCCTGTTTACGCAGCTCTTTGTCCTGACAAGACGTGGCAAACTTAACCCATGAAACCATAACCCGCCCAACCCATTTAAGTTTGGACGGGTTATTGACCCGCCCATTTGTTAGTTCAACCCATTTCAGCCCAACCCATTTCAACCCTGGGTTGATATCTAGACCAAATTGATCCATGAGAAATCTATCAAAAGATGTTCAAAAAGATTTTTTTATTTATTTGATATGTTATATATGCCATAATAAAGAAAAATAATAATTTATTAGGTACTAAAAAATTATTAAAAAATATAGGCAATTAAAGCTTAGTAAGGATTGGGCGGGTTGGGTTTTGACCCGCTTTTTAGCCCATTTCAACCCAACCAATTGCAGCCCCAGCAACATTTGGACGGGTCATTAACCCGCCCATTTATTAACTCAACCCATTTTGACCCTCCCAAATTCAACCCAACCCGCTCATTTGCCACCCCTAGTCCTGGCCCTTCTCAATCTCTCTCATTGTCTCTATTTTCGCTTGTACCAACTTCCATGTTGTCATTGATATGTGTTTCTGCTTTAGCCTTTTCCTCCATCTTTTGCTGTTCCACTCTTCTGCATTGGATTATAGAATGTCCCAGTATCTTACAAAATCTACAATACTTTGGGGCATTCTCATACTCCAATTTCTGATAGAAGCCCTTTAGAGGAGAATTTTCCTCCTCTATTCCAACAAAAACAGAATTGATTTTGGGCTTAGTAAGGTCAACCTCCAATCTCACTTTTGCCATACTTGGTCTTGTTCTATGGTCAGTAGCATAGTCTATCGTTTAAAGGTATTCCTGCTGGTTCCACAATTTGTTTGATGTAATTCGAAGAGTGACAGTGATATGTAGCTCCGGCGACAAAACCCAAACCGGAACTATAGGAGAATCCTCTTCCGGTTTAAAATTAGGGGTCCATTTTTCAAACTACATAATCTGTCCATCTATGTCAACCGATCTTCTATACCAAACACTTTTAACATCATCTTCCTTTGCAAAATCAAGAAAAACAGTGCGATAATTGAAAACCCCTATTCTATTACCTTTCACCGTAATCTTCTCAGCAAATTTGGAGTGTATTTTGTCGATTTGGGGTCTGGTCTTGATAAATTTGCCAACAAGAGTGAACTTGCATTCTTCCGCCATTGTTCCATAGTAATCTTTAGCTTTGAACAAGACTGCCGGAACCCCTTTATGGGTGGTGCTTCGGGCCCTTACCGCATGGTCACCATACCTATTATTGCTAGGGCTTGAATAGCTTTAGCATAGTTGTTATTTGGAAGAATTTCATCTGTTATAGGGTTCGCCGCTTCTTTCTCTTCGGAATTCTCTATCATACGCGCCGATTCCTGTGCCTCCGGAGTCCCCATCGGGACGGAACGTGAGGCCCAGTTGCGGAAAGAGGGCAAAATTATGCCATTATGTTAGAGTCGTTTTGTTTGTACGGAGAGCTTTTTCTTAAGAGAGAGAAAATTAAGTGATTGGTAGTTGTTACAAATAAATTTACAGTAAATGTTGTTAGACCATGATGAAATATGGTCAAGACTAGAGATAGTCAACTAATGAGATAAGATAGTCGAAACAACTTTGACAGCAAGTGTTGAAGAAGAATACAGAGAAACCAAAATAATAAAAAAGATGTTTAAAAATACTTTTATGAAATCAAATTTTACTACAACTGTACAAAAGACTGAGAATTTTGTCTTGATTGGAATGAATTTTCACAACATTTTGTTACATTGGATGTTTGTGGAAATTGCAGGACTCTCTTCACTAGGTGAAGTTGTTCCTAAAGATGAATCATTCTCTCCATCTCAAGTCAAGTATGGATATCACATTCTATATTCTATGTGCATGGTTTATTGCCATTGTCTGTTTTAATCATCTAATACTCACATTCTTCTTCCATGCTTGCCATTAGAGTTGAAGACTCACATAAGAATGGTCCTTCAGGCTGTTTAACTTCAGTATCTAATGCGGGTAAGATCGGGTTTTTGTCCAATTTGAATGCCGTGTTTAGTTTTTGGATTCTTTGAGCCATTAACAACATGGATGCTGCAGGAATCACAGGCATAAAAAAGCCATCCAGCAAGTCGCAGATCAAAGACCAAAATGAACCTGTAAAATTGGAAGGTATATGGCTGGAAACTTATGATTCATCACGGGAAAAAATGGTGAAATTGCGATATTAAGTAAATTCATTGTTGGCAGATAATTCTTCAGGCAGAAACTTCGGAGGCAAGAAACCTAAATCTTTGAAGGATGACGGATCCTCATTGATGAAATTAATAAGTGGATATAACCACAAAAGGCAAGAATTTGATCCTGAATATGATAATGATGCGGAACAACTATTGGCTGATATGGAACTCAAGGACACTGAAACCAAAGAGGAGCGCGAACTTAAGTTGCGTGTTCTGCGTATCTATTCCAAGAGGTACATCTTCTTTCCTCCGTCACATTTTTCATGATTCCTTTAGTTATCGTATTATTTCAATGTCGAGTTTCAACGAATAATGGCAGGCTTGATGAAAGAAAACGCCGCAAGGATTTTATTCTAGAGAGGAATTTACTCCAGCCAAGTGAATTTGAGAAGAATTTGTCTCCAGAAGAGAAAGATATATGCCGACGTTATGATGCCTTTATGGGCTTCCTCTCCAAGGAGGAGCATGAAGAATTACTAAAGACTCTGGTCACAGAACATAGATATCTGAAAAGAATACAAGAACTCAAGGTGGGAAACTCCGCTCTACTGTTTATTATTTTACCTTTCTTTTGAAACTAAATGTTGGCATGCATATAAGTTCTCCCTAGTTTCCTTTCTTTTCCATATTCGCTCATTAGTCTTATATAGAAGCTAGGTAAAATTATAAAATTAGGACCATATGTCATTTGACTAATCTATGATTGCATTAGTAAAATGTAATACAGAATCACTTTCTATCCTGGCACCCGAGGAGGTGGCCTGGTGGTCAATGAAGTGGGTTGAGAACCATGAGTTCACCCAGCGGAGACAAAAATACCACTCCATCTGTGTTTGTCTTACTTTCTGTTGTAGTCTGTTTAAAAAAGAATGTCACTTTCTATATTTAGTAACTCTTTAACATCCTACATGACATATTTAAGACCAAAAGATTCAAAGGGCATTTTGATACATCATACACATCCACAAGATTCAAAAATCTTCTTTATTTTCTTAAACTCCGTGCCGAGTCAAACTAACAAACAAATTGAAACGGAGGAAGTAGGTGACTTCTTCCCATCTGTCCAAGACTTGGTGGATAGAGTTACCCTGTATCTATGTTGGTGGGAGGTAGCAGGTACTCGGTGGAATTAGTAGAGGTGCCCGCAAGCTTGCCCGGACATTATGGTTATAGAAAAAAAGAAGAATCATTTTCTATCTTGTTACTAGTTATATGAGAATCAAAATTATGCAGGAAGCGAAAGCTGCTGGTTGTCGTTCATCTGCCGAAGTTGAGAGATACTTAGAAAGGAAAAGGAAGAGGGAAGTTGAAGAAGGTGTTCCGAGAAAAGGAAGTTCTCAGATCGGTCCAATGAGCCAGGAAAGCCTGAACATGGCTGCTTCTTCCGACTCACTAGCAACACATTCAAATAGAAAACCTTGTAGCCAGGCGAATTTGAGTTCCATTACCCATTCGGGCGTTGCAGCTTTGTCTGCTGGAGAACTGTTATCTGAACCTGTAAGTTTTCAGATTACTGTTTTCAAAGGAGTTCTTCAGTAGCTATAAATTGTTTTATTTGTTAGACTTATGGTGTTGATGATAACATGAGTTGAGCTTAACTGAAGCACCGAAGGTTCATATAGCTGACGACCCCAACTTGTTTGGAACCTACAAGTGTCATCCGATACCGCTTCGCCATAAACAATTGCTAATTATCTATACAAATAGTATCTCTCTCTATATATTGTGCGCGTGTATAAAGTTGGTCAACATTGCTTGAAAATTATTATGAACTGCACAGTAATTTGGGACAGAAAGTAAACTCTTGCAACCCCATAGCCCCCCACACAAATTGGTCGATGCTGCTTCAAAATTATATAAAGTATACATTAATTTCGGAAAAAAGTGAAGTCTTACAACCCCATAGCCCCAGATGCATGAATGCAAGGAATAAAAGATTTCAATCACAATGTCTTTTTCTTCGTTATTCTGATTTTGGTTTTCGAAACATTCGTTGTTGGGTTAGGCATACACTTCACATGTTTCAAATCGAGTTGTGATAATAGACCGACACAACTTGGTAACCACTTTGTTCTTTTTCCTAGTTTTACGCCAGATGTACGAAGCCAAGGAACAAATAGACTTACATCATGATGTCTTTTTTTCCGTTATTCTGATTTTGGTTTCCGAAACTTACGTTGTTGGTTTAGCCATACACTTCATTTATAGTGATTCACGTGTGATTTTTTTGCTTGCAGGAGAAACAGCTATGCCGAGAAATCAGGTTATCGCCTCATCATTATCTTAGGATGCAGGAGCTCCTTACAATACAAATTTATAGTGGCAATATCACAAGAAAATCTGATGCTTATCCCTTGTTCCAAATAGAAGCAACTAAAGTAGATAGAGTTTATGATATGCTTTTGAAGAAAGGTGTTGCACCCTTGTAAACTTGTCCAGACAGTAGTCTTTCAGGTTTAAATGACATCTCCCGGTTTTCTTTAATCATTCTCTCGCAATTTTATAGTACTTCATTTCTGGTGAAAAAGAAAAAACGAAATGATTATTGTTGTTATAGCTAAAAAGTCGTCATTGGAAGGTAAAATATAAAGATAATGGTCAAAAATACACTTGAAGTATCACTATTTCGCGAGTTTTCTATTCATGTAATTTGCAGGTGAACTGAGGTTGCGGTCGGCAATTTCCGATCGGCGGAGATAGTAGCAGACGGTGATTATGTGGTGGTCTGCGGTGACGGGACAATGAGAAAGGGAACAACTAGGAAAAGTGGGGACTAAAGACTAAAACCTGGCTCAATCGGGTAACAAGTCAAAGATACTCGTGCAATGTGTTTAGAAGCTTCTCTCTGGTATCTTTGCAGCATGACGTTTTAGCGAGAAAACAAGTTCAGTAATTGCGTCGTCTAAGATTGTTTCTGATTTGCAGAATCCATAGACATGTTTCAAACCCTGATGCAAGTCGAATAAGCACAAACGGAGAACCCTATTATTATTCCGTCCAAAAAGATTGAGCTACTTTTCTTATTTAAAGCCATACAAATATCTAAGATTTATTTTGGACCACACATAATTTTTTTAAAGTCTTCATTTATTTCTTAAATTTTGTGCCAAATCAAAATAGTTCAATCTTTTTTAGACGTAAATGCATCTAGATCCAGGCATATTTATTACTAAAATATTCCTGATTGTTGGTAGATCAAAACCTGGCTCTAATATTTTGTCATATAATAAAATGTTGTTGGACTACTCCTGTGCTATTTTTGCAACCTGGAAGCCACTATTGTTAACTTTACTAAAGCTTTTCCTTGCCAAACTTGACATTTAAGCAACTTCACCTTATCAAAATGCTTCAATTTCCTTCATCTAATAATGTAAATCTTGAAAAGGTCCTTTTCTAAATGTCTCTTTCGTGGGTCATTTTCAGGTGTGAACATCAACCAAAGGCGTATTGGGGATCGGCAATAGCTAAACATTGTGGTTGTTGAAAGTTTGATTTACAATTGAAAAGAGAAATCGTTGATGAAATTGACAAAAAGTAGGGCAAAAAAGTTGAAATGATGAAAACTGTCAATTAGTAAGGGACACTCTGGTGAACGAAGTATGAAAAAAATCGAGTAAGGATCGCAATGGGTATAAAGATAAAAATCACTTATTAAGATATGATAATACAATCCACCTTAAACATATTTAGAAACACCAAATACTACGATGAACATATGTAAATGTTTAATTTGTTAGAAGGCCAAACACTTTTCTCGGTAGTTGAGAAACAAAAGCGACGCAAGAATGTATTCTTTCCCCAGTTTTGTATATAATGATTGGATACGGCAAATATGTTTGTGGTAGAAAAAAAAACTCAACAATAAAATAAATAAATATGACAACAATTTGTCAATCTATTGATTTATTTAGACATTGAACATTTTGTTGGATATGTAAAACAGTACGGAAAGTAAATAAATATTATAAGTGTTCGAAAGGATAAACAAATAGGCAATTCAGAACTGTCGCAAGCTTGTTGAGTCTTGAATCTTGATAACCTGAAATCAAGAAACACTAAATCTGGATTGTTACAACTGTGGGCTGAGTCGATAAATGTCTCTCTGTCTTTAAGACAAGATTGCCCCGTATATATGCTTTTACGTTAACGGGCAATAGTCTCTCAAGATAAAACATCAACTAATCAACACTACAAAGCAAATAGGTTGATTCTGACGAAGAAAACAAAACACGAAACGACTTGCTAAAGAACGGAAAAGGAAGGAAGAGTTTTTTGTTCACTGTTTGTGCTCATGTTTTGGAGCGATCTGTTTCTGTTTCGTCTCTGTGTAGTATATGTTTTTCGTCTCCACAATTGAGCCAAAAGACACCAATATATAGCATAAGGGGAGGGACTCCTCAACTGCCAAGTAATGACAGTTTATGGTCATTAGTGAGTGAGTTAATCAAAGTAATGGCTGATTTAATGTGCAACATAAATGAGTTGTTAGGAGGTGCAGATTAATGGAGTTTTAAGGCTCAAAAAATCAACTCCAACGGCAGGCAGAAACTTTCTGCCTTCGTTCCCAATTTCAGCTTTTCAGAAACTCCAGGGACCAAACTATAAATATTAAGTAATTTGGGGTCCAAAGAGATAATATTAGAAAAAGCCCACGACCCGTGACCCGAGACCTGAGCCCGGATGGGACGGGACGGGCGGGCTTAGCCTTGAACCCAAGCACATCTAGATCCTCCCTCCTTTAAACATATGGGTTATCCCTTGGGATCCCAAATCGTTAGCCAATTTTGAGACTTATAAAGAGAACAATTCTTCATTTTCCCGCTGATATGGTAGATTTGTCCCACACCATATTTTCATGCCTCAAACACCTTACTTCGTGGACCAATATCTCTTTCATTTCTCAATGAAATTTGACGATTTTTGGCCCTACAGTCATCTACTCACTTAGTAGATTATGCACATATGAAGAGACAAAGCCTCCAACATACGGAACCCTAATGTTTAAGTCATTAAATACGGGTGGACGCACCTCCCCACCAAAGGCAAATTTCCAACACATTTCTTATACTATGTCTTGTTTCTTTTTATTGATTATTTAGTCGAATACGTGAAAATATGTTAATTACAAAGTAATATTAAAATCAATTTCTAAGAGTATTACGCTTTAACAGCGTTATTACATCATTGAATATTGAATAACAATGATTAACGAATAAAGACACATAATAGAAATCATAGGTTTGCTTTTACTCTATTTTAATCAATAATCACTTTCTAATTAGCAGCAACTTGATTTCAACAACAATATCAAAGAATTGGTTTCATTATGATTCACTTGCTTTTCTTTCGATAGTTCTCATTCCACTTGAGTTAAGAGTTTTAATTTGACTTTGCATTTGAATTAAGTATCCTTGTGTTTAACCTTAAACCGCTCACCATCTACTCGAGGTATAATAACAACAACAACGTCTTAGTCCTATGAACTTGTTTGGAACTGAGATGTTATTATCGATATATTATCTTGAGATATATAGTAGCAAAGAAGAAATTAATAATCCATTTTCATGCTTGCATAGAACACAAAGTGGTGGAAGCTAAAAAGAATAAAAGATTCAATATACTATACTGAAAAAAGAATTGTTTTCTTTTATGAAAAGGAAAAAATGATTAACAAAGTGCTTTTCATAATAATCATTTTACGGAATTATGTGACAAGACAGTTAATGGTCACCAAAATTATTCTCTCTTATCAACTTTTCTTTTAAAACTAGGACCTTATGCATTGTTTTTCTATCTATATAATAATAAAATACAGAAAGATAGCTAGATAGATACAAACTTTGTGTTGGGACTTTTGGTAAGGAGGCTCAATTAAAAGGTAATATGGGCCCTCATAATGGCCCAACATGATGGATCCAGTACTCTCTTGTCACATCACATAATTGAGCATCCAGATGCATTCTCTTCACTTAAGTAATCACATTTGTTCAAATAACAGCCCCTTGGGAGTCCATAAGGCACGGGCCCAGGCCCATATCCGTACGAATATGTATCGTAGCATGGGGCCGGTGGAGGTGGTTGTACTGGTTGTCCGTACCAATGATAACATGGGCCCCCAATATAGCTTTCGTAACATTGCCCGCAACCATACCCTGGAACGGGTTGTTGTGGGTATCCTTGAACAGGCATCACGATCACGGGCTCTAGAGTAGGCGTAAATTGTGGTTGTGGTGGTGGAGCTACCGGTGTTGGTTTAGGAGCTTCTTGGGGCTTCTTAACCTCCTTCGGCTTTTCCAACTCTTTAGGCTTATCTGATTCCTTTGGTTTTGTGGGCTCTTTGGGTTTCTCTAGTTCTTTAGGCTTCTCGGGCTCTTTGGGTTTCTCCGGCTTTTTGGGCTTTTCGGGCTCTTTGGGCTTCTCCACCACCACCACTTTGGGTTTCTCGGATTCTTTAGGCTTTTCGGGCTCCTTCGGTTTCTCGGGCACTTTGGGCTTTTCAGGTTCCTTGGGCTTTTCAGGATCTTTGGGCTTTGGAGGCTCTTTGATCTCAATACTCTTGATTACTCCCCCACCTTTGCAACACAATTTGTCACGAATTTTTTCTGGACTGCAGCAAAATACAGTGATAGTGACAATATTGGCCTTCTCATCATACACTTGGTCTCGAATTTCTCTTGTCCAAAATATTTAACACCACAAACCAAAACAGAAGACAAAAATTAAATGAACTCAGTTCTCATCCATACATATCTTGTCCTTATAATAGTAATATCCCCATTATTCATTGAAATACAAAATAAAAGAAAGTGAAATTTCAAAAGAAGCATTAACTTATGTGAAAATTGTAAAAGGAAAATTTGGCTATAAATATAGAGTTGCAAAAAAAGACTCACGGGGGAATTTGCAGAGAACTTTTTTAACCTTCTTGTAGCAGCTTGAGCATTGAAGATCAACCTTTAGCACCATTATGGTGGTCTGTTTACACATACAAAAATTAAAGAACATCGTAAGTTAATATTGGTCAATTAACATAATTTCACTTTGAAAGAAATAATCATTGATTATTTTCATTGATGAAAGTATATATATACAATTAACAATTTTTCATAATAGAAAACCTATTCATATTCTAATCTCAAAACCCTATTCTAGTAGTACAAGAATCCTACAATTATGGAAGTGTACAATACTAAGTAATACAAATATTACACTAATTATTATGCCTAAGACCCGTGATATACATTATGTATGGAAAGTGTATATCACGGGTATATACCTTGTTTATCACACCCCCGCAATCATAGCGGACGATCTTCGTTCGCTGAGACTGTCCCTAAAATCTTAAAAAAGGAACGAGGGAAGACCCTTTGTAAAGATGTTTGCAATTTGATACATGGAAGGGACATGACAGACGCGTACTTGTCCACGAGCTACCTTTTCGCGAACAAAGTGAATATCCATCTCGATGTGTTTAGTTTGATGGTGTTGAACAGGATTACTAGAAAGGTAGATGACCCTCACATTATCACAATAAACCAAGGTAGCTTTCTGAATAGGACAATGGAGCTCTAAAAGAAGATTACGTAACTAACATGATTCAGAAATCACATTGGCTACCCCCGATACTCGGCCTGTGCACTAGAGCGGGACAAAGTCGACTGACGCTTTGCAGACCAGGAGACCAAGTTATTACCAAGAAACATGCAATAACCAAACGTAGAGCGTCTGGTGTTTGGATAGCCACCCTAATCAACAATTGTATGCGAGACAAGTGTAGATGTCGATGACAGATATAAATGTAAGCCAAAGTCAAGTGTCCCCTGGATGTAACGAATAATGCGTTTGAGCGCATTCATGTGCTCAATCCGGGATCATGCATAAACAAACACACCTGCTGTACGACATATGTAATATCAGGTTTCGTGAAAGTAAGATACTGAATAGCCTCTGCAAGGCTGCGATGTCGGGTCGGATCCTCGTAAGGGGAGCCAGTCGCAACACCCAACTTGGGTTTAGTATCAACTGGAGTGGAAGTAGACTTGCATGAGGACATACCAGCTCGCTCAATGATCTCAGTTGCATACTTTCGTTAGGATAAGAACAACACACCTGCATGATGAGAGACAACAATCCCCAAAAAGTAACTCAAGGGTCCCAAGTCTTTCAAAACAAACTCAGAACTGAGCATTGTCATGATAGACTGGCGTAAAGCATCAGAAAAGGCAATCAAGATAATATCATCCACGTATAACAATATATAAGCCAGGGAAGAACCACGATGATATATGAACAATGAATTATCAGACCTGCTGTGAGAAAACTCAATAGGTGAAACATAGTCTGCAAACCTCTTATACCAAGCCCGTGAGGACTGCTTAATTCCATACAAGGACTTCTTCAATAAACAGACATGGTGAGGATATTTGGGATCCCTAAACCCCAAAGGTTGATGCATTTAGACTGTCTCCTTAAGATCACCATGTAAGAAAACATTCTTCACATCTAACTGATGAATGGGCCATGCTTTCGAAAGAGCTAAGTTGAGCACAGTGTGAATGCTTGCCGGTTTGACCACCAGACTAAATATCTCACCACAATCCACACCAACCTGCTGAGTCTTACCATCACCTACAAGACGAGCTTTATGCCTTGCAAAAGAACCGTCAGAATTGTTCTTATGAGCAAAAATCCACATAGACCGAATAATATTAACACCTGAGGGACGGGGCACCAACTCCCACATCTTATTATCAATAAGAGCATTATATTCATCGGTCATAGCAATTTTCCAATTTGGGTCAGTTAACGCAGACACATGATTACGGGGTAGGGGTGATTTAAGAACATTAGAATTCAAATTAAAATGTCTTTTTGGTTTAAAAATATCCCGTTGACTACGAGTGACTGGTCTATGACTCGGGGGGAGAATTGGGCAGATTTTAGGAAATATCGGGACACGTGATGGACTGGCCAGCAGGCAGTGGGCCTCCTGGCCCAACACGGTAACTGGAAGAACCCGAGACTGGAACAGTTTTGGTATTGGGCTGGGTAACTTGCCCAATTACCGAAACTGGCCTAGTCACTAGGCTGGGAACAGTGCCTGACGATGGTACTATAGACACAACGGGCAGTGGGCCCGCTGGTGGATTTTAGATGCGGGACATGTTCGATAAATGGTGGATAATATACGGGGAGACACCTTCATCTAAAAAATTATACGAACTAGGCACGAGACTACTCACCTTAGCAAATGGAAATTGGAATTCATCAAAAATAACATGACGACTAACAATGATTTTATTAGACGATAAATCAAAGCATTTGTAACCACGATGATTAGATGGATAATCCAAAAACACACAAGGGGTAGACCGAGCCTAAAGTTTGTTAAGTGTGGTGGACGGAAAGAGTGGATAACACAAGCAGCCAAAGATCCTAAGATGAGAATACGAAGGAGTTTTATTATATAAGATATGAAGAGGGGAGGAGTACGTCAAGCTTTTGATAGGAAGTATGTTAAGGAGATATGTAGCCATATGTAGAGCATGATGCCAAAAAAGGGGTACGGAAGTATGAATCAATAAAGTTCGAACAATGTTATTAATGGTACGAATTTTACGTTCGACTTTTCCATTTTGTGAAGACGTATGAGGACAAGAAAAATGAAAATTGATTCCATTATTAGCACAAAACACCCGAAACACCCCATTATCATATTCTTTTCCATTATCACATTGAATATTTTTTATTTTTCTTTCGAATTGGGTTATAATGAATGCTCTAAATTTTAAGAAAGTAGAAAAAACTTGCTATCGGAAAAGTCCATAAAAATTAGAATAATCATCCAGAAATAGAACATAATAACGATGATCCAAAGAACAGAGAACAAGAGATGTCCATAAATCGCTATGAATAATATCAAATGGCATTAAAGTATGAGAATTAGAGTCTACAAATGACAATCGAACATTTTTTCTCAAAGAACAAGATTGACAATTCGAAGTACTACGCGTACCCTTACAAGAAATAAAATTATTTTTATCTAAGGAAGACAAAATAAACGACCCAGGATGACCTAGACGAGCATGCCACAAGGAAGGAGCAAGGACTGCAAATGTTGATGGCAAAGCTTGACTCGAAAGACCGGAACTTCGTGTGATAGGATAAAGATCTCCCTTACTATCACACCTCATGAGAGGAATCCCTGTCTTGAAATCCTTCACAGAAAACTCAAACGGATCAAATTTAGCAGAAACAGAATTATCAGTTGTGAATTTAAGACAGACACTAAATTTTTAATCAATTTAGGGGCATGAAGGGTATTTTTCAAGATAAGAGGTGGATGGGGGGGGGGGGAGACAAAGCTTTATGACCATAACCACGAATCAGAATTGAATTACCATTACCAACAATTATGCCACGACTGATGCTCAAATTGGAATAAGACGAGAGAGTACCTTGATCGGATGTCACGTGGGTCGTGGTTCTGGTGTCCATGTACCAATTCGGGTATGGCGAATTAATTCCAAGAGTGTGCATTGTGGCTTCAATGTCGGTAGGTGTGGGATCCGCTACATGATGGGCTTGTGGAGGCCGAGGCCCAAGAACACGGGCATGTTTCCCTGGCCTAAAAAACTATCGATTTGTCGAGACTGGACCCGAGAAATTGGGTCTGGGTTGTTGGGAAAATTGGGTCCAGTTTCCCGAGTAATGGGCTGGAAAATAGCCAATGTATGACGTGACTAGACTGGCCCAATTCTAGTGCGAAGGGGCCCACTGCTGACCCTAATTTTATTGTTGTTGCCTACCGCCCCGAGGGCCACCACCGCCGCCACCACTGTTTCAACCGCCACCATTGTTGCCGCCTCGATTCTTGCCATTATTTTTGTTATTCTGACCCTTTTTGTCGCCACCGTTGTTGCGGTTTTAGCCAGAATTATTGGAGATGGATGGAAAAAAATTGGACTCGGTCATCATGACGACAGACGGTGCCCCGGTGGCCGCTTTCTTAGCCAATCCGGCTTCTTCGAACGTGAACATGGAACGAGCCTGATAAAATTGCGGAAGAGGACTGCTCTGACGGAGAAGCGTACCTACTCCACTATATGCCTCAGATAGGACTGCGACCATCTGAAGGACAAGACGATCGTTTGTAACGGGCGCACCAACGTTGCGGAGTTGGTCCGCCAATTCTTTCAACCTTTTGCAATATGCTTAAACGTTCGGGAAATCTTTCATATTGACGTGGGAGAATTTCTGCTCAAGGGTAACAACACGAGAATTTTGATTATCTTGGAATATATCACGCACTCTATTCCAAGCTTCCATCGCCGTAGCGTCTGGTTCGATAATCGTTTGCAACAGGTCGATAGAAATAGTAGAATAAATCCACTGAAGAACAGTAGCATCAAGGGTCGTCTATAACTTAGGATCATCCTCGGGTTTCGGCACATCCGTATTCGTAGGAGCTGCAGGGATAATATGATAGAGGACTTGATGCGAGTGTGCGTGAACTTTGAACAGTTCAGCCCACGTCGCGTATTGGACGTTTTCTATTTAAAGAATGATAGGGATGCGATTCTTGATGTTAGAAATAGTAAGGGCATGGTAAAACATGTTCTTAGCCATAATAGTAATGAACGACGTGAGAAAGGGATTTGGAATTTTTTTTTGGGAACAAGAGAGAATTTCAGGGCACGGAAACCGAGAGAAGGGGCTCGGAATCCGAAGCAAAAGTTGGACGAAAATTGGGAGAAAATATTAACCTAGACTTCTGATACCATGAAAGAAATAATCTCCTTGATTATTTTCATTAATGAAAGTATATATATACAATTTACAATTTTTCATAATATAAAATCTATTCCTATTCTAATCTCAAAACCCTATTCTAGTAGTACAAGAATCCTACAATTATGGTAAGTGTACAATACTAAGTAATACAAATATTACACTAATTATTATGCCTAAACCGTGCCTAAGACCCGTGATATACTCTATGTATGGAAAGTGTATATCACGGGTATATACCTTATTTATCACACATATACTACAATAATTCAAAAGCTTCATAATAGTTTATGGATTCTGAATCACAATTTTTTATTTACTTGCTCTGAATAGATTATCTATACATATTAAATGATTTTTTAACACAAATATAGGATTTGAGCTAAAAGTTATTGAGTTCTGCCGATCGTAACAATCACTCCGCGCCTTTGAGTCTGCACTAGAAAATCAAACACTCATCCATCCATATTTTTTAAGATTCTGAGTAACATAATTTAAAGATGACCTAGTTTCATTTTCAAAAAAAAAAGAGATGGAACTCCCACCCCAGGAGCCCCCACACCCCGGTCCGACAGGTCTATGAAGGAGGTAAATCATGGTGACTCAATTGATTTCAAAGGTTAGACCAAGTACCACCACGCCGCGCACAAGGGGCCCTCCTTTATTTCAAGAAGTAACCCCCACACTGCCGCTGACTGGATTCGATCCTTGACCATTTTCCAAATATCCCCCTTGATAACCAATTGAGCTGCCCAAGCGGACAAAACTGTGGTAGGATAAACTTTTTAAAGTGACTGGTCCCACCGCATTACGGCCCCATACCCCAGAAAACCCCACCTCCGGCCTGGCCCTACGGATTAGTATACACCGCTTGGCCCTACGCGTATGGAGGGATTTTTTTGGGGAAACACAGTTCCACTCTCACTAATCAGAGGATTCGAACACGAAACCTCAGACAACAATATATATATGGGAAGAGAGAAAATTAAAGAGTAAATATACATACCTTCTCAGTCTTGTCACCGCCCATAATTGAGAACTAAGAATCTTGATACCTTAAATTGATGATGGATCAGAATTCAGATAGAATTTGGATTAATTCTCTTGGTGATAACTAATCTATGGACATGTGGAACTCTGAGAAAGGGAAAAGGAAAAAGGTATAGCTTTATAGTATGAATATGAATGATGGAGAGATGACTTAGGTAGGATAGAGAAAAAGTGTATAGAGTTAAAATTCATGAAATCATCAAGATTGGCAGCCGCTATTGGTGGTGGGCTACGAGGAGGCTATATAAGATCAATTGTTCAATTTTTTTTTTTTTTGCAAAGTAGTACTTTTAATTCTTAATTATTGATAAATTTTAATTTTGATCTTTATAATATTTGGATAAATTTATTTAATCTTTAATAATCTGGATTTTATCTCCGTTATACCGGAAGTATATTATATTTGGATTATTAGTAGAACTTATACCGTCAAATATGAAGTAACAATACAAGTTTAACATAACTTATCAGTAATTAAGTGGTAGAAGTAGAACAATTAATAGTTATGGTAAATTTGTGAACACTCCTAAGAAAAGGAACCAAGAGTATATATTTCAACAAACTGAAGATTAAATGTGATTAATCAAATATCACAAAGACTAATCAAAATTTACTAATAATTGAAGGATAAAGAATGATAGTAATAACTTAACATAGAATTCGGGTCATCTTATGAAATAATTTTGTATATCTAAACTTAATAAATGTTAAAAAAATCATTTAACATTTTTTTTATTTATGTTGCAACTTGAACCTTGATCGGTTATATTAATTGCTCACAATATACTCTCCATTTGCATGTGATATGGCTTTGATAGTCACACTTCTCCTTACCTTTGTCTCTAAGCAAAAACTTTCTTTTAATAGGAATAGTAATGGTAGTAGTAATAGAAAGGTAGAAACTAGGGAAAATAAAGCTTTAGTTTGGTTAGTGAAATAATGGAATATGCACCCCACATGGCGCTATAAGTAACCTTTTTTTCTGGTTCTTGAGATTTGCGTAGTATGGTCATTTCATTGCTTCAACTTGAATGCTACATATAAAAAAAGATTTAATTTCTTGCATACTATAACATTTTTTTTTAAATAATATAAAATATTAAAAATTGAATCTTACATGATAACATACTCGTATATTAAAATGGACACTCCCCGTTAGGATTGCTAAGTGGGTAAAATTTTGTAGATTTCGCATCGCACCCGTCCCAGTTAGGGCGGGTATGAGTATAACTTTGGCGGGTATGGGTAGGTGGTGGATTTGCAGTTATATCCGCTTCTCCCGTCCCGCATCCAACCACCTGCCCCAAATCCATCCGCCCGCCTTATACCCATCAACTATAATTTTATTTGTACAACTTTATATTTATCTAAAGCCCAAATAATTTTAGTAGCCCATAAGTTATTGCTCCAAATAATTTTAGTAGCCCATAAGTCATTGCTCCAAATAATTTTAGTAGCCCATAAGTCATTGCTTTAGCCTTCATTATTCACGCCTTTGTCATTGAGGCAAAACTCTAATCACCGTAGTATTGCTTTAACCTTCACGCCTCCCTGTCCCTGAGACCCTGACTCTCTCTCCCTCTCATATTCCCCTTCACGGCTTCACCTTCACGTTCTCCGTCACGCCGTCTCTCCTCACTCTCTCGTTCTCCGTCACGCCGCTATCAAAGTCACGAACCACCTCGACATTTCACATAGCTTTTGCCACTAGTAGTAATACTTTTGTTTCTTGAATTACCCACTTGCCTTTTTCTTTAATGTTTAAATGCTTTTGTCTTTATGCTTTCAGTTATGTGAATCTTGTTCATATATTTTTTGTACAAGAATTTTCTTGATTAAAGATCCAAGTTTGTGTGATTCTTTAGATCAACTGTAAGGATTGTTGAGAGATTTGTATTTCATTTCTTTGATTTTGTAATCTTGTCACCTTTTTTATTATGGGGTGGATCCAGGATTTTAGTAGGGTATTTCTTTTGTATGGAGATGCTGATTGGGAAATGTTGCTATCTTTGCTTTGTGCTTTGGATTTATTTTTAAAAAATTATATTATCAGTGGAAGTATTATTATGTTAGGGGATTCTACTCTATTCTTGATTATGCAATATGTCATCTTTAGTAGTCTGAAGTGCATAATCTGCATTGATTTTAGTAGGGTATTTTTATTTTCTTGACAAGTCTATAGGGTATTGTGTATTTGTCAATGTGTTTGCAGATGTTGATTGAGAATTGATATTTTTGTTGTCTGCTCTGTGAATCTGTCCATTAGATGCATATGAAAATTTTATGATGGAGACTTGATAATAACCTGTGAATTTGTCCATTAAAGTAAGTTCTAAGAAAAAAATGAAGGAAAGTAACAACAAAATTTGAAGCATTCTTTGAATATGATATGATGAATACATCTCTCCTCTTTGTCATTTGCACATTTTGTAAAGCATATCTAGTTTTTGCCTACTTTAATTTTCTTAGAAAAATTATGATTGTATATATGTAATTGCATAGGGAAGAATGGCAAGCAAGGGTAATTCCACTACGAAGTCATCCTCAAAACCATCAGATCCTTCTACAACAAGTTGTACTCCGAATACGGTGGAAAACGGTGAAGAAATTGAAGAGAGCCAAGAGCGAACTAATTCTGCAGCTCCTTCTGTTTTGCACCGAACTAGTAGACATACATCAAAAGCTTGGGATGATTTTACAAGGAAACGAGTAGGGGAGGAAATAAAAGCGGAGTGTAACCATTGATTGAAGAAACTTGCTGGAGGACCGAGAGCGGGAACAAGTCACTTGAAAGAGCATACAAGTAAATGTCCAAAAAAAGAAATGCATGGATCTCCGACAAACAATGATGTTTGGTACACTTTCTAGCCCTTGTGATACGAATGAGACATTGACATTGTTCCCGTATGAGTTCCGCCAAGATAATGGGAGACAAGTCTTAGCGGAAATGATTATTCTTCATTAATACCCACTAAGCATGGTTGAGCATTATGGATTTATAAAGTACTCTAAGACTCTTCAACCAGGTTTTAAGGTTCCCTGCCGTCACACAACAAAAAAAGACATTCTCCAACTATACAATGTCGAAAAAGAGAGTATAAGTGCTTTTTAAGGTAAGTCAAAAGAAGGATTGCATTGACTACCGACATGTGGACTGCAAACTATATAAAAAAAGGATATATGGTTGTCACCACACACTTCGTTGATAATTCATGGAAACTACAAAGCCGAATCATCAGGTATAATTTTGCTCCATATTTTTCCTAAGGCATTGATGTGTGCTCAAAATTGAATTTGGGCGGATATTAATGCCTCCACCGTTTTCGAAAGAAGTCAAATACGATAAGGATCAAGTACACGTCCACTAGTGGTAAATACGGATTCCGATGGAACGGTAGAAACTGGAATGCTCAATATATCCCTTGCTATTTGTTGGAGAACGGAATAGTTATTTCCATTTGTTTTCCACCAATTAAGAATATCGAAATCATCCACAATTGGTACAATTTCAACTTTCAAGTACTTCTCCAAATCAGATGTTAGTTCAAGGCTGAAGCAATGACTTATGGGCTACTAAAATTATTTTGAGCAATGAATTATGGGCTACTAAAATTATTTGGGCTTTAGATAAATATAAAGTTGTACAAATAAAATTATAGTTAGCGGGTATAAGGCTGGCGGGTGGATTTGGGGCGGGCGATTGGATGCGGGGCGGGGGAGGCAGGTATGAGCCGGGTATAACTGCAAATCCACCACCTACCCATATCCGCCGAAGTTATATCCATACCCGCCTACTACCCGTCAAAATTATAATCATACCCGCTCTAACTAAAGCGGATGCGATGCGGAATCCGCAAATTGTACCCTAATGGCATCCCTATATATAGCACATATGTGTGTTAATAGATTGCAATTTTTTGTAATTAATATGCTACTCTTTGTTTTTCTTGTCGGTGCATCTACATGACACACTTCATGTTATTTTATTTTTCATTTTTCTTGCAACCATCATTACATTCTCACGGTTTAAGTTATTTTGGACCATGGATTTAACTGTAATTTTTTATTTTTTGGTCCGATTAATTCATGTTGCATAGTGCCTATAAAGAGGGAAGCACTCTCTATTGGAAAAGTTTTAATTTTCAGGATTGGTTAAGATCCGAATTCTTTTGTAGCTATTAAATGCACGTTAATTATTTTATAGGTACATACGTGACATATTTTTATTTTTAGTCTGTTTTAAAAAAAAATTATTTTTTTATTTAAAAATAATTTTACTTTAAAATTTTTATTTACTCTTTAAAAAATTAATTATAATACACAAATATTCACAATTTATCTTAGACCATTTTTTTCAAATTTTATACCATATCATATTCAATATAATCTCACAAACGGAATGAAGAGTGGTGTGTACATAGTTTTACCTTTGCCTAGTGAAGATACATAAATAGTTTCCAATAAATCCTGAACTTTTTTTAAAAAAAACTTATATCAATTAAATATCATCACATAAATTAGGACGGAGAAAGTAATAGGCAAATGAAAATGAAATGTCTGGAATCAATTTAATAGAAGCTCTGAATAATTAATACTAATGGCCCGATGGTCTTTTCACAGTCATAAGCTAAACAGAAAAATAGTTGTTTCTACATTTTCAGATTATCTTTTGAGAACACCAACTCAGCTACTCCACAGCATGACACGATATACTTTGATTAGTTTCTGCCTCATTCTTGTTTCTTTTCCTTTTTTTTGCTTGCTTTTTGATCTTTTGGCTAGCTTTTATGTTAAATTTCAGTGATATAACTCATTTAAAAACTTAAATGATTAAAAAAATAGTTAAAATTATATTTGAATTATCATTTTTTAGCAAGTTTTACATTCAAACTATTAACGGTTCTTTTTTCTATCTAAATTATCACCATTTATATATTAAATCATGCCACTTTGAGTAGATGGTAATAACTAAGATAGAAAAAAGGGAATAACTTATGATTGACCTAATAAGTTTTGATGTGTGTTTTAAACATAGATGGTGATGATTCAGATAGGAAAAGAGAACAATTGATAATTTATGTGTGAAACTCACAAGAAAAATTAATAGTCCAAGTGTGTTGTTAACTATTAACTCTTAAAAAGACTCATTTTTGTTCACTTATTCGTATTTGTAATATTTTTCATATGTTTGTCAAATCATTTTTCATGAGTTAAACACGTAATCATATTTTCAACGAAAGATGATTGTGAAAGTTGAATTTAGGAGCGCTAACTTTAAAACCATATTGAATTGGAGGAAATTAGCATTGGCATGTTTTTATTTATTTATTTATTTATTTATTTATTTATATTTTTAAATTTATATATTTAGAATTTTATATACGTTAGGTAATGTAATTAGTAAGATTATTCTTCTGATTTGTTTAAAAAGGAAAGGATGTCACATGACTAGCTCTTTTTTCTTCCTTCACCAGCATTAATATATTAAATGTCTAATCCTAATTGGGCACTGGAACTCAGTGCCGACAACAATAGACCCATATTGAAATTATCGATTTCGACTTTAGCTATACATATATATGTGATTCTTTTTTCAAAGATGTGTGCACATAATAAAATCACGCTCATTTTAAATCTACTAAGATTACGTTAATATAAATTTATTAATTTTAAATTCTGAATTCGTCTTTACTATATCGATCCAAAAATAGAAGCGGCTCAACTAATTATGTGGCCCAAAGCTAAACAAAAGGCCTAAAATATATTTAATATTTTTTATTTACATACAAAATGTGTAACATAGGCATTCAAACCATATTACATATACATTGACCATCATTGGCTACATAAGCTTCCACCAACGGAGATATGCACTAACTCTGCTCAGCTAAATTTAATATGAGAATGTTATTCCCTCCATTCCATGTTACTTGACCCTATTGACTTGACACTTCTTTTAAAAAAATATTTATTAAGGGTTTGTTTTATTTAAATTAACCTTATTAGTTATGCTTTGAAAATCTAAATTTGACTATTATTATTATTTTATATAGTTACTTAATGATAAAAGTAATATTAAAAGAAAATAATAATTATCTCTTGATTTTCTAAAATAGAAAAATAAAAAAATATTTCCAGTATTAGGGCCAAGTAAAATGAAAGAAGAAAGTATAAAATATCTATAAAATAATAAGAGAAATAAAATTTTAAGGGCCTTTCAATACTTGGGGCCGAAAGTGGTGGCCTACGATTATCTGTCATTTATGAAACGCTTATGCTAAGGATGGAATACAAAATCTTTAGGAACTGCTATAGTCAAAGTTCAGTCATTAATTTGGGTCGCATGTCACTGAAATGTATTACGAGTCTCATATTGTTATAATGTTCCATTTTCCTGATAAATGCTCTCAAGAATAGTTTGTATATTGTTCTACACCGAGCAAACTAAGACAATGGAGAAGAATAGAGGAGCGAGCCCAACCACCCTGTGTTTCAAAGCCTACGATTAGCTCAAAGGATTGGCTCCAGACGAATTTATAGTCAATCAAAAAAAGAATAATTTGTATAGCTGATATATTACGCACGTTTTAAATATGAGATGTATACACCTTGAAAACTGGTGATTTCTTTTTTTGTTTTCCTCCTAAGGGCTGTTTCCAGTTTTCAAGGTGTAACAACTCAATAGTTATTGCAACGATAGTTGTTGCAAGCTGTTGTTCTGGGAGGGGTTTCTATTGTCGTTGTTGTGGGGTTTCAAAGAAGGAGAAGGGGGAGGGGGAGGAGGTAGGGGGCGTTTTGTAAATAAGAAAACTTTTAGAGTTTTTAAAATGTGCTAAAAAAGAGTTACTTGTAAGTTGTAACAAAGATCCCCTTGGGTACGGAGTCACCTTTGGCAGGGAGTGTCTTGCCCTTCAATGTGGGACTCCTCGGCATGAATCAGAATTAGTCGGACCCCAATGCACTACCGGACACCGGATGGAAAAAAAAAAGTAAGTTGTAACAAAGACTTAAAACTTGAGTCACTTTTCCTTGAACAAAATATTCAAGAATCAGTTAAAAACAAGCACCCAAGTTACATTGGTTCTAGTACCAACCTAACTACTTTTAGGCTGCAATTGCAAAATGAGCTCAAGAAAACCAATTGGATCTCAGCCACTGCTTGTAAATTATTCTTGATTGTTGATGCATAGTGCAATGAGCACCTCTTTCTTCAACATATTTTTTCAGTTTGGCCACATAAGATATAATTCATAAGATCAAGCAGAAAAGAAAGAATTGGAATTTATCAATTGTATGTTAAAGAAAAAAAGGAGCAAATGAGAGAGATGACAAAGTAAATGGAGGAAGTCACAGTCAAACTGCTACTATATAAACTTCTAAACATTACCTCTATTGCTTCCCCCCCCCCCCCCCCCCCCCTCCCTCCTTTTAACGGCAGAAAACATGAGCCAACAAGCTTAACTTCTAATAGTTTTGTTACTAGTATACGAGTTATTTAAGTCTATCATAAAGACAAGTTTTATCGAACCTTCACCTCTGTATCGACTTGTAAAGAACCATAGTCACGTATTTGGACAGGACCCGGTTAGTTGAACCGAGTGCTACAACAGAAGGGGTACTCCTGTCTTTCTGCATGTAGAGATGGTTAAGCACCACGTGTTGGGGTCTTGAAAGCGGAGGTGGAATTTCCATGTGAGACGGAGGAACGTTAAGCAGAGTCATTTGTAGATGGGGCGGGACCACAGGCGGCTCCTTTGCGTAGTCCTCGGATCCGAGGTGCAAGTTGTTGTAGCTGGAATCTGGGGACTGTGGAGGTTCGAAACCAGAAATGCTTTCGATGTCTTCTGGAACATAATCCTGCACATGCATCAGCAAGGACAAGCTTTGTCAAGATACAGCAAGTCAAAGCAAAGGACACTCAGGGGCAGATGTAGGCTTGAATATATGGATTCGACATAACTCAGTAACTTTCACCCAGATCCTATATTTATGTACAAAAATTAAATTCAGAACCTAGTTACTAGCACTTGAGATCGTCGTCCAAGAATTCAAAACTCATATAGTTCAAATCCTAAATCTGCCTCTGACAACACTAACTGCACTGGAAAATAAATCACTTTCAACACATTTCTCTTCTCTGTCTACAAGAGACGAGAGACGAGGGAGAGAGAAGGATATGATGTAATCATCTGGACTGATATTCCAATAAACTTGAGAAAAGAATCATGCACTATTTCCAGACCAGCTTTTCTTGACGAGCCCACAAAGTATCACTTTAATTTCTACAGTTGCACCATTGAGAACTATGAGGTCTCAGGTTCAAATCCCAGCAGAGGCAAAAATACGAAGTGATTTCTTCCAATTTGTCCAAGCCTTGGTGGACAGAGCGACAAGTACCTGTGTTGGTGGAAGGTAGCAGGTACCACGTGGAACTAGTTGAGGTGCGTTCAAGCTGGCCCGGACACCATGGTTATAAATTAAAAAATCTGCAAGTCTACTTGTAATTTATCTACTATCTATGTTATAGATTCTTTTTTATTTCTTTGTTTATTCTCCTCAAGGTGGGTGGTTGGAAGAGTTTTCCAAACCAAGCTGCAGGACAGCTAACAACAAATACCAGACTACACACCGTTGACAAGTGTTATGCTCATCTGGAAAATCTAACTTTCATCAGTGTGAGGTCTTGACACTGTTTGCATACCTAGTGATAAAAGGACCAGAAACTGATGGACTCAGTTTAGAACTATCAATACATCATATGATGAGTTTAGTCATAAAGGTAGCTAAGCAAGTGAGTAAGACTGCTATGATTCATTCAAGAAAGCTTTGGCCAACATTAATCAGAGAATAACCCGTGTCATCAAACAAAGTCGGGCCAATCATACTTGTACTTCTTATTCTTTTTGTGTAAACCCCAAACCCCGCCCTCAAAACCCCTCCTACGCAGGAGTCACCAGTGGAACTTCTGACTCAAATCCAACCTAAGGTTGGGGTGAACCACGCAATAAAGGCCGGATAGTCTGGTGAAAAGAGCCCTCTATCTCAAGGCATGAGGTTGTCAGAAAGGAAGCAAGCAGGAAAAGCAACTGTCCCCTAAAGGGGTGGGGGGGGGGGGGGGGGGGACTGGAGTTCTGGTGTTTACCATACGAAAAAGGGTTGGAGCGGATCACACTTATATTGCAGTATGTTTCCGTATTACTCCACAAGTGTCATTAGTTTTCATCTAAGTGCTAGATGTCAAAAACAGAGAGAAACTGAAGAATAGGTGTCTCAATTCATTGAGACATATACATGAGAATACATCGGTATTTATACACGAGAAATAAGAGATAGAAGGAAGCAAAATACACTTAATATAAATCCTACAAATATTCTACGTAATATTCTATAGTTAATGCTAAACAATATTCTTCAATAAATGTAGAATATCTCTAAGTATTTTCATATATCTACAATATCTCTATTTATAGCTTATCATATTTAGAATATTTTTTACATATTTACCTTATCAAGAATATCTTAGTGTGGATCCTACGTAATCTGTCCATATGCTAACACTAGTATGCACTTTAATCAAACAAAATATCCACATTAGAAACAAAAACAAGCTATGGACATGAAAATGAAAAAGAAAATCAAAGGACAGTGGAAGTGATCAAAACTAAAGGACTCATAAACAGGGTTACACAGGATAAGTAAAAGTCTTACAAGCCTATAATTAAACAGCAGCAGGTTAAAATGTGAAAGCTGATAATTTATGTGTTACAACAACAACAACATATCCAGTGAAATCCCACAACGTGGGGTTTGGGAAGGGTAGAGTGTACGCAGACCTTACCTCTACCTTGGTAGGTAGAGCGGCTGTTTCCGGGACACCCTCGGCTCAAGACAAAGCATAATCACAAGCAAAGCAAAGCAAGAGAAGCGGTCAGACTCAGACAAGAAATTAAAGCAGTATGAACATGCTGATAACAAAATCGAATACGCCATGGTAGCGCATTCTAACAAAAGGAAGCAGTAGCTAACGCAGCTAAATAAGATAAACAAATTACACTAAAGAACACATAGCAGCAGAAATCAAACTACAGGGGACTATAAAGCAATAATGCGCCTATATGTGTTAGACCTATAAAAATAAATAAATAAATAAACTAAACATACCTGCTAGTGGCTGAAACTATCAAAGATTTGGTGGATGAGAATGAAAAAGTAATGGAAAAGAATAGCTTTGTGGCCATTAGCTTGCAGGCAACCAGTATGATGAACAATGATGTGAATACTGAACGAAGAAGAAAAGAAGGATCTAGAGGGGGAAATTATCAGTAACACCTATACGTCCCTGGAAAGAACCCCCGAGATTAGGCTGCATAAGGTACTAAAGAACGAATATCACCAAAGAAAAGTTCATCTCGTCACTCTGAATCTAAAAGAAATGGGTATCAACACTTTACGGCTTTTCGCATCCAAAAGACTACCGACAAACAAATGAGAAGGTATCCTAGTTTTATACAAAAACATAAAATATCATAATAAAGACCTCTTAAACAGATTCTATGCAAAAGCACAAAATAATTTAAAAAAAGAAAGAAAAAACAGAACATAAGATTAGAAGTTATGGGAGAAAAATTGAGGATATCGAAAAGATAAAAAAGGGCTCGTCAAATCATCAGGATTTATTTTTTCACATTTTCTCTTATTTTGCTATTTCTTAGACCAATATTGACCACACAAAAGTATACACCAAATACAACGACTCGAGGAAAAAGATCGTCGGAGAAAACCTACAATGTTAGTCATACCATATGGTCATTAAAGAGCTTTCCTTTAAAGGTAAATGAGTTAACAATACACTTTGAGACTAGGGTCTATCGGAAACATCCTCTATACCCCATAAAGGTCGAGGTAAGGCCTGCGTACATCCTACCCTCCCCAGACCCCACCTTGTGGGATTACACTGGTATGTTGTTGTTGTTGAGTTAACAATACACTTTAAGCAACATAATGATGCATATAAGAGAGCCTCCATCAGGATTAAATATGTCTAGTGATGCTGTACATGTTCCCACAAGGGCTATAAATTAGGGATGTTTTCACTTAACCATGATTTTAACAAATATAGTCGATGAGATTCAAAAAACTCTTAATGAACTTGCCTATGGTTTTTATTTGAGAAAACAGAAGATATATTCAGACATTAAATTCATAATCTCTCACCATATTTTCTATCGCGCAGACATGAATAATTAGACAATTGAGTGACAGCAAAGGTTGAGTCTAAGTTGAAGTGAAATTCAGTAGAGCTTCGACCGACAGACATGTAAATCTTTTTCCATATCATTTCTGAAAGCCAAATCCTTAGACAGCACAAAACATAGGCATAAGCACAACCCATGAGGAGCTTTGGGTCTATGAAAGAAGAGACATACGAAATTTCAGAACCTCTTAATTCCAATTACTGAAAACTATATGTATAAGAATGAGTCAATGAGCCATGAAGAAACAACTCCTTCAGAAGTGTCTCAGTCTCATCATGATTGAAGTCATCTTTCATATTTGAGATGTGAACTCAATAGGCAGACTGGCAGTCACTACTTGTTACATGTTCGCTAATTTATTAAGTGTCAAAAATTACCAGTTTATGCACATAGATCTAACAGAAACTTGTATTCATTCTGGAGCATGAAGCTTCCGATCAGGCAATCACATAAAAATAATTACTCCTTCATGTCCTTTATATACAACACAGTTTGTCTTGGTGCAGTTAATTTGACTAACATATTATATCCAGTAACGTGATTCAGGAACAGCCTCTTCAAATTGGTCTAAACAGAATTCGTTCAGTCCCTATTGGATATCTGGTTAAATATTTGACGGGGACCAAAAGTGTAAACTTTTGACAAGCTTAAGGGACCAAAATTGTTCAAAGAGTATTTTAGGGACTATTTTGAACCTACTCTCAAATATAAGGGACCATTTCTGTCATTTTCTCAAAAATGCAATAACAGCTATGACAAATGTACCTTCATGTCTAAAAGGTTGAAAGTGTTCCCTGCTTCGTCCTGAACACATGGCAAGTCGGGGGAACAGCTCCATTGTCCGTCGACTATAAACCTATATTGGTAGACCCCTGAAGGAAGCACCTTCAAAATGGTGAAATCCTTCCCCGATTTTTGCAGAGGCATCCTGGAAAAAGAGTTCGAAATTTCAACGTTAACTTGCAACCCTGAAGCCTAAGTAGAGATCATGGATAAGAAAATTGTCTTTTTTGCTGTAGAACGTGGATGAGAAAATTAAACTTATAACCTTGACTTCCAATTATCCCATGATCCCTCCACAGCAACGTCTTTGCCATCATGGGTCCAAGATATAAGTGTTGGAACTCCTTGCTCGTCACAATTTTCTTCATACCCTGAGGTGGTTTGTGTCCATGAAATGCTTGGGCCGTACCCCTCGTCAGGTCTCTGTAGAGGAACCACTGGCATCTGCCGCAAACATTTGAAAACCAACCAATGTCGATCATACAAATCATCTCTTACAAGATAAATCAACATGAGAGACATCAATTCCAAGCTAGTTGGTAACAAAAAGCTACATTAACCAAACTTCAAAAAGTGGAAAACATAGTTTAGCAAATGCTTCAGAAAGCTCTTCTAAATCTCAAAGATTTATTTTTGCTGCTTAAAGTCGATGTTTTTACTTGGTGCTTGTAGTTTTACAAATTTAGATAATCCTCAAGGAGAAAAATTCTGCATTAAATACGAAAATCTCCGTTTAATCAACTCTCTTTAATTTTAGGAAATGACCCATTAGTACAACAATTTAGGAAATGACCTTTATTCAGATCCAATATTTATTGCATAGTAAATCATTCATGCATGTACCACAAAATAGCTCCAGTCAAAATCTACTTTGATTCCACAAACTTCAAGCAATTAGATAGACAAAAGGTTAAAACTTTACACGTAAACCAGCACAACAACGATTATGCCGCAATCCCAAACTAGTTTCAACCAATTAAACAGAAAAAAGATTTGAACTTTACACCTACATAAGCAACAACAACTAATATGTCTCAAATCCTAACTAGTTGAGTTCTGCTACATGAATCCTCAATATTCATTCGCTTCATTTGAACCACTTCATTCCGAGCAATTACATAGGCAAAGATTAAAAACTTTACACCTAAACAAGCATATTTTATCTTGTATTTGTTTCCTTATCAGAGGGAAGAACTTTACACCTACATAAGCAACAACAACTAATATGTCTCAAATCCTAACTAGTTGAGTTCTGCAACATGAATCCTCAATATTCATTCACTTCATTCCGAGCAATTACATAGGCAAAGATTAAAAACTTTACACCTAAACAAGCATATTTTATCTTGTATTTGTTTCCTTATCAGAGGGGAAAAAACGGTGACTACGCTGCAATCCCAAATCAGTTTCAACCAATTAAACAGAAAAAGATTTGAACTTTACACCTACATAAGCAACAACAACTAATATACCTCAATCCTAACTAGTTGAGCTCTGTTACATGAATCCTCATTATTCATTAACTTACTTTGAACCAACGAGTAGAACTTTACACCTAAACAAGCATAAAAACGACTATGCCGCGATCCCAACCAGTTCCAACCAATTGAACAGAAAAAGATTTGAACTTTACACCTACATAAGCAAGAACAGCAAATATGCCTCAAATCCTAACTAGTTGAGGTTCGCTACATGAATCCTCAATATTCATTTGCTTCATTTGAACCCACTTCACTCCAATACAAAAATATGAGAACAATAAGATAAATCTAAAAGTGAAACACCCCCTCCACCCCAACAAAAACTAAGATGCCTCAAATCCTAACTAATTGAGGTCTACTACATGACTCCTCAATATTCAATCCGCTCCATTTGAACCCTTTTCATTCCAATACCGAAAAATATGAGAACAATAAGATAGAACAAAAAATAAAAGAACCCTGTCACCCAAACAAGCAGAACAACAACTGAGTCGCGATCCCAAACTAGTTTCAACAAATTAAACAGAAAAAGATTTGAACTTTACATCTAAACAAGCACAACAACAACAACTACACAGCGATCCCAAGCTAGTGCCAACCATTTAAGCAGAAAAAGATTAGAGCTTTACACCTACATAAGCAACAACAACTAATATGCCTCAAATCTTAACTAGTTGAGTTCGCTATATGAATCCTCAATTCATTATTCATTTGAACCCACAATTAAAAGTTTACACCTACACAAGCATAACAACGACTAACCCGCGATCCCAAAACAGTTTCAACCAATTAAACAGAAAAAAGATCTGAGCTTTACACCTACATAAGCAGCAACAACTAATATGCCACAAATCCTAACTAGTTAAGGTCAGCTACATGAATCCTCAATATTCATTTGAACCACTTCATTCCAATACAAAAAAATCAAGAACAATAACATAAAACAAAAAAAATAACACCCCCCCCCCCAACCCCACATTTCCAATAAAGGCTAAAAACCTTAACAAACACTGACCTCAGGTCGAAACATCAAAGGTGAACGAGATGCCCTAGGACTGGACGGTGGAGATTGTCCCATAAACTCTCCATCAACCTGATGAACAGCCATGGTATCTTGGGCCCCACCAGAATCAACCCCAGATGGGATATTACCATCACTTTCTTCTCTTCCATTAACATTGCCCATTGTTTCTTGAATCTTTAACACCACCCACAAAAACCCCACTTCAAATCGACCCAAAAAAAAAGATTCTTTCTTTGTGAAGTTCTTTTATAAATACATTTCACCAACCACCACTATATATATGATGATTAAATTAATGACATCAAAGAATATATATAGTACTGTGTTGAATTAATTATGGAGGATCTAAGAAAAATTGTGGGATTTGATTGGTTTTCTTTTTGTGTTTTTTCTATGATTATTATGGGATTAGATTGAGTTTTGATTTTTGAAGATGAGTGAAGTGAGGAACACAAATTTGGCAAGTGCACAAATTTTGTTCAAGTATTTTATAGCCAGTAAAATAAAGGGCATAGGTGAGAAAAAATATGTGAAGTGTACGAATTTGGAACTAATTGCTTCTGTAATGTGCATAATGATTCCACTATAACATGTAAAACCTTACTTGTACCGTAATTTAGGCTAAATTATATTAATTTATTAATTGAGCATTTATAAAGTAAAAAATATATTAATGCATCATGATTAAGTGAAAGAAAATTTTATATACGTATGTAATGCACCCATTGATTTAACGTAAATATCCGGCGCGAAACATCAATAGAGGTTAATTTCACGTGTTATAAGTAAACTTTACCTTTCTTTATATAAAATCATAAAGTATTTTAATACTATTAAAATTATTACACTTTATTTGTTACATTAATATAATTATAAAAATATATTTCGCATCACTAAAATTACTTGAAATTTTTTAGAATGAAAGATGTGTTTGCGGTGTATCCCCGAAAGTAAAACACCTACATATGACAAATTAGCCATCAAATCCTAATAATTTAGGCGAGTTGCTATTAAATTAATTTTAAAATTTCAGCAACAGGTTTTTGTTTTAAAATTGATTCAAATTGTTCTAAAGGACTTCAATTTTGATATCTAACCTTCTAATACCAATCCCAACAAATTTTAATTGTTAAGTTCCACTCAAACCTTCAAAAATTAATAAATCCATTTTGTGTTCCTCAATGAACAAGTTCAAATAAACAATATGTTGGATTTATTTTGATAAAGATGAAGAAGTTGAATGCAAAAGAAGATGGAGAAGGAGAAAGAATGAGGAGATCTGGCAGAAATCTAAAACCGTTAAGTTTTTATTAACAGAAGAGTAAATTGCTAAGTAATAAGTGCATGTGTTTAGTCCTTACATACTCCTATTTATTACTTAACTATAATTAATACATAATTTTACTTTAAATCATCATTTAATCATAATTAATTACTATGATTTGATAAATTGTATAAAAAAAATCCATCATGGATCTTTGATGCCCAAAGGGTTGTTGCACATCCTTTTCAACATTTGAGTACTTTTGGACAAGTTAATGAAGATGGCCCATTTGGAGCCACAATGAGCAAAAATCTGCCACCATTTGCCACATAAATGGTGTTCATTTGGTCATCTTGCTGATTACAAAATCAATTTGGGCCCTTTTTCTTGTTTGTGTCCAGTCTGTCAATTTGTGGATGAGATAAAGAGGTTTCATTAAAAAAAATGCAAGGTAACCACTTCTAGAACTGATAATTGGAATATAATTAGCGGTTGTAAAGTAATTGAAAAATAATCACAACTTAATTTGCGGCAAAAAGATTAAAAACTAGCCGTACGAACTCCAATTTTTGTTTCTAGATTTCAAAGTACGGTAAGTAAAATTTTAGGACAATATCCTGAACTCTTTCAATTAGAGATGACAGTGGATCCTGGACCCGGTCCGGATCCGGTGGATCCAAATCCATTTTATAGGATATGGATCTTCAAAATTTGGACCCGATGGATTCGGATCGGACCCGAATCCATTTCTGACGGATCGGATCTGGATTTGGATCTTGTATTTGAGATCCGTATCCGGTCCAGATCCGACCCGTGGATCCATTTTTTATTAAATATATTCATAACATAGAATGTAATTTTATAAGTATTTTCTTAAAATTGTTAAGCACATCCTTGCAAGTTTAATTCTCAAAACAAGTTTAATTTATCCCCGCATTAACTCAAAAACCAAAAAATAAAGAGGTAACTTCGATAATAAAATCAATGTTATATTAGTAAATGACTAACATCTCCATAGACAAGTAGTTAAAAGTATATTCACTTCATTTGTGAAGATACCAAGCACATGCAAGTTCTGCATTGTGGAAATACTAGCCGGCATTTTCCACAACTATTGTCATTGTCCAACATTTTCAATTAATAGCTCACAAGCAAAACGAGACAACGAACAAAATATCTCATATGAACATTTCAAAATTGAAATATAGTAAACTGTTAGCCAAGTAAAAATCGTTTGTCAGTTCAAAAAAAAAATCTTAGCAAGACAAATTTTTTTACATGTGGATCCAGATCCGATCCGTGGACCCGGCGGATCCGATGGATCCGAATTTGGATATAATTTTTATGGACCCGATGAATCTGGATTTAGGTATGAAAAACTGATCTGGATCTGGATCTAGTAGGATCCGATTCAGATCCGATCCGTTGCCATCCCTACTTTCAACCTATAACTTTGCATCTTCTGTGTGGCTTTACTTTGATTAGATTTGATTTTACTTGATTATTACATGTTCTTTTTGTATATCTAGAATTTTATACCATAGAAGTACAACAAATTTAAATATCCATGTGATACTTTAATTAATTAGTAATAAATAAAAGAGAGTTCCGAAGGCCAGTCAAAGAATCTTAAATACACAAATAATTCTTGATGTACACTTGATGCATCATATATCACATACAAAATGTAAACATGAAAGCCAATACTTTCATCACAGAACAGTTTGCTCTCATATTATTCCATCATACTAAAAAAGAATTGCATCTTTATAAACTTCACTGCAGTCACCAGTGACTCAAACTTCCTATCAATATTTCTTCCTTTTCCACCTTGGGGGGGGGGGGGGGTGGAGAGAGGAAGAAGCCACTACCCAATCCAGCGATTCACTCTAGCATATAAACCAGAGAACGACAATTATTTAGTCTAAGAATCAATCTTTTTAGTTTCCTGTCACATTAGCGTCGTCGTGACCGGTTCATTGTTTTCATGTACAAGTAGGTCTTCTTTCGGAAAAAACTGGTCACTGGAGGAACTGATGAGAATCCAGTATACCTACCCTCCATCTTCGCCGAGCATGTCAGAAATGTATCTGAGAAGATCATGTCCTTGAACAAATGGCTGAGCTGCGTATTGTTCAAATGGCATCCACTGCAAGTAGAAGAAAAACACGAGCTTCGAGTGTGGTGAAGCTGGGAACTGTTACTTAATGCAATTTTACTGTCTATATAAAATTTTGCACATAATTTTCTAAGAGTAAGTTCAAAGGATCCAAGTTAATTTCCTCCTGGAAAGTCAGAAAATGCTTATTTTAGAGAATCGAGGTATTAGGTCTAAGCTTTTAGGGGGGGGGGGGCGAATAAGTGGTTTTGAGCAATACCAAGAGTTGTTGTTCAGAAGCTAAAAAATATAATTTTCCTCAGAAGTACTTTTGGAACGTCAGCCAAATACAAATTGCTGCTCTAATATTGGTAAAAGTGTCTTTCAAATTGATTAGCCATAACACAAATTGCTACGTTCCAAAAGTACTTTTTTTTAAAAGTACCTGTAACAAAATAAGCAGATTTCGGAAGTTCGGTCAAACAGTCCATGAAGCTCGTGTTAACTGTTTCTACTTGATTACTTTGTCTGACACCAAATTGCTAGGACCTAGTTCTGATACCTCGGCTGCCTCTATTTCTGCGTCCTGTTTCTGGATATCAAAGGAGAGAGGTTGCAGCATGCAGACAAAAAATAAATCTGACTTGTAGCTTTGCCTGCAATTACAAAAAATCAACTTTCATACACAAACTAAGCATCTTAGTATGAAATGCAGTAAGGGTAGATAGACCGAGAATGTAAGGCCAACAAAAGGTTTCATACTCATATCATAGGTAAAAACGAAGATTAAAGCATTTGGTAACATTGTGATACTCTCAATGACTGTTATGGCATTCAAATCAGAAGGGAACAAGAGCATAGCCACCAAGATACACATACATATAATCAAGAATGAAGTACACGCTTAAGACATAAGAGGAACTTAAATAACTTTAAGCGAGAAGAAACCTGAATGCCAGTATTTCGACAAACTTTGTATTAACCTGTATTAATGGATACCGAGTGAGTGTTGTTACTAAATCCCGAAACAAACTAAAATATGGAATAACTAGTTTTTATTTAAAAACGAGAAATTCTTTTACTTCCCTGACAGCTGCATCACATATATCTTCACCCTGTGGATAGAAAGTGAACATAAGTGCAAATATTCTTGCAGGGCACTCTTTTGCTCTGAGTATCCCCTATCTCACTTAATTTGACTTTCTCATATGGCATAGGATTTATCGTTCATACATACCTCATCAACAACTCCTGTAGGAAACTTCCACACACCGGTTCCACGAAATCTTCCACTCTTTTCTTGGACAACTAGCACCTAGAATTTTAACAAATATAGTACTATAAGTCCTGATCAAAGAAATTATTACTATTAAGTACTCGAACAATAAAGTACTACATACATACATAGCCAGGTAATACATATAAGTACAGAAATAAATGTAAGCTGAATACAATCAGAATGATGTACATGGAGAAAGAAAAACCCTTTTCCAAGGAGAGGAGGTGGGGTAAGGTGGTCCATATACTAAAACTGAAAATTGAAAGAAAATATCCAAGCAAGCTACTGTAGTTGAGATATATGCCATACATACAAGAAGATATCTTTATGCAACCCACATGAATTCGCATTCTGGCCAAGGTGAAAAACTCATTAGTCAGTATGTGCAGGGCAATTATTTCTGTGATGTTATATATTCGATTTCACTAGATAAGTACCATTAGTTTCATTAATAGTCCATGAATATAACCTTGAGATATACAAGTTTTAATACATATCAGGCATTCTCTCCCTACAGTCACTTCCTTGGTCAATTATCTACAACCGTTTGCCATCTTTAAGTGTCTGTCCTCTATCTGTCTATCTTCTGCTTCTGTCTTTGGCGCTACTGTAGCCTATTTGGTAATATGAAGTCTAGTTAACTTGGAAGTTAAACTAATTCATTCACGTTTAGGAAGAAAAGACAAGTTATCTGACAATTTATTCGCAGAGAATACCTATCAGCACATGCCAACACACAAGCAAAGCTGTGGATAGAGGTTGATAGGGAGCAGCTAGGAAAAGGATTCCACAAAACTGACCCATTCTTCTCACTTTCATCATAATTAATTCAACTCCCACACAGAGCTTATTATGCTAATCGTTATTTAATATATTTATTGTGATTAGTTATTCATTGTTTCTTTTTTGGATAAGCAAGTTTCCATGATAGCAAAAGTAAGAGTACCCCTACAGAAGGGTATACGAATCGGATAAGCTTATATAAAACAAATAATCTCCACAAAGTTTACCCAATTACTATGCTGGTAGAAATATATTCTGAGCTCCACATACAAAAATAACAAAAAGCTTTGGATATGGAATATAGAATTTTTCATTCCTTCAGAAGCTCCAAACAACGAAACTGTCTTCTTCTTCTTCAAAAAGAAGCCATGTAACTTCAATTTGATTCTCGACTATGATTTCTACATATCTTATTGTTACTCGTTTTTCTTGTCCATTACTAGCAGGAAACCCATGATAGGAAGAAAATCTTCAAGTGACTGTCATTCATTCAATTGAGCTCTTGTTTTGAAGAATAGTAACATTATCCATATACATATTAGATTCATGAAATAAGCACATACAATCATGTACATTTTGAGCCTTTGAAGTGCATAATGAACAAAATGGCTTGTCAATCTAATCCCCACTGAAAAACTGCATTTAGATTGCTCCTCCGTGAGGAAGCAGTTTGTCATTGTTCTTTCCTCAAAGTATTATAATGATCGGTCTCTTTTCCAGCATTTGCAACAAAACCTAGTGCTTATATACATGGCCATTAGGCAGAATGAGTAACACAAAAATATACCTCATTCTTTTCATTCATGACGAAACCACCAATACCCACTCTATGTGTAGCATTTGCTGGAATAGTGTTTGTAGTTCCAGGCAGCCAACTCACAAGCATCAAGTATTTTGGTTCTGCATGGTAGTAATAAAATCCTTCCAGCAAAGCAATAGGATAATTGTATCAGAAATTGAGATGAAACCCAATATAATTTAATTGCCATGAAAAAGAAACAAACTTACCTTGACAGCAGGTTCAACAAGTGTTACAAGCTCAATAGGTAACTTGATCCAAACACCTTTTTTACCCTGCAAGTATGTCCACCTATTATCAAGGATGAAATATGAATCAAATTCAGAAGTCCAATCCAAAGGTAATCATCACAGGATACAGTTAAAATCCACCTAACACCAAAGAACGGAACCTGCAAATTTAACGACTGTTCTCTTTTCTCCAGTAGTATCCAGATAAGCATGGCAATACAATCAGCCTTTCAAAGACAGGTACCTATACCATCTACAGTATTATATGAATTTTTAATAACTGTTGTGTACCGACCAACTTTAGCGCACCTCGACTATTCTATCGGGTACCTACTATCTCGCATCAACACAAGTACCAAGAAATTCTGGCCACCAAAACTGAGACAGATGGGAAGAAGCCTTTGATAGAATTGAACACAGGTCTCCAACGTTTGCCTCACCCTTAGGTGCAGTACTATATGTTAAGATAAAAGAACCTTTTGCCAACTTTATTGTTATTTTTGGGGTGAGGAGACACCATTCAAAATCCTGCAACACTTAGGATGAAGTAGGCCAGACACAGAGAGAAAGACTTTTGTTTTCTTTTTTTCACAAAGCTGGTAACCCGTACTATCTTCCACACACCTCAATTATTCTACTGGATACTTGCTATGTCCCACCAGAAGGGGAGCCTTGGCGTAACAGGTAAAGTTGTTGCTATGTGATCAAGAGGTCATGGGTTCAAGCCGTGGAAACAACCTCTTCCAGAAATGTAGGGTAAGGCTGCGTACAATAGACCCTTATGGTCCGGTCCTTTCCCGGATCCCACCCGCTTAGTGCACCGGACTGCCTTTTTACTTGCTATGTCCTACCAACACAGTTTGGGAGAACTATGTACACCAAGACTTAAGGGCGGCATTTAAAAAAAAAGGAAATCTTCCTTTCTCAACGTATTCGCGACCTCGATTTTGGATCCAAAAAAAAAGAATATTTTCTTAACTTATTCACTACCAAGGGGAATCCTACAGGATTGACTTTATGATCAAGAACTTTCAGTAAAATTTGAAAAATAGAACCTGAACAGTAACCAAAAAACAAAATATATTTGTATCAACCTGTTGTCTCCAATAAGAAAGTGAGGCTCTAAGCAAAGAACCAAAGACAGAAGGGTCCAAGGGCTCATTAGTCATTTCCACTATCACACCACCATGGTCATCCTCTTTTGCAGCTAATATTCTATCCATTTGTTCTATTTCCTTCTCCCTTGCCATTGCTGGAGTTGCAGAGCAACTCATTGCTGACCTTGTATTTAGGTAAATTCCGTACCTAATCTTGGTCAATTTTCCTTAAAATATTTATAAATAAATAAAAAAAGTTGGTTAGACTTGTTCAAAACTGTAAAATTACAAAACTAAAATAGAGCTTAATCTTGGTCAATTTTTTCACACAAAAAAACTGGTTAGACTTGTTCAAAACTGTAAAATCACAAAAGGGTCAATCAAAGAAATTAAAATGGAGCTTAATCTTGGACAGTTTGCCTAAAATATTCACACAAAAAATTGGTTAGACTTGTTCAACACTGTAAAATCACAAAAAGGGTCATTAAATTAGAGCTTAAACTTGGACAAATTTGCCTAAATATTCACAGTAATTGGTTACATTTGGTAAAAGCTGACAAGATAGAACCTAATCTTGGACAATTTGGCTAAAATAATGACAATGATTGGTTAAACTTAGGCAAGATTAATTTTTTAACAAAATGTTATACTAAAAATATAAAAATTGGTTAGACTTGTTCCAAGCTGTAAACTCACAAATGGGTCAATCAAAGAAATTAAAATAGAGCTTAAACTCGCACACCTTGCCTAAAAAGCTGACGAAATCACCAAAGGGTCAATAAAAGAAACCTAAAATAATGAAAATAATTGGTTAAACTTAGGCAAGATTAAAACTTTCACAAAATGGTATACTAAAACTAATGAAAATAATTGGTTAAACTTGGGCAAGATTAATTTTTTAACAAAATGGTATACTACAAGTAGAAAAATAGGAAAAGGGTCACCTTGATTTTGGCATAAACTGAGATTTTTCATTAGTGGTCGTTGGGATGGTTGAGTCCGTCCACTTTTTATTAAAAGTTGTGAATTTGAGCCTTTAAGGAATGAAAAAGAACCTGTTGGGAGTCTGGAACCGCAATGCGCAATTTAAACTTAATCAGGTTTAATACAAATACCGAATATCAGGTAAGAAATAAAAAAAAGCCAAATAGTTTCATCCATTTCCCAAAGAATGGTATTTGGAAGGCAGCAATTGATAGCATTAAGTAAAAATACGTCGCGTTAATATGATTAAGTAAAATTAGATAGGAATGTTAATATTAAGTAGGAATAAGCAGAGTTAAGCAGTACTAAATAAGAAGAAGAACTGAGGATTAAGAAGAAAAAGAGTCAGATTAAGTATTACTTAAGTAAGTAGCATTAAATAAGAAGAAACTAATAACAAGATTAAGTAATACTTCAATAAATAGTGTTAAGTAAGATTAAGTAGCGTTGGTTTAAGTAAAATACATCTAAAAGAACTGATTTTTTAAAATCTTGATAAAATAAGCCCAACACTTGGACTAAGGAGCAAGTCTTAGTCTAAGTGTGAGTCAATTTTGTAAGCCTCTTTGTAAACAAGATTCCTTATATTATTGAGAATAATAAGATTGGACGTTTTGCCCATAAATGTGTGTTTCTTCCGTCCCTAAATAATTCTAAGTGTTGAAAACAAGTGTGTGAGGAAAGGCTGAAAACAACGATTGTTGGCGGTTGTTGGCTGACGGGCAGTGGTGTACTCGAAGGTTTAAGCAACATTTCATTAGTTCTAAGAGATAATTTGAGCAAGTTTTTAATGATAAGAGCCTATTTGAGATCAAAATTGAACTGTTTTTCATAATTGAGGGCATATTTAGTTCAAATTGAAGACAAAGGGTAAAATTATAGTAATATTTCTCATAGTTAGAGAGGTATTTTTGACCCTATGCCAGTCTATGAAATCTTTGCTGGATTTCCAGTACTTAAGGGTCCCACCAGAAGTCAAATCAAACGTCTAAAATGGTTCAGTTGTACGATATTCCTCTGTCACCGTCCACATTGAATCATCCAAATTACTTTATATATAAAGGAAGAATTCTTTCAACACTCCAGTTCCCACTCAAACCTTTCACACTCTCCACTAAAACAAACCCTAATTCATTATCACAATTTGATTAATTGATAAACAAATTTCGTTAAATTGGCTTTAATGGAGGTTACTGTGAAGGAAAACCAATTATTTGTGGTTTTATCGATTTCGGAGGTTTCATCTACTTAGTTTACTAAGGACGAACCGGTTTTTGCTCGGTTCGGTTCGGGTTATGGAGTTCCGGAGCTCCGATTTGGCCAGGAGTCGGAATCTAGTGCCGACATTGTGATCGATCTTCGAACTGCACAGGTATATATTTGAATTTGCATATACAAATCCAATTCGCATGAGCAAATCGAAATTAGCTTACGATTTCTGATTAGTATTTTGGTTTTCATGGTTTATGCATTTTGTTATTAACTAAGGTGAATTTAGTTATATAGGTGGACGTAATGTACTATAAATAGTTGAAGTTTTTTTTTGATTTATTTTTGTGCTAAGTCCACACTTATATTCGAAATGGATGTAGTAGTAATCTGCATGCAGGAAATTGTGTTAAATCTTTAAGATTCACAGGCATCTCGCAAATTGAAATTCGCATGTTATGAGATACTAGTTAGAATTCTGTTTAATTTGGTAGTATTTTGGTTTTCATGTTTTATGCATTTTGTTACTAGCCAGAGATTCACAGGCGTCTCGCAAATTGTCTTACATTTGGTTCTGTGTTTGTATTTCCAGTTATTCAGGCTAGGACCTGCATAGTCTCTGTGCGTATCTGAAGCTGTTGAAGACAGTAAGGAGGTACCTGTTGATAGCATAATATAATTGATGTTTGGACAGACTAGTTTTTAAGCTGCTAATAGTCAAAATGCTTTGAATTCCTGCTTGCATGAGGAGGATTTCTAGAGATACTATACCATCTACAGAGATGATAAAATTTTCATTGTTGAATGCTGCATATGTATTAAATTTTATTTGAATGAAAGAACAAATCTAATTGGCTGATAGGCATAATATAAGCTAGCATGAAATTAGAGTAGTATCAAATGATTATCTACTAAAGGTTTACCAGCTTCATGCTCCTTAAGTCCAACTCTATGGCTGAAATCATGTAATAGTGCACATTTGTGTCCATCTTTAATATTGAAAATGCGTGCAGTGTGTATGTGTGTGTATTTTACTGTTGTAACTTCATCTTATCCTGTTATGGGGAAAACTAAAGGTGCAACTTATTTATATTTTATTGGAGTAAATGTCGTTAAGTTTGTTGCTGTAATATTAAAGTCCTACGGCATTGACTTTGGTCTTTTGAACCAGAAAGCCTATTCCAAGGGAATCTCCATTCAATTTAAAAACAAGGAGGAAAGTAGGGCCTTCCATTGTGCATTTGAGCAATGGAAGACAGAAGTGATTGTTCAAGGTCTGTTTTGACATATCTATTATAACTCTAAAAGTTAATTGGTACATCTTGTGGAGTACAGTCACATTCTCTTCATTGATTGCTTCAGTAGTTCCTGATTTCTGACTGAGATGCTATTGATGACTCTTTTTTTTTAGTGGAGTACTGTCTTCTAGTCATGATAATGTGGAACAAGATAAATGTGAGTACTCTAATGATAGTGAGTGGAGGTGCTTTAGAAGGAGTTTTTTGTGTTGTTTTCTCGATTTCTGTGTGATAAGGTTTAATCTGCATTCTTATTTTCTGTGTGATAAGCTTTAACTGTGGATACTAAATTTGTGAATGACCGACCAAATGACTATTGAGGTGTTGTTGGGGAAAAAAATGTTTGACCAGCTTGCTATTGAACTATTGTTGAAAGAACCTATGCTTTAATTGCTGTTCATTTATAACAGTTGTTTCATATTTTCCATTCCTTTAAGTTGTTGAAACTTTGAAATTTCTGTTATGTTATACGAAGCATCAGTTTTTAGGAGAATGAATATTTTATTGGGAATTTAAGAGTAGTAGAATGAATTAGATAGACCATTAGTCACTCTCATGACATGTTATAAGGTACTATAAGACTTTTAATTTGTAGCATTAGTGTTATCATCATTTGTATATCATTTTTCTTTAATTTGTCCCACTCTATGACATAAATTTGAGTCATAATTTTTAGCCGAAAAAATAATTTGTGGGCTCTGTTTAGCTTACTAGGAAGTCAATATAAAGTTCAGAAATGTCTAGATTAATCTCTGCATATACATATTTGTTTACTTGTGTAAGTAACGTTTATTCTTTCGTAGTTTCGGAACATACCAACCTGTAATGCTCTTACTGATCGTCAAAATGAAAGAAAGAAGAAACCGATACATTTCTTGTCAAAAACATAGAATATGGTATGTTAGTTACCCATTTTGATGTAAATTGCTGCATCTAAGAGCATATTTATTCTTTCTCTCTTGTCTGGATGTTTCAGCTACTATTTGGAGCTAAATACTGTGCAATCAATTTTAAGATATTGAACTCATGATTCAGTCCATTAGCAGCAATAGGCTAATAGAATTTTGAACATGATCTTGAACAACAATGCTGACAAAAAAAGTGTAACTTATCCAAAAAAAATAAATTAAAGGAGAAGAACAATAATTGTAACTTCTACAAGTTCTTTCAGGGTCTCCTCTGCCAAATGGAGCAGTATCAACTTCAACAAGTAAATTTGATGAAAAAATTGAGGCATCTTCTGCTAAAATGTATTTTCATTACTATGGGCAACTATTGCATCAGCAAAATATGATGCAGGATTTTGTAAGGACAGGTAGTGTTCTGAACTTTGGTCTTTCTGTGGTTTCACTTGTATCATGACCTAGGACTTTTTAAGCCTGTTGGCCATGAAATGCTTTTTCCAATATTTCAAATACTGAAATAATTATTTGCAATTTTTTTCTAAACGAAAGTTATTTGCAAATAGTAACTTGGACATGATGTTCTGGGTTTCAAGTAAAAATGTTTAAATAGTTATCTAATGGTGTATTTCAAGTGTATTTTATCAAATCTTCAACTTCAACTTACAAATCTTCAGTTTTGACAAACACTTTTCCAAGTGAAGTTCATGTCAAACACCAACTTCAACGTGCACAAGCTTTTTTCAACTTCATCTACTAACATTCTTTTTACAACTTCAACTCAGAATACTATTTAAATGTGTACTATTTGTCACCGAGGCTCATATTTATCACCAGAGGCTTGCACACTCATTTTGTCCTAGAATGTTTTGAACTGTTTGGCCATTTGCATTTCTTAAGGAGGAATGGAGTCCAACATTCTAGTTTCAATTATGGGAAGGTTGACATGGTAAATATGAAACTTTCAGGAACCTATTATGCTGCTGTAATTGAGAACCGTTCTGATTTTCTTGGTCGGGTAGTGGTTGATGTTGGAGCTGGTAGTGGTATTTTGTCATTATTTGCAGCTCAGGTTATCTTTTTGTACCAGTGCATGAAGTTTTACTGAATAATATGAACCATAGCTTAGCCGCTTCCGCTGATATTTGTCCTCTGTATTTTTTCCTTCCAACCCCCCTTCCCCTTTGACAAAACCCTCTCAGGCTGGTGCGAAGCATGTTTATGCCATAGAGGCATCTGAAATGGCCGAATATGCTAAAAAGCTTATTGCAGGAAATCCTTCATTGAATGAGAGAATTACAGTAAGTATACCTTTCGTCATTCTGGCGTCTCTCGGAAAAAGTTATACAATATAGTCCTTCAGTGTCTTGGCTGCTAAGGTTGCTCATAATTATTGGTTTTCTCTGTTCTATGATTGTTTAGGTAATCAAAGGAAAGGTTGAAGAAGTAGAGTTACCCGTGAAAGCTGATATCTTAATCTCTGAGCCAATGGGTAAACTTATATATTTCAATGGGATATAAAACTTATGTGATAGGCCAATGTTGATTGTATACTTTAAGAATGCTGCAAATTTTGTTAGAAATTGTAATAAATCCCCTGGTTGACAGCTAAAGTTCTTTCTGGACATTAGTACGGATATGTATCAAAATTTGATTGATTATTTGGAAAACAAAAGATATGGCGCTGCATGTTATCTCAGAATCCAAACTAACCACAATCCAGTGATTAGCTGCTCCAAATGAAACAAGTTTAAACCTGCTGGGTGTGTGATTCGTTGATTTTACATTGCAGGTACTTTGTTAGTTAATGAAAGAATGCTGGAGTCTTATGTGATTGCAAGAGACCGATTTCTAGTTCCGAATGGAAAAATGTTTCCTGGAGTTGGAAGGTAGTTTTCTTTCTTGTCAGCAGTTGACTTTTGACGAGCCTTGCCTTGTCAAATCATTCAAGAAGTTAGTAGTTTGCTTATGTGGTTCTTTGCTTCTTATAGTTGTCCTTCCCGGACTCAGGTGCTTTACTTTTCTCCAACCATAAAGCTGACACATTATTTTTCAGTAGATTTTTGTATCATAGACTATTTTATTTCCAGCACAAGTTTCCTTCTGTGAATCATTTAGAAGTTCGGATTACAATGATATAACTTAAACTGACTCGCACAATTGCGGAAACTCAAGTTGTCTATTTTATTCTCCTTTTTACCTGAGATGAGCTTTCAAGCTCAATTCTCAGTGTGTATCCATGAATATGTTTCAATGCTGCTGCCCACTTCTCCTCCCAAGCAATTGCTCCCCTTAGCCTCATGTTTACGTGATTATTCTTTACCTTATTTCAGCCTTGCTATCTCTATCCATAACTTCTAATTGGTTTTTATGTTTATAGTAATATGATCCAGTTATCCTAGCTGCCTCTTTCCAAAACCCAATCTCCGAATGAAAAACCTTTTCCTTTCTTTTTCAATTGCTTTCACTTGTGTTTCAAACTAATTTGTTAAAAGAAACATTTTCCTTCCACTTCCTCTATCAAGCCTCTCTTGAGTTTGTGATACATAAACTAGTATGTGATAGTTTCATTTTCTTTACTTTATGGTTTATCATATGATTTAATTTTCCAAATTTCAGCTCATGGTTCTTTTATTTTGTAGAATACACATGGCACCATTCAGTGACGAATATTTGTATATGGAAATTGCAAATAAGGTACATTTGCTTATAGCACTGTCTTCTTGCTATCTAGGTCCATCTCTAAAACATTTTCTTTTTTAAACTGGGGCTCTTCCCCTATGGAATAGGATGGTGGGTGCTATACAGTAGAAGTTTTATTCACAAAGAATGTTGCCACTTAGCTAAAGGATTCATGCATAGATGCCTCATTTCCAGATGGAAAGCCACTTGTCACGTGTTGCATAGTCGTGCCTGACACTATCCTGGGAAATTATTTCAGCAATATGAAAGTTTCCCCAGTAGTCAGCGAGCCTTCTTTAATGAGGGAACAACAGCATTAATAATTAAATTACAAATCAACAAGTTTGGTAATGTAAAAAGAGAAGGAACAATTAACAATTTATATAGGATAATGATCTGTTGCAGAAATGCGGATGCTAAGATGAATTTGCGGTCATACAAGATTAGATTAGATAAAAAATAATACATTCTCCAGACGGTGCAAATAGCACACATTGAGGATAAAATGGGAGAAAGTGCTTGAGAGGGTTTGATTATGTCCCCGTGGCCTATAGATGCACCTGTCTGTAAGTGTGAAACTATGGTGAATGAAGGTGTTAAATTAGAAAGGGATAGATTTAAAATTACATGGAAGGAAGTTGTCTCGAAAGGATTACATATCTTTTGAATCAATGCGGACTTAGCTAAAGATACACAATGGAAGCAAAAGATCCATGTAGGTGATATGGACGGGTTGGGAATAAGTTTTAGACTTGTGGTAGAACGTCTATTATTATTATTATTACTATATATATATATATAAGGGCAGCCCGGTGCACTAAGCTCCCGCTATGCGCGGGGTCCGGGGAAGGGTCGGACCACAAGGGTCTATTGTATGCAGCCTTGCCTTGCATTTATGAAAGAGGTTGTTTTCACGGCTTGAACCCATGACCTCTTGGTCACATACCAGCAACTTTACCAGCAATATATGTATGTATGTATATATATACATAATGTATGTATGTATGTATATATATATATATATATATATACCCACACACATATATATACATTAAATGAGAAGTGAGGATTCATATAATCGACCCTAATTTATTTAGGACTAAGACATAGTTGTTGTTTATAGGATAATCGTTCTAGGACATGAATGATAAGCTAGAGAGAGAGTGATCATGAAGATGGAATCATCATTGGGCTGGGGACATTATGATTTAGGCAAATTTGTTGTGTGTAGTGATGAAATGATTCATGGCCTTTTTTTTATATAGAAATGATTGCCTGTTTGCATTGTTTTGCATGTTAGCTTCATAACTAACCAATTTTGCCACTCAGCCAAAGGCGTGCATAGATCCATAATCCATTTGTCCAAGTAAAAATATACCTTTCCATGCAAATCACTTGTCCTAAGTAAAAATCTTTTGAAATGTATACAATGTCACCAACAATTAATATTGTTGGAAAAACGAAGGGAAAATTGACAATAAAAAAATAATATATTTATGAGTAGATACACATGGGGCTTGAAGGATGAATATGGTGGCTTATCATTTGGGCTATTTCTAGGATATCACGGTGGCCTCTAATCTGCCAAGTTGAATAAGTTCTTTACCACTTGTCAAGGCTATTAGCCACTTGGCTTTATTTATGCCAAGCGTATGTGGTCCTTCACCACTTGTTCAAAGCCTCCCATGCATGAAGCTTTCTAGACATAAATCTTGTGTATGGATGCCACATTTCTCATGCACACGCCAATGTCCAAAAAGTTTATTTTCCCATTAGTGTCTAAAAATATTATACAGTGAAGGATTATTTTTATTTATGGAGATGGAATCTTATAGTAATGACCCTGCTCAATTTTTAACCTCGAAAAAGAGGTTAATTTGACTTTTACTTTGTCATACAGGCTATTTTTTGGCAGCAACAGAGCTATTTTGGGGTTGATTTGACACCCTTGCAAAGATCAGCATATGAAGGATACTTTTCTCAGGTCAATCTCCTACATATAAGGAATTTAATGACTTGGCCTCTGAATTATTCACTTTGACTTATAAGCTTTTAAACAGTCCTAGTTGTTTTACTAACATAGTCCCATGTTGTTCTTGATTTTCATGTTGTTTTGTTACTGGAATTCGTGAATGTGCAGTCTATTCTAGGAAAAAGCTCATATTTTAGGCATCATTTTATAAAGGCCTATTTTGTTGGACAGTCAAATTATCAGTTCTTAGAGAAGGTAGAAAATAAACAAGCTTATGTTCGCATAATTTCTTAATCAGTGTTGAAATTGATGGTTCTTAATTTTATGTACTGTGTTAAGAAGCATCTTTCAGCATCCAAGTTGAATTTCATTGTCAAAATCATAATTGTATGTGCTGAACCTACCCCTTCCCCACCCCGATCTCCTTTATTTAGTTTCCTGAATTTGTACGAATGGTTTCTCAAACTTGTACCAAGATGAGTTAGCTTTAGATTCACTCACTTTTTTGGATGTTCATGTTCTTTGCAGCCAGTGGTTGATGCTTTTGATCCAAGGTTATTGGTGGCTCCTGCAATATCTCATGTGATTAACTTCACTTTAATAAAGGTATTACTAGAAAATTCATTCTGTAGGTCGTAAATTAGAGTTGGGGGAGACATTCTTTATTCCATGTATGTTTTTCTCGGCGAGTAAAGGGAATCCTACGTATTTGATGTAAAGGAATCTAAGATAGTTTTCTAATGCAAAGAAAAACGTTTATTTCACAAGGAAAGAAACGCATAATCAGCAGACATACAAAGTTAATAGAAGCAAAAGGCCTAAATTAGTTTTTTCTTCTGCTTTTGAGGATAATTAACACTATATATGTGCTTTGATGTCTCTTAAAATGAACAAAATTCCTACTTTGTGCAGTGGGTGGTTGATGGGGGAAAATAGGTGGTGGAATTACTCATATATACTAGCCAGAATTTCTTGAAACATCGCTGGGTGAAATGATCTTTTTCTACATACATATTACAGGAAGAAGATCTATATGAAATTGAGATCCCATTGAAGTTCACATCTTCTGTTAGCACTAGAATTCATGGGCTTGCTTGCTGGTTTGATGTACTATTTAATGGAAGGTAAATATTTGTATCTATTGCATCCTTGGCGCTGGGACTTCTTTGTGCTACTTTGGAGTAAATTGCATCATTTCTTTCCGCAGCACTGTACCGAGGTGGCTGACCACTGCTCCTGGTGCACCTACAACTCACTGGTATCAACTTCGGTGTGTATTGTCACAGCCACTTTATGTCATGCCAGGACAGGAGATAACTGGCCACCTTCGCCTGGTTTCCCATAAGGCACAAAGTTATACCATTTACCTAATATTGTCAGGTAGGTTTTTATGATTGTTGTTTGTAGCATTTGAATCATGTCTTATTCATCTCTTTGTGCTGTGAAGTCAAATTTGCTGATAGATCTCTTCAAGAATCTAACATATTATTGATCAATTTGAATAGCTACTGTTGGAGATATGCTCCAAACGTCATCTGGAAAACTTGATCTGAAGGAACCATATTACCGAATGTCCCAACCACAGGCATACTCGTTGGCACAAGATCAACAACCTACTCAGCTATTACAAACGCAGGTATTGCTGACTTTTCTGTCGTAGTGATTAAATAATGGTTTCCTTCTCCCCCATATCTAACTTGCCTGGTTTTAAGCTGTTTCTCAAGGATTTCAAATTGCTACTATTTTTTTAGACGCAACAAAGACTCTTTTAAGATTATATCTAACTGCACCTTGATGTAAGTGGTAGTGTTGGGCTTTAAATTCTGGTTGTTGAGCTACTTGAGCTTGAGTAGGTTTACACTCAACTTAATCCCTTGGCTTTGAAGAGCCTCCCTCTGACCTGTTATCGGTTGGTTTGCCTATATATTTAGATATTTTGAGCACTCACTGGAAAAATTACTAGCAATTTAGATATTTTTTTCTAGCTTTTAGTAGATTAGTATGAAATATCCAGTATTTGTCGGATAGCTTTCATGCTATTAATTTTACCATTATTGTTCTGTTATTGCTCAGTTGGAGACTTGAAGTGAACGCTCAAGCCGCTTTTTTTTCCTTGGACAGGACATACTAACACAATCCGTGGATCAAGATGGCTCTGTCCCCGTGCAACAACCTTCTCCAAATTCTGGAGCAGAGCTACATTCACTCTGATGGTGATATCCAAGTTAAGGGACGTGCATCTAGATAATCTCCTCTCTGTATTATTAGAGTGCTTGGCAAAGCTAAAGAATGCAAAATTTTGCCAAGTTCTGACTTATCCATTTCTCCCCCGAGTTGATTGCTTGTAAATCGTTGCTCTTTCATGTACTATTTATTATACTTCTCTAGCACTTTCAACCTGACCCTGTAGGATGCTTTTGTATCCAGCTTGATATAAATGGCTATTTCAGTTTCAGCTTTGCGAGGCTCTGATGAACCCTCTTTGCCGGATCTACAGGTTGGACACGTTTCATGTCACATTTTTCCCCTGTGTATAAATATTAAAGAAATTATGGAACTCGGTTTTCTTTTCCTTTACACAATCACCAAATGCAACTAAACCAGAATGTAAGGAAATTTTCTCACTATATACACTGAACTAAGAAATTGGTCCAGGCGATTTACACATAAGGGACATGACAATAGCCCGTTGGAAAAATAAAAACTGGGAACAGGGACCTTGAACTGTAGAATTTAGGAAAACTTGTATGTGAAGATGTTAGTTACGTCTGAGCGTTTGTTGGCTTTGCTTTATTGCGGTGTAAGTGAAGATCACAACTAGACGTTTTACAATATTTTTTAGATGATCGGATAGGTTAAAGAAACACTGTTAGTATATAAAAGTTGAACACATAAGCAATACCCATGGATAGTCATGGACTGAGCAAATTTTGGATTCAATTGCTGGAATAGTGTTTTTCTCTGATGGTGATCATCGTAAAGGACAATATTAAAAAATCTAACAAAGTAGACTAGACAATATTCACACAAGGAGCAAAAATTACAAATGTAGTAGTTACACAATAAAGTAATTGATAGAATACCGTATATATCCCTATGATAAACACAATTTTGACTAGTCTTGTACCATAAACAGAAGTTGTAAATTATGTTGTATAATTACCATAATTGTAGAATTCTTGTACAAGTAGAACTAGGCTTTTAGAAGTTTAGTAGGAATAGGATTTTCCATATTTGGAGATTGTAACTTGTATATATACATATTCGTTCAATAAGAATAATCAAGGGATTAATTCTTTCATGGTATCAGAAGTTTAGGTCTAGACTACCTCCCTTCCCAATTTTCTTCCGCTACTCTCGGCTCAAATTCCGAGAACCCTTCTCGGTTTCCAGCTAACTTCTTCCTCCTCCCTTCCTAAATTTTCTTCCTAATCCCTAATTCTCCTATTGTTATTTCGTTATGTCTACATCAAAGAACATGTTTCATCCGGACCTTACAGTTTCCAACATCATAAATCATATCCCTATTGTTCTTGAGATGGAAAACATTCAATACGCGACATGGGCTGAATTATTCAAAATTCACGCACGTTCGCATCAAGTCCTCCATCACATCATTTCCTCGACACCTGGCACAGAGGAGGTGCCTAACCTCGAGGAAAATCCTACATTATGGATGACACCTGATGCTACCATTTTCCAGTGGATTTATTCCACTATTTCTACCGACCTCCTACAAACGATCATTGAGCCCAACACTACGGCAATGAAAACTTGGAATAGGGTGCGTGATATATTACAAGATAACAAAAATTCCCATGTTGTCACCCTCGAGCAGGAACTTTCACATGTCCACATGGTAGATTTTACTAACGTTTCGGCGTATTGTAAAAGACTGAAGGAATTGGCAGACCAACTCCACAACGTTGGTGCACCAGTTACCAATGATCGTCTTGTTCTTCAAATGGTTGCAGGCCTGTCTGAGGCCTATAACGGCGTTGGCACACTACTTCGTCAAAGTAACCCTCTACTACCCTTTTATCAGGCCAGTTCCATGCTCACATTAGAAGAAGTCGGCTTAGCTAAAAAGGCGGCTACAGGTGCAAATTTCGTCGCCATGATGACCACGTTAGATGACCCTCACTCATTCTCCGAGAATTCTGGCCAACACCGCAACAATGGTGGTGACAAAAAGGGTCGAAATCGTAAAAATCGTGGTGGCAATCGCGGTGGTAACAGTGGTGGCTGAAATAATGGTGGCAGCGGCAGTGGGCCTCTGGGCAGTGGGCCGCAGGCCAACTGGTCCCAGCGGTGGGCCCCCTGGCCGTGGAACTAGGCCATTGGCCCAACAGTCCCTATTTTCCTCCCAGCCCACCGGGTAACTGGGCCCAGTTCCAGCAACAGGCCAGGCCTAGTTTCTCGAGTCCAAATACGGCAGCAAATTCACTACTGGGCCGGAGCTGCAGGCAGGTTTGCTTGGGCCTCGCACAGGCGTTCCAGGCCGTGGGCCCCACACTAACTCTGATAGATATTGAGGCTGCAATGCACACGCTTGGATTAAATCCTCTAGACGTGAATTGGTATATGGACACCGGAGCCACTTCTCACATGACGTCTGACCAAGATACTCTCTCGTCTTATTTCAATTTGAGCAAAAATCGTGGTATTATTATTGGTAATGGCAATTCAATTCCAATTCGCGGTTATGGACATACAACTTTGTCTTCCCCACATCCACCTCTAGTTTTGAAAAATATCATTCATGCCCCTAACTTAATTAAAAATTTGGTGTCGGTCCGAAAATTCATCACTGATAATTGAATTTCTGTTAATTTTGATCCCTTTGGATTTTCTATGAAGGATTTCAAAACGGGGATACCTCTAATGAGATGTAATAGTAGGGGAGAGCTTTATCCTATCACAAATACCACCACTTCCGCGAGTCAAGTCATACCGTCTACTTTTGCCGCCCTTTCTCTTTCCTTGTGGCATGCCCGTTTGGGTCATCCGGGATCGTCTATTATTTCTTCTTTGCATAAAAATAATTTTATTTCTTGTAAGGGTACGCGTAGTACTCCACTTTGTCCTTCTTGTCCGTTAGGGAAACATGTTAAATTACCATTTGTAGCCTCTACTTCTAGTACTTTGATGCCGTTTGACATTATTCATAGTGATTTATGGACATTCCCATGTTAAGTTCTGTGGGCCATCTTTATTATATCCTATTTTGGATGATTATTTTAATTTTTTGTGGACCTTTCCTTTATCGAAAAAGTCTCATATTTTTTCCACATTCTTAAAATTTAGAGCATTCATCCATACCCATTTCGAACGGGAAATTAAAAGTATTCAATGTGATAATGGCAAGGAATATGATAATGGGTTGTTTCGGGAATTTTGTGATGCTAATGGCATAATTTTTCATTTTTCTTGTCCTAATACGTCCTCACAAAATGGAAAAGTCAAACGAAAAATTCATACCATTAATAATATTGTCCGAACTTTATTAGCCCATGCTTCTGTACCCCCTTCTTTTTGGCATCATGCACTACAAATGGCTACTTACCTCCTTAACGTCCCTTCTTTTTGGCATCATGCACTACAAATGGCTACTTACCTCCTTAACGTACTTCCTACCAAAGGATTAACATCTAAATCTCCCCTTAAAGTTCTCTTATAATAAGGATCCTTCGTATTCTCATCTTAGGGTCTTTGAGTGTTTATGCTATTCACTTTTTCCGTCAAATACAATTAACAAACTTCAGGCTCGTTCTACCGCTTGTGTGTTTTTGGGTTATCCGTCTAATCATCGTGGTTACAAATATTTTGATTTATCATCTAATAAAATCATAATTAGTCGTCATGTTGTTTTTTATGAAATCCAATTTCCTTTTACTAAAGTGAGTAGTCCCGTGCCGAGTTCATAGAATTTTTTAGATGACGAGGTCTCACCATATATTATTATTCACCATTTTTTCGACTTGTCCCGTGACCAAACTACGCCAGCAGGCCCACAGTCTGCCGCAACCATTGTTCTACCCAGTGGGCCGATGACACGGTCCAGTACTGATCTCGATAATGTTCCAGTGTTTCAGCCCAATCTCGAGCTTATTGTTCAAGTTCCAGTTGTTGGGCCAGCCCAGGCCCATTGCCTGCTGGTCGTCCGTCCCTTTTCCACACATTGCACAAAATCCATTCAATTCCTCATCTAGTCAAGGGCCCGTTACTCATAGTCAAAGGGGTATTTTTAAAACCAAAACGATATTTTAATCTCAATTCTAATGTCCTTAAATTCGTCCTCCCGTGTAACCCTGCGTACGTATTAAATGACCCTAATTGGAAATTGGCTTTGACTGACGAATATAATGCTCTTACTGAAAATAAGACGTGGGAGTTGGTGCCTCGTCCTTCTGGTGTTAATATTATTCGGTCTATGTGGATTTTTACTCATAAAGAAAATTCTGACGGTTCTTTTGAGAGGCATAAGACTCGTCTTGTAGGTGATGGTAAAACTCAACAGATTGGCGTGGATTGTGGTGAAACGTTTAGTCCGGTGGTCAAACCAGCTATTATTCGTACTGTTATCAGTTTGGCTCTCTAAAAACATGGCTCATTCATCAGTTGGATGTGAAAAATGTCTTTTTACACAGTGATCTTATGGAGACAGTTTATATGCATCAGCCCTTGGATTTTTGAGATCCCAATCATCCTCATCATGTCTGTTTGCTGAAGAAGTCCTTGTATGAGGTTAGATACTGCAGGGCTCCTGCCAAGCAGCGGTAGAGTGTTGGGACGACAAAAGGCTTGCCAGAAGATGCACTGAATTTGGATTTAGTGTCCACCGGAGTTGCTGAGGGTTTACAAGAGGACATACCAGCTCATTCCACAATCTCTGCTGCATACTTCTTTTGGGAGAGAAATAAACCACCTGCATGTCGTGTCACTGCTATGCCCAAAAAATAGTGTAGTGGGCCTAGGTCCTTCATTGCAAATTCATAGCCAAGTTGTGACATGATAGACTTTCAAAGAGCATCTGATAAGGTAGTTAATATAATATCATCCACAAATAAGAGAAGATAAGCAATATTATTACCTTGACGATAAATAAACAAAGAGTGATCGGAACGGTTGTTAAAAAAACCAATATGTGAAACAAAATTCGCAAACCGCTTATACCATGCCTTGGGAGCCTGCTTTAGTCCGTATATGATTTTTTGAGAAGGCACATATGATTGGGGTATTTGGAGTCCATGTAAAGGTTGATACATGTATACCATTTCATTTAAATGTCCATTGAGAAAGGCATTTTTGACATCCAATTGATGGAGTGTCCAACCTTTTGAGAGAGCCAAACTAAGTACTGTTCGGATAGTCGCTGGTTTGACTACCGGACTGAACGTCTCACCGCAATCCACGTCAACACGTTGCATTTTTCCATCACCTACAAAATGGGCTTTATGCCGCTCAAAAGAACCATCAGAGTTTTCTTTGTGACTAAATATCCACATAGACCAAATTATATTAGCATGAGGTGGACGAGGTACCAATTCCCACATCCTATTTTTAATAAGAGCATTAAATTCATCGTCCATAGCCATTTTCCAATTCGGGTCATGAAGAGCAGTCACAGGATTATGGGGTAATGGTGATTTTGAGAGTTGAGTGTGTCGGCTATATTTGATGTTGGGTTTGACAATACCGTGTTGGCTTCGGGTAATGGGTCGGTTGACTGAGTTTTGGGCCGAGGGGATAACACTGTTTGGCATGCGGGAGGCTGTTGGGCTTCGGCCCAAGTCACTGCCAGAATGCGGGACAGTGGCATTGGGCTGGGATATAACAATGAATCTGGCAGCAAGGAGTGGTGTATCCAGATTTGGAGCACTAGGCCTTAAGAATGGAGGCCCAGTCCGCTGAACCGTATTTTCCTGCGGCTGGGCCACTGTTTCGGGGTCCAGTTGGCCCAAATCAACCGGGTCACCTGAAACAGTGGCCCAGCAGAGTAAAAAAATTGGGTTAAGTACATGGGTCGGCTATCATCAAGAAAATCATAGGTGTGGGGTCCAAACTTGTGTATTTGGTAAATGGAAAATTCGTTTCATCAAAAATTACATGACGACTTATAATTATTTTATTTGAAGATGAGTCGTAACATTTGTAACCTCGATGATTAGATGGATATCCCAAGAACACACACGGAGTCGACGGGGTTGAAGTTTGGTTATGGTAGTTGATGGGAAAAAAGGATAGCGTAAGCACCCGAATACCTGTAAATAGGAGTAAGAAGGATCCCGTAGGTATAGAATTTTTAGTGGAGCTTGGTAGGACAAGTTCTTTTGAGGGAGTATGTTTAACAAGTATGTGGCCATTTGTAGTGCATGGTGCCAAAATGAGGAGGGAATTGTGGCATGGGCAAGGGATGTGCGAACAATATTGTTTATGATTCGTATTTTGCGTTCCGCCTTTCCATTCTGGGAGGATGTGTGGGGACATGAGGCGGAATTTTAAACCATGAGAATTGCAAAAATTCCAAAAATGCCTATTATCAAACTTCTTACCATTATCACATTGAATATTTTTTATTTTTCGTTCAAATTAATTTTTGATGAAAGCTCTAAACTTTAGAAAAGTGGAAAAAACTTGTGATTCTTTAGACAATGGAAATGTCCACAAAAAATTAGAGTAATCATCTAACAGAAGAAAGTAATATCGATGGCCTGAAGATCTCAAAACGGGGGAAGTCCTAATATCACAGTGGATAATATCAAATGGCATAAGAGTGCATGAACTAGAGGAAACAAATGGCAATTTAACTTGTTTACCAAGTGGGCATGAATGATATTTATTTAACGTTTGTGATTGAGTACATGAAATAAACTTATTTTGCTTAAGGGAGGCTAAAACTAGTGCCCCCGGATGACCCAATCGTTCATGTCATAAAGAAGAGGCTACTCCTGCAAAAGAAAATGGTAACTTGGACTATTGGATAGGTGATGTTATTGGATATAGCTCGCCTTGGCTATCACATCTCATGAGAAGGCTCCCCGTCTGAAAATCCTTCACAGAAAATCCAAAGGGTCAAAAACAACAGACACCCAATTGTCAGTAGTAAACTTTCTAACAGATACCAAGTTTTCGATTAATTATGGAGCATGAAGGACATTTTTTAAGGCTAGTGGTGGGTTTGGTGGTGATAAATTAGTAGAACCATAACCCCGAATTGGAATAGAATGTCCATTTCCGACAATTATATCATTATTTTTGCTCAATTAAAATAGGACGAGAGATTACCTTGGGAAGACGTCATATGAGACGTCGCTCCGGAGTCCATATACCAATTTGCATCGGGTGGATTAAGTCCAAGAGTGTGCATGTTGGACTCAATATCCGTCGGGTGGGCCACTGCCGAATGGGCCTCCTACCACTTGGTCGGTAGTGGCCCAGAATTCACTGCCCCATTGCTGCTTCTCTGCCCGATGTGTGATGGCCCAAAAGAATTGGGATAATATCTAGTGGGCCTAGGGGCTGGGCTGGCCCAGTTAGCCCCCAGGCCCAGTTTCCAGTCGGGACGGGGCACGGTGGCAAGGCCCAAGGTCACTGCCAGGCCCACTGGGGTGGACCACGGGGCTGCCAGTTTAGGGCTCCCGTGTTACTGTTCCGTGAGTTACCATCGTCACTGCCACCGGAATTTCGATGGCCTCCACTTTTATTACTACCACGATTTCCACCTTTATTTTTACCACCATTCCATCCTTTTTGTCCCCAATTTGGTTGTGAATGTTCAAAGTAGGTAGTACCGTCATTCGTGGGGGTAGCAATCATGGCGGAATCGGTAACGGTGGTGGCCTTTTTGGCAAAACATGTCTCTTCAAGTATAAGCATCGAACATGCTTGGTAAAAAAGTGGTAAATGATTGCTTTGTCAAATGAGTGTCCCCACACCGCTATAGGCGTCGGTAAGACCGGCAACCATTTGTAAGACTAAGCGATTGTTGGTAACCGGTGAACCAACATTTTTAAGTTGATCCGACAAGACTTTAAGGTGTTGACAATATGCCGACGCATTTGGAAAATCCGTCATATCAATGGTGGAGAATTCTTGTTCTAAAGTGACGGCACGAGAATTTTTGTTGTCTGGAAAAATGTCCCGCAACCGATTCCAAGCCTCCATTGTTGTAGAATCGGGTTTCATTATTGTGTGTAACAAATCAGAAGAGATTGTTGCATAAATCCATGAGAGAACTCTGGCATCAAGAGTTTTCCATAGTTCTTTGTCATAATCGGTCTTTAACTCCTTCCCTTTGCCATTCTCCGGCAGAATTATGTGATGAATAACCCGGTGGGAACGACAACAAATCTTAAAAAGTTCTGCCAAAGTTGCATAGTGAACATTTCCATCTCAAGAGTGATGGAAACATGTGTTTTGATGTTTGAAACGGTAAGGGCTGAATGAAAATTATTTTAGGAGTCAGACATTGTTGATTGAAAGACAAAAAAAATATGAAGAACAATAATGGAGATGAAAAAAAAATGAACAAGAAAATACAAAATTCGGCTAAGGAGGTGGGGGTTGGCCAATTGGGAGGGTTATGGTAGGATCTTTTCCTAATCTCTTGATATCATGTAATAATAATTAGAGTAAGTAGAATACTTTCCTCCTCATTCTCCTCCCACAAATGTGGTTAATATACAACTATTCATGCTAGAAATTAGTAGATGATAAGAAGAAGATTATGCCTAATTATATCCCTAAGATAAAGCTAATCTTCCTAATGATAGCTAATCTTTCTAATGATAAGATAACGCTAATAAATATTTTACCTCCTACCATATTATATACAAGATACTATTTAATTACAATAATAATAATTATTAATAACAACATTAATAATTATTATTCTATCATTGACTATTTCCACCAACTTAATTATAATTATCTAAATAACCAGGTAAATTAATGGAAACTACTATTGCAATTTCACATGAATTTTTGTGACATAATCCGCGCTTAAGTGTTTCTAAAGAAAGTTCTGAAATATTGATTTAAGTCGTAGTATATGTAGTTGATGCGTGATTGACATGTTTGTTTCTTGCCACGAAGTAATGAAATCAGTTAATATACTCCAAACTTTAGAAGATAAAAAAAGTTATCAAATTAGTTTAGTCTTCAACTCAGCCTTTGATTTATCTAAAATATATGCTGGGAAAGTAAGGAAATCTTTGCAAGTGATTTGGTTACACACGGATTCGGCTCCTCTCCATTTTCCTGATCTTGTTTGGGTAGATGACACATTTTAATATCAACTTAGATTCAATGAACTAAAATACACATCTCTTTGAGCAACTTAAGAAACATTTGTATCCATCTGAAAGAACTTATTCTAATTTCACTTGACTGTATACCGAGTCAGACACGGACTAGCTTTCACCAAATCTTACTTAAATTAATGCTGACAACCCAATTATGAGGAGATTCTTTTTGATAAAGCTAAAATCTAGTCATTCGAGTTTACCAACGTTTCTGATACACAAAGCCACGTGCTGTTTTTTCAGTAGTGACGAAAATTTTACAAATTAGGCACGGCCTTTAAGAAATTACTCCATCCGTTCCAAAATAAGTGTCTAACTTAAAATTTTAAAACAAATATTGATAAGTGTTTCTAACTATGACCTTAGCATTAGAGAAGTAGTCCTCTTTAATATTGCTTAATTCTCATAAAACATCTACTAATAAATAAGGATATTTTAGTAAACTCTATATTGTATTTATTGATTTCTTAAGAGCGTGATTTTAGCTAATGCGACACTTATTTTGAGACAAATAGAGTACTTAAAGAGTTATTCTAAATTATCCTCATTAATGGTTATTAAAGTTGTAACTGCAATAAATTTGGGAGAGTGTGAGTACTTAATAGTTAATACTAAAGGTGAAGTTGAAGAAAAAAATATCTCTTGATTTGACAAAATAAACAAGTGAAAAGGGATTCTTTTTTCTTTTTTTGGGTACAGGGGACTAATAAAAGAGAACGGAGAAAGTAAATAACATTCACAAGTGAGAGTTCTGTTGCCGAGTAGAAATGCAATGATTTAAGAACGGAAATGCTAGCGCAAAATAAACATAAAGCAACCCGCAAGGGTAGCCAAGTTGGTGTAGCAGTAGAGCGCGGGACCGCAAGGTCACGAGTTCGATTCCCTGCATAAACCTTCTTGGTTGAGCTTGTCACACATGGCTTGTCAAGTGTGGTTAATCGGCTGACGTAGTTTGCAGGCTATTACGTCAGTCCGGGATTTACCCTGTGCGCACTCGAGAGAGTAGCGGCTGCGGTTCCTTCGTCAACAAAAAATAAACATAAAGCAGAACTGCTTGATATCGAGTTAAACCATCGAATAAAATGATATTGTTGCACGACAACATAGAGTAAAAGTTTTCAGTTACAAATTACAAACTTCACAGAAATCTATTCTTTGACAACATTGCACAACATGGAATTCGACAACACGGTAACATATGCGGATTCCTGACCACGTTATACAAGGGTGAGAGAGGGCGGCCACTTCAATTATAACTCTCTTTTAATAAATAAGAAGTGCCAGTCATAGGATTGTGCAGCCATTCACATTCTCGTCGCTTAAGACACTGTAACAAGAGTGAGGCATTGCCCTTCACCGGGTAACAGGGAGCATATCTCCATCAAATATTGGTTTCCTCTCTACAAGATTCAATAGTGGCTTGAGTAGTTGTATGCCGGGTAATTCAATGGTATCTAATTATAGATTTTATTCTAGTAAAGCGAGTAAAGGTACAAATGTTAGCCCGAAAAAGAAGAATGAATCGCTGAGGGAGAACATCAAGATGAAGAATGAGGATGGTTGTGTCTGATAATAGTCATCTGGAATTGCTGAGGGTGGTGGCAATGGTGGTGCCTCATAATAATCATTTGGCATTGTCGAGGGCGGTGGCGATGGTAGCGCCTGATAATAATCATCTGGTAAAGGTGGGGCTGAGGGAATATTGTCATTTGATATTGGCCCTGCCGATGGAGAAATACTATTTGCATAACAAGAACCATAACTAGCATTACCATACCAGAGCTAGTATTATTACCATATTGGGGATGATAATTATAACATGAGCTTCTGCCATGTGCACAAGGACCAGTATTACCTGCATATTGGTAACATCCATGATCAAGATTAGGACTTATAGCAGAGTGACCACCACAACATGATGAAGAAGCACCACAAAGTCCACCACCACCACCATGGGAATGATTATAATGATCATGTGGAAGCACTTGATCATGAGTTTTCTTCACATTGTTATTGTTGGTAGTGTTAATTTCCACAGTTTTGTCACTAGGGCCATTTCTTGATTCCCCTTTGAATGTCACCTTAATGGTTTTGGTCACCTCCACACTTTAAACACTTGAGTTATCAGAAAATTTCTCCAGTTGTGCCATAATATCAGAATCATTCAGTGGATCAATCACTGTTGATCGACTGCTAATATCTTTACGAGGTCGTTCTTGTTCATACCAGAGTTCTGCTTCTCTCCCAGCATTTTCAAGTTTGCTTATGATTTTTGTTGGGTCTACTTTGCCTGAGATGACTACTTTTCCTAGTTCTTGATCAATTTTCACCAAACGAACCCCCTTAATCTTTAGCAGCTCTTTTTCCAGTTCCATTCCACAATACTTACAGTGCACTTTCAGCTTGAGAGCAAAGGTGTTGAGAGGATGTGACATTTTTTTAGTACTCACCTTTCTATCACCAAATATGTTTAAACCTTCTTGTCATTGCGTTTCTTCAAAAATAATCCTGGTGCAAAGAGAGACAAGAATAGTTGACAAACAGTATTACGATAATCGGAAATACTATTCCTCTGTACCAATTGATGCGACATTCTGACATTCTTCTTTTTTAGTCTGTTCTAAAAAAAATCATTCTTTTTATGTTTAGAAACGGTTTCACTTTAAAATTCTAATATTACCCATTCCATAATTTATAGCCCCAAATGTCTAAAGCTTGTTTCATACCACAACTTTCAAAAGTCCTTTCTAAAATGCCGTATGTTCTAGTCGAATAACACGACAAATTGGGACGAAGGGAGTATCAAGTAGAGATTTTATTTTGTAAAGCTGTTTATCCCCTTTCTCAAAATCCAATAGAATATCTATGACCTTTCCATTTAATGCAAGAAATGATATCCGGTGAGAAAATTGTAGGCGGAAGAGTGTAAAAAGATAGAAATATGGATGATTAAAAAAACTGTAACTATAACTGTTGTATTATGAAGATTATTGGCAGTGTTACATCATTGTATCTTGTATATGTACAATTTTGGAAGGCCGATTACCAGCACTACTATAAAAAAAAAGGCTATGTATCATATGTTAGTAAATTTCAATATACATGACATTTTGGAAGTAAACCATAAGCTTTCAAAAGCAGAGAATGGGATCAAGTTTTGAAGTTGGTAGCTGAAAGAAAGTTGTTTGTGTTGGAAATTTGCCTTTGGTGGGAGTTGCGTCCAACCATTTTTAATGACTTAAACACTAGGGTTCCGCATGTTGGAGACTTTGATTCTTCACACGTGCATAATCTACTAAGTGAGTAGATGACCGTAGGGCCAAGGATCGTCAAATTTCGTTGAGAAATGAAAGAGATATTGGTCCACGAAGTGAGGTGTTTGAAGCATGAAAATGTGGTAGAGACCAATTCTCTCTCATCGGTGGGGGAAGGAAGATTTGTTTAGTTTATAAGTCTCAAAATTGGCTAAGGGCTTGGGACCCCAAGGGGTAACCAATGTATTTGAAGGAGGGAAGACCTAGATGTGCCTTGGTTCGATGCTAAGCCCACACGCGCGCCACCGCCCCCCCGTCCCGTCCGGTCGTGGGCCTTGGGCTTCTGATATTATCTTTTTGGAAGGGTACGGAATTCTATGTACAACGGCAAGTCTCGTCATATTCGACGGAGACATAAGACCGTTAGGCAGCTGATCACCACGGGTATAATATCCATTGATTACATAAAATCAAAGGATAACGTAGTTGACCCACTGACAAAGGGCTTACCCAAGGATCAGGTGTTCTGCCTGTCTAGGGGAATGGGCTTAAAACCCAAGCTTTAAGGACCAATACGGTAGTAACCCAATCTTACTGACTGGAGATCCCACGAATTTGGTTCAATGGGAAAACTAAGCTGTAAAGGTTCAGTTGAGCGCTTCGGTGGAAGCAAGAGCACTTCGGGTTATGATTTCTGTAAGGAACATAAACCCAAGGCCGTTCCCGCAATAGACGTTAAATGCTATCTGCAGTGTGGGTAAAGGTTAAGTTTTCAAAACCTTTAATGATCCGTTGTTGAGGTTAGGTTTGGGGAAACTTTTAATGGTTCCTAACACTTGTGAAGTGGGGTATAGCAGGATACCTTGTAGGAGACCATCTATTTAAGTGCGAGGACAAGCCGCCTCAAATGAACGCGCTTAAGAATCCAAGAAGTGTCCACGGCCACAACGGACAAAACATTACGAAGAAAAGTGTAAGGGAAGTTGTTGTGTTGATACTATTGACTTGGCTTACACTAAACACTGACGGTTCAAGACATCACGTTCATCGCGCAGTAAGTAAGTCCGATGGTAGTTAACTATGGAAGGTTCAAATATGAAGCTACATCTCCTTATGCAACATCGGTCCGCTGAAATAATGCTGGAAATAGACACCATGTGAGTGCGCCAAAATCTCTTTCAAGAGGGGATTGTTGGAAATTTGCCTTTGGTGGGAGTTGCGTCCAACCATCTTTAATGACTTAAACACTAGGGTTCCGCATGTTGGAGACTTTGATTCTTCACACGTGCATAATCTACTAAGTGAGTAGATGACCATAGGGTCAAGGATCGTCAAATTTCGTTGAGAAATGAAAGAGATATTGGTCCATGAAGTGAGGTGTTTGAAGAACGAAAATGTGGTAGAGACCAATTCTCCCTCATCGGTGGGGAAGGAAGATTTGTTTAGTTTATAAGTTTCAAAATTGGCTAAGGGCTTGGGACCCCAAGGGGTAACCCATATGTTTGAAGGAGGGAGGACCTAGATGTGCCTTGGTTCGAGGCTAAGCCCACACACGCGCCGCCGCCGCCCGCCCGTCCGGTCCGGGCTCGAGTCACGGGCTTCTTCTGATATTATCTTTTTGGACCCAAATTGTTTCATATTTACAGTTTGGTCCCTGAAGTTTCAAGTAAGATAAAATTGGACTTGTGCTTTTGCTGTTGGTTTTGGAACGTTAACCTCCATTAATATGCACATCAATTCAGCCATTACTTGGCTGAATTACTCTCACTAATGGTCTAATCCGTTGCACATTAATTCAGTCATTCATTTGGCTGAATTACTACTTACTAATTGCCATTACATGGCCAGTAACAGCAATTATGTGGGCAGTTGATGAGTCCCCTCCATGCACTATATAATGAAGCCTTTGGCTCACTTGTTGAGATAGCACAAACGAAAAAAACATAATTCTTCCTACTACATTGCAGCATCATTTTATTACTCAAAGTTCTTCAAAGTAACACTTGAGTTTCCTTTGCTCATTTGTTGAGTTGTTGTTTTATCTTTGGAGACTATTGTCCAGAACGTAGAAAGGATATATACGGGGCAATCTTGTCTTAAAGACAGAGTGCCATCACTCGACCCAACAAATCAAAGTGCTTGTAATCTCAGTTTCTTGTTTTCAGTTTATTGAAATTTCAGTTCTTGTAATTTCATTTTGTTGTAATACTTAGCAGTTACTCATTACCGTTTCCTGCTACCATTGTAAACAACAGTTCGTTCCCACACTAATCCGTGCTCTAGCTCAACATATTTGTCTTAATCATACTCAAACCTTCGACATCTTCAAATGAATCTCCATCTTTCTATTGTTTAAATTCTAAAAAGCATCAACAAGTTAAATACTAATAAAAAAGCATACCCTTTGTATTTGCTTGAGATTCTTGTCTTGTTGGACATTGTTGGATGATAGTTTGAGTTGCTTTAATCGGAAACATTTGTAGATGAAAATGAATGAAGAGAGGGAAAACTATATATAGGCAGAGGGTGTTTATAGTTGACCATTTCCACCACCTTGATTATAATCATCAAAACAACTAGGTTAAGTTAATGGTAATTATATTGCAATTTCTCAGGAATTTGTCACATATCCGCGCTTAAGTTTTTCTAAAGAATGTTTTTAAATCTTAATTTATGCCATAGTATATGTAGTTGATGCGTGTGTTGACTATGTTTCAAACAAGGGATAATAATGTTTTAGGCTCTTCAGTTATTAGTAAATTCTTTTTTGGTCCTTATGATATTCGATCAAGCACATTTGAATTTAACTAACAATAATATGTGTTTTTTTGTTCCTTTAGGTAGGAAATATATTATATTTAGATTATTCTTGAAACTGTACTACCCTTAAATATCGAGTAATAATACATACTTAACATTACACATTGTCAATTAAATAGTGTAACGATTGATAATTTGATATATTTGGAAAGATTCGCAAGCCGAAGGATGAAAAGTGCACCACATCAACTAATAGAAGATTAAATGTACTTAGTCAGACATAATAAAGATCAAAATCATAATTTACTGAGAATTGAAAGATCGGAAATGCTATTATCCTTACCAAAGAGAGAAAAGAAGGATGAAAGTTCACCACTTCAACTAATTGAAGGTTCAATATGCTTAATCATATATCACAAGGATCAAAATCATTTTTTTTGATAATTGAATGACCAAACATGCTATTATTCCTTACAAAGAGAGAAGGATAAAAAATGCACCACTTCAACTAATTGAAGATTAAACGCGCTTAATTAGATATTACAAAGATCAAAATCATAATTTAATGATAACTATGGGACCAAACATACAATTATCCTTTACTGAAGAGAGAGAGACTATATTTCTTGCCACCCAAGTAATCAAATCAGTTTAGTCTTCAACTAAGCCTTTAATTAATCTAAAATGTATGCTGGAAAAACAGAGAGAAAATCTTTCCAAGTCATTTGGTTATACACTTTTCTCATTGAACAAATTATGGAACGTCCATATCCATTGATACGGACTGTACACTGAATCAGACACGGATTAGTTTTCGTCAACCATAAATTAATGACGATTACCAAATAATTAGTAGATCCTTTATACTTTTTATAATATTTTTGGGTAAAGCTAATTCTTTTGTTGGAAAGAATAATATAAGAAACTTTTTGACTGTATAGTTTCACTGTTAAAGTAAACAAAACTAAGAAAGGAATCTTCAAAACATTTTATCGCTCTTTTACTTGATTCATTTTGGGCAAATATTCACAAAATTACGGACTATTGTATAACTCCAACATCAAATTTAGTTAGGAAATTTATTACAGACTGACACAGATATGAAAATGTAATTTCACCCGGCACGCCACCCAAAAAAGACTTTCAAGCCGGGAAATTCGCACAAATGTCCTATTTTGGAGTGGTATTTAATTTTTGCCCCTCAAATTGCAGGTCTTGAATTTTTGTAATTCCACACTTTAAGTAATAAAAGAGTAGTCGAATATATTCTAACATTGAAAAAACAAAGAAGAAATTTGAATCTATGACCTAGTTTTGCAAGACAATGTTTCATTATTTTTTATGCTTGGAAAGCCCATTCCACGCTCTCTGGTATAGATATTGATATTGACCCGCCTAGAAACTATGCCTATTCGGATAAAAATACATAGAAATTATGTCATGTCCGGCATAGTTCTGTAAAAAAGAAATTATGTCGGACAAGGCATAATTTTTATGTAACTTAGCCGAACAAGGCATAGTTTCTATGAAATCTTATCTTGCGAATTACTACGACACAACTACGTTGGACAAGGCTTATTTTTTATGTAACTTTTTCCGAATACGCATAGTTTCTATGAAATCTTGTTGAATTTTTTTTCTCTCTGTTGGAGATTGAACCTAATATCTAAATTAAAGTTCAACGATTTGAAGGGCAAAAATTATAGATCAGTCCATATGAAAGACAATCCGCGCAAAAACAAGTTTCAAGCGGCTATGCAACTGTTACGACCCAAACTCAGGAGGGCGTGCATAGCACAAAAAAAGCAAGCACATGCCTCCACTAAGCGAAACAACATTAATATTAGATAATCCTGAAGTTTGAGCTTATTATACAAGTGGAATTCTAGCACAATGATATCTGGCGGCGGAGAAGAAGAGCAAAGGGCAGAAAAGTCATTTTGCACTTATTTTAATGAAAAATTGACTATTTACTACATTCAACGAATCTATTTATGATCAACAAATTCATTTTACAAGTTCCTTATTATGGATATAATACTTGAATTCTCGATGTAGATACTACGTAATCATCTCACCCAGTAGCAGCAACATAAGCGGGTGTAAAAGCCCATCTGCGCTTGCCAATGACCGGTAAGAAAGCGCCTTTCACTATCTTCTATCTAGGCACCCTCGAAGGAGGGTCCCACAGTCTTCTTCCCCGAAGGTCAAGCTGTTGTTCCTGGGAGTGATTACACATTAATTACCAACCTCAAAACTGGCCAACCCACGCCATTTTTAGTGAAAATATCAGAGTAGATATGTACTTGCGGGTGCATTTTTTGTCTTTGCCAAAGAGCTAAACTCCAGTCTGTCGAGTTCATTAACACTTTTGATAGCGCAAAAATAAAAATAAAAATAAAAATAAAACAGAACTGCTTGATACAAAGTGAAATCATCAAATCAATGACATTGTTGCACGACAACATAGAGTAAACGTTTTCAGTTACAATTAAATATCTAACTTCACAGAACCTATTATTTGATGTGGATCTATGTCCACCATTTCGGCAAGTCCAAATCTGATCACAACCAATTTAAAAATTCTGAAATGACCTATTTCCTTGCCCAGAATATACAAATGTGGCCTCTTAACTTGTTGATCAGCATGAATGTAAGTCTGTAGTTCCTTTCATACAATTTGCTTTCATCTGCACATCGTAATTTCACCCAATGGTTTGTGTATTGGCAAGAGGGAAATTAAACTACATTTTGAATATTACGAAGGGCCGAGTTATATGAGAGAGAGAGAGAGAGAGAGAGAGAAAGAGAGAGGGCGGCCACTTCAATTATAACTCAAATGTTGTCTAGCGTGGTCCCCTCCTACTATTCAGTATTTCCTGCTCTTTCAATCGATGCTGGAATCTGGAAAGGCGAGACTGGAGGCTGACCAGGCTTGCTGCTTTGCGCGACAGCGCATAGCTCAATTGTGTTACATAATTGTCAATGAGACTTCCAGGCTGATCAACTTCTGCCAGCAGTTTCATTTCCTGATAGAGAAAAGGCAACAATACGTTAATTATCTCAAGTGAACAATATTCCTAGTTTATCACTTTCAATTATACGAGTTTTAGGTTCGGTATTATTAACAATATTCCAAATTTTGCAGGGAAAGTAATAAGAACTTCATTAGACCAGAATAACTAGGATTTTTCTTACTTCACGGACAATGTCCATCGTATCTTCAATTTCTTTCCTGTGTGCAGCCATCAGGGCCTCTTCTTCCTTTACAGCAGAAAGAGGAAAATTACACCGACATCAAAAAGGTCATAACTGTAATTAATGAGGATATATTACAAGATGAGAAGTAAAAGGACATCATAGGCCAACCTGCAGTAATTCATTGATGTTCTCATCATGGGGGGGTGAAGAAGGTTCATTTTGTCCCGATCCAGTACTTCTTATATTAGGAATACTAACATTTTGCTGTTTATAACTCATAGAGGGTGAATCAGAGCTTGAGAGATCTTTTCTTGACCATTTTCCAGGCTTTTCAGGTTTCTCATCACGAGAAACTTTCCTCCGAGGTGGAGACACTTTCTGCACCTTGTCTTCTGTATCAGTTGAACTCTGCAAATTTGATGTCAACTGCATTCTTTGACCATAGCTGTTCTTCACCTCAAACCTGTCCCTATCCATACCACCAAAAATTGGCCCTCCTTCGTCCTGACCATTGAAAGTATGATTTGAAGAAAATCTAGAGGGTTGTTTATCGAAAACATTTGTTGAATTGTATGATGTGGTTTCTTTCTCCATAGCTCTTCTACTCGCTTCAGATACTCTAGAATCTTGAGGTTGCTCGTAAGCATCTTCCTCCTCAGCAGAAGCAGCAAAAGTAGTCGCTAGAGAAGGTTCCTTGACTGTTGGAGCTATTACGCTTGCACTCTGATTTTTGTTGGTATTTCCACCTTTGGATAGACTTTTAACCCTGTAAATACAATGTTAATAGGTTCAGAGAAATAATAAAAATGATAGAACATTCAACTCGTACAAAAAAAGGCTAGAACCACCTGTCTGCATATCTTAAGGTGTTGAGTGTATGTTCACATGATCCAGCATTAGGAGAAATGCAGGAAATCATAACAGTCTTTGAGTTGCCAACAAAGGAGTCACGAAGCACTTCAGTGAGTTTGCTCCCACGGAACGGGATATGAAGCTGATCATTGTCAAGAGCACGAATACACTCTTTAAGAGCCAACAAGCTCTTGTTAATTTCTGCTCCCTCAAACCTAAAACCAAACAAAAATGTAGATTGACACTTCAACAAGGGAAAACTTTTAAGATCTAGAATTCAAGCGTTTTATGCAACAAACAAGCTTCTAAGTGTTGAATACTTTTTCCAGAGCTAAAAGAACCATCCCTTCAGCATTAAGTACAGAATAGTAATATGAAACATACAACTCTCTCGATCATCTGCAAAAGTAGAAGGAAAACAAAAAAGAACAAGAATAAAGAAAGAGGGCCGTATAGGCATTCCATCTGGACTTATGTTAAAAATATGGTGGAACTTTTTGAAGCAGAGCTTTCCCTTTTTCTGTGTGTGTGTTTGGGGGGGGGGGGGGTCTAACTTTTTGAAATGGACTGGGTTCAATCTCCAAGGGAAAAATAGAAGTGAAAGAAGTCTAGGAATTCCAGGAAAGGTATATATAAAAGCAGACAGATTCTTTCCATAATAAGGTACCTTGTTTGTCTGTCATTATCAGTAGTATCCGCACCTCTCTCGCTACCTGCAAGGTCAATAAAAGAAATCTTCCCGATGACTTTCCCGCCCTTGGATTCATTTCCGTCATTATTTCGTCTTGTGTCCTTTACTTCATTGTGTTTCTTGATGACAAGTTGTAATATCGCGTGTGATCTTGATGATTCCTCATTTGCTCCAGTGGAACCTGTACTTCTTGAGGTGTTTCCCCTCTCAATATACTCTTTCACAACCTGCACGTCTGCAACTTCAAATTCCTGGAGCCCAACGATGCAAACCTGCTGGCGCCCATCTTCTCTCATACAGAGTTTCCTATATAATAGCAATAACAAATGGTGAGAAAAAAAATGAAAATATGTGTATCAAACATGAAGTTCCATATTGATAAAACGAAACACTAGGTTTGATAATCCTTTATTCTTCAATAAGTTGGACAACCAAGAAATCTAAAAATGATATTGCAGTGCTGGAAAGGGCAGATAATGGAAAAGAGGCGAAGATAAGATTGGAAGATCATACCATTTTGTAAATTATGGACTGTTTGGGTAGAGAGAAACTGTTGAACTTAAATGCATTCGAACTTTAAACTTTTGGTGTAAGAGAAATATTGTAAATAGCTTTGATAAAATCATAGAATTTTTGGACTCACTTTAGCTTATAGGGGGGAGTCAGCCAGGGACTTTTGAACTCTATCAGTACCCTCTTTGTACTGTTGGTTAACAACCAAGACAACACACTCCCAACCACTGGATTGACACTGCTTTTTGTCATCAAACCCTATACGATACTTTAAGTCTTCAAGTGTCGTCCTCTCTGTTTTTATCTTCCTTTATCTTTTGTGGAAAATAATCTATAAGATCAGATACCACCACAGAATGAATGTTGGAGACCCATTCAGAGGCTCTATATTTTATCCATTCTCATTTTTGTGTTATGCAGGCTATATCATACTTGAAAAGAAAGAAAATATACCGCACTTAAAAATCTATTGACATTCAAAGCAGAGCGATTTTCAATGCAGGTAAGGATACTAACTTTCTATCACTGAGAAGATCGAACAGTTTCCCGCCATATATTTCAAAAAAGCTGAGCCACAACTTGAACCTCTGATTACGATAAATTGGCTGATGCAACAATCTAACAAGATCCTCTGCAGCTCTGAGAGGCAATGGTTGCATTGTGTATGTCTTACCACTACCTGAACCACCAATAAAAGACAAAAGGGAAAAACATCAATTATAAGATAACCGATTGAGGAGCTGCCCACAATAGCAATGGCCAGAATACAAAGAAACTAGCAGTGATAAGAAGCAGAAACTTAAAAGCAAGGACAGTGAAAAATTCATAAGATCGGCTTATGGTAAAACATGTAACTCCCTCCTGACCATGCGAGAAAGATGTAGGGCAGAAACTCATACTACACTTTTATAATTTGAAACATCAAAAAGCAGAAATATGAAGAATGAGTGTGACAAATCGTTGATCAACTCCAGAACAAAAAGATGAATAGAATATTTTTTTTTGTTTTTGATAAGGTAAATAATTTTATTAACAATTGGGGAATCCCGTATACAAGTTGTATACCAAAAGAAGAGAACCTACAACAATATATGGTTCTCAACAAAAGAGATCCAATCCTCTATACAAATAGGGAACCTCATAAGTACACCAAAAAGAAACTAGAGACAAAACACTACGTTGCAGCTTTACAATCTCTTGATCCACCCCTTCAAAAGCCCTCCTATTTCTCTTTCCAAATGACCCACATAATTGCTAAGGGGGTGACACTCCATTCCCTTGGGCTTTTCTTCCCCCCTCCTATGCATCCAACTTTGCAAAGCCTCCTTCACTATGCCCGGCATCACCCAATGCATTCGAAAGAAATTGAGGGCCACCCTCCATAACCGGTTAGCCACCTTACAAATGCAGTAAAAGATGGTCAACATTCTCTCCTTCACTCTTACACGTAAAACACCAACTAACATAAGTGATCCTCCTCTTCCTTAAATTTTCCGCTGTTAATATCGCCCCTCTTGCTGCCAACCAAACAAAGAAACACGCCTTCCTCGGAGCTCTAGGGATCCAAATAGATTGATGGGGAAAAGTATATTCATCTCTCACTAGTAGCTTCTTGTAATATGAGCTAACAGTGAATAAACCACCACTCTCCCTCCACTGCCATACATCCGATAAGATGTTAGGAGTTTCCAGCCCATACAAAAGCTCAACCAGATTGTGAAATTCTCCCATCTCCCAATCCTGAAGGTTCCTTCTAAATCTCAAGTCCCAGTGGATAACCCCCTCGTGAGATCTGCGGATATGTAGCACTGTCTTCTCTCAGACAGGAGACACGATAAATATTTGGGAAAGCTTTCCTCAACTCGTACTCCCCACACCACTTATGAGCCCAAAAACTAATCCTACTCCCATCTCCAACCTCAAAGGAAATATGTCCACGAAAGTCTTCCCACCCCTTTATAATAGAATAATCTAACCTCTACTAGATTAAATATGCTGTTTATAAGCATGCTAATTCAACAAGTCTGGATCCTAAATAATCTCTCTTCTTCTAGTCATAAAAGTCACAAATTTAACGGGCCGTTTCAGAAACATGCAATCTTCAACCTGAAAGCAAGGAACTGGAAACTTGGAAAACCAGATAATCTCAAATTTACATATATAATTTTGAAGGTGATCGCAGATTCAGGCAAAGGAAATTGGAAGTAAGCCTCATTTTCTACCAAAAGCATTGAAAAAATTGTGAGTTTTAAATCCAATGTTCACATTAATATTCGTCTTGAGATATCAATAAAGTCAGTAGAAGCTCAACTGATTGTGCCTAAGAGGTACACAAATTTCTTCTATCCTTGCAAGTCATGCATGAACATATACTTGCTGAACTTTACAGGAAAATTCTTAGAAGGGTAAGTAGAACATTTGACATTCCGATTGGAAGATATTTCAAAACTACAGGACCCTTCTAAAAATTCAGTGGAACTTAAATGACCCAAAGGCCAAAGTACAAACACCATAGTACATATTCAAAGTATTAATGAGTTAATGTGAGAAGATAAATGAGTGGCTTGTACTGAGGAAATGAATCAAACACGTAAGAAAATAGAGCGAACCTGTCTGGCCATAAGCAAAACATGTTGCTTTTGTGTGCTGAAAGATAGTAGGAATAATTGGTTCCACAGTGGCACGATAAACCTGCGAAGTGCATGAGGAAAGATAATTTAAGCATAAAATTCAAACACAAGCATATTAAACCACAGAAGAGGTCTTAATGACCTTTGTTTATTGAGGACTTGAAAAATCTTTGAGATGAATTCCAATTGGTTAAACAATTTTTAAGAAATGATTTAGAAAATGAATGGATCTTCGAGGATGTGATATGAAGACGGAAGACCTAATGGATTTTAATGTTTTAGTCTATTAAGATTGTCGCTAATTAGAAACTCAATTATTAGTATTATCAGAAGTGACATGTAATTCGTCCTTTAAACTTTAGTTACTTCGGATTATTATTGGTTTTTGGCTCCTTTCCGTTTTTTTGGTTGCATGTTTGGAGCATAGACACGGCTTGTAAAAACAGTATGATGATACTTATTTGATGTACTCTTTTTTTTCGTTTTACCAAGGATTTTCATCCTCGAAGCACCCGATTCACCCGTGGATCGGATGTGGATTAAGAAAAAAAAGGGTGATGGATGGGTCGGGTGGTGGATGGATGGTTGGCGGGTGGAGGCGGATTGAGCTCCACCCGATCCACCTCCGATCCATTGCCAGCCCTACATAGAAGTAGAACATTATTATTGTGGAACTTTTTTTATTTTGAGAAAAAAATATGCTGTAAATTCTTCCAATCAGAAAGAAACAAAAAGTGAGTAAGAAAAGAGAATGACCACATGAAACTAGCAGTAAATCACCAATCAATCAATTAACCAACAACATCTCAAATCCCATAAGCGGGGTCGGTTTTATAAATCATCTATATCCATTCCCTCTATTCAAGCACGTTCATTCCAATTTTACTAAATAATCATTTCCTTAAGCAAATTAGGGGTTCACATTGGCATACAAATGGCTAACCAAATTAGACTAAATAAACAATATAGACCTAATGTAAGTGAAACAGAAAAGAATTAGGGATTAATTTCACTAGTTGGTATCCCTTATATGATCCTTTTCTTTCATTACGTTTGTTCTTAGTTACGTCAATATTGATTCTAAAAGATGGTAGGTAATCAAAAAAAACTTTCATCCATATAATTTTTGGTCTACTTTATTCCTTTTTAGCAACCCTCATCATTGTAGTGTTGCACTTTTTGACTTATGCACTTGGAGGTCCACTTAGTACATTGCTAAACCATCTCAAGTAACCCTCTTTCATTTTTCCACTATATGTGTTACTTGCACTCTCTATCCAATGTAGTTATTTCTAATCTTGAATAAAGGCACACCATCTTAACATCTGCCTTCATACGACACAGATGTTGTGGATATGTTCGGTCCTAAAGGCCCAACATTCACTCTCAAATAACATTGCTGATATCACAACTGTTTTTTCTAGGTACCTTCTTATCGCATAGCAATCACTCCCCATTTTTAACATCATATTTTAATTCAATGTGATACATCTTCATCTATCATGCCACTCTCATAAAGATTGATCCTAGATACTGAAATTATCTGCATTTAGGCACCACAATAAATCCCAATTACGGAAAAAAGAAGAGAAAGATTGAAGGTAGTCTGTATAGTTTCAAAATTTGTAGGACAAACACAAAAATCAGTAGGTGATGCATCTTCATCTATCATGCCACTCTCCTAAAGATTGATCCTAGATACCGAAATTATCTGCATTTAGGCACCACAATAAATCCCAATTACGGAAAAAGAAGAGAAAGATTGAAGGTAGTCTGTATAGTTTCAAAATTTGTAGGACAAACACAAAAATCAGTAGTTTTTGCTATTAACTTATATGCAAGTGACAAAGTAATACCTCATCATTTGTTATGTACTCATCTAGAACAGCATCAAAACAGAACTCATGGTTCTCCACATAAGCAGTCAAATCCACCTTCAATAATGAAATAACCCATAGTCAGTCTCAAACATAAGCTAATTCATAGATCAGAATCAATGGATTCCAAACCTTTAGTTTGGGTTCATGGACAGAAAGAGAAGCATTGTCAGATACAGTGACAATGTCATCCTCCTTCCGAGAAATTTCTTTCTTGTTTAACGGTCTTTTGCGCACCTGGAAAAACATCATGATCAATCTTAGGAATTTTAGATGGGAAGTAACTCAATATATCAAATGCACCGCCATATAAGACATGTAGACTTTAATCAACACACAGTAACATAGAAGGGAAACTACAAAAATACAATTACAATGTGATTTTCCTAACACTACAAATTATGCCATAAAAGTGGAAAACATTGGAATTGGCTATCACCCCCCCTAACAACATATATCTATAGACCTTTAAGGCTAATTTACTCTATATCTTAAGCCGATGTGGGAGCTTGAGGATCTTCATGCCTAAGATTTTCCAAGATAATTACTCCCTTTGTTTCATTTCACGTCACTCTTTCCTTTTTAGTCATTTCCAAAAAGAGCGGCACATTTCTCACTTTGAAAAATGTTTACCTTTTATCCTGATAACCCAGAAACCCCCAAGGCCAGTAGCGCAATGATCGAAACTCGGGGCAAATGATCTTTTTCTTTAAAACTATTTGTTTTTAATATTTTCATTTTATCCTTAATGAAATACCTCATATGAATCTTTCTCAAAAAGAAATATTCTTATGGGAAATGACATGTCATCTTAAGACCACAAGATGCATAGGGTAATTTTCATTTGTTATATACACTTATCTTATGTAAATGTCATCTCGTATCTATAAAATTCCATGTCCTGATTACTTGCTAAATATAAACATAGCTATGAAAATCAGTTCCTTCTATACCTACCAGGGAATAGAGAAAATGTCATCTCATTTCTAGTACAACAACAAATATTTCTAAACCAACTGCTCACAAAGTAGGGCAATTAAATGATTTCAAATGTTCACCGCTCACAAAGTAGGGCAATTAAATGATTTCAAATGTTCACCGCACAGAAAATGTGAACTATGGGTTTTCACAGCCTCAACGATGTTTCATTATCATAATATAAAATGTGCTCATAATTGATTGTTCATGCACAAGTGACATACCACTACTTTAATTTTTGCCACATTGTTTTCTCTTGTGTTGCTTTCCTTTTCAACTATGGGTAACCCAGCCGCAGCATCAGTGTCTGGTAGTGCTTTTTGCTGCCGATGGGTAGGGGCATCAAAGTCACTATCAAATGCTCCATTCGGCGCAGGCATGAAAGGTGACGGCTCAAATGGTTCTGAAATTACATGCTATACAGAAAACAAAGCAACAATTATTGAACAACAATTGCTCTCTAGATAAAAGTAAGCAGCACATATAAGTCTTTCACTCTTCATATAAATAAGATTCAATCCAACAAGCCCACATTTATAGGTTTTGTTTTTTAGAATTGGTAAGTTCCCACATTTATAGATCTTCTACCAGTATGTGAAAACACTTCCAACTTCAAATTTCAATACGGTATCTTTGCACAATAATCTCCGCATCTTCGATTTTCAAAATAGTTTACTGCTAATCATAACCCAGATACTTGGGATTCTTGTGCCATGTGAACATAGTAATCCAGATAATTCTATATATAGAAGAGGATACAAAATAGTTCCTCTACTATTAGATAGCTTTCCATAGAATAGACAAAGAGACTCCACATAGAGAACTACGTTAAACATACTCAGTACACCTACTTTCTTGTCTTGTTACTCCTTTTCTCTTTTACCGCGAGGGTCGGGATGGAGTGTGATTGGTGGCAGTAAGGGCTCTTGATTTCTAAGCCAGCTAGAGGATTGCTAGTCCAACCTATGTCCAGCACAACAATGTACATTCTAACAGGAGCAGTGAATGAACTCAATATCATCACCAAATAATATTTCCATACCTCAGATAAGAGCTCTGTATCATCCATAGAATGCAGATCCAGAAGTCCAGCACCAAAGTCTCCTCTGAATTCCGGAGAGTAAAAACTATCTGATAGTCCCATCCCTCCTGAACTTTCGGCAGTAGGAGTATATGGCTCGGATGCAGATTCACCATTAAAGTTGAGGTTTCTCATTAATTTGAAAAGCCTCTGTTTCTCTTCCATAGACTGAGCCCCGTATCCCTTCAAACAACATCCCAAGCTTCAATTTACTAACAAAATCAATATGGCAACATCCAAACAACCAAGAATTCCAAAATGCCACATGACCCAGAACCACAAAAAAGAAGGCGTGAGGAAAACAAATGATCAATAATTTTCCGTAGATAAACTCTTCAATGCTGTAACATAGTTGCAACACTGACTAAGGCCAATGGAGCTTAGCATGGAGCACTTTTCGTGTTATATAGTAGATACAACTGGAATGGAAAATCAATTCAGACTCGGCACCAAACAACATGCAACTATGCAAGGCCTACCTATCTGTGAATTTCAAAATAGTGCAAACCAATTATGGAGGAGCTTTTAGACACTACAGTGGACAAAATCTGGGACAATCCAATTTAACTAAGGTAGCAATTATCCTATCCAGTTTTGAAGTGCTGTGTACTCAAACTATGAAGTCCAGATTTGAACAAAATATATGCAATACTCATCTTACACTTGGGAACTATTATTATACCAACTACGCCTCAATCCTCAAACTAGTTCTGATCAGCTAAATGGAACCTTTACATACAAAAACAACAACATACCCAGTGAAGTCCCACAACATGGAGTCCGGGGAGGGTAGAGTGTACACAAACCTTACCTCTACCTTGGTAAGTAGAGAGATTGTTTCCGAAAGACCCTCGACTCAAGACAAAGCATAAGCACAAGCAAAACAAGAGAAACAGTCAGACCCGGACAAGAAATTTAAAGCAGTATGAAAATGAGAGTAACAAAAGTGACAGTTTTAGGAACCTTTATATACCTTATGTTCTATTCAGGACAGTTTTATTCCAATATTAAGTATTTTTTTAAAGGCCATTAAGGGAATCTTACTTGCATAAGTAGGAGGCGCTGATCCACACCAGTAGAGGCCATTGGAGAGGCCAGATGCTGCAAGCCGGCAGACTGAAGCCATCGCGCCATGACAGCGTCTCCGGCATCACCAGCGGAGCTGGCATTGCCCTGCTGATCATACAGAGCAGTAGCCACCCCGTTGCTCTGCTGCATCTGGCCACCCATGTGGCGCTGGGATCGGCGTTGAGGCGCCAATTTCACGATCTGTTATCACACACTTCAACAACATTTCAAAAAAATCACAACATCAAAATTTAGCAATTAAACCAACACCAATCCAACAAACAAACAAAAACAAAATAATATAATAGATCGTAATTGAAGAACTATTATCACACACTTCAACAACAACATATTTTTTAAAAAAAAATACAACATCAAAATTTAGCAATAACACCAACACCGATCCAACAAGCAAACAAAAACAAAATAACATAATAGATCGTAATTGAAGAACTAATCTGTTATCACACACTTCAACAACATATTTTAAAAAAATATGACAACATCAAAATTGAGCAATTACACCAACACCGATCCAAAAAACACACAAAAACAAAAATATAGATCGCAATTGAAGAACTAATCTGTGAGATAGAAACTTACAGATACGCGAAAAGTCAAAATCAAACCGCATATTTACGTGCTTACACGTGAACAAAACGACTTCGTTGTGAATCAATAAATGCGATTAACTTGGATTAAAATGCACCGGTTTAACACATAAAAATAACTACTAATATGTCTTAGTACTAATTAATAGAAACTTTTAGCAATTACACCAACACCGATCCAAACAAACACACAAAAACAACAAAAAATAAATAAATTATAGATCATAATTGAAGAACTAATCTGTGAGATATATACTTACAGGGAGGCGAAAAGTCGAAATCAAAGCCGCACATTTACGTGCAACAAAACGACTACGCTTTGAATCGATAAAATGCGATTACTTGGATTGAAATGCACCGGTTCAAATCGTCCTAATACACAATGCATGTACAAAATCGCATAAATCCATCGGGAAAAAAAACTGAACATGTAAAATAGTGAAAATTTGCAGAAAATGCAGTACCTGATAGGGTGAAGAAAGTGAAATTCGCGATCTGAAGAACTGAATTGTGCAGCAATAGATCTGAGAGCGATATAGCAAAAAAAGCCCTAAATTTGTTTGGTTAGATTCAATATGGAGAATTCATGGAAGCAATGATAATGGAGGGGAAAGAGTATTCCTTTTATCATGAACTAATTCATTTCTAACTTTCATGACTCAGAAATTATTACTATATCTATTTGTTTTATTTTGGACATGAAGAATTATTTTTCTTTTTTTCTAAAAAAAAAAAATTCAAAAATTAGTGTTTGATCATGTAAATTTCAAAAATAATTTAAAATTTGAAAAATAACTAAAATATTATTTTTCACAAGTAAAACTTTATTAATAAAATACATTTCATTAACAAAATATTATGTGCAAAAACTATGGCCAAACACAATTTCAACTTCAAAAATTATTTTTTTTTTTACGGGCAAACGCCTACTTTATGTATATGTGTCTTGAAATGTACTCGTTTTTTTTTTAAATATTTGATGACATGGTTCTTTTTTTAAAAAAAAATGGGGGATTTTGATCCTTCAATTATTGAAAACTTTTATTTCCTGATATTTGAGGAAAATATTTAACCTTCAATTAATATAAATATGTACTTTGGTCCTTTAGTAAAACATATGTTGTATTTGTGCTCCTCTGTTTTAATTTGTCTCTCTTATTTTTTTAGTCTGTTTAAAAGAATGTTTTTTTTTAATATGGTAATTTTTTTATTTTAATATCTAATATAGCAGATTTAAGATCACAAAATTTAAAAAATATTTGATATATTATACATATCTTTAGTTTAAGATTATAATATTTATATTTTTTTTTAATTTTTTAAAATTCCTGCCAAATCCGACAAAAATAAACAAATTAACAGAGTATACTACCTTCAAAAAGTGGCATAAAAGTTCTCTTAGTACTAACACATATTACAAGTTACTACTAAGTTTTTATGTGTTATTTTTGTGGGAGCTCCCAAGTTGAAGGACCAAAAGTGAATGCTCCAATTTATGGAAAATTAAATATATAGTGGAAATTTTAAAAAGTGGTCATAACTTATTGAATTTGTTTAAAAAATATTATTCTTTCATATATTGGATCAAAAATACTATTATCAGTATAAACAACAACAACAATAATAATATATCCAGTATAATTTTATAAGTGGGATCTAAAAAAGATAAAATGTACGTAGATCTTAGTCCTACCTTAGGAGGTAAAGAGGTTACTTACGATAGACTCACAGCTCTAAGGAAAGCATTTTAAAGCAAGTCACAAAAGGAAATAAAGAAAGTAAAGAGACCATGACAATATACTATAGGAAGCATGACAAAGCATTCTAAAAAGGAATAATAACTACAATAAAATAATACGATAATCGAGATACGAGAAATAAAATATGATAATTAACAGGAATCGTCTCAATAAACTACAGGAGAAATACTATTATCAGTTTACCACTAGTTTAGAAATGTACTATCACCTACTAGTCTTCTACCCTAATATGTGTCCTCCATAACCTCCTATCTAAGGTCATGTCCTCGATAAGCTGCAATTGTGTCATGTCCGGTCTAACCGATCACCCCTCACAAATACTTCTTCGACATACATCTACCTCTCTTGAAATCATCAATAGCTAATCTCTCGATTTGATAAACTTAAAAGACAAAACTGCTCAGTAAGATTACATTTAGGGACTGTTTTTAACCTAGCTACTAATATAGGACCATTGTTGTCATTTTATCTCTGTTAGCACGTCAACGATCTATGTTGTTGACCCCATGAGCATTCCTTAACCCATTAAGGGGAGACAGTCAAAAGAATGCACCAAAAATAAATGAATATTTAGCCTAAAAAGGTTTTAATATTATTTGCAATTTATACAGGTGCACAAATTGCATGTAATAAGGTTGTGATATTATTTATCAGTTTTAGATTGCTGCTGAGTTAAGAATAATGCAATCATGTCCAAAGAGTACTTATCTTAATTTGTAAAAATGGTTTCCTTAGTTTGTAATTCAAAATAAAAGGTAGCAATTAATAAATAGAATTCCATAATAAATATTATAATGGCTAAATTAATAGAGGTGAGGGAAACTGAATTGGTTAATTAACATACATAAATATAAAAAAAAAATCAAAAGGAAAAGTTAAAGTTCATGCCATGAACTTTTTCTTTCCTTTTCTTTTTAATACTTAATTTCCCTTGTTTTATACAGAGATGTGCTTAGCATGAAGTAATATCTGTCGTTATCCCAATTAGTTGATCAATCAACAACATAAAAAAAAGAAATCAACCTTGTTTTTATTTACTTTCGATTTCAAATTAAGAAGGAAAAAGTAAAAAGGTAGAGAAAAACTAAAATAAAAAAGATTAACAAATGATGCTGCCGCTTAGGTCTAGGGCTAGAATGGGAAAATTTATACGCTAACACAAATTATTTTTTTGTTAATTAGGTGAATGTATGTTATTGTTCTTTTAATTTATGCATACTTAAACTAAATTATCGAACAATTTATTCAAGCCACTAACAATGTGAGCGTGCATGATTCTATTGTCATGCACCCAATGCAACACAACTTAATTTTTTTTAATTAATTCGATGAACGTCTCATATCCTTTTAATTTGTGTGTACTTAAATTAATTTATCAAATAATATATCCAAATCACAAACAACATAAGCGCATGCTTGATTGGGTTGCATGCACAGAATGGAACACACATTATTTTTTTCTTAATTTAATGGACGTGTTCTCGTATTAATTTAACTTGCATGCATTTTAACTAATTTATCAAACAATTTATTCAAGCCGTGACAACGTAAGTGTGCATGATTTGATTGCATTGCAAATAATGTAACACGTTATTTTTTTCTTAATTTAGTGGATGTGAACTCGTGTCCTTTTAACTTAGGCACATCTTAATTAAATTTTTTTACTGTCAATATATATAACTAAAGTGGATGTAAATCATGAAATCATCTTCATTTCCTCCAGTAATATATGTCACCAATCGATTTTTGACACGTGTTCCTTTCATAGGCAGCCCTTTATTCCCTCCATGAACACCTAATGTCCATGAAAACTTTTAGATCCATTTCTAATGGATCACAGTTGCAAAAACTAGCAATATATTAATCCTTCAGTATCTTCACTATATATTCCTTATTATACAACAAAAAGAACAAATATTTTCATCTTGCATAATATATAATTGTGTAGCAATGGCAGAAAAACAAGTGATGATATTTGCTCTTGATGATAGTGACCATAGTTACTATGCACTTGAATGGACTCTTGATCATTTCTTCCCTTCTCCATCAACTTCCAACTTTAAATTCATTATTGTTCATGCAAAACCAAATCCAACTTCTGTTGTTGCACTTGCTGGACCAGGTACTAATTAATTGCCATTCTTATCCAAGTTATTAGTGTAATTATTTTTTTCATTTGGCTCTCTTCCATTATTCATTGACATTTTGGTTATAATTAGCGACTCCTCTAGGTAATTTATTTTTTGTTTCTGTTGGTATATCGATAAGTAAATTTAGGATTTAAACTTGATGTGATCTATTAGGGCCTTGATATTATATAAATATGAGAAGAATGGAAACAACAATCCTAGTCGGATCATCATTTATATATAATTTTTCAAAGTATTATAGTGTTTGCATTAACCTGCACATACCTCAACTATTTCACAAGGTGCCTGCTATCTAGCTCCATTAACACAAGTATCGAGTAGCTTAGTCTATAAAGCTTAGGTAGATGGAATGAAATCAACTAGTGTGTCTCGTCTCTAATACTAAGATCAGAACCCCAGTTTTCCAGGTTTGTACTCACTTCATTGATCATTATTCCACTGCCCTTAGATACTCAACATTTGTAGTTCTTAACATTAAACTTGTTGTAGTTTTGAAATTATGTGTGTATATATATAAAAGTCTCTATAAACGTGCAGTTGCACGTTATTCTCAGTCAATCTCAATCATAGTAAAAAATATTTGATAATGTTATTTGTAATTATATATATTTCTTTTATGAGTTACAAAAATATTACTATAGTATAGGACTGTATCTACTTTAATACTTCTTTGAAATTGACCTTCTTGGTATTTATCTTGTTATTCTTTTTCCCATATAGAAACATGTTACTACTAAAATAATTTAATTAGAGATTAAGTGATCATAAAGCCAACTCGTGATAATTACTGTCTAGAGGTTAATTAAAATTAAATATTTCGCTTTTATGTGACTTTATTTTATAAATTCATTGTGAATCTTTAATCTAGCTAGATTTTAAGTTAAACATTCCTCTCGATAAGTTTTGCCAGAAAAAGCTAAGTAAAAACATGTTTAGTCTTACATTTTCTTTTTCTTGGTGATATCTCAGACTTGAGATATATCAAAGTTCTTAATTATGACAAAAACTAATAAAAAAAAAAAAAAAAAAAAGAACAAGAAGAGAACAACATATCATTAGTATAGCAGTTCTTTTTTTACTCTCTTATCGTAGCTTTTTTCATTGGCTTATTTAATGCACCATTGTCTTTAATTAGAAGTCACGTGGATATAGGACTATTGTCCTAGCCATTACGTTCTAATATATTTATTCTCTAAACATTCTCAACATGTTGGTCTTGGACTCTATTTTTATATTTTGACTTGTACTCTAGAAATAAAATGTTTTACTTTTTTGTGTATTAACATTAAATATAATTTAAGTAATAAAGGGTATAAAGGTCAATTAATATTGTTATTCGTGCTTTTATAATAACATCTTCTACGTGCGTGTGTTGCACGAATATGCCCTGTAAATTATTATAAAATTTATGTACTTGTATATGCTCACTTAATATCTAATTTAGCATAGCTAGATAGTGTTAAAACCTTAAAATATGAGTTCTCATACTATACATTTAAATGATTTTTCAATTATGGGATTCCATACTATATAAAAATCTCAGAAAGCATGGCCCTATCAACAATAATTCATATATTACTTCTCTTTGTTATTAATCTTTTTTATTTGTAATGACAGACAATTAGAAAATATAGTTATTTAAATCCCTTCTTCAATTTCAGTTCATGTTTTTTAGATTAGTATCTGATTAAAATCTTTATTCTAACAGTTGGCATTATTGAAGTGTGTGACCGGCTGATCTAAAAACTTAAGATGTTAGATAGAAAACACTTTTAATATTTGATTATATTCTCAACACGCCCCCTCACGTGCTGACCTGATTTTTTTTTCATGGTCCAAGCACGTGAAAATTCTTTTTTTGAATGAGTGGCGGTGAGGTTCGATCCCAGGACTTTTGGCCTGCTCTGATACCATATTGAAGTGTGTAATCGTCTGATCTAAAAACTTAAGCTGTTAGATAGAAAATACTTTTAATATTTGATTATATTCTCAACAGGCATAAAATTTTAATATATTTTACCGTTATTCAATTACCAGAATACTAACTCAAACAGAAAACGGGTAATCCATTTGAAGTGATAATTTAGATATTTATTTGATATTACAAATAATCAATAGCTTTTCGTAAGAATTATTGTATTTACACATATTCTTTTTTGTAAAAGATCACAAATGTAGGGATCAAAATTCCCCTAAGATTAATCAACAATAATACAAAACTAATTGCTTCTCGACCTCTAAAAATGAGAGGTAGTTTCCATTTGTAGGTGATCACTCATTATTTGTGCTGCACGACTTTGGATCATATGGCTTTTTATAGATATGCCATTATTATTTTTGGTGTTTACTTGTTGTTCGATACTTATTTTGTAGCCTGACTATTTTGAATTCGCGTTGAAGTATTTTTTTTTTTTTTATCAAAGGTGACTCCCTGTATTTATTATTGCACCAACCACATTCTTTCTCAAACTTTTAGATGTGCTAGCTGGAAATAAAAAAGAAATAGTAGTAAGAAAGAGATACGCTGCTTCTAATAGTAATAAAACAGTTGGGAAAGTTAATAATAAATAAATAAATTCATTAAAACGTGAAAAGACGGATCAAGTTAGAGGGGTGATCTGATCTTGCAAAACAAAGCAAGGTAGTAAGACTTCTCGCAATTCTCGTGAAGAATACTAACCAAGTGAATCAATAAATAAAAGTTATGATAATTAAAATAAAACAAATATATGCATGTGGGCAGTATCGTAACCCTTTATATAGTTGGGTTAAAGTATTTTTATCTAATACAGGATTGGTATAGCTTTGAAATTCAACTATCCATAGGACTCTCAATCGGTATTAGAATTCTATTCAAATTTATGTTAAAAAGACGTTTTTAAATTTACAAGTATATCCAATAGAGTTTTATCTATTCAGATAAATAGTTTGGTTTTGAAGGGCATATAATCGTTCAATATTCAAAGTATATTATGGTCAATCAATATTTATATTCAGATAAAAATAATTTATAGAAAAAGGTTATACAAAAAGAAAACATCAGTGTAAAGCTTTGTATGTGATAAATCTTTAAATGTTGAAAATCAATATCATTACAGTTAATTAAACAGTACTTCAATACAAAATGAATATTTTCAAAAGATAAAGAAGTCAAATCTCGCGCGCGATTATAGTTTGACATAGGGCTGTCCAACGGGACGGGGCAGGGCGGGTCCCGGCGGGAAGGGGGAAGGGTCGGGACCGGGTCTCTTGCGGGACTGGTGGGCCGAGCTTAGCGGGACAGGCGGATGTCCCATCCCATCCCACATCCCGCCGGAATGGGGTCGGGGTGGGGCGGGGTTGGGTCGGGTCGGGTGGGGAATTTTTTTTGGGCACTTAATTTTAAAAAATAATATATATAAACACTTCAATAATTGAACAAGATAATGTAATAAAAACATCCCAAAACTGTTTTTGTGCTTCTTATATTATTTAATAGATATATGATTTTTTTTGTAATACAATTTCAAAATTTGCAAATCACATAGTAAAATTGCAATTAAAAAAATTACATAGTTAACCATATTTTTTCGAATTTCCTCACAATGTCTTGAGGATCTTCGGTTGGAATTGAAATTTGTTGATCAAATTGTTCGACGTCGCTTCATGTTCCCTCGGACAAGATTTCGTTGTAGTTGTAGTCTTCTTCTTCGTTGATCTCCGGTTGACCGCACCTTTTACGCTCCGCTCGAATCCAGTCTCTGAAAAGAACTGCAATCTCCAATGTGTTTTACATCCGTCTACTTTAATAGTCGAATTTAATACATCACCAATAATATAAATAGTGGGAATACGAAAAAGGTATTTTTTTTAATATTGTTGATATTCACTTGCAAATTTAAAAACATATCTTCTAACAGTTGATCTAGAAAAACCATTAAAAGCATGATTATATGTTTCTCGAATGTAATGAATAAAACCATGAGAGGAAGGAAATGAAAAAGGCAAACCCTCCACTGCAATTAATTTTGTCATATTTTCCCTATCTTTGTTTTTATCATATTTAGGACCAAAAATCCCCCCGTCGTCGGGTTAATTTGACCATGTACTTGGTCGGGGACACTATGTGAATCTTGTCCCGACTCAGATGCCATTGGCACACCCGCATTTTTAGCATGGTATTGATTCCACCTAGTTGTGTGCTCGCCTTGTACATGTCTCAATAAACCTCCCGTCCCACCTTGACCTTTTTCGATTTTAAATTTATAAACATTTTTACAAATTTTACGTCTAGCTAGTTGATTTTCTTGGTCTCTATCAAAAAAATATCATGCAACTGATTTTATTTTTCGTTGTGTGAACCTCGACTCATACTAGGGGGAATAAGAGGCATTCCAATTTCAGTTTGAGGCTAAAACTCAGTCTAACCATGAGGTTGAAGTGCACTAGTGGGTGTGTCATCTAGATTATCGTCTAAATTAAAGTTTGGTTCATCTACCTCATCATCTAATGGTATATCATTAAAAAAAGCAGTTTCATCTATATGAATGAAATCAATGAAATCATCGGGACTAGGAATAAAATTATTAGTAGAAGTACCCCTGCCATTGTTACCCCTACTAGAAGAAGCACACTTACCTTACACTTGCCCTTAAACATACCTCTTAATCCTTTCATTTTAATTATACAAATAAATAATTAAAGATAATAAAATTAAGTGCGATAATTAAAATAAAGAAACAATAATAATTTAAAGAAGGAACGAAGGTACCAAACGTCGACGTGTAATCGAGGTTAAAAATTGAAACTTTGCTCGATGGATGATCCTCAAGCTAGTTGTCACCTTCACTCCCAATTTTTTAACTTTGATATAAATGAGCAAAAAAATATAATATTTAATAGGCAATGTAGAATTGTAGAGAGATAAATTGAGAGATTAGAGAGATGGTAGGAAGATTTGTGAGAAAAATGAGGAAAATGAGGTATTTATAGTTGAGAAATAGGGTTAAAGTGTAAATATATTAACTTAGAGGTTAAAAATAAATATTAAGGGGTAGGGTGATTATTGGGGGGGGGGGCAAAAATGGCCGTTATAGCCGTTGCACAACGACCAAAATTAAAATTTGGCCGTTGTTGCAACGGTTATTTTTGCAAAGGGGGAGGGGGCGGGATGGGGAGGGGCGGGTCAGGAACGGGACGGGTGGGACGATCCCAGGCCCCGTCCCGAGTTCGAACCCCAACACCGATAATTTTTTTTTTAATGGGGAATCGGGGTGGGCAGGATGGGTCGGAATCGGACCGACCCGTCCCACTGGACAGTCATAGTTTGACACAAGAAACACTACCTAAAAGGAAAAAAATTAGAGTAAAATTAAAGTTTACACCAAGCAACATTAAACATAGAGGATATATAATTAGCCGTCAACCTTGTTTCGGCTTCAAAATCTAGAGGTAATCTTTAATTAGAATTCTGTTTTACATTCTTACACCAAAATAGCCTCTAAATTTATGTTAGGATGAAAATTACAGTAAATTCTTATTATTAGGACATGAGTTCCTTTATTTTCAGAGACGTGTCCTTCTAATTCAAGTAGGACTTTATATTATTGTGAGTAACTAAATATTAATTTATTAGAAATTTAATATATTAATTGCAATTATATTTTTGTCCCAACTTAATAAAAATATTTAAGAGTATAAAAATCGTTCAATATTTGAAAAATATTTTAGTCAACCAACATTTATATTCATGCTTTTATAATATATATATATATATATCCGACTTAGTTTATTTAATTTTTGGAAACTACTTCTTTCCTTTCTCTCTGTGTTATTCCATTCACTGAACTGCCAGTATCAGCTAAGCCTAGATTAATATGTTCAGAGGATCACGAATTAATTAAAGCTAAAAACGGAAATTAACTTCTTTAATGTTGTGCATGCAGGTACAACTGACATGTTCACATTGGTAGAAACAGACATTAAAAGGGCTGCCCAGAAAACTATTGACAAGTCTAAAGAGTTATGCAAGACTAAAGGGGTGACAAATGTACTATGTGAAATTCTTGAAGGTGATGCTAGGAACGTTATTTGTGAGGCTGTTGAAAGGCATCATGCATCTATCTTGGCCATGGGAAGCCATGGATATGGAGCTTTCAAAAGGTACAAATAGAAAGAAAAAAATTATTACAACTCCCTTTGTCTAAAGAATTGTTTGACACTTTCATCACTCCAAGATCCAAATTTAAAAGTATATTTTTTATAAGTTTTTGGGAAATCAAAAATATTTTTTAAGTACTTATTTTAGAGAGTTGAGGTGTTTGGCCAAATTTTTATGAAAAAATATGTACTTCTGAGTATCAGCATAAGCTGTTTTTCAGAAGTTGAAAAAGTAATTTTTCCCACCCAGTGTCTGAAACCTGCATTGGAACAGACTATATCCTGATTCGCACCGCGTAGGGCTCATTCGAAGAAAGTGCTCCCCACCAAGGATTTTTGAAACCTATCAAGGCACAAGTTATTGTTCTACTATTGACAAAGGTTTTTTTAAAAAAAATTAATTAGCCAAATACAAAAGGCTACTTTCAAAAAGTAAATTTTTTTAAAAGTACTTTAATAAGAAAAAAACACTTTTCTCACAAGTACCTTTCAAAATAAACATATTTGTAAGTTTAGCCAAACAAATTATAAGTGAACTATGAGTAATATTCCAAAAGAATATTCTTTTTATCATTTTGATACAAGTAAAATTGTATCTTATAACAAATTTGTTATAGAAATGAACTAATTAATCTAGTCCTGATTTTACTTAAAAAGTTAGTTATATACTTTCGATAAGTGAAAAGATCAAATAAATTAGAACAAAAAAAGTATAAATACTATCAAGGACTTAAGGAGTGGGGTGAGATTAGGGTTTTTCCGGTGCCCTTAATCAAAGATCTCAAATTTGTGCTTTGTGAATGGAAACCCTCATAAGGAGTGTTTCCTCCTTAAATGAGTCATAAGTGGCACAAATTAGAATTAGTTGGGCCAATAAATTTCAGATAGCAGATAATTATTATTTAAAAAAAAAACAGAAATACAAATAAAGTACCCATAATCAGTTTTAAGTCTATTTTTTTTGGTTTGGTTATTTCTCTTCATTTTACTGGAAATTGTTGATTAAAATCCTTTTTTAATGCTATATACAGGGCTGTTTTGGGTAGCGTAAGTGACTACTGCTCTCACCATGCTCATTGCTCTGTGATGATTGTGAAGAAGCCAAAGCTAAAAAATTAAACAGCTATTTTTTTGTCCTTCCGGGAGCTGATTTTATTGGTTTACATATAATTAAATCTAGTATTAGCTAGTACTAAAATTAGTACTAGCTGTTTTCTTTTTTGTGTTGACATTAAATGGTGTATTAAAAAATTTGCATTCTTTGTACTATGCAAGTAAATGACAACAGAATCCTCCACTCAGTATGATCTGCATGTTGTTATTAAGTTGTTCCCTGGACCTTGTAGTCATTTTTGTCTTTAGTTTGGTATATTGAGAAAGAATAAATTAATTAAGGCAAAATTATAATTATTTATACTTAAATATACATATAATATATATTATCTTATACATATATTGTACGTATAATATACATATTAATTATAGATTTTGTATATTTGAGCTACTGCCGATAATTAAGTTAGGCTGAAAGTACATATGCGTAAGTATTCAACAATTTAATTAATTTTTTTCATAAGCTACACGACTTGATCAACAAGGAAATAAAAGTCCATTTCCTTGAGCGCAACTTCCAATTATCAAAATTTCTCCATGCTTATGATCTTCATTTGCTAGAAAATTTACACCTTTAAGTAAATTAAATAGATACTAGCTGGTCTGAATTGTACAAGATCAATCTATGACCTTGAAAGTCATCCATTCAAGCCTTTTCAATTCTATTTCTTTTTAATCGGACTTTTTAAATTCACATAATATGATATGGTTTTAAACTTTCTAGCTATAAAATACGTATGAGAATATGAACAAGTTCAATCGTTTGCTATTTGTGTGTGAACACCCCCCACCCCAATCATGTCTTTCAAAAGGGTAGTTATCAATTTACGTACACGAAATTTGTCGTGAACCCACTTCCCTCCAAATATGCATAAATATACTATAGTAGCATTATTGGTTTCCAACAAATACTACCGTCTTCAATAATAACCTTAAGAGGATGGTATCATAGTATATTCTCCTCTTTAATAAGTTTGACAACAAGTTCCGCTTCTAAATCTTTGTATCCCATTATATTCATATTTTATTGTTGGTTAATAATCTACGTTTTCGATATCTATTATTAACTGAAGATATGATAAGTAATTGCTGTGATTTAACCTAGTAATATGTAGGACATAAAAGTAAGGCTGGCCAGTGGGCCGGGTCGGCCCGGTCCCGCCCCGAACACGACATTTCAAAATTAAAAAAATTACTGCAGTATCGGGACTCGAACCGGGATGGGACATGGTCTAGTCCCGACCCGCCTCAGGCCCGCCAGTCCCGACCCGATCCCGAACCCTCCCCTTTTGCAAAAATAACCATTGCACCAACGACCATTTTACATTTTGGCCGTTGTGCAACGGCCATTTTTGGCCTCCCCCCAACCCCCCTACCCCTTAATATTTATTTTTAACCCATAAGTTATTATATTTACACTTTAACCCAATTTTTCAACTATAAATACCTCATTTTCTCTTCATCTTTCTCACAAATCTTCCTACAATCTCTCTAATCTCTCAATCTATCTCTCTACAAGTCTACATTGTCTACTAAATATTCATTTTTATTTATTCATTTGGGAATTGGGAGTGAAGTTGGCAACTAGCTTGAGGATCTTCCATCGAGCAAAGTTTCAATTTTCAACATCTCGATTACACGTCGACGTTACGTCGGCGTTTGGTACATTCGTTCTTTCATTAAATTATTATTGTCTGTTTATTTTATTTAGCGCACTTAATTTCATTTACTTTAATTATTTAATAGTATAATTATAAATTTATAATGGAAGAATTTAAACGTATGCGTACGGGTAGGGGTCATGCTTCTTCTTCTAGTGGGCGAAACAAGGGCAAGGGTCTTATTTCTAGACAGAATCATATTCCTACACAGGATGATTTTGTTGATACTGAACATTTTCCTACAATACCATTAGATTTAGACGAGGAACTATTTTCTGGAACTTAAGAAGACTTTAATTTAGACGATGATCTAGATGATACACTCACTAATGTAGATGACAACACACCCACTAGTGCACCTTCAACTGAAATGTCTCCTATTGCCCCTAGTATGAGACGAGGTCCAACAAAACGAACATTAAAATCAGATGCATGGACATTTTTTTATAGGGACGTAGAGAATCAAGTAGCTAGATGTAAATTTTGTAAAGATGTTTTAAAATTTAAAACTGGAAAAGGTCACGGTGGGACGGGGGGTTTAATGAGACACGTAGCAAGGGCTCATCCAGCTAGGTATGCCCAATATGAGGCTTTAAAACTGGGTGCGAAAACGTCCGCTCCATCGGGACAATGTTCACATAATGTCCCGGACCAAGTACATAGTCAATTTAACCCTATAACGGGGGGAATTGTAGGTCCTAAATACGATAAACATAGAGATAGGGAAGAAATAGCAAAATTAGTTGTTGTAGAGGGTTTGCTTTTTTCATTTCCTTCATCTCCCGGTTTTATTCATTACATTAGAGATATGTATAATCATGCTTTTAACGATTTTTCTAGATCAACTGTTAAGAGAGATGTATTTAAATTCGCATATGAATATCAACAGTATTTATGTTATTCATTATATGACATGACGAGAAATTATTATTATTTAAATTAGAAGGGGATTAAGACTATCATTTAAGAAGTTATAGGAATTCGGAGGTGGGGAATTAAGTTTGGTAAAGGAAAATTGAGACTCATCAAATATGACATGACGAGAAATTATTATTTTCGGCTGGACAGGTCGTATTAGTTGTAACCAGGATGATTAGGGGGTAACCCAGCAATATACATGGAGTTGACCTATGTTGCAGCTTGTTCATTTGTGTGGAGGGATGGAGGGGTAGCATAGACATCTGAAAGTTCTTAAATGCTTATAGGAATGATCTCGAAGATAGAGAACTTAAGTGGGAGACTTGTGTTTGAGAGACTTGTTGGGGAGAATGTTTAAGATATAAGTTGCCATGAATATAGCGTAATGACAAAAGGAGGGGATAACCCTATCCATTTTTTTGAAAAATAGTCATCTTTTATGATTAATGCTCTTGCCCATTTGTTAACTCTCCTAATTAATGCTCTTGCCCATTTGTCATCTTTTATGATTCTATTATTCAATTTTCCATCTAGTTTAAGGACAGAATTGACTCTTTTTCCTGTGTTTAGGAGTAATCATTAATAGGAAATATATTTTTGAGTTATTTGAATGGCTGGAGGGTAATTTTTGAATTAGTTGACCAACTATGAGAGTATTTTTATATAATAAACTTAACCTATTTCGAATATTCATAGATACTTTAAACCTTTTCCCCTAAGCTATATACATCAATGACATAAAGTTTGTTATATTATCAATATAATTTATAGTCGGTTTGGATAAGCTTTTTGAATCAACTTATTTTGAAAAATACTTGCGAAAAATAGTTAGTGTTTAGTCAATTAATTTAAAAAACACTTTTGAGCAACAATTAGTATTTGGTCAATCTTTGAAATAGTGATTCTTAGTGTATTTTTCTCAAAAGCACTTTTCAAAAAGTTCTTTGGGGCAAAAACTATTTTCAGAAGCACTTATTTTCTGCCTAAAGCTTGGCCAAACACCTCATTTTTTTAATTAAGCACTTATTGAAGAAAAAAATAAGCACTTTTGGAGAAAAATAAGCTTGACCAGACAGACTATTAACCTATTTAACATGTTAATTAGCTACTAGTATTTTTATTAGGTTATTATGTACAACTTATTCTAGGGAAATTTACCTCATATTACCTTATTAGTGACGTAATCATATAAATATTATTCCTCCCTCAAATGCACTTTGTGTGGTACACTTTCTCTTTTAATCCATTAAAAAGAATGGCATTCTAAACTTGGAAACAATGAGCTTTACACTTCTCACTACACAAATGTTACATCATATTTAACGCTAAAAGTTTCAAAAATTTTATAATCACAAAAATGTTATAACAAGTTTTAGATCACAAATTTTAAAAATCTTCATTTTTTTCTTAAATTGTATGTCAATTCAAATTATAACATCAATTGAAACGGAGGGAGAAGTATCTTTATATATTGCTCGGGCTCTTTAAAATTATATTGACACACCCATGTCAGATTTTTCAAAATTGCATTATTTTTAGAGGATTCGACGCACATCCATACATATATTTAAAGAGTTCGAGCAATATAACTATCTTTTAACGGTTGAGAGCACATAAGTTAATACTTTACGAAAAAATAGTCCAAAAGTCCAACAAAATGAATGTTTTATTGGAAAATGATTCACTTAAGTATTACAAAGTCATCCATGAAGAATATCAATCAAACCTTCATCAACCCTGATTCATATGGAACACCACTCAACTTAACCCACTCATCAGCCATAATAAAAACTCCAGGGGTAAATCCAGCAGCAACTTCTGGTGCAATATTTTTCTGATAACCCCTCCAATTTACCCTATTATTAGTATTTGCCCCAACTCCCCTGTTTTGATACTCTGCATAAAACAAAGTATCAAGTGCAAAATTTCCTGCCCATTCTGACCATCCTTGTGGATCAATAAATCCATCAATTGAAGATTGCATTGTAATAGTTCTTGAAAATTCTTTCCATGGCCTTCCTAAATATGCCTTAATTGGTGGTTGAGTTGCTAGAAAATCTTGTTCAGCCAAAATTTCGCAATTTTGCATGACGATCGCGCCAACCCCATGCCTATCTTTCCGGCCCTGAGCCGTTACCATGCAGGCTTGGTTCTCCATCGGCTTTCTAACGATCATTTTGCAGTTTTGAAACACGGCTGAGGCGTCCCCGAAGATGAAGTCGATGGTACCACTTATGGTGCAGTCGCGATAGAATTGGCGATAGGAGTGGACGTATAGGGTGTCTTGATAACCGTCGATTTGACAGTTGTGGAAAACGGCCATGTCACCTGAGACGCGAAGGGCGACGGCTTGGTGCTTTATTGGTCCTGCTGTGTTCTCGAATCCAATGTCCTTTGCTATGAAGTTGTCTCCATTGATCGCTGCATGAATAGAAAATGTCAAGAATGAACGTCTCGATCTTATGTGATGGTGTTTGACGACATAATTCGATATGTTAATTTGACTTTACATCATAGTACTCACATTTGAAGAAAATATTAAATTTGTGGTCCGATGAAAAGTTACTATATCATTGTTTTATTTACTCTTTTAAAAAGAGTGACATATATATGTGTGTTTGGAAACAATTTGAACTTTTTATCGTTAATGACATGCTTTTATAGCTACAGAAATCATGAAAAGCTTAAGTTTCGAAATTTTTCATTCTTAAATTTCAGCACAACCATACTACGCCATGTAAATTGAGTAGTTTGGTAGGGAAAAACTCTATGATCAAAGTTCGGACTTTAAATAGTTTAATGAATTTGAATTCTTGAAAGTTGTATAGAAACAGAATGAAATGACTTACCAACTGTGGCAGTTTGAAAAGTGCCAGTACCATCAGCAAAGTTCTTGTTACCAGTGATTTTGGTCTTAGTTGGGCCTTCACCAATAAACACAACATTGTTCATTTTCCTTGGGATATCAACATACTCATTGTAAACACCAGCCTTGATGAAAATGACAAACCTCTGTGCATTCTTTTGTGGCACAGTTCTAAGGGCCTCATTAATGGACTTATATTGTCCACTTCCATCAATTGCAACAATAGCATTGGGTCTAAGCCCGTTATAATTAATTTCATGGAGCATCCTATCATGAGCATTTAATAACCGTTGGTTTACAACAGGGATCTTCAGGTTCAGGTTGGTGAGTACCGAACCAAAACTCGAGACCATAGCTAAACCATTGCTTGTGAGCTCCCCCGCATTTTTCAATAATTTCTTCATTTTCTCACCTGTCTCACCGGTCGTGTTCTCAAAAGCGTCTAGACACGTTTCCTGATAGGTAATGGCCGCGCTGAGCCATGTCTTGAGGTCGTCCGTGTAATCCCTGAGCTTAGTGACATCTAACATGTTGATATCGTCGAACGACCTCCTTAGGTCGTCAATTGCGACGTCCAGGAGGCCTTCGCAAGTATGCAACGCGTCTTTCGTCCTGGGATCTTTCGCGGCTTCTTGGATTAACGATTTGGAATTCTTGATTACGCCAGAGAGATCGTTAATCGTGGCACTAAACGTCACCTTAATGAGGTCTTTTGGATCATTAGTGTTGTTGGCACTAGCAAGGCTTTTTTCGCAAGTTTGTTTGTAATCAGTGGGTTGACAAATTGCATGGACAAACTTTGTAGAAATTGAAATTTTAGAACCAACATTGTTATTGTTATTATTGGATGAATTATGTTCATTCCTCTTGCTGGTGCTTGAGATGGCTGCTGCCACCACACAAGCCACTAGAAGAGTTGAAGCAATGCTAGCAATTGCAAGCTTCTTCACCCCCATAATTAATTATTATCTCCTATATTGAAACAACTGATTTTTAAGGTTAATTATGTAAGAGGCAAGTTGCTTCCCTTTGGCTTGAGATTTTGCAGAAAATGAAACCAACTATTTATAGTGAAATGAATGACATTATTGATAGTTTGTTTGTTTGTTAGAGAATTTAAGGATCTGAATTAATGATCACAAAACAATGGTGGATGAAAATTTCCTAGTTTTCTTGGTTGTGCTGCAATTAAGATTTAATGTAGGAATGTTATTACATGGAATTTTCTTGTTTTGTTCACTCTTTCTCTTGCTCCATTCAATTGTTTTCTTTGTCTGCCACAGACTTTATTTATGTTTTTTTTTTTTTTATATCAGTTTGTTATTTTTCATGGGTCAGCTTCTTGTATTTAATCAGGAGTGTGGGGGAATGGAGAAAGGGGTCAATTGATTTTCTAGCCTCTTGCGGAAAAAAAAAATCAATTTTACGTTAAACCTCACAAATATCTTTATTTTTACACGTAAATGATCTGAAAATAAAATACAAAAAATCTTTGGTATTTTCTTTAGTCCAAATTATAAAGTGTTAATATTGAGATATATCCTTTCTTTTAACTTCTCGTTTGTTTCTTAATTAGTACTATTGACTACAATATCTTGCCTTTTTCGGTTATCTTAAAGTTGATTGCCATTTTAGTCATTTTTAAGATTTAAAAAGGAATTAGATTAGAACAAAACTACATGTACAATACCTTGGAGGAAATATTTTGTTACATGATCCAGAGTATACATGTATTTCTTTTATTCATTGTTGATATAGGTTATTAGCTACGAATTTAACAGAACCCATCATTTTAATATGACATGATTTGTAAATAATTGGCCAAATGTAAATAGCCCCTTAAACTTAGCATGATATTTCATTGATAGCTAAAGTAAAAAAGTGCGTAAATGAAATCTCATGCCAAGTTTAACAGGCTATCTATGTATTTGGCCAAAATAATTTAACAAGATAGACAGAATGAAAATTGTACTGAAGTGATACCCTACCGACATAACTTGTGAAAGCATAATTTCCATTCTTTGGGGCCGTGTAGCGAAGAAACTACTTTTTGCATAAATTCCTTAAACGGAGACGTTGAATAGCGACACAGGATGATCCTATTGTAAATATCACACCATATAAAATGTTTTACCACAATGTTTTTTTCTCACGAGGAATAGAAATCGCAAGACATAGATTATAACATGGTGCGAAGAAATTGCTTACATGGATTGTTATACATAAGTAAAGAAGTTGATCTAATAATTAATTAATTAAGTATTCATGTTCATGCCTTAGTTATTCAAAAGAACTTTAACTAAAGCACCAAATCAGGAGATTTACTCTCAACAATAATCAAATAAATTAACTCATCATAAAATATAAGTTGTAAAGTTGCTCAATCAATTTTCACCATCAGATTTAGATTTCTATACTTTACAGGACTGGTGAACAGCATTCTATCTTCATGCTCTTTGCCCTTTTATTTTTACGATTATATTATAATTCCTCGATACACATAGGAGTAATGTATAAGGTTTCAAAGTCTGGCTTTCCGTAACTCTGTTTTTGCGATTGTCCCCAAGTGCACTTCATCAGGACCATCTGCAATTCTCAATGTCCTAGCAGTAGCCCAGAGATGAGCAAGAACAGTATCGCCCGATAAGCCAGCTGCTCCGTGCACTTGCATCGTGGTATCAAGCACCATCAATGCCATGTTTGGTGCAGCAACCTGCAAATCGAACCACTCATGATAAATGATTCAAAAGAGAAACACAATGCTTAATTTTAGGGATGTCAGATGGGCGGGTTGGGCTAGATTTGGGTGGGTCAAAATGGGCAGAGTTAATAAATAAGCAGGCTAATGACCCGTCCAAAAGTCTCTTGGGCTGAAATAGGTTACGCTGAAATGAGCTAAAAAGCGGGTCATAACCAAATCCATGCAATTCTAACAAAGTTTTAATTTCTTCGTCACTTCTTTTAGAATTTTCTTTGTTTTCTTGAGAAGGTAACATTGTTCTTTTATAATTTTTAAGTACCTATTAAAACTTTTTTTTCTTTATTATGATTATATATAACATATCAAATAAAAAAATGACTTTTTGAAAATATTTCGACAAAGTTTTATGAGTCAATTTTAGACTACATATCAACCCAATTTTGGTTACATATCAGCCCAATTTTAGATTGGTCGAAATGGGTTGGTTGAGCTAATAAATGGGTGGGTTGGACTGGTCATGAAAACATGGGCTAATTTTGTCACCCCTTTGCTTATCATGTAAACATAGTCATGATACTGTAACTCACCTTTGCCATCGCGATTGTAGCACGGGCCTTTTTGTTTCCTAGCCGGTCAAGCTGATCAGCAGCTTCCAGAACCAGTAATCTGGTTTTCTCTAGTTCTATTCGACACTGCAAGCATCAGAGGTAATTCCGTTCATGTAAACATTAACGATAGAATTTAGCAAAAGAAAGAGACAAATGATAGCCAGAAGCGATTTTTCTGCAAATATTGTGCAACTTAAAATTGGAGGAAAGGAACTAACTTTGGCGATATCTGAAAGGAATGAACCCTGTTCGGCAATTAATTTTCCGAAAACTCTTCTTGCAAGAGCCCTTTGAACCATCATCTGCATGCCGCGTTCAGCTGCTCCTATTAGCCTCATGCAGTGATGCAACCTTCCAGGGCCTAGCCTACCCTACAAGAATAAAATCGAACCAATAAACCGAGTTTCAGATAACTATTTGCATATGCTGCATAGATTTTCACTCAGGACCAAAACATGCAGTTTTTTGTCATTTCAAATGATGTCGCCCCCGTCTTTCCCCTTTTTCTTTTTTTATTACGGTGGTGTCCAGACCAGCTTGCCCACACCTCAACTAATTCCACGCCCACCTGATATCTCCCACCAACACAAATACCATGCAACTCTGTCCACCATGGTTCGAATGATGTCCCCTTATAAAGATGTCCTAGCTAACTCCTAGTCATGAAGATAGGGGGCTTCTTCTCTACTTTTCTTTTTTCTCTCCTCCCCGGCCCTTCTTATTTCCTAATCTTATCAAGAAAAAAGAAAGTTATTTGTTCATCAGTGATACTACAAACCTAATTTAATGTGCTTTTCTAGGTCATGTCAACTATCAACTCAAAGGAACATGCAAAAAGAAACCATGTTTGTTAGGATGAAATTAGTTTATGTACTAATGCTTGAAAGAGAAGCTCAAGTTTTAAACATATAATTCCTCAAAAGCAAACACCTTTACCTGGGCAATCTCAAAACCACGCCCCTCACCGAGTAGAATATTGTTCGCCGGGACGCGTACATTCTCAAAAAATATTTCCGCATGCCCATGAGGTGCATCGTCAAAGCCAAATACCATCAGCGGTCTCTTTATCGTAATACCAGGAGTATTGATGTCTACCAAGATCATGGATTGTTGTTTATGCTTTGGAGCAGTTAAGTCGGTTTTTCCCTGCCATTGATTCAAACTAGCTTGCATTCAAGAATGCATTACAATACAGAAAATCATTTCTCATTTGGAAAACGAGACTAACCATCACAATGAGAAGTTTGCACCTCGGGTCCATGGCTCCACTGGTCCACCACTTTATCCCATTGATGATATAAGAGTCCCCATGCCTATACAACGCATTTTTTCTCATAATTAGGTTTATTAATCTCAAAAACTCCAGCATTTGAGTGTAATATGATCAAAATCCCAATAAAAGCTCGGGTGTATATGAAAACACAGAAAAATCAGGCTGAATCTGATCCCTCTAGATTCACGGAAGGTTCTTTGGTCAAAAGATCCCCTTATAATAGACTTATTTTCCAAGCAAGAATATACTCGTTCCCAATGTGCATTACAAGAATAACAAACAAAAAGGAGTACATGTTCTTTTTTTTACTCCTCAAATGTGCAGCTTGTACCTACCTTTTGATGGAACATTCTATATTGGTAGCATCTGAGGAAGCAACTTGTGGCTCTGTCATTGCAAAGCCAGACCGTATCTTCCCCTCAAGCAACGGAACAAGCCATTCCTTCATCTGTTCCTCATTCCCATACCGAAGTAATACCTGAAAGGGAAAAAGACGACCCAAAAAGTTAGAAGATAACCAATTGTGAACTGAACGGGCAGTAAACAAGCAAACAGTCTTCTATGAATCTGGTTTAGCTTTTCGCTGGAGACATTATCCTCTACAAATTGTGCAAGTGACAACAAATCATATCTACTTATTGAAGAAAATAATTCATCATCCTTTAAGTTGTTTATCCAATAGTTGCAGTCTTAATCTCTGACTTTTAGGGGTCGTTTGGTTGCTGGTTAGAGAGAAGTTCCATGTATTAAAACTAGCATAACCTCATACATTGTCTACTTATTGAAGAAAACAGTTCATCATCCTTTAATTTGTTTATTCAATAGTTGCAGTCTTAATCTCTTGACTTTTAGTTCAATGAAGACCATGGTAATAGTTGGCAGTCATTATCTGTTAACAAAAAATACAGTTCTTTTACCTCCATATTTCCTGTATCAGGCGCTCCACAGTTGAAAATCTGTGGAGCACACACAGAACGACCCATAATTTCACAAAGGTATCCATACTCGAGATTCGAAAGGCCAGCACCTAATAAGCGATCGAACTTGTTTTCAACTAGAGCATCATGTCTGCTGCCAAAGATCAGTGCTCTGGCCCGTGCAGCACTATCAAACTGCATATTAGATAGATATCTTAGAAAATAGAATCTTCTATAGTATCTTATGCCAGAAAAAAAGCCTTGCAAACTCACTGGTATAAACAGATTCCACAGGCCTTCTCTTTTTGCCAGCTCTTTTAACTTCTCCTCGTCTGGGTGAATTGTCCAGCGCATCGTAGACTGTGCAAGCTTGTAAAAGTCGCTTTCTCTTGGATATATGTGATCCTCCATGAACTTTATCAATTTCTCTCTCAGATCTTGAACTTTCTCGCTAGCCACAAATTTCCCACTCATAGGCGTTACTTGATTTTGGCTTTCACTTCCAAAAAGCCTGATATGATCATCTTTAGTTGTTTCTGTTAGAGAAAATCACAACAAATTCAGGGCTGAAAATTCATGTGAACGGCAAAATGTAAGGAATATTTTCTTGGTTGTTCCACAGATAAGCAAGTCCAATTTTGGCTTTTGAGTAATCATTATAACAATGGGTTAACCTGTGAAAGCTAAATTATGTTTCAAAGGATAGTGGGTGCAAAAGTCCAGTTAAAGGTATCTATGAAAGTCAAATGATATTCAAGTCATGAATAATGGAGCAGGCAAGGTTGTGAATTGAGAATAATAGACAAGATTTTGCGCAGTGGCCTTGAGTATTTCTCAGTTATAAGAAAATAAAAATAAATTATATATATATATATATAGCCTGATTGGCCAAGCTTCTGAAAAGCCAAAAGTACTTTTTTTCTTCAAAAAGTGCTTATTTTAGAAAATTGAGGTGTTTGGCCAAGCTTTTAGGGGAAAAAAAGTAAGTGTTTTTAAGTAGTAGTAGAAGTTGTTTTCAAAAGCTAAAAAAGTAGATTTTCCTGGAAGCACTTTTAGAACATTGACCAAGCACAAACTACTGCTCTAATATTGACACAAGTGTTTTTCAAATTAATTAGCCAAACAAAAATGCTACTCTCTAAAGTACTTTTTCGAAAAGCACTTTTCAAAAGAAGCAGATTATGAAAGCTTGGCCAAAACATATATATATATATATTTTACTCCTCACTTGTTCCACTTCCACTCCTCCATAACACTACACTACACTACACTACACCACCTATTTCGGAAACCGCCCATACCATCAACTCACCACGGCGGCTCTCCACCGTAATACAGATCTGCTATAGTATCTCTTCTCTCTACATTATATCAACTGCTCCATTTGTCCTTTTATTTTTTCAAACTTCGATTTGACTTGAACAGTACATTCTCTAGTCAATAAGTCAAGCAAAAAGTAGTAGTAGTCAATATCATTAATTGCTTTTTCTAAAGTTGTAATGCCATATTAGGTACTAACAGAATATATATACTTAATAACACTAAAAAAGCTAAGTAAAGAGAGTAACACTAGTCTGTACGAACGATTTAATTGCTCGATCTGTAAATGAGATGAGCTTAAGATTTTGAAAAAAGCTGTTGTTATTTGATAACTATTGATTTGCTCAATTTATTTTCTTTCTTTATTGTGACTTTCATATTCTTGGTAGTTTTCATCTCCTGTCTCCTCTCTCCTCTCTCCCCCATCCCCAACAGTCAGATCCCATCCCATCCCATCCCCCCGACGGTAACCAATCCGACCGGCGATCAGGTAATGCCGCCGGACTACTACAAGACCAGGTAACGCCGGTGACTTTTCCAGTCAGATTTCCTTTTCTTCTCTCTGCTCTTTTCTTCTTTTTCTTCTCTTCTTCACTTTTTCTCTTTTCTTTCTCTTCTTCTGGCGCTCCGACCGGTGGCCAGAACACCGCTACTCCGACACCGGCGACTCTTACCGGCATCATTTTCCAGCCAGTCCTCTCCTCTTTTTTCCTTTTCTTTCCCCTCTTTTCTCTTCTCTTCTTCTTTTCGTTCAGGTCTTTGCAGATACTTGACTTTTCGGGCAACTTTCGGTGGCGAGCAGTAAATTCTGGCAGTGAACAGTAACTCCCGGCGTTGAATAGTGACTTTCGACGGGAAACAGGTTCGGTTCAACTGGAATTGGTACCTGCGGATCTATTCTTTGACGTTTCACTGTATTGCTTCTTGCATTTACTCTTCTTGCCTTTAGTTATACCATTCTTGGCGCTCCTGTTTTAGGTGTAAACCTTTGATTAGTCTATTAGTTTATATCCGTTTTAGTGGCTTTGGTGACTGATGGTAAACTAGGGTCATGTTCTTGATCGGGGACGGGGGCGAGGGTTAGGGGGGTAAGTGGGATAAGGGAGATGCTAGGTTGAGAACAGGGTCTTGTAATATTGGGACTTTAACAGGGAAGTCCATAGATCTAGTTAAGATTATTAAGAAGAGGAGGATTAATATAGCCTGTGTCCAGAAGACCAAATGAGTAGGACCTAAGGCTAAGGATGTGGACGGGTATAAGTTATGGTTCTCGGATAGGTCGAGATATAGGAATGGGGTAGAAATTTTGGTAGACAGCTAGCTAAGGGATCAGATGGTAAAGGTTCGAAGGGTCAATGACAGGATGATGGCGATTAAGTTAGTAGTTGGAGGACTCACTATGAACATTATTAGTGCTTACGCGCCGTAGGTGGTCTTGGATGAGGAGGAGAAGAGGCGCTTTTGGGAGGATTTGGACGAGGTGGTGAGAGGTATACCACCCACTGAGAAGTTATTTGTATAAGGGAATTTCAATGGACATATCGAGTCACTTCCGGAGGTTATGACGACGTGCATGGAGGCTTTGGCACGGGGACAGGAACGGGGGAGACGTCTCACTTTTGGAGTTTGCTAAAGCTTTCGGGATGGTGATAGCCAATTCGAGGTTCATGAAGGAGGAGCACTTGGTGACTTTTCGTAATTCGGTGGCAATGGTCTTTGTAGAGACTACAAGGTTATTCCGAGTGAGTATCTTACAACCCGACATAAGCTTTTGGTGATGGATTTGGAGATTAAGATGGAGAAAAAAAGGAGGGTTATGGATGACAGACTAAGAATCAAATGGGGGAGTTTGACCATGGCTAGTGCAAAGGAGATGGGGATAGGTTGATGGCCAGAGGGCTTGGGGGAGTAGTGGCGATGCGATCGGTATGTGGGACAGGACAGCCAGTAGCATTCGGGAGGTTAGAGAAGTGCTAGCGGTTTCTCAGGGTAGCTGTGGTGGGCATCGAGGGGACCGGTGGTGAAATGGTAAATTTCAAGAGAAAGTGGAAGCAAAGAAAGTGGTGTATGCGAAATTGGTAGAAAGCAAAGATGAGGTGTAGAAGTGGACGAATAGGGAATTATATAAAAAGGCGAGGAAAGAGGCAAAGCTAGTGGTTACAGCAACGAAAACGACGACTTTTGAACGCCGGTATGTGGAATTAGAGGGAAAAAACGGGGATAAGAAGTTGTACAGACTAGCCAATGTGAGGGAGAGGAGGATCCATGACTTGGATCACGTGAGGTGCATCAAGGACGAGGACGGAAAAGTACTGGTGGAGGACGCGCGTATTTGACGGAGGTGGCAGTCTTACTTCCATAAACTATTGAACGAAAAAGATAAATATATTGTGCTGGGAGATCTGGAGCAATCCGGAAGGTACCGGAATTTTGAATATTGTATAAGTATTAAGATTGAGGAGGTTAAGGGTGCTACATGCGCAGGGAACGAGCGACTGGACCTGATGAGATAGAGCGCAGGCAGGGCAGGTTTGGAGTGGCTGACTGAATTGTTTAATGTCATTTTTAAGACGTCAAGAATGCCCGAAGAATGGAGGTGGAGTACAATGATTCCTTTGTACAAGAACAAAGGTGACATCCAAAGTTGCAACAACTATAGGAGTATCAAGTTGTTAAGCCACACTATCAAAGTTTGAAAATGAGTCGTGGAGATGAGGGTGAGAAGAGGCGTGTCTATTTTCGAGAACCAATTTGAATTCATGCGGGGACATTCGACTACAAAAGTCATTCATCTTATTAGGAGTGGAGCAGTATAAGGAGAGGAAGATAGACTTGCATATGGTTTTCATCGACCTCGAGAAGGCATACGAAAAAGTCCCTAGGTAGAATCTATGGAGATATTTAGAGGTTAGAGGTGTACCTGTGGCGTACACTAGGGCGATCAGAATATGTATGATGGATCCAAGATCAGGGTACGAACAGTAGGAGGAGACTCGGAGCACTTTCAGTGATGATGGGGCTACACCAGAGATCAGCTCTTAGCTCATTCTTATTTGTCTTGGTGATGGATGGATTGACGCGATAAATTTAAGGGGAGGTGTCATGGTGTATGTTATTCGCAGATGACATAGTCTTGATTGATGAGACTCGCAGCGGAGTGAACGCTAAACTGGAGATTTGGAGACAAACTCTGGAGTCTAAAGGGTTCAAGCTGAGTAGGACCAACACATAATACTTGGAGTGCAAGTTCAGCGACCATGAGACAGGCGTGGAGGTGAGACTTGGTACTCAGGTCATTCCAAAGAAAGGAAACTTCAAGAACCTCGGGTCTATTATCCAAGGAAATTAAGAGATTGATGACAATGTCACACATCGTATTGGGGTAGGGTGGATGAAATGAAGGCTCGCATCTGGAGTCTTGTGCGATAAAAAGGTGCCATCAAAACTTAAAGGCAAGTTCTATAGGGTGGTGGTTAGACCGACTATGTTGTATAGCGCGGAGTGTTGGTCAGTCAAGACTTCGCACATCCAAAAGATAAAAGTTGCGGAGATGATGATGTTGAGATGGATGTGTGGGCATACAAGGAGGAATAGGATTAGAAATGATGTTTGGGACAGAGTGGGAGTGACCTCGATGGAGGATAAGATGCAAGAAGCGAGGTTGAGATGGTTTGGGCATGTACAAAGGAGAGGCACAAATGCCCCAGTGCGAAGGTGTGAGAGGTTGGCTATGGATGGGTTCAGGAGGGGTAGAGGTAGGCCGAAGAAGTATTGGGGAGAGGTAATTAGACGGGATATGGCGCAGGTGCAACTTATTGAGGACATGACCTTAGATACGGGGTTGTGGAAGACACATATTAGGGTAGTAGGTAGTTGAGCGTAGTCCTACTTACGCTTACATACTAGTAGTTGTAGTGTTATTATTGTAGCCCTACTTAGCCTATCATACTAGTAGGCGTAGTATTGTTTTATAGTCCCCTGTCATTTAATTTCTGTTGATGTATGTTCTTTCGTGTACTTTGTTTATCTTATTTACCTGCGTTAGTTACTGCTTCTTTTTTCAGAATGCTTTATCATGGCTTATTCATTTTTTTTACCATCATTTGCATACTGCTTTAAATTTCTTGTTCGGGTCTGACCGTTTCTCTTGCTTTGCTTGTGCCTATACTTTGTCTTGAGCCGAGGTCTTTCGGAAACAGTCTCTCCACTTACCAAGGTAGAGATAAGGTCTGCGTACACTCTACTCTCCTCAGACCCCACGTTGTGGGACTTCACTGGGTATGTTGTTGTATATATAACGTGAGGAAAAGAAAAAAAATTGGAGGGAAGCATTTTCTAAACTTAACTAGAAAACAATCGTTCAAAAGCAATATTTACCAGATGGTGGGTGTAGGGGGAGAACGGATTTTCTTTGAATAAATAACAATGCAGTTTTGATGAGGGAATCAGCCTTTTCCCCAGCAAACCGGGCACGTTCACCTCCAGAAGCATTACCCTACAAAGTGAATATAAAAGTCAAATACTGGTTACTAATCCTTCTTAGCAAAGTTCATGGACCAAAATCAAGAAATATCATCCACATTGCGGGTCAAAAAGGCGATACCATGATCCATCTGCTGTGTACACCAGCATTTATCGAAGCCCCACGAAACAAAGAAAAGGCTACGTAGAACTTCCATTGATCAACCGGCCATGGTCTTCCCTGATTGCCAATATTAAAGCCAAAGAAAGACCCTTAGAATCCTGAGATACAGTAAATTAACCTTCTATAATATTAAATTAGTAACTGGAGTTCACAAAACGTCTAACGGCAGCTTACTTTTCTGTCTTATTCCCTTATGTCTACACTGTTCTTTTCTAGAGACTAACAAAAAAGACCATGAAGTTGTGCTCTATGTTCAATTATTTTGGGTATGGGAAAGAAATGAGTGATTTACACAAATGTCCCCTTTTAGGCCCCTACTTAGATTTTGGAAATTACCCTTCCTCACAACATTAGACTTTTCTCATATATTTCTCAACCTTACAGACTAAACATTAGACTGGCGTCTAACGTTTACAATAACTAACAAAATTTTAGACCGTGGTCTAACGTTTTCTCATTAGGATTTTCAGTTTGCTAAAAAAGGATCTTTAGACCGTGGTCCAAAAGGTCCAATCAGTTGCAAGAGAAACAAAAAGAAGGTCGTTTACTAAACAACTGTCCTAAAAAGAGACAACTGGTGAAAATTTCTGCAAAGAAACCACAGGTAGGCATTCTCAATATTTTTCTTATTGCAAAACAGCAAGAACAAATTCTTCAGTGCTGAGCGATGAAATTCATTGAACTAGTCAGTTGAGAAACAACATAAAAGAAATCCACCTGTCCACAAATAACCATCTAACAAAGACAAAGAAAAGTGTGCCTTACAGCTGCTGAGCAATAATCTGCAAGATATTCTGGAAGAGAAGGTATTCCTTCAGGGAAGCTGCTGCGCTCAAAGCCGTTATTCTCTTCTACATCTTCTAATGAAATATTCTCATAGTAGTGCTGATTAGAAAAGAGGAAGAAATAAGAAATTTAGAAGTTTTCTTATTCAGCTCCATAAATAGTCCTGTGAAACTGAAAATCCTAGCTAACATAATAAAGATTAATGACGGTTCATGTAGTTATACAAAAAATTATAAGAAAAGAATTACAAGTTGAAAAAGGGTGGCACAGTACCAAGCAGCTGTAGGCAACATCGCTCATCTGATTACCCAAAGTTGACAGCTCCCAATCAAGAATTCCTATGACTCTGTCCTACAAGATCAACTATAGAGTCAGGTGTGTTTAGAATATAATTAAGTAATAAAAGTGCTCTCTCTCTAACAGCTTAAGCTTTTAGATGAGATGGTCACACACTTCATCATAGTATCAGAGCAGGCAGAGGTCTTGTGATCGGATCTCATCACCATCCGTTATCAAAAAGATATTTCCACGTGCTTGGCCATGAAAAAAGAATTATGCCCACATGTGAGGGGGCGTGTTGAGAATAATTAAGTAATAAAAGTGTGCTCTCTTTAATAGCTTAAGCTTTTGCATGAGATGGTGTCACACTTCACCAAGGTGCACCTTTCTGTGTGTGTGTGTGTTAGGGGGAGGGGGTGATTTGACACACATGGTTAAGGACTATTAAATGCAGGAACGAAAAGAATTATAAACACTTTCAGTGACTGCACCTCGGTGGGATGAAACACAACGTTGTCAATCCGAAAGTCACCATGTACTAAACCAGTTGTTTCCCCTAAGGAATCTTCAAGGGGAATGTGTTGTCGCAACCAATCAACCAGCTCTAACATTTTAAGGTTTCTCCTGGACTTGCCCTCACCAGTAGATAGAAGATATTGTTTGGCCCACCTCTCCACCTGAAGTAGGTCGGAGAATTTATCACACAACACAAGAACTCATAAACGTGACGCTGACATACTATCCCAAGGACAAAGGAGCATAACAGCATGTTTGGTCAAGCTTTCAAAATCTGCTTATTTCAAAAAGTGTATTTGTTAGAAGTACTTTTGGAGAATAGCCGTTTGTGTTTGACTAATCAATACAGTTAAACACTTTTGCCAATATTAGAGCAGCAACATGTGCTTGTCCAAGGTTCCAAAGGTGCTTGTGAGGAAAAACTACTTTTTTCAACTTCTTGAAAAATAACTTTTCTTTTTTTTGGTAACATGAAAAACAACTTTTACTCCTACTCAAAATCACTTTTTTTTTCATAAAAACTTGGTCAAACATCTCAACTCTAATTTAAGCATTTTTTTTGAGAAAATGAAGACTTTTGGCTTACCAGAAGCTTGGCCAAACAGGCTATAAATCATATCACACAGAGAGAGTAATTGAATGATGCAGTCACACTGTATATCTTGCCTAGTATGACAAATTTCAAATTTCAAATTTCAAGACTAATAGACCGATGCAGAGACAAATTACAACAATATCTATTTTTTTCTAAAAATACATAGTTTGAGCACCTGTCTCTTACAGTAGTCTTTCCGCTTCCCATAGTTACCTAAACCGATTGCATCAACATTGGCAGAGTGAAGGGAGGCCAACGCTTGAGAAACTGCACGACATATATCCCTCCTTCTCTTCGGCGCTACACCCTAGAATAGATAGAGAGCACCTTTTGAAACAAATAGAAGCAACCTATAGAAAACATATTTTTTATTGCATTAACAATTTGACTAATCTTGGAGTATAAGGTTGAATACAGCGTTCATACAGGTAGTTTTGGGTATATAAATATACGTCCTTCCAAATACTCCATAATGTAAAACGGAGTCCCAATCACACTTGAATCTGTACACAAACAAAATACTTTGGGGACTGGAACCCGAGTATGAGTACCTAGTGCATGTAGAACCTGAAATATCAAAAATCAAAATGTCAAAAAATGAACACAACCAAATATTAATTATCAGACTAAAATAAATGAAGTCCTTTCCCAACAACACCATGTAATACAAAAAAGTATCATAAATATGTGACGGTTTCATCGACCCCACCACCTCCAAGGGAAACAAACTATAAATAAATTCATTAGAGAAACAGAATTTACAACCTCATATTCTCTCTCAACAGCATGAGCAGATGCGAGCAACTTTCCAGGCGGTTTCTTCCTCAACACATATCTCTTTGCAAAGGTTCCTGAACGGACCTCGATGAGAAAAGTAGGATTTGATTGGCCATGCCCGAACTGATTCACAAGGAATACAACATTTTTAATATGACGAACTTTGCAACTAAAACTGTGTTAGAAATGGAAGAAGTGCATAACCGGAACATACGTATATTTGAAATTGTAGTATAGCAATATGCAACTTAGTACAATAGTTTTTTTTTATCAGGGCAAATTAGAACAATAGTTACATGTAAAAAGAAACTACAGAAATTAATCATCCTATCTACTTCCTCTACATTTTTATTCTTTACACCAAAAGGCTAAAAGAGAAAAACATCTAGACTTTAAGTTACAAATATTCTCCTTTTTGCCTTCAAAGTATTTCTGATTACTTTCCTTCCATACAGTCCGCCATATAGGCACTGGTATAGTGTTACAACAATCTTTTGACATCCTTTTGTAGTCCTCATAACGCATTGAAACAATTTTTTTTATTTTTAAAGTGCATACAAGCTGACCTATCTCAAATGCAACGCAATAGAGAAATAGTGAAAACTTTCAAATAGTTGTGCCATTGTTTCTGCATATAATTATGCTCTAATTCAAGTAAGTCATGAAAAGTTTCTCCAGTCAATAACAACCTCTACTTGGAAGCGTTGTGTCTTGCACCTTCTCGAAAGATTACTAGACAATCTCTAATTACCAAGAATGAAATAGCAAGCACCGCTATTGGAGATTCTCTCGGGAACGAACCAAATGGAATCGATTGTTACCAGGCACCCAAGAGTGTCTCATACTAATCAATGAAGTGGCTGAAAACCATGGGTGACCAGAATAGAAATCCCAATAAAGACAAAAACACTTGATGATTCTTGCCACAAGCCTAAAACCTAGTACTTGTGCTGGTGAGAGGTAGCAGGTACCTGATGGAGGAGTAATGAAGGTGCGTGCAAGTTGACCCAAACACCATTAATATTGGAAAAAATGAATTAATAGTCACCAATATTGCATTAAAAGTTCAAAAACTAGTCAAATTTCATTTAGATTGTATCTATAGACCAAATGAAAAGGATATCATATTCCGGTGTTAATAAAAAATGGACCTTGAGCCTAATTCAAACCCAAAATCTAGCTCAAGCGGTGAGATCTGCCCAGGACTATACAAAGAGACAAATTGCCTCCCACCCACCAATGTGAGACAATGCAACACCCCCACACGTCCAAGCTTGCCAAACAAGCAAGATAATATAGGGGCCCAACATCAGGTGAAACAAGAATCAAGTGGATTTAGCTCTGAGACCATAATAAAAAATGAATATTGGGCGTAACTCAACCACATAAGCTAGCTCAAAAGTGAGGATTATCCAAGACCATATAAGGAGGCAAATTGCCTCCGACCCACTAATGTTGGACAATTTACCAGGTGTAATACCAGTAATTCCTGGTCTGTTAATAATGGGGTTGGCCAGCAACGATGGGGCTGCTCCTCCCTTAACCAGAGGTCTCAGGTTCGAGCCTTGGTAGGGAGCACTTCTCCAGAAATGGGCCCTAGCCGGCGCGAATCTGGATATAGTCGGGCTCCAATACCGCTACTGGACAGTGGGTGGGAAACCCAAAAAAATTCAGTAAAGCTCAAGACTTTTCTTGCTTTATTTGCCATAATTCCAAAAAAACAAAATCAAATTTTCTTTTTCCTTTTTCTATTTTCAGCATATCTGATCAATCAAACACTTAGCACATACACACAAAAAAATATGAAAAAGGCTCAAATATGCCATCGAACTATTGGAAATGGCTCATTTATGCCACTCGTCAATAGTTTAGCTCATTTATGCCATCACCGTTACAAAAATCGTTCATCCATGCCATTTTTCATTAACGCTGATTTTACAATACCAGATATGACATGTCGCCTCCAATTAGAGGTCCACGTCGTTTAATTAAACGAGCTCAATTTTAAATTCCAAATTAATAAAAAATCTGACTCATACACCCGACCCACCCACAACCATAATCTAGTTGGAGGCCATGTCATTTTGGTAACAATGATGGCATAATTGAGCCAAACTATTGACGAGTTGCATAAATGAGCCATTTCTGATAGTTAGATGACATATTTGAGCCTTTTCCGGAAAAAAAAATCAATCGCAAAACTTAGTCCTTAGTCGAGCTTCTTCTTTCAGTTGTTACATTAGTTAATTGCTAGCAAAACAACTAGTTTTAAACATACACTAATCCCAATTCAGCTCACATAAATTGAATTTAAACAAAACAAAAAAAAATTGATCATAATTTCAAGTTAAAGAAAAAGTGAAATTTTCAATTTCATACCTGAGAAAGAGTGAAATTAGAGATATTTGAAGGGAAGCCATCAACGTTAGCAGATGCATAGCGAAGGAGAGCTTCAATGTCGAAACTCTGAGCCGGGTCGACCCGTCCGACAAGATCCGAAGTCCGATTCGCCATGTCAATCCAAATTGCAAAGTCTAAATCACAGAAAAATTGTAGCAAAACTGAAAAGAAAATACAAGTATTGTTGGAAAGTGACTTGTAAGTAACTAACAAAAAATCAGCTTTGGGACTTTCGAGGTTGTTGTTTTTTACTGATAATAATAATGATCATGTATGGATAAGATTTTCTTGTTTTGCATATTAAATAATAGAATATTTTATCAATATTCTTTTATTGATTATATATCTTAATTTATATAGAATTGTATTACTATTATTATTATAATTAGGTCTCCTATTTTAGGTAAGATAGAATTATATTTTCTATTGTAATTAGGTTGATTAGTTACCTAGTTTAGATATTCTTGTACTACTATATATATTGTACATTATTGATGAATACAATCGAGGAATATATTCTTTTATGGTATCAGTAGCCTAAAAATATCTCCACCGCCGCCGATCATAGCTCTCGGCTGCCATACCCACGGAGCCCTAGTTTTTTTTTCAGCCATTCTCTCTCCCTTCTCCTCCTAAATTTCACCTTCCATTGCTGACAAAACCAAATTCCATCATGCACTTGCAGTAAATAACATCAAAAACTTCATCCATATCACCCTTGAGATGGAAAAGGGTTAATACTCCTTGTGGGCGGAGCTTTTTAAGATCCATTGTCGTGTTTACGAAGTTATCGACCACATCATCCCTCCTACGCCGAAGTCCACAGACCTACCTTCGGCTCCGACTTCTGATGATGCACTCTGGTCTCGTTTGGACGCAGCCGTCCTCCAGTGAATATACAACACAATCTTTAATGATTTATTGCACACCATCATTGAGACCGATGTCACTGCCCGCCAAACGTGGGAACGTTTGAAAGTATTTTCCACGACGACAAAACTCAATAAGCGTTATACCTTGAAAATCAGTCCAATGACATCATCATGATGATTTCCCAAACGTGTCTACATATTGTCAATAACTCAAGATGCTTGCCGACCAACTCTCCAACGTCGGCGCACCAGTCACTAATCAGCGATTGGTCATACAACTTATTGCAGGCTTGAACGAATTCTATGACGATGTTGCCACCATCCTTCAGTAATGGACGTCGTTACCTCCGTTTTATGAGGCCCGTTCGAAGCTTATTCTTGAGTAAACCCGGAAAATCAAGCGCATCACCACTCAGGACAGCATTGTCAACACCGCTATCACCACCACCGTCGGGCCCTCCGCCGACGACAGTGCCTCCAACTCTGGCAACCATTTCGCTGGCCCGAGGACCCGCAGCAGCCCACATCCACCCGCAACAACCGCCGGAGCAGTCAGTCCGTCAAGGGCCGCGGCGGACGGAATTCCGGCAACAACGGCGACGGGAAGGGGCAGTCCCCGCCAGCAGGAAATAGCCAGCAACCTCCGTTGTGGTCGCGTGGGCCCCACCGTTATGGCCTCTCCTCCTTTCCTATATCCGACATCCTCGTGGAATCCACATCAGAACCAATAGGCCCACCCTGGCATACTCTGTTCACGTCCACAACAGGCCTACATAGCACAGGACCTCCCGCCCTCAACTTATGCATCGACTGACATTGAGGCAGTTATGAACACCATGTCACTCAAAGCTAGGGCTGGCCAGTGGGCCAGGTCGGCCCGAACCCGAGTAGTTAAAAAAAATCAGTATCGGGACTCGAACCGGGACGGGACAATATCTCGTCCCGACGCGTCCTGGACCGCCCCAGTCCCGTCTGTCCCGACCCGATCCCGATCCCACCCGAAACTCCCCTTTTGCAAAAATAGTTGTTGCATCAACGACCATTTTACATTTGGCCGTTGTGCAACGACCATTTTTGGCCTCCCTCCCACTACCCCCTTAATATTTATTTTTAACATATAAGTTATTATATTTACACTTTAACCCAATTTTCCAACTATAAATACCTCATTTTCTCTTCATTTTTCTCACAAATCTTACTACAATCTCTCTAATCTCTCTACAAGTCTACATTGTCTACTAAATATTCAATTTTATTTATTCATTTGGGAATTGGGAGTGAAGTTGACAACTAGCTTGAGGAACTTCCATCGAGCAAAGTTTCAATTTTCAACCTCTGGATTACACGTCGACGTTTGGTACATTCGTTCCTTCATTAAATTATTATTATTTATTTATTTTATTTAGCGCACTTAATTTTATTTACTTTAATTATTTATTAGTATAATTATAAATTCATAATCGAAGGATTTAAACGTATGCTTACGGGTAGGGGTCAGGTTTCTTCTAGTAGGGGCAACAAGGGCAAGGGTACTTCTTTTAGTCATCCTATTTCTACACAGGATGATTTTGTTGATACTGAACATTTTCGCACATAAATATCAACAGTATTTACGTTATTCATTATATCATTTTAATGGCAAAATGGCTATCACTTCTGATATAGGCCGTAGTACTAACGACCATGATTATTTAACGGTAACCTGTCATTGGATAGATTATAAATGGTCTATGCAAAAATGTATCTTAGCGTATAGATATATAGATGATAGGCACACTGGTACTTTTATTGCAGAAAATATTTATCAAGTGTGCGATTATTACGGAATAACTGATAAAATTATGACTATTACATTAGATAACGCTTCTTGTAACATTTCCGCTATTACAATTTAAAAAAACAGTTTAACTCCATCTTTTCCATATCATTTTCATATAAAATGTGTGTGTCATATATATAACTTAATTGTAAAGGATAGTCTATCACTTTTTGAAGACATTCTTAGTAAAATACAATTTGCTATAAAGTTTATTTTTAAAAATAATAGAACACAATGAAGAAAATAAAATAAAAAAAACTTGTCACGATTGCCAACTACCTTATAGAAAATTTTCAGAAGAAGTACCACTTGGTGAAATTCTTTATACGAGCAACTACTTGTTGCTTATGACTATAGAAAACCTATAACTTTATTTTTTAACTCTCATAATCAAAATCCAACTGATATGGTTGTAGATAGCGATTGGGTAAAATTTTCTGAACTTATGATATTTTTAGAGAATTTTTTTCAAGCAACAAGAGAATTTTCCGATATATATTATCCTACTATTTCAACTATGTTGTTTTATATAGCTCTAATATTTTTATTACTTAGTGAATATATGGAAAAACCAGCTTATATGGCAGCTATTAAAAAATGTATCAAAATAAAAAAATATTTTATTCCTATTCCCACTATTATATTATTGATGTTGTATTAAATCCGACTATTAAAATAGACGATACTAAATCACTTATTGAAACTATTTACGATTGTATAGAAGTACTACCACCTCCAAGTCCCAAAAGTTCAAATCATCCACCACCTATTGAAAAAACTAAAGAAGAAGTGTTGTCTAGCGTAGAAGACCAATGCAAAAAAGTATATAGGTTTTAAAAACAAGAAAGTGCTAGTAACATACCAGCTTTCATACCATCTTCTTCTTCTTCTTCTTCAACACAACCTCACAAAAGACATGATGTTTCTGCGGCTAGTATTGAAAGCCTCAGAAATAGAATGTGCGACCGTACCGCTACTAACCAAATTAACGAGTTTGATATTTTTGTTTTGCATGGTTCTGTACCGTACCAAGCAGTTCTCAATGAAGAAGGACGTGAAGACTTGCTGAAATACTGGAAGGGGAATGAGAAGACCTTTCCGACACTTTCAATGATGGCCCGAGATGTTTTGAACATTCAAGCGTCATCAACTGCGTCTGAAAGTGTTTTTTCTGACGGCAGATATCAAATAGGAGACCACAAACACTCATTAGCCGGAGACAGCTTGGAGATTGTAGTATTATTCAGAGATTGGATACGAGTGGAGCGGAGAAGGCGCGGTCAACCGGAGATCAACGAAGAAGAAGACGAAAACTACAAAGAAATCTTATCCGAAGGTGGTGGAAACGACGTGGATCAATTTGACCAACAAATACCAATTCCAACCGAAGAACCACATGAAGTTATCAAGAAACTAGAACAGGTTTTTTTCAGAATGTAATTTTTTTAATTGCAATTTTATTATGTAATTTGCAACTTTTGGACAACATCACAAAGTTGTAATTTTGACAATTGTATTTATATTACAAAAAAAATATATGTCTATTAAATAATATAAGAGGCACAAAAACAACTTTGGGATATTTTTATTACACTATGTTGTCTTGTTTAATTATTGAGATTTTTATACATATGTTATTAAAAAAAAAAGGAAAAACCGCCCGAATCCCGATCCTGATCCCTCCCCCGACCCGACCCGATTCCGATGGGATCTGGACGGGACTTCGGCAAATCCCGCCAGACCCGATCCCGCCTGACCCGCCAGCCCAGATCCCGCCCCCTTCACCTGTCCCGCACCGACCCGACCCCGCCCGCCAGTCCTAAGCCCGGCCCACTGGCCAGCTCTACTCAAAGCTCCAGACGATAATTGGTATATGAATACAAATGTTACATCTCACATGACGGCATCACAAGATACTCTCTCATCTTATTCTAATTTGAGTAATTTAAATCGAAATATCTGTGTCAGAAGAAGTACGCCGAAGAGATCTTGACCGTGAAGGCATGACATCTTGCAAACCACCCCATACGCCAGTAGACACCAATTCCAAGCTCAGCGTTGATTCCGACCCCCCATATTCAAACCCGACTCACTATCATAACCTGGTTGGGGCCCTGCAGTACCTCACATTCATGAGACCTGACATATCTTATGCCATGCAACAAATCTGCCTACATATTCATAATCCGACGAAAGCACACATGCATGCCCTCAAACATATTTTACGATACGTCCAAGGTACATTTCACTTCGGATTACATCTATACATGTCCTCGCTCACTGGTGTCACTGCTTATTCGGATGCTGACTGCGGTGAATGTCCTGTCACCCGATGCTCCACGTCTGGTTACTGCATTTTCCTCGGAGATAACCTATTGTCTTGGTCTTCAAAAGGCAACCTACACTATCCCGATCCAGTGCCGAAGTAGAGTATAGAGGTGTCGCCAACGTCGTCTCTAAGTCTTGTTGGATCCGCAACCTTCTACTTGAGCTTTACTGCCCGATTCAAAAGGCAACACTGGTCTACTATGATAATATTAGTGCAATATATCTTTCCGGAAATACCGTCCAACAGCAACGCACTAAACACATTGAGATGGATATTCATTTCATTTGCGAAAAAGTGGCTCGTGATCAAGTTCGTGTCCTTCATGTTCCTTCCAGATATCAGATTGCCGACATATTCACCAAAGGACTTCCTCACATACTATTTGATGATTTTCGAGTCAGTCTCAGTGTTCGTGAACATCCCGCTTCGACTGCGGGGATGTAATAGAATATTTCCCAAATAGTCTTTCATTAATTGTATATATCTTAATTTAGGTAGAATTATATTCCTATTGTAATTAGGTCTCCTATTTTAGGTAGAATTATATTTCTATTGTAATTAGGTTGATTATTTACCTAGTTTAAATATTCTTGTATTATTATATATATTGTACATTATTGATGAATACAATCGATGAATAGTAAGGACCAAACTTGTTCCTAGTTGTAGCTGGAGTAGAAGTCAAAGATTGGAAAATTTAGTTAGAGGTAATATAATTCTTATTTATACGTTCAGATCATTAATATTTTAAAATTTTGATTAGAGTCCTATTCTAAAAATGGAAACGATAAAAATACCCAACATACTAAAAACGGCTCACAAATACCCTCCTTATACTCTTTGGTCTAAAAATATCCCCAACCTTAGGTTTTGGCTTAAAGATACCCCTCCCCCACCTTTTGGAGCCTATTTGGATTGGCTTATATTAGGTGATTTTAAGTCAAATTGCTTTTAGCATTTTTTAGTATTTGGATAAAATTAAAAATATTTTTAAACACTTGTTCTTAAGCCAAAATAACAAAAATAAGTCAAAAGTCATAAGTTAGAATTCCTAACTTATGGCTTTTGGCTTATAAGTCAAAAGCCATAAACTCATTCAAACGAGCTCTTGATCTAGAGATACCCTCAACTGACCGTTTCTCTTGCTTTTGCTTGTGCTTGTGCTTGTGCTTATGCTTTGTCTTAAGCGGAGAGTCTTTTAGAAACAATTGTTCTACCTATCAAGGTAGAGGTAAGGTATGTGTACACTCTACGCTCTCCAGACCCACATTGTGGGATTTTACCGAATATGTTGTTGTTGTTATTGTAAGACCGTTTATAATTTACACATACAAGCAAAAATATAAAATCCAAAGGAAAATTAGAAATTCTAAAAAACATATTATACGAGTATCCTGTCAAGACCAACTTGATTAGAAATTGAGCTTTTGTTGGTTTTAAATATTGGTTTTGTGAAACATTCATCATGATAATTTAGATTCACAGTTCTTTTATCTTTGGTAATCAACAAAATTCAAAAATCCGACGAATTTAACAAATAAGCAGCCTCCCATGATTCATAATCATATTAACCTGCCTTTTGGAAATAAAACAATAAAGGATAAATCATGCTAACGAAAATAATGAAATTAACATGATGTTGCTAAACTGTATCCAAACGGTAGAGGAACGTAACTTCGTTGCAGCTAATCCTGTCTTCTTTTTGTTTTAAATTTTAATTTTTTTTCTTAAGGTGGTTCTTTTTTATATTTTTATTTATTTCCTTATATTCATTGAGCTGAATGCTGCTTCCTTAACCTAATTTAATTAATACCATTAATTAAATTCCTAAAATAAAAAGTAAAGAAAATAAAGTTTCAAACCTCTAATATTGAATTTTCAAGGTTGAGGGTATTTTTGGACCCAAAGGTGGAAAGGAGGGGGTATTCTTGAGCCAAAAACAATGGTTGGGGGTATCTTTAGACTAAAAGGTGAAAGGAGGTTATTTGTGAGCCATTTTCAATATGTTAGGGGTATTTTTGGCCCTTTTCCATTCTAAAAAAGAAGGGGTTATTGCTATCAATTAATGTTTATACAAGTTTATTTAAAATTTTCTTAGAAGTAACTCGATTGTATAAATATCTTTTATACTGGTCAGTGCATAAAACTTAACTTGTTTACTTTATTTCTTCCTTAAATGAGTTACTAACGACAACTTAGTATGTTCTTTGTTATTTAACGTTACAAAAATGTTGGACTACTTTTTTCTTTTGATTTCTAAAGTGATATATAATCGATAAAATAAACGACATAGGAAATATCATAAAAGAATCTGACTCTAAGAATGGAAGAAATTCTTATAGGAAGTTGTGCGCTTCTTCACTTTAGGGGAGCTTATGCGACGCGAATCTGAATTAATTGAGGCCCTAAAACGAGTAACATCACCTGATTGGAAAAAAAAAAAAAAAAAAAGACAAGTTGGTAGTACCATTTGAGATAATCTTTTTTAAAGTTTCCTTTTGTTCCATGGTTAATTTATAATGCCTATAAATAGGGGTCCTATCCATTAGCCCTCTCAATAAACACAACCAACTTCTCTCCTTTCTATTGCTAAGCAAAAAGCCAATTCTTTACACACAACAAAAGTTAATTTGCAGCCATTAACTCTCAGATGGCACCAAACAATAAAGACATATCGAAGATAGGCCAAGAAGTCTTTGCTCTTCTTGATGAACTCCATGGGAAAAATAGAAGGCCTTGTGTTAAAACAACCAATAAAAATTGCCTTTATTATAACAAATTACCAATCTCAGAAGTCTAATCTTGTTCAATTCAAACCAACTTCTTGTTGAAAATTTACTAATGTTGAATTAAGTTTATCCCATTATTTATGACTCGAACAACTGGGGGCCCACACGTCGGAAATATCGTTTCCACATACGTGCAATCTTAGTTCCAAGTATCGTAAATTTCGTTAATGAAAGAGATATTGGTACGTAAGTGAAATGTTTGAGACATAGAATGATGGATGGTTATTGGATAAATAACAAGTGTTCTACGTTGGTAAACGAAGGAAGGATTGTGCGAGGTGTAAGATGGAACGGGTTGGAAAGGGTCGCGGAGCCGAGAAGGGCTGCGGCGCCTCCCGGACTAGGTCACATCGTCGGAGTGCCGCGGCGCCTCCCTTGTAGCGCCGCAACGTTAATTCTAAGTTTTGGCTTCTGGAGCCGCAACACTAAATGTTGTGGCGCCGCGGCGCTTCCCAGGCAGTGTTTGCTCGACGGAATCCCAAAGGTTTGGCTGTTGAAGTGGTTTCAATGGCATTGAATCCACCCAATAATGGCCATTACTTGGACCATTATGTTGCTGCATTACTTGGGGGGTAAATGTCATCCATTACATGGCAATTGATTCCCATTATGGAGTATTTGAAAGGCCATCTTGCACACCTATAAATTGAGGCCTTTGGCTCAATTTTATAGATGAACATGGAGATGACCATGAACAGAAAAACAAGTTAACAACACCACAAAGGGATCGGATTTTCCTGATATCAATCATTCTCTTAGCAATCTTCATTATTCGTGTTCTTCGCTGAGATCATTTGTGTAGACTTTGCACACTTGATAGTTTGCTATTTCATCTTGGGAGACTATTGTCCACACTTCCGTAAAGCCTATATACGGGGGCAATCTTGTCTTAAAGACAGAGAGCCATCTCTCGACTCAGCCGGTGGTGTTGTGATTATCTAATTGGTTGTTAAGTGTTTCAGGTGTTAACTTAACAGACAAAGGACTCTAACCGTTCGTATTCTCAGCGGATCTACAAGTCACAAGTGCAGCAGTTCATGTTCTTGTATTTCCTAATACAAGTTCCATATTTGAAGTTTCAATTCAAGATCAAGATATTGACAACTTGTTGTTGTCCTCTTTGTTGTTTATCCTTTCGATCATTGTAATAGTTATTTACTATTCATGTACGTGCTTTACATATTCCAACACTTCTGTTATTGAAGAGAGAGTTACCAATAGCTATGAAGTTGTACAATTACATGGAGGAGTTCTTATTTGTGATTATTCCAAGAGAAAACCAATACCTATGACTTATTACTGAGCAGAACCGAATTCAAAATCTAGAGTCAGCGACTTCAGATTATTATGAGTGTGATTTCATTATTTGTATTTTTTTTTGTGTGTATGTGTAATAGCCTAATAGATTTAACTGATTCCACAGAACTCACTCTAAATTCGCCTTTGTTAATGAGTGATTGAGCGGTCTTTTTTTTTATATCCAGTTTCCTGGCTTACGCCAGACTATTTCTGGAGATAGTAGTATCAGTCCCTCAACACTACTACCAGTAAATCGCGGGATGTGCCTGAATGACCAGGGTTTGAGAACAGGGCAACTGATATCACCTACAAGGTCATATCCGAGAAAAAAGCAAAGTGCTCCCACCAGGATTCAAACCCACGCTGCAGACCTCCAGCTGGATTTTAAGTTCACCTCATTTGTCATCTAGCTATGTCCGGGGACCTTGAGCGGTATTTTTTAGTTTTTGAACATGTACACATTTTCATATGTGATGATCTAGTGCTCCAGCTCACTAGAGCTGAGCATATGAGTGATTATGATAAAATTTAACTTTTAAATGCTAAATCCTGCTGTTTATTACTTTTACTCATGATTAATCTGCATCAACCAATTTTTCCTCTCTTTTTTTCCGTTTATATATCTTTCCTTCATTTACATCCATTGCGTTCTCATCTCTTCTGTGTATTGGAGTTTATTATTAATCTCATTATTGCATGCCAATTGTCCCTCATTAATTTTAAAAAATATATGTAATAATACATTTGTAGGCTGATGAATAATTTTTCCACCTAATAGGCTAGTCTTTTTGATGGACTCTCTTGTTCGGTCTATAGTATTAGAATAGGATTGATCAAATCTAGAGGGGTCAGCTTGCTGGCAGGGAGTCAACTTTGCGGCCTTAGGGTCGCAAGTTCGATTCTCCCCTCCGGATATCGTCCTCCGGGGCACATATATGTGGTAAAGCCTGGGCGCTAAAAGCCGCGCGGGCATGTTGCAGTGTGGGTTCGGTCTCCGCCAAGCCTTGTGGATGGGGCCTGTGGGGGGGTCAACCTTGTAGCATTGATCCGTTGGACGCAAGCAGACACTGACCATGTGTGCACATCCCGCGATTTACACTGGTGGTGGGGTCTTTGAAGGACCGGTCCCATCATCTCCAGAACGTTTGGGTAATACCAGTGAAGTAGTCAGGCGCAAGTCTGGAAACCTGAATTATCAAAAAAAAAAAAAAATAGGATTGATCAACGATTAGGGCCGCACCTCGAAGTGGTGGCCTAGTACGTAGAGTGTTGGGAGTCGTGACTGACCCAGAAGGGGTGCCAGTCACGGGATTCCTTTTTCCAATTATATACTCCAATTTGCATATGTTCAAATCCAAATATTCTATGGGATGCTCATATCTATCTATCTATATATATATATATCATATACCACATCAATGAATCAAAATACCAACAAAAGTTGTGGTGGAATGGTAACTCATAAGTGCTCGTTCATTCTTAATCAAAGATCTCGGATTCAAGCCGTGAGTATGTGATCGTCTTTAGTAGGAAACGATCTACCTCAATGTGGAATTTCCTTATGCAAATCCAATTTAATCGAATCTCAGTGCGTGTACCGAATACAACATGGGAAACCACGAGAAAAAAAAAGAATCGAGCATAATCCGGAATTAGTCGGCCCCAGTGTGCATACCACATATCAGGTGGGAAACCACGGTAAAAAGAAGAAGAATCGAGCATATAATTTGTGATATTAAATAATTAGCAGTGAAATTATTGGTAAAACCCGTTACTAGTCATATAATCATGATAATAATTAATCCTAGGACTAGGATACTAGGAAACATAATATTCCCTAGAAAACGATTACAATATCCATATAACTCCCTAATTAGATGCCAAATGGAAGAGCATTAAATTCTTTTCTCTGTTTCTTTTGTTTATAAAGTACATAATATATTTGAGATTGAAAAGATCATATATACTTTTAGGAAGAAATTCTTTACTTAGTTAATCAGATGCTTAATTCCTCTAATGATGAATTAATTTATAATATTTAGTTTGGAGTGAAGGGATATTAACTAACATATGAAGTTAAGAAGGGATCGAATCCACAGCAACATACAATGTATCTTTTTGCTCTGTTCTGTTTTTTATTTATTGAGAAATGTTAAATATACACAATATATAAGAAGGAATCGAATCCACAGCAACATACAATGTATCTTTTTGCTCTGTTCTGTTTTTTATTTATTGAAAAATGTTAAATATACACAATATACATGTGTATATTGTGTATATATGGCTCTCGGTTTCCTTCAACAAACCGTGTACATGTAGATAAATTAGGTAAGGTTTTAGTCTCCTAGTTTATGTAATGTTGTAGTGTAATCGAGGGGTAGCTAATGTGGTCTCGGAATCGTGTTGGTTACGTAATTCTCTTTTGGAGCTTCATTGTCCCATTCAGAAGACAACCTTAGTTTATTGCTATAATATTAGTGCCATCTACCTTTCTGATAATCCGGTTCAGCATCAACGCACTAATCATATCAAGATGGACATTCACTTTGTCCGCGAAAAGGTTGCTCGTGGTCAGGTACGCGTCTGCCATGTCCCATCAAGATATCAAATTGCAGACATCTTTACAAAGGGTCTTCCCTCGGTCCTTTTTGAAGATTTTAGGGACAGTCTCAGCGTTCGAAGACCGCCCGCTATGACTACGGGGTGTGTTAAATATACACAATATACACGTGTATATATGGCTCTCGGTTTCCTTCAACAAACCGTGTACATGTAGATAAATTAGGTAATGTTTTAGTCTCCTAGTTTAGGTAATGTTGTAGTGTAAATAGTATTATATACTTACCATAATATTTGTATTATCATAATTGTATAATTAGTATCAAAGTAGAATAAGATTTTAGGAATAGAATAGGAATAAGATTCTCCTATTATAGAAATATGTAACTTGTATAAATAATCTTTTAATCAATGAAAATAATGAAGGGGTTATTTCTTTGAAGAAAGAATAATGTTAGGTACGTAAAATCCTGATTCTAATATTACTATCATCACTCCCACGTGATTATTCTTAATAATTCTAACACATAAATAATGGAGTTAGGCTTCCAAATCATCAAGTGTGACAAGAATAAAGGACTTATAGTTTGTAGCTGCTAGCTAGTCAATATTACTGTTACTTTGGGTCAAATTAAGTTTAACCAAGATTCATTTGGAATATCTAATTTTCACCGAAAGGATACATGTAGTAACGTAATTCCAGTTGCCAAAAGAGAATAAACTCTATTGTAACCTTCATTCTGAATTGTATACATAAAAATAAAACAATATGAATATGTACTTTTATGTAAAATAACTCCATTTGTTTCCGTTTATGTAGCATACTTCTTTTTTATCTGTTCTAAAAAATGTCACACTTTCATAGGATAATAAATACTCTTCCATCTTTAATTAGAGATTTTAAGTTTAAGTCTTGGAGTGGAGTCGCAAGCTCTACAGCCCCAACAAAGTGGACTTTTAGGCTTGAATTTGGACTGGGCATCAAAACAAATATTGAACATCGGACCAGAAAAAAATAGAAATTGGTAGAAGAAGGACCATTTGAGATAATCTTTTAAAAGTTTCCTTTTTTTTCATGGTTCAATTGATGCCTATAAATAGGAGTACCCTATCCATTAGCTCTCTCAATAAACACAACCAACAATTCTCTCCTTTCTACTAGTAAGAAAAATACCAACTCTTTAATTTACACACAACAAATTAAAAGTTTGTAGCAACTCTGAAATGGCACCAAACAAGAAAGACATATCCAAAATAGGCCAAGAAGCCTTTGCTCTACTTGATGAACAACAACTCTATGGGGAAAAAAGAAGTCCTTGTGTTCCTCCTCCTTCTTTTACTGTTAAAACAACTAGTACAAATTACCTTTCTTATAACCAATACCAACCTCAGACAGCTCATATTATTCAATTCAAACCAACTGAAGAGAGAGTTATCAATAGTTATGAAGCTGTGCAGCTGCATGGAGGGGTTCTTATTTGTGATTATTACAAGAGAAAACCAAAAGCTATGCCTTATTATTACTGAACAAAATCGAATGCAGATCAGTGAGTTCAGAATCATCAGTGTGATCTCATATTATATGTATGCTAAGTCGTCTTTGTTAATAGGTAGTTATAATTAGGTTCAACTGAATCCGCCGAATCCCCTCTAGATCCGTCTTTGTTAATAAATGCCTTAGTTTTTTTTTGTTTAGTTTATATATATATATATATATATATATATATATATATATATGTATGTATGGTCGACGAAGCTACCTGTATGTGTATGATGATCTAGTGCTTTAAACAAATTTCACTTTTAAATGTGTTGGATATAGAGCAGTACGGAAAGTAAATAAATATTACAAGTGCTTCGAAAGGATAAACAACAAAGATTACAACAAGAAGTTGTCAATCTTTTAATCTTGAACTAGAACTTCATATCTGGATCTTCTAATCAGAAATACAAGAACATGAACTGCTATACTTGTGGCTTGTAGAACCGTTGAGAATCCGAACGGTTAGAATCCTTTTTAGTTTCAAGTTCACACCTGAAACACTTAGCAACCAATTAGATAATCACAACACCACCGGCTGAGTCGAGAGATGGCTCTCTGTCTTTAAGACAAGATTACCCCGTATATATGTTTTACGTTAGCGGGCAATAGTCTCCCAAGATAAAACAACAACTAATCAATACTACAAAGCAAATAGGTTGATTCTGACGAAGAAAAAACAAACATGAAACGACATGTTGAAGAATAGAAAATTTAGAGGAAAAGGAAGAGTTTCTGCTCTTGTTCAAGACTTGTGTTTTCTCTTTTTCTCTACTTGTCTTTTTCTACTGCCCTCAAATAAGAGTAAGGTCTCAATTTATAGTGTTTGGGAGGAGGAGAAGTGTTAAGAGACAGTTTGGGGTCCAAAAGATAATATCAGAAGCAGCCCAGCAGCCAGCGACCCACGACCCGAGCCCGGAGGGAACGGGACTGGCGGGCGGCGGCGGCGCGCGTGTTGGGCTAGCCTTGAACCCAAGCACACCTAGGTCCTCCCTCATTCAAACACATGGGTTACCCCTTGGGGTCCCAAACCCTTATCCATTTTTTAGGCTTATAAAAAGAACAATTCTTCTTTTTTCCACCGATGTGGTAGATTTGTCCAACACCATATTTTCATGCCTGAAACACCTTGCTTAGTAGACCAATATCTCTTTCATTTCTTAACAAAATTTGACGATCCTTGGCCCTACGGTCATCTACTCACTTAGTAGATTATGCACGTGTGAAGAACCAAAGACTCCAACATGCGGAATCCGAGTGTTTAAGTCATTAAAGATGGGTGGACGCAACCCCCATCAAAGGCAAATTTCCAACAATCCCCTCTTGAAAGAGAATTGGTGCACACAGGGTGCCAAACTTCATCAATCTTTCAACGAAAAGATATTGAATTAGGAGAGGTAGCTTCCGCTTTGAACCTTCCTTAGTTGAATACCACCAGAATTACTTACTATGCGGTGAGCGTGATGTCTTGAACCGTCAGTGTTTAGTGTAAGCCAAGACAATGATACCAACACAATAACTCCCCTTATTAATTTTCATTCTTATTGTTTTGTCCCTTGTGGCCGTGGACACACTTGGATTCTTAAGTGCGTTCATTTGAGGCGGTCTGTCCTCGCACTTAAATAGGTGATCTCATACAAGGTATTCTGCTATATCCCACTCCACAAGTGTTAGGAATCATTAAAAGTTTCCCAACCTTAACCATTTGAGGATCGTTAAAGGTTTGAAAGCTTAACCTTTACCCACCATGCAGGCATCACCTTAATGTCTATCGCGGAACAACTTTGAATTCATGTTCCTTACAGAAATCATCATCCGAAGTGATCTTACTTCCACCGAAGCGCTCAACTGAACCTTTTGCAGCTTAGCTTTCCTATTGAACCAAATTCTTGGGATCTCCAATCAGTATGGTTGGGTTACCACAGCAAAGGTTCGTATTGTTAGGGTTTTAAGCCCATTCCCCTAGACAGGCAGAATTCTTGATCTTTGGGTAGTTCCTTAGTTAAATGGTCTGATATATCATTTGATTAGTAATCAATGAAGTGACACTCGTGGTGATCAACTGCGATACGGTCTTATGTCACCGACAGATATGTCCAGACGCCGTCATCCGTGACCTTCCTGAAGCCGACCGGCTAGCCACAGTGTATAACTGCCGAAGACACAGGTTTCTCCCAGTAAGGGACGACCCGCGACCCTAGATAGACGGGCGGGCGGCGGCGGCGCGCGTGTGGGGCTAGCCTTGAACCCAAGCACACCTAGGTCCTCCCTCCTTCAAACACATGGGTTACCTTGGGATCCCAAACCCTTATCCATTTTTTTAGGCTTATAAAAAGAACAATTCTGTATTTTTCCACCGATGTGGTAGATTTGTCCCACACCATATTTTCATGCCTCAAACACCTTGCTTAGTGGACCAATATCTCTTTTATTTCTTAACGAAATTTGACAACCCATCAAAGGTAAATTTCCAACAAAATGCTAATCTGCTATTTATTACTTTACTAATGATTTAATCTGCTTAATTATAATAGCGATTTTCTTTTTCTTTCCCCCTTCATTTTCATCCTTTTCCTTCTCATTTAATCGGTATATATTGGAGGTTACCATTAAACATTTATCCCATTGATATTCCAAAATCAATATGGCTTTGGTATCATTCTTGTTGATTCCTCCTGATCAAGTGAACAATTAAGAACATATATAGCATCCACATGAGATAATACGCTGCAGTAATTAACTATCAACAACAGTTACAAGTGCTCAAAATTACAGTCATACCTATGCAACAACGATCTATTTTTGTGGGTCAATTATCCTTGTCAATTAAAAAGAGAAAGAGTAATGGGCTTGTAGGTTGTATGAGCTCTCCCACCTAATAGGCGATTTTTTGGGTTAATTATATATCTTGTTCATGAATTTATAATAATGATATTAGAGTAGGTCGGTCAACACTTAAGATCGAAACTCGAAATAGTGACCTAGTAGAGTGCTAGGACACATAATGTAGACACAGGACCGTGACTAATCGGGTCAAAGGGGTCTCAGAAATGGTTATCAAATTAGAATTGGTATCGGCCATGACTGACAAGGTCATTGGTCCTTAAGCAAAGACGTTATTGTTGCGTGTCAATTGTCCTTTATTGATTAAAAAGAGAAATAGTAATAGACTTAATTATAAACTAAATGGGTTCTTTTACGTAATAGTTTAGTCTTTTAAATCACACTTTCAATATTTTATATGAAAATTTTCAAGATTATAAAGGAATTAACTTTTGAATCTAGAGTGAAAAATAGAGAAGGACGAAAAGTGTATTACCAATTGGATATTGTCTTTTGCATATATTTATTTTTGCATGGGTCTCTCAAGATGCAAAGTGCTCCAATAAGCCCTAATCCTGGTGCCTTTTGCAAAGATTCTTAGTGATATTAATTAGCTTTATGCTACACAAGTCTATTTTATATGTTTAAAATTTCAGAGATGCCGATCATTGATTTCCTTCTTGAATCCTAATTCAAAATCGCATATATATCTTTATGGGACCAATATAGAAATTAGATAAATTGCTAACCGAATCTATTCCAAATTATTAGTACGACAAGTCGATATCAGTAAATCAATAATACTTTTTTCCGCTTCGAATTATTAGTTATGATACAATTTTGAACAACCCTATAGGTTGTCAGAGACCAAAAGATTAGTTGGGAACAAAGTCTCACATTGATAGTTGGAAAAAAATTACTTATAAGGTCTTAGATATTTTTAACAATGTGAGACCTTTTAAAAAAACCGTGTAGGTTGCTGCATAAATGGAACATTACTTTTTAATTTCTTGTGTTTTCCAATAATTTTAAAAAAATAATAGCATGAAATGTAGCCCTTAGAAAATTTAGATATCTATGGGATGCTTATATATTTTATTCACGTATCTTACGAGAAGATCCCTTTTCCAATTATATACACCAATTTGCATATGTTCAAATCCAAATATGTACTCTTAGTTGGTAACCTATAGTAACAAATTGAGCATATCAATAAGGATTGTGGTGGAGTAAGTAAGTGTTTGTTCATTTTTAACTAGAGATTTTGGTTCGAGTTCAGTTATGGAGTCATCTTTGTTAGGTAACGATTTATCCCCAACATAGGCTTTTTGGCGCGATAATCGGACCTTAATGTTTGAACTTTGAACCGGACACCGGGTGAGAAACTAAAAAGAGAATCTAGCGTATAATTTGTGATATTAACTAGTTAATTGCTAGTTTACTAGTCATGTAATAGTGATGATATTTGTTATTGATCTCAGGATACTGGAAAACATAATATTCCATATAAAACAATTACTAATAATATCAACATAACTCACTGATTAGATGCCAAATGGATTAGCATTAATTGCTTTTCTATGTTTCTTTTGTTTAAAGTACATAAAAAGGGATTGTAAAGATCCTCCTTTGGAGGAACGAATCTAATAATTAGTTAATCAGATGCTTAATGCGTCTAATGATGAATTAATTTATTTTTAGTTTGGACTAAAGGAATATTAACATTATTTCATTCCAAAGGGTAATATATATACCCAATAATATAATCCTAATCTTATGTACATAAGGTAATAAATTATCCTAATCCTAGGTACATAAGGTAATGAATTTGATTAAATATACACTTACCATACAAAATATACACAATTATGACTAATTATATTTTTCCTATTATATCACACACCCTCAGTCAAAGTGGGAGATCGACGTATTCTGAGACTGTCTCGAAAATCTTCAAACAGAATCAACGGAAGACCTTTCGTAAAAATATCTGCGATCTGATAGCGTGACGGGACATGTAAGACACGTACCTGCCCACAAGCAACCTTTTCACGAACAAAGTGAATATTCAGTTCTATATGTTTGGTGCGTTGATGTTGAATCGGATTTCCAGAGAGATAAATCGCACTCACATTATCACAATAAACCAATGTTGCCGTCGGAATAGGACAGTGGAGCTCGAGAAAAAGACTGCGAAGCCAATACGATTCGGAAACCACATTGGCAACTCCCTTGTATTCTGCATTGGCACTTGATTTAGACAAAGTAGCCTGTCGTTTGGATGACCAAGAAACCAAATTATCACCAAAGAACACACAGTAGCTAGACGTGGAACGTCTGGTGTCCGGACATCCACCCCAATCTGCATCAGTGTAAGCAACGATTGTGGATGTCGAAGATGGATAAAGATGCAAGCCATGATCAAAGGTACCCTGAATATAACGCATAATGCGCTTGAGAGCCTGCATGTGATCCTCCATCGGGTTATGCATAAATAAGCAAAACGGTTGCACAACATAAGATATGTCGGGCCTCGTGAAGGTAAGATGTTGCAGGGCGCTTGCAAGACTGCGGTAATGTGATGGATCAGGATATGGTGTACTGGAAGTGGCACTAAACTTAGGTTTAGTATCAACCGGAGTGGCAGACGGCTTGCATGATGACATGCCAGTCCGCTCAACAATTTCCTCTACGTACTTCTTCTGAGATAAAAATAAACACATGCATGACGTGTTACAACTATCCCTAAAAAATAACTCAAAGGTCCCAGATCGTTCATAGCAAACTCGGAGCTGAGCAGGGACATAATAGACTTACGAAGAGCATCAGATGAAGCAGTCAATATAATATCATCCACATACAGAAAAAGATAAGATATATCATGACCTTGACGGTATATGAAGAGAGAATGATCAGACCTGCTATTAGAAAATCCAATAGTAGAAACATAATCTGCAAACCTCTTGTACCAGGCCCTAGGAACTTATTTGAGCCCATATAAAGATTTCTTCAGTAAGCAAACATGATCAGGACAAGAGGGACTTTTGTAGCCCATGAGTTGGTACATGTATACCGTTTCATTGAGTTCTCCACGCAGGAATGCATTATTTACATCAAGCTGATGTAGAGGCCATGCCTTCGAAAGTGTCAGACTCAGCACCGTGCAGATAGTTGCTAGTTTGACCACCGGACTAAAAGTTTCACCAAAATCCATACTAACCTGTTGAGTTTTTTCATCACCTGCAAGACTGGATTTATGCCTCTCAAACATACCATTAGACTTTTCTTTATGACTAAAAATCCACATAGACCGAATCACATTAACATCAGGAGGAAGAGGTACCAAATCCCAAGTCTTATTTTTAATAAGAGCAGTATATTCATCATTCATAGTCATTTTCCAATTCGGGTCATGAAGAGAAGAAACATGATATGAGGTGACGGTGATTTAGTAACATGAGTATGAAGGTCGTATTTCGTATTTGGTTTAAAAATCCCGTGCTGACTACGAATGACTGGCTATTGGGCCGGAATTGGAGTTGGATGGACGGAGGATGTGATATCGTACGGAGAAGGTGACAGACTGCCCGACAGTGAGTCCGGGCACGCTGGGACGGTACTGCCGTGGCTAGACCACTGCCCAGTGGACTACCAGGCAGTGGGCTGCCAGTGAGTGGCCCAGCTTGTCCGGCAGCCACTGGGCTTGGGCAATCCGGCCCAGCAGGCTGGGAAGGCGGAAAAACTCATTGGGCCGAGAAAGTTGGGCCAGTATGGGAGGCCAAATGGTGGACCAAATACGGGGGCACACTATCAAGAAACTCATAGGTTGGAGGCACAAAATAATATATTTTGGTAAAGAAAAAATTTGATTCATCAAACACTACGTGGCGACTCACAATTATTTTATTGGACGATAGGTCATAACATTTGTAACCATGATGGTTAGATGGATATCCCAAAAAAATACACTGAGTGGACCGGGGTTGGAGTTTATTAATGGTAGTAGATGGAAACAGATGATAGCATAAGCACCCGAATACTCGAATATGAGAATACGATGGGTCCCTTAGGTTTAAAATTTTGAGTAGGGATTGGTAGTCTAATTGTTTGCTAGGAAGTATGTTGAGGAGATAGGTTGTCATTTGTAATGCATGATGCCAAAATGATGGTGGTAGGGAGGCATGGGCAAGTAGGGTTCTAACAATATTATTAATGGTTCGTATTTTTCTTTCCATTTTTTTCATTTTGAGATGAAGTATGCGGACATGAGAGACGAAAAGATAAACCATTAATTTTGTAAAAATTCCAAAATTGCCCATTATCAAATTATCTACCATTATCACATTGAATATTTCCTTTCCAGTCTCGTATGGGGAGTAAGTTAAGCCATTCCACTAAAATACTTTTTAATATCCCGTTCAAATTGAGTGCGGATGAATGCTCTAAAGGAAAGAAATGTGGAAAAAACTTGTGACTTTTTAGACAAAGGAAACGTCCACAAAAAAGTAGAGTAATCATCCAACAACAAAAGATAATATCGATGGCCCGAAGAGCTCAAAATGGGAGATTTCAAATATCACTATGAGTAATATCAAAAGGCATAACAGTACGAGACTTAGAAGCAACAAAAGGCAACTTAACATGTTTTCCAAGAGAATAAGAGTGACAAACATGAGAACTACGAGGCCTAGTACACTCAATAAATTTATTTTGTTTAAGGGAAGCAAAAACAAATGCTCCCGGATGACCCAAACATTCATGCCATAAAGAAGAGCTAAAGCTGCAAAAGTGGATGGTAGTTTGGCTTGATATGTGGTTGTGTTGATTGGATAAAGCTTGCCCCTATCACATCTCATTAGACGCATCCCCGTTTGAAAATTCTCCACGAAAAACCCAAAAGGATCAAATTCATCAGAAACCCAATTATAAGTAGTAAATTTTCTAACTAAAATCAAGTTTTAATTAATTTAGGTGCGTGAAGGACATTTTTCAAAATTAACGGTGGGTTCGGGGGAGACAAGTTTGTAGTACCATAACCACAAATTAGAATTAAATGACCATTTTTGACAATTATACCACGATTATTGCTCAAATTAAACTAGGACGAGAGATTACCTTGTGAGGACGTCATATAAGACGTTGCCCCGATGTCCATATACTAGTTTGCATGGGTGGTGTGAGACCAATGGTGTGCATCGCGGCTTCAATAACTGTCGAAGATACCACTGTCGAATGGGTTTGCTGGCACTGGTTCAGTAGTGGCCCAAGAACTGAAGGATGATGCTGTTGCTGGGCTGCTAGCCGTGGTCTGGCCCAATTTCCAGTAGCCCAATTGCCAGTGGGAAATGGGCAGGGAGGCACGGCCCAAGGCCACTGCCAGGCCTACGGTGCTGGCCCACTGCCCCATTGGGCTCTTGGCTGCCACTGGGTCGGTTGCTACTGTTGACCGCCGCTCCTGCCGCTATTATCGCCACATCCGCCACGTCGGTGGCTGCCACCCTTTCCACTACCGCGGCCGCCATCGCGGTTTTTACCTCAATTATTGTCATTTCATCCCTTTTTACCACGGTTAGGCAGCCCATTATCAAATTGGGAAGAATTTTCGTCGGAAAGAGCGGCAACCATGACGGAATTGGACACGGTGGCCGTCTTTTTGGCAAAACCCGCTTCTTCTAGTATGAGCATAGAACGAGCTTGGTAGAATGGACGAAGAGGGTTGCTTTGGCGGATGAGCGTACCAACACCACTATATGCATCAGTAAGGCCGGCCACCATATGTAAAATGAGCCGATTGTTAGTGACCGGCGCACCGACATTCTTGAGTTGATCGGACAAAACCTTGAGCCGTTGGCAATATGAGGATACATTGAGAAAATTTGTCATGTCAGTGGTAGAAAATTCCTGCTCAAGTGTGACAGCCCAAAAAATTTTATTATCCTAGAATATGTCACGTAACCGATTCCACGCCTCCTTTTCCATGGAGTCGGGCTCAAGAATTGTATGCAACAAGTCACTGGAAATCGTGGCATAAATCCATTGCAGAACCGTTGCATCAAGGGTCACCCATAATTCCTTTTCATCATCGGTTTTTTGCACCTTCTCCTTGCCATTCTCCGGGGAGATGATGTGATGAATAACTCGGTGTGACCTACAGTGAATTTTGAAAAGTTCTGTCCACGTCGCATAATGGACATTTTCCATCTCAAGAGTGATGGAGATGTGTGACCTAATATTGGAGACCGCTAGGGCCGGGTGAAAATTTGATTTAGAGTTCGCCATGGAAGACGAAACAAAGAAGAGGAAGGAAAAAGATATATGGTCGACGGCGGAAGAACTCGGCCGACGGTGATCGGCGGCGGAGAGGTGGGAGGCCGACGAGAGAGATGGAAAAAATTAGGGTTTAGGATTTTCCCTAGACTTCTGATACCATGTAAGAAATATTCTTCCTTGATTATTTCATTCCAAAAGGGTAATATATATACCCAATAATACAATCCTAATCCTATGTACATAAGGTAATGAATTATCCTAATTCTAATTACATAAGATAATAAATTTGACTAAATAAACACTTACCATACACAAAATATACACAATTATGACTAATTATATTTTTCCTATTCTATCATTAACTAACATATGAAGCTCAGAAGGAATCTAATTCACAGCAACATACAATGTACTATGTTTTGCTCTTTTCTTGTTTTTCATCTTAAGGAATAATGTTAGGCAAAATTCTGATTTTAGTAGTAATTGTCACCACCTCCACATGATTATTCTTAATTTTAACACATAAATTATGGAGTTAAGGCTTCCCCAGTCATCAACAAGTGTGACAAGAATAAAGGGATTTTAGGTTTAGTTGCTGTAAATTAAATAGTCAATATTACTGTAATTTGGTCAAATTAAATTAAACCAAGATTCATGAAATATTTAATTTGCACCGAAAGTATACATGTAGATGTAGTACGCAATTCCGGTTCCTAAAAGAGAATCACCTCTATGTCATTCTTGTGACTTCATTATGAATTGTGTACAGATCAAAACAAATCAATGGGAATATCATGTTATTTACGTAAAATTAAAGATATTTATGTAACAGTTCATGAGACTAGATGACCCTTATTTCATGGAATAAGTTACAAAAGAGAAAAAAATTGTCATCGTGTAATGGAAGGGATGATATCCCTCCACCTTAATTAGAGATTTCAGGTTCACTATTAATTCTTAGAATAAGTTTAAAGTCTTCATTTTTTTCTTAAACTTCATATCTAGTAAAATATTACCATAAAACTAAAATTGGAACGAATGAAGCACTTAAATTTGTAAAAAATCATGGGAGGTGACCGTGAAGTACGCTTTTGTAGGGCATGCAACAACCACCGAGATTAATTGTGATGGAGTGTAATTAGTACTTATTTATTTTTAATCAGAGGTATATATCTAGTTCGAATCCTAGTGATAGAGTCGCGAGGACTTACCCTTCAAAGTGCATGTGACTTCCTAGCTCGAATCTGAATTAATAGAGCTCAAAGCGAATACCGAACGTCGGGTGGAAAGTTGGTAGAATATGAACCATTTGAGATAATCCTTTTAAGAATTTCCTTTTTTATTGTTTAATTGATGCGTATAAGTAGGAGTCCTATCATTAATCCCTCTCAATAAACACAACCAACAATTCTCTCCTTTCTAATACTAAGCAAAATAACCTACTCTTCTACACAACAAAATATGATAAAACTTGTATAGCAGAAAGTTTTATTTTGGTAAAAGATATTTCCAGCCAAATTATATTAAGCATTCCTTTTATATATAAACTATTTTCAATCACTAATATTGATAAGAAAGGTATCATAGGAACCTTCAATGGAAAGCCTATTGCATTTCAGTTTATAACTGAACAATTTTCAAGAGTGTTAAATGAACTCAAAGATAGGTTGGTTCATAGACACCAGCAAATCAGATTTCTGAGACAAGATATTTATATATTTACTATTGAAGAGCTTTTGAAAAATCCTAAGCTACAACAAAAAATTAGTTTAATACAAACTATGTTTCACTTCAGATTTGTAGTCCTAATGCTTTTTGGGATAGGAAAAAACATATTGTTTCTTTCCCTTATGATGATGATTTTAAAGAAGGTAATATCCCTACTAAAGCTAGGCCATGCCAGATGAATTCCGAATACTTGGAATTATGCAAAAAGGAGATTACTTCTTTATTACAGAAAGGTTTGATAAACCCCTCAAAATCCCCATGGTCGTGTACGGCTTTTTATGTTAATAAACATGCGGAGCAAGAAAGAGGAGTTCCTCGACTAGTTATCAATTATAAACCCCTTAATAAAGTTTTGAAATGGATCAGGTATCATATTCCTAATAAAAAGGATTTACTTAATAGCGCTATTATATTTTCTAAATTTGATCTAAAGGCTGGCTATTGACAGATCCAGATCACAGAAGTAGATAAATATAAAACTGTTTTTAATGTTCTTATTGGGCAATTCGAGTGGAATGTAATGTCATTTGAATTTAAAAAAATGCCCCTTTTGAATTTCAACACATTATGAATGATATATTTATGCCTTATAGCAACTTTATCATTGTTTATATAGATGATATTTTAGTATTTTCAAATAACATAGAAACTCATTTCAAACATCTTGATTTATTTAAAAACATTATCATACAAAATTATTTGGTCATATCAAAACCAAAAATGGCCCTTTTTCAAACTAGAGTTAGATTTTTGAGTCATAACATTAAAAAGTGGAAAATCATTCCTATTAATAGACGTATTGAATTTGCATCAAAATTCCCGGATATTATAACTGACAAAACCCCAACTCCAGAGATTTTTGGGTAGCCTAAATTAAATCAGTCCTTTTATAAAGGATTTGGCAAAAGATACAGTCATCTTATATGAACGGCTAAAAAAGGTTCCTACACCTTGGACAGATGATCATACTCAAGCTATCAAAATAATTAAGGTTAAGGTTCATAACCTTCCTTGTCTTACCTTAGACAATCCTACTTGGCCAAAGATTATAGAGACAAATGCCTCATATATTGGTTATGGGGGTATACTGAAGCAATAATCTTCAGTTGATAAACATGAGTATTTGATACAATTCTATTCTGGCAAATGGAATCCTAGTCAGAAAAATTATTCGACAGTTGCTAAAGAAATCTTAGCAATTATAAAAAGTATTTTAAAATTTCAAGGAGGTTTATACAATCAAAAGTTATTATAAATATTGATTGTCAATCTGCTAAGTCTATGTTTAATAAAGACCGCAAACATGATATTTCTAAACAAATGTTTGCAAGATGGCAAGCGTTATTAGCGTCATTTGATTTTGAAATACATTATAAAAATGGATAGATAATAGTCTGCCCGATTTCTTGACTAGAGAATATTTGAGTTCATAACTCAATGGTTTTCTGAGTTCATAACTCAATGGTTTGTTATACATATTTGCAGGATGATGAGGCCTACTTGGCGAGGTGGCGACCCCAATTATAGAGGTCGTGGTTGAGGTACAGGAAGAGGTAATATCCTCGCCCAGATGGGTAACAAAAAGCTTATAGCAGATGTTGCAGGGACTTCAAATATTGATAAAGAAAGACATTTATATCAACAATTCATGGATTTCATAAAATCCAGAGAAAAGGATGATAGTCCACAACCTTCTTATTCAGAGGTTGCAAATGATGAACAAGATGATAATGATGCTTATAAGCAACATGAGCATAAAGAAGTTATACTACTCTTAGATTATAAAGACCTTCAATGGAAGGACGAGCCATGGAAATTAATGGACATATATCTAGAAGTTGGGTCATATCCCATTCTCACTTATAAATCAAGAATGCATTATGAGACTATACTCTCAACCACTGGATTAGATGAAATTCATCATTATTATCCAATGAATACCAGAAAAGTTTATATCTTTTCCAAGATCATAATAAAGAAGATATTTACCCCAGCAGAGTGGGGATTCAACACCAGTAAAAAAAGGGAATATTTCTACCCTGAGCAGAAAGTTCAGGTAAAATTCAATTACTGGGATTATGTGGATAGTTTTTATAAAACTTTCCTTTATGAAAACCCTCTTAAAAAACATTCTTGGTTCATAAAAATATGTATAAACAGAATATGCCAAATTGGTTCTGGCAATGGTGGATTAGTTATGGTCCATCTATTCATATGTTGCCTTTACCATTCAAGAGTTTATACACTGAATGGATTGATGTCTCGCCCAAAGTTATAGCATAAGAACAAAATAATATAATTATCACAGGAATTGCTAATATGATATTCTTTGTTGAGTTTTCCATTCCATGGATAATGAGATGGTCAGTGGAGGTGAGTTATAACCCACAACAGATTCCTTGTCTTTAGAGAACCTTTTATACAAGGTTTTGGAAGAAATTATTACAAAAAACCACAGACGGAATCTTACACGGACATGAACTTATAGACCTGATAACTACGACTACCGCAAATTATAAAGAAGTGAACCACAAGGAACAATCATCGAATGTTAATAGTCCGTTCAAGCATATCAACAGAAAACTACAACTTAAACAAGGAGTAGTTTCAAAAGCTGATATCATAGCATCACATATGACTGAAGTTAAGAAAGATTTAATAAAAAATCTGAGTCAGGAATTCCCCTCAGACGCATCAATGACATCCAGTCATACTGAAGGAGAGGATCAAATTCAGGACTCTCATGACCCATATGATCCAGATTTCGACATAGAAGATTATATCCTGAAGTTTCAAGATAAAATGGAGAAATCCTCCAATTCAGAAAAGTCGAAGGGAAATGAGCAAAATTGATAATACAACTGGTCCCAGTTTGATAGAGCACATGGGAAAGGAATCTACTTTTATAAAGACGAATCTGCTTTTATAAAAGCAAATGTATTATTGCAATAGATGGCCGAATATGTTTTGGCCTTTTGTTAATTTTCTTTGTCGGCCACATGAGTAGGCCCTTCCTTTTTAACTTTTCCTATTTTTACTTTTTATCTTGTCGGCCACACTTGGGCCCTTTTATTTGTTTGCATCGGTAAAGGATTCATTAAATAAGGATCCTTAGTTTTAGTTTAGAGGCAGGCTTTCGCCAACCCCCATCTCTTGTAAAAAAAACTATCTCTCTAAATAAAAAGTTGAAGTTTGATATATATCTCTCTGACTGAGCACAACCTAAAGGGTCGGGTAATTTATTTTATTTTATTTTCTTTATTTAAAATTATATATTTATTACTAGATTAGCCGATGATCGGCTAAATTCCTTGTGTTGAACCATGTTGCACTAGACTATTTGGAATCATGGTACTAATGCTTTAATAAAGCTGATGATTCATGTGAGAAGGTACTAAGGTTGGGCAGAGGACAACCTAGGCGGAATGTTTGAAGCTCAGGCTGATGATCCTGTTTTAGCCCGCTGAGTTGTGGTGTCGTTAGAGCGTTTTATTTTTATCTGTTCTGAGTTAAGACAGCCCTGCCAGGTCATGTCGATCCGTAAAAAGTACCTCTGATAGTGCCTCTCTGTGAGGTAGTCTTCAACAGTTTTATAAATGCCCATAGCACTATCTTTGCCAGCTTTAATATCTTCTTCTTTTGCAACAAAATCACCAATTCTGCAAATGCAGCCTCCATTGGACTCTTCAAATTTAATCTCATAAGAAATAGAATCAAGTTTTTCTCCCAATGCATCTCCCCTTCAATCATTGTGTATTTGCGCACCATATTTTCTTTGTCTAATTCATCCAGTCTATGCTTCACAAACTCAAAAGGACTACCTGCGAATTAAACCAAAAAAAGTCATTAATTAGGGAAATTAAAGTATTATATATTTAACCATTTGATTAGAGATTATGGGTAGAGTGGGTAGAATTTTCTTTAAGCTTCATTTGAGGGGGCGCTTAGCATGGCAGAAGTCGTTTTTCAAGAAAATGTTTTAATGAGAAAGTCAATTTTCAATGTTTGATTATCAAAAAAAATTCAAGGAAAACATTATTTTTTTTATCGAAAGGGAGAAAATAACTACTTATGGGTGGAACTCTTTTTTCAAGAAAATGTTTTCCATTTATCTGACGTAGCATCTTGCATAAATGTAGGTTAAAACTGCGTACAATAAATTCTTGTGGTCTGATTATTTCTAGAATCTCGCGCATAGTTGGAGCTTAGTGCAACGGACTATCCTTTTAAGTCATTCTCTGATGTTTGATTGTCCATTTTTTTTCAAAGAAAAACATTAATTTTTCATCAAAAGGGATAAATGACTTCGCTCAATTATGGACAGAAATCATTTTTCTTACACCTATCATACGTTATTACATTGTAACTTCGTATTCATGTTTCAACTAACACATATACATTATTGTTGATCTTCAATTAATTTGCAAGTTTCACCAAAACACTCTCGATTTCCAGATATTATTACTATTTTTTACATTTTTCATAAAAATGACTTTCGTCATACAATAATTGGAGCTGCATATTTGACACATAAAAATATACATGCCCAAAAATCTTTCCAAAGAATATTGGGTTGAAGATGGGAAAATTTGGAACCAAAGTTCTTAGTGAAGTTATAAAAGAACTTAAATTATATTAAAATTTTGATTATTCCACAGCTTCACCCTTAACTTGGATACGAAAAAAATTCGGTTAGAAAGCTCTTCCCACTTAAATAAGTCTTACATGAATCCAAATTAATCAAAGTCCCAATATATAAGGGTACCGGGCACCGGTGAAAAGACAAAAAAAAAATTGATATTCACTAACCTTTTGTGAAGTTAACTTTTTCAATACTTTCAGCTCCACCATCACCTTGTAACAAATCAACACTCTCAACAAATTGAGGCAATAGTTTTGGTACAAGAGATTTTGAATCCACAGTTGAAGCCTTAAACAAACGAATTGGTTCTATAGGGGAATTAAGCTCTTGGGTAAAAGTTGTAACACCCATAATGATCTTGAATAATCAATTGGTGTATTAGAATAAAAGGATTAATTAGTGGCTAATGAAACTGATGATTTATGCTGATATCGTATGTGATTTTGGTTAATTGGATGTACACGAATTGGCATAATATATATAGGCTGGAATAGAAATTTTGGTTAATTTTCTGTTTACAATTTGATCAAATTTATTTTCAATAAAACACATAGGCGGTATTTGATGACTTGATTCACATTTGAACACGAGGAATTAAGTTGTATTTGTTTAATATGAGTCTTGGGTAATAGAGACATGTTGGAAATTTGCCTTTGGCAGGAGTTGCGTCCGACCAATTTTAACGGCTTAAACACTAGTGTTCCGCATGTTGGAGAATCTGGTTCTTCACACGTGCATAATCTACTAAGTAAGTAGATAATCGTAGGGCCAAGGATCGTCAAATTTCGTTGAGAAATGAAGGAGATATTGGTCCACGAAGTGAGGTATTTGAAGCATGGAAAAGTGTGGTATTGAGACCAATTCTCCCTCATCGGTGGGGAAGAAAGAATTGTTTTGTTTATAAGTCTCAAAGTTAAACCCCAAGGGGTATCCCATGTGTTTAAAGGAGAGAGGACCTAGATGTGCTTCGGTTCGAGGAAAGCCCACACGTGCGCCGTCACCGCCCGTCCGGGTTCGGGTTATGGGTTGTGGGCCATTGTTCATATGTACAGTTTGGTCCCTGAAGTTTCAAGAAAGTCAAATTGGGCAGAGAACTTTGTGGTTTATGGAACGTCAACTAGCACTCAATTCAGTCATTTATTTTGGCTGAATTAATCTTTCTAAATGTCAATCTGTTACATATCAATTTACCATTTATTTTGGTGAATTACTACCTCCATAATTGCCATTACTTGGCCAGTAACAGCAATTATGTGGGTAGTTGGTAAGCCTCTCCTTCAACTATATAAAAGACCCTTTGCACAATTGTTGAGACATACAGAAACATACAAACGAAATCAGTTCTTCCTACTACCTTCCAGCATCATTTCATTACTCAAAATTCTTCATGGTAGCACTTGAGTTTCCTTTGCTCATTTGTTCATTTGTTGTTTTATCTTGGGAGACAATTGTCCAGGACGTAAAAATGATACATACGGGGCAATATTGTCTTAAAGACACTGCAATCACTCAACTCAGCATACCAAAAATTGTTCCAGTTTCTTGTTCAAGTTTATTGTAATTTCAGTTTGTTGTAATACTTAGCAGTTACTTATTTCCGTTTTCTGCAACTTTGTAATCAACAAGACCATCTACGAGGATATATGGAGATTGATGAGTTCCTTTGACATTATCAACTTTGCATAATATAGCTAAATTCTCTCTTTCTCTTTTACATAGAATTTCTTGGGATTCTAATTTTTCAAGTTGGATTATAAATATTGCACGTAATAAAATAAAGATGTTTAAGGAAAAAAAGTTTAATATGAGTCTTCGTTTGGAGCCTAAAGTTTTGATCAATCTGCAACTAATGAAGTAGGTGAAAATAATAGGAGATCGGACTTTAAACTTTTGAAGAGAAAAAATAAAGGTAATTTCTTTGCATTGATTTAGAAAAAAGTATTTATTCTTTAGTGGTTAATGAAGTAGGTGAAATTCATGAAAGATCGAGTTTGAAGTACTCTAGCATGAAAAAAAAGTGATTTCTTTTCATCTGTTTGGGGAAACATGCTTACCGATTAATGAAGTTGATGAAAATCATAGGAGATTAGAGCTTAAATCCTAGCTAGTAGAGGAAAAAATAAGTAATTTCTTCTAATCTATTTTGGGGAAAAATTTATTCTCATCGCTTATATTTTGATGGAAATAATTATCTAGTGTTTGTGCTAGTGAGAACATCAAGTATCGGATAAAATAATTGTGAGCTCAAGCTTGCCGTGAAACCACTATTGTTAGAATATAAGGAAGAAGTTTAAAGCTAAATAACATAAGTCGCACAATCCCTTCCCTTTTTGAGTTTTCACATTTTTTGGCTTTATTTAATTCTAAAATGTAGTCTTGCTGGTAATGTGAACACATTTTTTTAAAACCAGAAAATAAAAGCAAAAGTCCTACTCAAGCTAATAAGTATAATATGCAATATTTGAATGTTGAAATTTGAAAATTCTTTTGAAATTTGTTGCGTTACAATGACAGCGGAATGGACCGACCTATTAATGACTTCTATCAGTTGGTATTAAAGAGTACAACGTTGAATGAAGAACCAGATAATTTGAGTAGCAAAATAAAAAATTTCCGGTGGCAACAAAATTCAATATGCTATTAGAGTATGAGATTTCGGCCTAAAGTTTTTGGGTTCGAGTCTCATCTTCACTTGGGCAACCCGGTGCATTAAGCTCCAGCTATGCGCGGGGTACGGAAAAGGGCCGGACCACAAGAGTCTGTTATACGCAGTCTTACCTTGCATTTATGTCATAGGCTATTTCCATGAGTCTCATCTTCACTTATTATTAGAATTTTCTTTTAAGTGTTTGGTTCATATAAAAAGAAAATCAAACACACGCGGATAACCAAGTTAGAGATATAATTAAATATACAATCATATATTTTCACTAATAACTTAAGCTCTTAAGTACGATGATCACGCAACTTGCTCTTCTAGCACAAACTTGGCATGTCTCATGTCCGGTAGGTTTTCACAAAAATCAGACCAATATTTATTAAATTGGCCCTTCTTAAACAAGGTGGGTATGTCTGCATATAGACATGTTTTTTTTTATGTTTTTTTTATTACATAGGGGTAGGGGTAGGGGGAATTACAACATGGTGATTCAAACCCTCACCAACAAGGCGAAAGTTCAGGTACTCAACCAACTGAGCTACTAGACCCCTACGTATATGGACATGTCAGTTGTCTAATATCATGAATTACACAAACATACTGAACATAATAAACTTGTTGAAAAATTATTATCCGTCAGGTTCATATCTATAAGAGATGCTAACTAATTCGTTAATTTGTTAGATAGTCCTCTACTTTAAACCCTACTTAAACTACAAATATAACGTATGGTTATTGGGAAAACTTGATGCCTTTCATTAAGAGATGATCACGACTATAGTCCATAAATAGCTTTTCTGCATCTTCAAAGGGATATATAGGCTGTGAAATCAAGGGAGTAATCTGTTTTGTAATAATTTCTACTACCGATAACTTAAGTCTAGGTTGTAATAAGTCCACTTTCGCATGAAGAAACCTATAAATCTCTTAAACTACTAATTTACATTTAATTCCTACAAAATCATTTTCAACAAATTTAACCTCAAAATCACATTGCTCACTTACCAGAAATAATTGGGTAGTTAATACTTTCTTGTTTCCTATGCTCTAAGAGTTATATGTATGATTAGTTATTGCAGATTCTAGGCAGGGGCAAATTCCAGTGCTTTGACCTCTAGTTCATCAGAATCAGTACTTTCGATTTGTAGAATATATTTTTATATGAAAATCTGTAAAAAAAAATTAAAATATTACTAGATCTGAACATGTACTTTTAAAAGTATAATGAATTCAATCCTAAGAACCTTAATAATCGAGTTCATCAAATTTAAAATTCTGAATTTGTTTCTAATTCTAGGACTCTCTAAAGCTAATGAGGTAATGCGCTTGCTCTTTAAACTCAAAGTAGTTTTATGATTTATCGTGTTAATAGTTTTTTGTTGAGAAATTAACATAAATAGTTGTTCATCCAAAAAGATAAATGATAATAAAATATATAATAACAACAACAATGTAATCTCACAAGTGGATCTGAAAGAATAGAGTAACGTAGATATTACCACTATCTTAGAAGTAGATAAATGGTACTCCATAAAGTGTGCGTGATATATATATATAGACGATATAGTCTTTTTTTACCGAACGGTCAAATGTATAACTGCCCCCTGCTTTGTTATTGCTATTTGAGTTACTTGGAAGCTCGTTGTCGTTGGTGAGAGGTCCAACTAATCAATTTTGGGCCTCCTTCATCGGACCCGCTGTCCTCACTGACAGACCCAGTCAAGGCCTATTATTGTGGGCCTTAACAAAACCCCATTTAGGTCTCACGCATGTCACACCAAGTACAATCCAATTTCACATCTCTCTATCAATCCAATAGTAAATTTTAAATCTTAAAATAAAATTCATGATCTTCAAAATGAATACCCAAAATAGCAACGTAATACAAATTAATGATAACTCATTATCAATTAATTAACAAATTCATATGTTTCCTTTCAGAGAAATTTCTTTGTTGAAAGTTTCTCCAGCTAATTTGTATATTAACATCAGATTTTTCAAGTTCAAATCATATAACTCTTTCAACGCATGATTTATATTGAAATAAAACAAGTAATGCACTTGTATATCTTTCAAAAATCAATTCTAAGCAAATACCATTGATTGTAAAAGTACACATTATAATTTAGAACACTAAGGGGTCCTATCATGCACCATGTAGAGATTATAATGCAACAACGGTTGTCGGTAGATTATCTAATTTTATATAATGTATTTGCCCATATTTTTGTTAAAGAAAATAAATAAAATGACGGATTGTATTAGACTCGTGTTAATACTCAAGAAAGTTCTACAATTCAATTAAAGATAGATGTAATGAAGAATACAGACTTTCGAAAAAGTAATATTTTTTACGTGTCAATCAATCGATCAACTCTGCTGAGCTTTGATCTCTCTGGTAGGAGCTCATAGAAATATTACAGTCGAAAAGTTATTTCTCGCTTTCCTACTACAGTAGAAACTATATTAATTAATACTCAATTATTTAATAAACTCTCTTAGATAATATTTTTGATCGGTCCCGACTCGGGGATAACGTGCTAAATTAACAATTCGCTAAAATTATAAGATAATACATTTTTTATTACTCATATAGACCCCGTGTAAAATATAAATTAATAATTACTTATATACTACATAATACATTAGTGATTTATGAAAACTTCTTGAAAAATGACTCAATTGTCTTTTGTTTTTTTGTTGAAATCAATGTCACATTGAATCTCATCTCTAATTTTTCTTATCATTGTAAAAACTTCTGGTGTTATTTACTCATAGCTCAACACGAAATTATTCAATGTGATTGCCGCTTTAGTAGTCTCGTTTCGCGAACGGGGTTCTACTGTAGAACTTTCATCATCATCTTCATCACCTTTATCAGTTTCCATAACGCTCTCAATTATTTCTTCATCAGTCAACAACTTTGTAACTACATTTTCTTCTGGGTAGTTCAGGACATGTTCGACATCCATTATTTGTGTTAGCATGATTTGATCTTGTGTTTATATAGAAATATTTTTTAATATTCATAAAGTAGTACATTGAATACAATAAGCATAATAAAGTGGGAGATTGAGGGGTGCTTCATTTGATATAGTACATTGAACAATAATGAAGTAGAAGATTGAAGGGTGTTTGTAAATTGGGTATTTCATTATAAATTTATCTATAAATTGATAAAGTATTAATTAATATATAAATTAATAATTATTAATTTATCGATTAATTAATATCTCTCTTAATTAATAAATTTTGGTGGTCCCAAAAACATTAATTTATAGAATTTATGTTGTATCTATCTTTTTATTACTTCTATTTTATTTATATTATTGTTAATTTAACCACTTGTCCCTTCTTAACAAAGAGGAAGTTGTGCAAGTAAGCAAATTATACCTAGTATAAATTATAAAATAATATGTTATGAATGATTTTTTATATTAATAATGCAGATCGAGTTTATTATCGGAAAGAAATGATGTAGAATTCTATTTAAAAAAACATCAAATTAATTTGTTTCGAACTACGGTAAATATTGTACTCCACTAAACTCTTTTTTCCCACCAAAAGTGGGAAAAAGTAGAGAGCTTATGTCCGGTGACCGTAAAATTGATTAGTCAATGCTCTACGGTATATGATGGAGATGTGGGTAATAATGGGAACGTAAGTAAAATAACATACACCATGACATCTCTCCTTGAATTTGTCAAGTCAGTCCATCCATCACCAAGGCAAATAGGAATGGGCTAAGAATTGATCCCTGGTGCAGCCCCATCATCACTGGGAAGTGCTCCGAGTCTTCTCCTACTGTCTGTACCCTGGTCTTGTCTCCATCATACATATCATTGCTTGCCCTTGTGTATGCCACAGGTACACCTCTAACCTCCAAACATCTCCATAGAACCTCCCTAGGGACTTTGTCGTATGCCTTCTCGAGGTCGATGAAAACCATATGTAAGTCTCGGTTCCTCTCCCTATACTGCTCCACCAACCTCTAATAAAATGGATGATTTCTGTAGTCGACCGCCCCGGCATGAATCCAAACTGGTTCTCGGAGATAGACATTCCTCTTCTCACCCTTATCTTCACGACTCTTTCCCAAATTTTCATAGTGTGGCTCAGCAACTTGATACCCCTATAGTTGTTGCAACTCTGGATATCACCTTGGTTCTTGTACAAAGGAATCATTGTACTCCACCTCTATTCTTCGGGCATCCTCGTTGTCTTAAAAATGACGTTAAACAACTCTACACTGCCTATTAAATATTATATTTTATTTGTTCATTTGTATAATTGTATCAGTTTGGATTCATGTCGGGGCGTTCGACTACAGAAGTCATTCATCTTATTAGGATAGGTCAACTAGAGATCAACGAAGAAGACGACTACAACTACAACTAAATCTTGTCCAAGGGAACAGGAAGCGACGTCGAACAATTTGATCAACAAATTCCAATACCAACCGAAGAACCTCAAGACATTGTGAATAAATTAGAAAAGGTGTTTTTAACTATATAATTTTTTAATTACAATTTTACTATGTGATTTGCAACTTTTGAACAACACCACAAAGTTGTCATTTTGAAATTGTAATACAAAAAAATCATATTTCTATTAAATAATATAAGAGGCACAAAAACAGCATTGAGATATTTTTATTACACTATCTTGTTCAATTATTTAAGTGTTTATATTCACAGTTTTTTTTGAATAAGTGTCTAAAAAAATCCGCTACCGACCCGACCCCGGCCCCTTGGACAACCCTAGTTGAAAATGTCTTAACGTGAATTTCACTTTGAAAATGTTATAAACAAGTGAATTACTATTTTACTTGAAATATTTAACAAACATAATTTTAATAGATTACCAAATCTTTTAAATATAAAAGTTATTATTTTCTGGTAATAATAATCAAACCAGCATTGTAAATACTGAACTAATATTTATGACTAAATAGTAAATACTTAATGTAATGTATTCTAAAATGAAAAGACATTAGATAAACTTGGATGAATATAATATTCTTAAATATTGTATTTTCAATTTATTCCATACATAAATATAATATCGGATGACACATTGTGAATGAGATTATTTCTACATTTAAAATAAATAAAATTTCGCTGATTTTTCTTTTTTGGTGAAAAAGAACTCTCTTTTCGATTCATGAAAGGGTGACACGTGTATTATCTTTCAATTAATTAATAATCCACCTTTATTCTGCAATTGACTAGCACAAACCAAAAATAGTTAATGTCTTACATATATAGCATTTGTGTTCTGATTGCTGACAAACGCAGGCATATGTAGTTTCTCCACTATCCAGTTATTTTGGTGGAGTTTTAGGATTTAACAATGTAATTTGTTTGACTACTTTAAGCTTGAGTTGAATGAATTACTGATTTAATATGGATAACAAGCACTATTCTCGTTTATAACTTGACTCATTTTAATAAACTGAAAGTCAATTTAACCTTGACTTTAAATAATTTCTTCAATGTAGTTGATATTATAAATTCATGACAATAATAGTTGAAACGGAGAAAGGGAAGACGAAAAGAGTGGAAGGTACAATCCATAACATCCAAGGTACTCCCTCTTTACACGTAGTTCATTACCATGATTCACGGGTTATTTTTCGAGATTTAATGTCTCATCCATATGATCGGACATTTATGTTCAACGAAGCTTGGAGCTAACTTCTTGTGTGTGCATCTCCAAGTTATCTTTAATATAGTAAAATAATAAACCAATTCAACACCACATCATCACTCCACCATCTCCATACATGTTTCATTGAACCATTAACTTTGATACAAATTGTTACACGATCAGTCCAAAGTAAAATATGACACAAGTTGTTAAGTCCAAATCCAAAGATACTTTTAATATGGTTCGATATTATGTCTACTTTAGGCCAAACTCGCATTATTTTTTCTAAAATGCTTCATTCCATTAAGTGTATTTGTATATTTTATCCCTAACTTTTCAATCTTTTCAACTACAAATGTGAAACTTTGCTTGTTCACTCAACATCATCTTTAGTAGGTCTTTTTGATAATTCAAATTAGGTCTGACAATTTTCAAATATCGAATGCTTAAGAAAAAGGTACAATACCTCCCCCACATATCTTCCACAAAGATAAATAACTTATATCACTAAAGAGGTGTAACGGGATGGTCAAACTCCTCTATTCTTTATCAGAAGTTTTGTATTTGAACTTTAAGTAAAGAACTTCTTAATAAATAGCGTTTTATTTTCTTAGTGCACCTACATAATGTAAATCTCAATTAGTAGCGTCAATAAATTTCGAATACCAGATAATTAAATTAAAATAATAGAAAAATATATCAGTTGATTCTTTTAGAAGGGATACTATATATTTTTTAATTTGGGCGTGAAAGCATGGTCACAGTCACTGCTGCCAAACATATTTGTATTGCCCTTAAAAAGCATCTGTCTCCATAAAAAGCTAAGCCCTCCTTAGACCCCTTTAAGACTTACACTAATTAATTAATTAATTTAGTTTGTTAAAGTGATTTTATTAAAAGATGAGAAAAATATAATATAAGTTAAATTAAAAGTGAAACATTCTTGCTGGGAAGACCAAGGTAACTTTATATCTACTTTATTTTTTTACCTCATTATAGTTTTAACTGATAGATGCTGACGTGGAAGTCTGGTGACACAGGCTTTTTTGGGTATTTTATTGGGTATTAGTTCTTTAATGGTCAAGTTTTCAGTTTACTCATTGGAATTGAGAAAAAGTTGTTTGGGAATATACCGTTGGTCTTCTGTTTGATGCTGTTTTGTACGTAATTTTGGTATTTAAAAAGAGAGAGAAAATGACATAATGGTCCCCTATTGTTAGGTTGAAAATGGTCGTCTTTTAAGGGTGTGTTTGGAAAACCACGTGTTAATTGGAATTGGTGTAATTATTAGGGTATTAAGTACACAATATAGTCGTTATGATGACTTGTTTGTTTGTCATATTAATTACATTATAATTATAAGCGTATTATTTGATTGCACAAGTGTAATTATATATTTAAATATTTTAAATAAATAAAAATCAATTATCAAAAAGTAAACATTAATATTTGACAAATATATGTTCATATAAGAAATATTACTTAATTTTATATGTCGTTGTGTATTCAAGATATGAATCTCATTTTGAAAATATAGAACTAAATAATTATAAATTTATAACTAGTATTGTAAAAAAGTTGATATATATAAATAAATAATACTTTAATTGAATTAATTAATAAGAACCTCTTAAGAAGCATACATTTTGCAATAACATCACGGACAACATGTTTGACAACATTAATTAATATTTACAATGATAATTATCACTCAATATAAGCTAAATTTGCATAAAACCTCATCCAACAGCGAAATTCAACTTTAGTGACATTACTAGCTCATTATAAGTCAAGTTTGTGGATGACTTATCCTTTCTAAGATTAGGAGGTGTAGCTTTTTTTTAAAAAAAGAAGAAGAAGAAGTTAGAATAATATAGCTAGTTGAAATAAAAAAATAAAATATAAAAAAAGAAAGTTAACATAGCTAAGTGAAATAAAAAAAATAAAATTAAATAAGTAAGAAGCACAATATGAGAGTAGAAGAACGTGAAGTAAATGTTGAGAAATGAGAAATAAAGAAATAAAAGATAATAATATAAAAAGAATAATACTTGAAAAAAGAATTTACAAAGTTAAAATAAAAAACAAATTAAAAAGAATAGAAATAAAAATTAAATTAAAAAAGAAAAGAAGATATTCAGAAAATAACACTGTAATTACACTGTGTAATTACCTGCAATTTCCACCCCCTTGAGAATTAAAGAGTGTAATTACACACATTCAATTACATTCAATTACTTAGTCAGACAAACATGAAAATGTGTAATTACACTCAATTACACCCAAATCAATTACATGACGGCTTTCCAAGCATGCCCTAAATATATTGCTGAACAATTTTGGTTATTTCAGTTGTCGAAAGTGAGAATTGTTGTTGTCCGTCAAATATTTAACAAACTATAGTTATTAGATTTAACATTACTTACGAAAAAGATGATTTAATATGATTTGGAGGTACAATTTTTGTATTTTCTGTTATTTTGAAGTCTAATGTAACTTTTAATCTATTTTTGAGTTTGGTGCATTTTTTAGTATTGCATTCTTTGAGTTTTGACTACACTTTCCTGATATTTTTAAATCTAATTAACTTGTAAAATATTTGACGAATTGACGTGTACTAAAAGTGTTCACTTTTGTCAAAACTTAGAGACGCAAAGATAATAAAATATATATTTAAGGGAACATTTTGAACCTACTAAGGAATCATTTTAGTTATTTTTTTTTGTGACACTTCACAAATAAGATAAAGAAAAGAAAGAGGAAATAGTCGATTGGTCAACTCTAATAATTATGACGGCCATGTGGTAATAAAAGTGAAATTTGAATTATTTCACCATATTGTAAAACTTACTATACATTTCTTGGAGAATATTTTCTGATTTTGAGATTTTACGAGAGTATAAATGTGTAATTCATCATATTACGAAATCGATAAATAATAAGGCATAAATACATATTGCATATGATTCACAATCATTTTAATTTCTTTTCTTTTTTGAGGTTCAAAATCCTACATTTATACACCATAGTTACCAATTCTTTGAATTTTATAGTACTGGTATAAACAATCTCGTCTGGTAAGTATTATGTATTCTTCAATAATCAATATTATTAAAGTACTAGAACTATTTCTTAAGTGACATCATATACCGAAGTTGGTTTCATCTTTTTTGTCTAACGAGCTATATTATTTAATAAATATTAATTATCCAATTTTAATTGAACGTATATAGTATTAGAATGACGACTTCATCTTGATAAAATGACGTTTCTTTTATACCATAATGAGTGTAATAATTAATTCGAAAAAAGAAGAAGAAATAAGTTAGTTATCAACAGTTGCTAAATTAATAAATTAAATATTTGCTTATGCGGTACTCCTATTAATTAGCTGTGCTTTTGCCATTAGAATCAGATGAACAATCAAAAGGGATTTGTCAAATCAGACAGCTAATTAATTCGAGATACCAAGCAAATAAATTATTTTCTTGGGATCAAATAAATTATTTTCAATTCAACACCATTGTAGAACACAGTTTTAATTATTATTTTTTATCCTGTTATTATCCTTCATTTAATTTTCTTGCTTAGAATACTAATTAAGTGTGAGGAGATGTCACAACATGCAATGTTGCAAGAGTTTGTGGTATGAAATATTGAAAATAGATGTCTATAGCGTGATTGATGAGTGATCAAGAGATTACAAATCGTGCTAACATATTTATATATCAATGTTTTGTAATCAATTTTATTTATTTTCTTTTTTTATTAATAGTGTTACAAAGAAGAAGAAGATGGAATTAGTTTAACCAGAAGCATGCTAAATAATTAGTGAAGTTCCTCAAGTGCTTAACATTAATGTGAACCTAACTCAATTGAACCCAGTATAACAACTATATATATATATATATATATATATATATATATATATATATATATATATATATATATATATATATATATCTATATATATATATAAAAACTTGCAGAAATAAAGGTGTATAAGATGAATTAACTAAAAAATAGATTTGAAAACAGCTTGCCTTCTTGAATTCTTTTTTTTAAAATAATAAATAAATCGCAATGATATATATGGTTGTCGTCTTATTAATTAGCTTAAATAATGTATAAGGAAATTATTATGCAAGGCTTGAGGAAAACAATATATTGGAAATAACATAAATATTGCGTTTCTTTCCATATGTATATCTTATTTTCCTTATTAATCTGATTAGAAAATAATGACATCTTTATATATTAAGTAAGATTTTAATTTTACCGTTATATTTTACCTTTAAGGACACTTTTTTTATAGGAATGATATATATGTTATGTAAGACTACACATTCAAAGGATATTTTTTATGTGTTACACATATTTTTAAATATCTAAATGTTAAGTCTTAAATTATTATAAGTGTTAGTATAATATTACTTAATCTAAAAAAAACAATATCAAAACCAATCTTTGAATTTCTTAAAGCAAGATTGAGCAAAATAGAATCTTTGTTTTCATACGAGTTTTCTTCTCCACCAACAACCAAAACGATTCAAAATGGAAGTTCTTGAGCTAGAAGGAATGTGATCAGAAATGGGTAATAGACTGACTGTCAAGGAGCCCGTAAATATTAACGACCACAAAAAATATAAGAAAAATATTAACACTTGATATAACATTATAAAATATGTATCAACCTTATCACTATGTTTTTTCTCAATTTGCATAAATGTAGAGTAAGACTGCGTATAATAGTCCCTTGTGGTTCGACCTTTTTCCGAACCCCCACACATAGCAGGAGCTCAATACACCGGACTGTCCTTTTTTTTTCTCGTCAATTAAGAAAATAAAAAGAGATTGGCAATTACAACACTCTATCCATAATTTTTTTTGAAATATAGTTAAAGAATAAATAAGAAAATGACAAGTAAATAACATGGTGTAATAGTCCAATACTAAAGTTACGGCTAGATAATTTTTTAGATAATGGTCTATTATGTAAATCCACAAAGAACATATAACATATTTGTATTTATTATTATCATTTAAAAAATACAAAAAATTATTTTAGCTGGTGTGGGGTTAGTTAAGCTCATATATGAGCTGGATCCACGCTCAATGGGAAGACCCCACAATAATTTATTAAAAAATGAACAAAATATTTTTAAAATAAAATATAAAATTGGTGGTATTAATAATTATTAATGATATAAACAAGATAAACAAAAAAAAAAGAAGTTTGACAACTCCAAGCACAAACACCCATGTTCTTCATCTCTTCCAGCATACACAAAAATATATATATAAATAATAAATTGTAATTTAAATAAAACTAAAATTCTTACTGTCTCTCTATTGTAATTTTTCTTTCAATAGGGGTACTGATATGATTCCTTATGGATGTACAAATTGAGATATGTGCTAGCTAACTTTTAAGATACTTTTGTTCCTCTTTGTGGGTATTTTCTTTTTTCCATTTTTCATTCATAATTTTAATTTTCATGTAAATATTGGAAAAAGATTGAAAGAAAATATGAATCTTGGTACTGCTAGTTCTAGTGTTTCTTGGCAATCTAGTACTAATGATAGAGTTTCAGACATGCAGTTTCCAGCAGGTTTAAGAGTACTTCTTGTTGATGATGATCCTACTTGTCTTAGGATCTTGGAGCAGATGCTTAGGAAATGTCACTATGAAGGTATTAAATTTTAATCTATAGTTGATGATGTTAAAAATTTGCAAATCAAGAATGGTACTTAAAGTTTGGTTCTTTTTCAAGAGTTGACCTTTTCTTGGTGCTGATTAGTTGTTAAAGTTCAAGTCTTTGTTCTTAATTTTGTTGAATTTGAGCATGTGGAGAGGATAGTGGATGTGTTTTTAACTTAATTTAGTTGGTTTCTTTGGATTTGAAAAGTATAATTAATACTAAGATTTTATTTTAATTAGATTTGGAAATTGTAGGCTGGGAAATGGGAATTGATGATGAAACAAGATTTCTTTTTGGATCTCCTATTGATCTTCTCTTGCTGCTTCTTAGTTATTAATAAAGTTCAAGTCTTTGTTCTTGTTTTTTTTATGTTGAATTTGAGTTTGTGGAATAGGATAAAACAGTAGAGAGTATGATTAGTATAAGATTTGATTTTCATGAGATTTGGAAATGATAGGTTGGGAATTCATGATGAAAGAAAATTTCTTTTTTGCCTTATCCTTGCTGTTATAAAACAATGTGTTTGAAAATTTGCAAATCAAGAATGGTTCTTAAAGTTTGGTTATTTTGTAGAGTTGACCTTTTCTTGGTCCTCATTAGTTGTAAAAGTTCAATTCTTTATTCTTGTTTTGTTTTATTGTGTTGATTTTGAGCATCTGGAGAGGATAGTGGATGTGTTTTTTTTACTTAATTTAGTTGGTTTCTTTGGATTTGAAGGATAGGATAAACCAATAGGATTTCATTTTCACAAGATATGGAAATCGATGATGAAAGAATATTTCTTTTTGGACCTCTTATTGACCTTCTCTTGGTGCTCCTTAGTAAAGTTCAAGTCTTTGTTCTTCTTTTTCTTTTTTTATGTTGGATTTGAGCTTGTGGGGAAGATGCTTAGGAATTGCCACTATGAAGGTATTAAATTTCATCTTTGATGTTATAAACTATGTGTTTGCAGTTTGCAAATCAAGAATGGTACTTAAAGTTTGGTATTTTTTCCAAGAGTTGACCTTTCTCGGTGCTCATTAGTTGTTAAAGTTCAAGTATTTGTTATTGTTTTTTTTTTTATGTTGAATTTAAGCTTGTGGAATGGATTTGTTTTTTCCACGTAAGTTGGTGTTCAAAAATCTGTTGGATTAAGGATTTGAAAGATAGGATAGAGCAATAAAGAGTATAGTAAATAATATAAGATTTGATTTTCATGAGATTTGTTTTTGGATCTCCTTGACGAGACGCGTAGTGGCATTAACGATAGGTTGGAAGTTTGGACAACGACCATAGAGTCTAAGGGTTTCAGGTTGAGCAGGACTAAGACGAAGTACATAGAGTGCAAGTTCAGTGACGTGATGCAAGAGACAGATGTGGAAGTGAAGATTGAGACACAAGTTATACTCAAAAGAGAGAGTTTCAAGTATCTTGGGTCTGTTATCCAAGGAAACGGGGAGATTGACAATGATGTCGCGCACCGTATTGGAGCAGGGTGGATGAAATGGAGGCTCGCTTCTGGGGTGCTTTGCGATAAGAAGGTGGCGCCTAGACTGAAAGTTAAGTTCTACAGAGTGGTGGTTAGACCAGCATTGTTGTATGGGGTAGAGTACTTGCCAGTCAAGAATGTTCATATTCAGAAGATGAAGGTAGCGGAGATGCGGATGTTGAGATGGATGTGTGATCATACTAAGAGAAATATGATTATGAATGAAGATATACGGGACAAGATCGTAGTGGCCTCCATGGAGGACAAGATAAGGGAAGCGAGACTGAGATGGTTCAGGCATGTGAAGAGGAGGGGTGATGATGCGCCAGTTAGGAGGTGTGAGAGATTGACGGTCACAGGAGGTAGAGGTAGGTCGAAAAAGAGTTGGGGGAGGTGATTAGACAGGATATGGCTCGCCTCCAGCTGACTGAAGACATGACCTTAGATAGGAAAACCTGGAGGTCGAGGATTAGAATAGAAGGTTAGTAGGTATTTGAGTTTGTCGCGTTGTGTGTGCGAGAGGTGGGGGCTAACCTTCTCATCTCCTCTTCTCCTTTTCATAGTTGTACTAATTGGTATCGCGTAGATCATTATCTTTATGTGGGTATTATTATGTTGCGGCATTTATCTTGTCTCTTGATTTTTTTGCTATCTTATTTTTCCTGCATTGACTACGTTTCTCTTGAGCCGAAGGTCTATCGGAAACATCTTCTCTATCCTGCAAAGGTAGAGGTAAGGTCTCCGTACATCTTACCCTCCCCAGATCTCACTTGTGGAATTACACTGGGTATGTTGTTGTTGTTGTTGTTTTTGGATCTCCTATTGACCTTCTCTTGGTGCTCCATTGTTAAAGTTCAAGTCTTTGTTCAATGTCAAAAAAAAAAAAGTTCAACTCTTTGTTCTTGTTTTTCTATTTTATGTGAATTTGAGCATGTATAGAGGATAGTGGATGTGTTTCTTAACTTAATTTAGTTGGTTTCTTTGGATTTGAAGGATAGGATAAACCAATAGAGAGTATGATTAATGTATTGGATTTGAATTGGAAGTGATAAGTTGGGAATTCATGATGAAAGAAGATTTCGTTTTGGATCTCCTATTGACCTTCTCTTGGTGTTCCTTAGTTATTAAAGTTCAAGTTTTTGTTCTTCTTTTTGTTTTTTTTGTGTTGAATTTGAGCTTGTGGAGAAGATGGTGGATTTGTTTTTTTCCACTTAATTTGGTTGGTTTCTGTGGAGTTAAAAAAATTGTTGGATTAAAGATTTGAAGAATAGGACAAACCAATAAAGAGTACAATTAATATAAGATTTGATTTTCTTGGGACCTGGAAATGATAGGTTGGGAAATTCACAGTGAAAGAAGATGTTTTGTTGGATCTCCTATATACAGGTTTATGAAGAACCCTAAACTTCCCCAATTTAACTTTTAGGGTCAAGTGAAGTTGTTCATATATGACCTTGGTCTTAAATATCATATTTTAGGCTTTCGAGAACTTGTTGTTGTTGTTATTCATTATTCATTATTCATTGTTTCTCCTCATAATTCATTCCAATTTTGTGCTTTTTCCAGTCACCAAGTCTAATCGAGCGGAAATTGCATTATCAATGCTCCGGGAAAACAGAAATGGTTTTGACATTGTTATTAGTGATGTCCACATGCCAGACATGAATGGTTTCAAACTTCTCGAGCATGTTGGTCTGGAAATGGACCTGCCTGTTATAAGTGAGTATCCCGTTTCATTTAGTAAAAACTATACTCCATCCATCCCAATTTATGTAGCATCTTTCGGATTTCGGATTTCGAGAGTCAAACAAATTTTTGTTTGACCGCGATTTTTTCATATGCTTTTTAAATATTTTGAATTGTCAATTATTGTGAATTATAGTACTTGTTACATAGTATCCAAATATATAAATTCTATTTCAATATATTTAATGATTCCATGTCCGAATTCACGGTCAAAATTGAAAAGTTTGACTCTTGAAATCCTAACTGTGCAACGTAAATTGTTATAGAGGGAGCATCTTTTTTCAAGTTTTAGAATTGCTGATGTCGTACTAATTGATGGTATTTGATCTTGGATTTGTCATTGGCTAGTGATGTCTGCGGATGACAGTAAGGATGTCGTTATGAAAGGTGTTACTCATGGTGCGTGTGATTATCTGATAAAACCGGTGCGCATCGAGGCATTGAAGAACATTTGGCAGCATGTGATTCGTAAAAAGAAGCACGAGTTTCCCAAGGACAAAGATTTTGAACAATCAACAAGCTTGGAAGATGGAGATCGACAACAGAAACCACAAGACGATGTTGATTATTCATCTTCCGCTAATGAAGGGAACTGGAAAAGCTCGAAGAAAAGAAAGGAGGAGGAAGATGAAAATGAAGACAGGGATGATACGTCCACGTTAAAGAAGCCACGTGTGGTTTGGTCGGTGGAGCTTCATCAACAGTTTGTACAAGCTGTCAATCAACTTGGAATTGATAGTATGGACCATTTACTTCTCTTGGCTATTTGTTTACCAAAATATTTCCAATTACAAGCTGTCATTCAATCTATTCATAAGATTTATAGACTAAAACAGTTGCCAAACGCGAAAAGCATACAAAAGGACTACTGTATGTTCAAGTTAAAAAAATATATAGAAAAGTATATAGACAATGCCAAACAATAATTGTTTGGACAAAAGAATTGAAGAGAAGTATAATTATATAATTCTTTTCAAGTTTTAGACTAGTTCTTTTATACTAAATTTTCTGATTTCCTAATCCTACTTACCAACAAGAGAAAAGATTTGTTCATGATCTTTTAACAGTTAATTACGCTTTGTCAGCTATATTTATTGTCTAATGCCTTCTTAAAGATGACCCTATGGCCAATGAGGCATGTGCCTTGGTGCGCGAAGTGCTGAACCTGGGTTCGCCTAGCTTCAAGGGAAACTGACAGTGTTATATCTTTTCCTTATTCTTTGTGCTGGGATTTTTACAATATTTTTGCATGAAATTAACCTTCTCTTTTTGGGTATTTATTTATCCGTTTGATGTGTTAACATATTTTCTTTTGTTGTATCTTTGCAACACTCCCTTTGGATTCTTCTTCCAACAGAGTCAAAAACACTATTATTTCTTCACATCTGTCCAAGTCTTGGTGAGCATAGTGACCCGGTACCTGTGCTGGCGGAAGGTAGTAGGTACCCGTTTGAATTAGTCGAGGTGTGTGCGAGCTGGCCCGGACACCACGGCTATTAAAAAAAAAGATCTGCTTTACAAAAGAGTTTTACCTGTTATTCCATGTTGCAGATTATTTGTGGCGGGATGAAATGGGTAGAAATGCTTGGCATTATACCTGGTAAAAAGAGTTCTTACCAGCTGACTTAACCCTTGAGCTAGCCTAAATTATCCCTTGTTGTACTGCTTCTCTCTTGTTCTCGTGCTTTAGAGTTGGGGGTCGTGGGACGAAGAGACCTTATTCTTATTCCAGTAATACAGACTAATCAATAGAGCTATGTATCCTCATCAACAGAGCTATACTGAACTATGTTCCTTGGTGCTTTAACTCTGTGATTAGTAGAGCTTGATATACCGAAAACATGACTTTTCCATGTTTCTTTTGGGGATGTTACCATGAATTTATGAATCTTTGTCCATTTCACTCCTCTCTGGAAGGGTGGGAGGTTAAGTTGAAACCATTATATTGTTAACATGCTATCTTCCTTCACGCACTTTTAGTTGGTCCTCTTCAACCTTGCAGAGATTTAGAAGAGAAACTTTGAAGAGATTACTCAATTACACTAAAGCACACATATGTTTAAGACTTTAAGTTAGTACCTGAATTACATTTTAAATCAAATGTAATTCGTTTATTTTTGTCTCTATTGGGATTTGAACCCTAATTTTTTGCTGTTTCTATTGACTCTCAACCGTCGCTGATAAAATAAAATGTCAAGTTTCTATAATTGCTGGATATGATTGGTAGTTAGTATCACAAAAATAACGCTCATTTCACTTCTCTCCGGTGTCCTTAATATTTGATATTCCTTTAAATTTTTGTGTGAGGTTTAGTTTAACATTTGCAACTTTTCTTCATCCAAATTGCTTATTCTAGATACTTACTCGTCTATTCTTGGTTGCCAATTCTATGATTTCAGAGGCTGTTCCCAAGAAAATTCTTGAACTGATGAATGTTCCGGGGCTAACCAGAGAAAATGTTGCTAGCCACCTTCAGGTAACTGAGCAACTTTACTTCTTCCATTTCCAAGGAATACATGTTGTTGTGCACAATTAGTTGATTAGTGGAAGACTTCATGTTTGTTTTGCAATGTTTAGTTGATAATATTTCGAGAAAATGACACAATGTGGTCCCTTATGTTTGAGGGTAGGTTCAAAATAGTCCCTTAAGTATGCACGGAACAGTTTTGGTCCTTTAAGTTTGTCAAAAATTAACACTTTCAGTGTCCGTCAATTATTTATCGCACTCTGTCTGTTAGATTTGACGGGAACTACGATAAAAAAAGGAAATTTGCAGCAACTCACATTTAGAGGTACATTTTTTGTAATTTCTGCTATTTTTTATTTATTTCTTGAGTTTGGTAAAACTTTTTGGGGTGTATTTCTGCTGATTTTTTTTATCTTCTTAGTGTCTAGTGCAGTTCTTTTCTGTTGAGGATTTGACAGGACTTTTTTGGTGTTTATGGTTCTATCTTTTTTTTCCGATTGTTTTCATCAAATCTAGTGAACACAAATTGTTAAATATACGACGGTGACTAAAAGTGTTAACTTTTGGCGAACTTAAAAGGACCAAAACTGTTCAATGCATACTTAAGGGACTATCTTGAACCTACTCTCAAACATATGGGACCATTTTTGTCATTCTCTCAAGTTGATAATATTTCTATAGTTTCGTAGTAAAACACTTATTGGTGGTAATCATGTACTGCAGAAATATCGACTCTACCTAAGGAGGTTGAGCAGTGTATCACAGCATCAGAGTGGACTGAATAACTCATTCATGGGACACCCCGAAGCAACATATGGAATGTCTTCTTTCAACGGGCTTGAGCTTCAAGCTTTAGCTGCCACCGGTCAACTTCCCGCACAAAGTCTTGCTACGCTCCAAGCAGCTGCACTAGGTCGGTCCGCGACAAAATCTGCCATATCTATGCCTCTAGTAGATCAAAGAAACATTTTCAGCTTTGAAAATCCAAAGTTGAGGTTTCCCGAGGGACAACAGCAACAATTAAATAATAGCAATAAGCAAATTAACTTGCTTCACGGGATCCCGACAACCATGGAGCCGAAGCAGCTGGCGGATTTGCATCAGTCCTCGCAGTCCTTTGTGGCTATGAATATGCAAGGGAACCCTAGAATGCAACAAAATAACGCTCTACTTATGCATATGTCTCAACAACAACATCCGTCTAGGGCTCAAATGCTAAATGAAACCAATAATGGTCAAGTTTCTCGGCCTCCATTGTCCATTTCACAACCTTTGTCGTCAAATGGGATACGAGGGCCGGTATACAATCAAGTCTCCCAAGCATCTTCAATGGTAGATTTCTCGCTGAATCAAAACTCGGAGTTGCAAAACAACGGCTCTCCTCTTGTGCGTAGTAATTCCGGGATGTCAACTTTGACATCTAAAAGAATAATTAGCTCGGATATTAAAGGATCTAGAGGATTCCCTCCCGGTTACGATATTTTCGAAGAGCTGCATCAGCAAAAATCACAGGATTGGGGTTTAACGAATGTCGGATCAACCTTCGGTGCCTCTACTGATCATTCAAGTATACCGGGAACTCTAGATGTCTCACCGTCCATGTTAGTTCAACAAGGTATTTCTTCGATCAAGAAGAATGGACAGAACGGGAATTCTCATATAAGCAAAGTTTTCTCTAGCAGGGAAGAAAGTGGAAATGTTCATCCTATGGGTGGAGGACCACAACTTAACTTGATTCCTGGCGGAAATTTGCTTAATGTTAAATCCGAACAACTTCCTGATACGAGCTATCAAAATACCTTTTTTCCGGATCAATTTGGACAGGATGATCTCATGAGTGCCCTTCTTAAGCAGGTTAGTCCATGGTTCTTATCCGTAGTGTAGCTTCCTTCATAATCTTGTTGCTTGTTTGTCCGAGCTGTCAAAATTTACTTATTTTGAAATTTGTTTTTTTTCAATAGTGTGTTCCGAAAAGCACCGGAGGGTAGCAGTTTGTGTTTGACAAATCAATTTGAAAATCACTTTTGCCAAAATTAGAGCAGTAATTTCTGCTTAACCATGGTTCCAAAAGTGCTTTTGGGGAAAAGCTGTTTTTTCAGCTTATGCTAGTATTCCGAAGCACTTATTTTTGTTTCCTAAAAGCTTGGCTAAACACCTCAATTCTTTTCGAAAAAACACTTTTGGCTTCCCAGAAGCTTGGTCAAACAGGTTATTAATTCTAGTGATGGCATTTCTTTGCTAATTTGCATTTTATGATTTGCAACAGCAAGAAAGTGGCGGACAAGTTGAAACTGATTTTGGCTTTGATGGATATTCACCACTGGACAATCTTCCTGTGTAAGACGTGAAAAGAGTGTAGTAGTTGTAGCTTACACGGTGAACATATCGGAGTCCCCTCACTAGTGTACATAGTCGTCTTTACAGCTGAAAATTTGACTTCTGTGAACAAAAAACGGTGGAGTTTCAGCTCGTCGTTCAATCGAGCTCCACCATCACCACTGTCAACAAATTGAGGCAATAGTTCTGGTACGAGATTTTGAATCCACAATTAATGCCTTAAACAAACGAATTGGTGCTATAGGGGAATTAAGCTCTTGGGTAAAAGTTGTAACACCCATAATGATCTTGAATAATCAATTGATGTATTAGAATAAAAGGATTAATTAGTGGCTAATGAAACTGATGATTTATGCTGATATCGTATGTGGTTTTGATTAATTGGATGTACACGAATTGGCATAATATATATAGGGTGGAATAGAAATTTTGGTTAATTTTCTGTTTACAATTTGATTAAATTCCATTTTCAATAAAACACATAGGCGGCATTTGATGACTTGATCCACATTTGAACACAAGGAATTAAGTTGTATTTGTTTAATATAAGTCTTGGGAAATAGAGACCATCTGCGAGATTGATGAGTTCCTTTGACACTATCAACTTTGCATAATATAGCTAAATTTTCTCTTTTACATAGAATTTCTTGGGATTCTAATTTTTCAAGTTGGATTGTAAATAATGCACGTAATAAAATAAAGATGTTTAAGGAAAAAATGTTTAATATGAGTCTTCGTTTGGAGCCTAAAGTTTTGATCAATCTGCACATAATTAAGTAGTAGGTGAAAATCATACGAGATCGGACTTTAAACCTTTGAAGAGAAAAATAGAGGTAATTTCTTCTCATTGATTTAGAAAAAAGTATTTATTCTTTAGTGGTTAATGAAGTAGGTGAAATTTATGAAAGATCGAGTTTAAAGTACTCTAGCATAAAAAAAAATATCAGGGAATTTCTTTCCATTTGTTTGGGGGGAAATTCCTTAGCGATCAATGAAGTTGATGAAAATCATAGGAGATTAGAGCTTAAATCCTAGCTAGTAGAGGCAAAAAAAAGTGATTTCTTCTCATCTATTCACGAAAAAAATTATTCTCATCGCTTATATTTTGATGGAAATAATTATCTAGTGTTTGTGCTAGTGAGAGCATCAAGTATCGGATAAAATAATTGTGAGCTCAAGCTTGCCGTGAAACCACTATTGATAGAATATATAAGGAAGAAGTTTAAAGCTAAATAACATAAGTCGCACAATCCCTTCCCTTTTTGAGATTTCACATTTTTTGGCTTTATTTAATTCTAAAATGTAGTCTTGCTTGAAATGTGAACACAATTTTTGAAAACCAGAAAAGAAAAACAAAATTCAATATGATATTAGAGTATGAGATTTCGGCCTAAACTTTTTGGGTTCGAGTCTCACCTTCACTTATTATTAGAATTTTCTTTTAAGTGTTTGATTCATATAAAAAGAAAATCAAACACACGCGGATAACCATGTTAGAAATATAATTAAATATACAGTCATATATTTTCACTAATAACTTAAGCTCTTAAGTACGATGATCACGCAACTTGCTCTTCTAGCACAAACTTGGCATGTCTCATGTCCGGTAGGTTTTCACAAAAATCAGACCAATATTTATTAAATTGGCCCTTCTTAAACAAGGTGGGTATGTCTGCATATAGACATGTTTTTTTTAAAATTTTTTATTACATAGGAGTAGGGGAAGGGGGAATTACAACGTGGTGATTCGAACCCTCACCAGCAAGGCGAAAGTTCAGGTAGTCAACCAACTGAGCTACTAGATCCCTACGTATATGGACATGTCAGTTGTCTAACATCATGGAATTACACAAACATACTGAACATAATAAACTTGTTGAAAAATTATTATCCGTCAGGTTCATATCTATAAGGAATGCTAACTAATTCATTAATTTGTTAGATAGTCCTCTACTTTAAACCCTACTTAAACTACAAATATAACGTATGGTTATTGGGAAAACTTGATGCCTTTCGTTAAGAGATGATCACGACTATAGTCCATAAATAGGTTGTCTGCATCTTCAAAAGGATATATAGGCTGTGAAATTAAGGGAGTAATTTGTTTTGTAATAATTTTGGAATCAAGTCAATTTTCTTCTATAAATAGAGATGTTTCATTCATTGTATTTCATCCCTCAAGAGAAATAAGAACTCTCCTCTCTTCTCTCTTTCTCAACAATATTCTTGTTCTACCTTTATTATTATTTCATAACACGTTATCAGCACGAGACTCTACCGTCTCAAAAAAAAAATTCGGAGGCTAAGGTACTATGTTTATTCTCTCTATTTTATGGCTAACATTGAATTCGTTGCCCTCGATATTTCGGGCAAGAACTACCCATCATGGGTGTTAGATGCTGAAATCCATCTGGATGCTATGGGTCTTGGAGACACCATTAAAGAAAAAAATAAAGCATCCAGTCAAGAAAACGCCAAGGCTATAATATTCATGCGTCATCACCTTGATGAGGCCCTAAAGATTGAATATCTTACCATCAAGGATCCGCTCATTTTATGGAAAAACTTGAAAGAAAGGTATGACCACCTGAAGATGGTCTTCCCAAAAGCACAACACGAATGGATCAATCTAAGGCTATAAGATTTCAAGTCAGTTATGAAGTACAATTCTGTGATGTTCAGAATTACTTCTATATTGACACTATGTGGAGAAACTATTAGTGATTTTGATATGCTGGAAAAGACGTTCTCTACCTTTCATGCCTCGAATGTGCTCCTACAGTAGCAGTATCGAGAGAAAGGTTTCATAAAGTATTGTGATTTGATTGCTCATCTTTTAGTGGATCAACAAAATAACGATTTGCTGATGAAAAATCATGAGAATCGACCTATTGGCGCTGCACCACTCCCCGAAGTGAATGAGGTGTACGCCCACTACTCTAGGCGTGGAAAAGGTCTTGGCTCCGGTCGTGGTCGTGATAATGATCAAGGAAGAAATTCTTTCCTTGGTGTTAATCATTCATCAAAGAAAAATCACTACCAGAGGGGGAAAACAAAGGATGAGACGCATGAAGTGCCAGAAGCAAGTGGCTCAGAAAACAAATGTTATCGATGTGGTGGAAGTGAACACTGGGCACGTACCTGCCGTACATCAAATCACTTGGTTGAGCTTTATCAAGCATCAATTAAAAAGAAAGAGAAAAATCTCGAAGTGAATTTTATCTCTGGAAATTAATTTGACATCACACACTTGAATGTACCATATTTCTTTGAGCACCCTGAAGGAAAGATAGATCACTTGATTGGTGATGGTTCTGTGGTTAGAGATGATTAAGTTATTTGTTTTAATTTTTGCTAGTCATAATAGTTAGCGAATAAAAAATCATGTAACCGTAGTTATTTGTATGAGTACTAGTCTTTCAATTAAAGTATTGATTAGAGTGGATCTATAGTTAGTTATTAAAGAAAAATTTAATATGAATCGTCTTGATTAAATAATGGTTTAAATATTGGAGTTAGTTGCTAACAAGGCAGAGGGCGTTTAAAGACCATTTAAATTGTTATGTGTCAACCTCTTTTTATGTATTTTGTACTGAGAGCGTCTAAGGTTAATATTTTAATTCCGAGTAAATGTCGTGGTTATTGATCAAGAAATCACATGTGTGAGTGCAGTTCGTTGCCTAAAACAAAAACAAAAAGGGGGTTACAATTGAACATGTCACGGTAGCTGTACTATATTCTTTCTAGTCTATCAATATTTTCTTTAAGATTGCTGACCACTATGTTCCGTCATATATTGGGTTCCTACTTGAATAGTCTACTGTCTAAAATATTTTGTTTAAAGCAAACAACAGTGAAATTTAAGGATACCACTGAAATATGTTATTAAATTAAGTAAATATCTTACATAATTATTGTTTTAGATTATTATTCTGAGACATTATATTGGGGTAGTGTATGTCGTTCTATTTGAAGATATGGATAATTCTCAAAGCAAGTTTGGATTAAAATTCAATTATGAAGACATTTGTTTGATTGATTCTGCTACTACACATACGATATTTAAAGACAAGAAATATTTTTTCTCATTTACTTATGGGTAGGACAAATGTTAATACCGTTTCTGGTAGTACCAACTTGATTGAAGGCTCGGAAGAGCCACTATAAGTTTGCCTAAGAAAACGAAATTCATTATAAATGATGTCATGTTCTCTCCTAAATCCCGAAGGAACTTATTAAGTTTTAAAGATATCCGTCAAAATGGATATCATATTAAAATAATGGATGAGATGAATCTTGAATATATTGGTATCACCAAGGATGTCTCTGGCCAGAAAGTTGTTATATAAAGGTTTCCTACTTTGTCTTCTGGCTTATATTGGACAAAAATTGGTGTAATTGAGGCACACTCTATCGTAAACTAGAAGTTTACTGACTCCAATACATTTGTACTTTGGCATGATCGGCTGGGACACCCTAGATCTATTATGATGAGACGAATTATAGAAAATTCAAATGGGCATCCATTAAAGAACCTAAAGATTCTTTTAAAGAGTGAATTTTCTTGTCCTTCGTGTTATCAAGGCAACTTAATTATTAGGCCATCTCCTACAAAGGTTGGGTTTGAATCTCCTGAATTTTTGGAACGTATACATGGGGATATTTGTGGACCTATTCACCCACCTAGTGGATCATTTGGATATTTTATGGTCCTAATAGATGCTTCTTCTAGACGGTCTCATGTGTGCCTACTGTCATTTCGCAACGTAGTGTTTGCGAAATTACTGGCACAAATAATTTGATTACGGCACAATTTTCTGATAATCCGATAAAGTCTATTCGCCTTGATAATGCTGCAAAGTTTTCATCCCAAACATTTAATGATTATTGTTTATCAATTGAGATAAAAGTTGAGCATTTTGTAGCTCATGTTCACACTCAAAATGGCCTTGCAGAGTCATTAATTAAACATCTGCAGTTGATAGCATGACCATTACTTATGAAAACAAGGTTGCCCACGTCTATTTGGGGTCACACTATTTTGCATGCAACAATACTTATTCGTCTCAGACCGACAAATTATCATAAATTTTCTCCGTTGAAATTGGTTTTGGGTCAAGAACCTAAATATCTCATTTAAGAATTTTTAGATGCGTCGTATATGCGCATGTAGCACCACCACATCGCACCAAGATGGGGCCCAAAGATGATTAGAAATATATGTTGGGTTTGAATAGCCCTCTATTATTCTCTACCTTGAATAATTAACAGGAGATTTGTTCACTGCTCGATTTGTTGATTATCGATTTGATAAGACAATTTTTCCAAAATTAGGGGAGAGAATAATGAAATAAAAAGGGAAATTTTGTGGAATAATCCATCATTGTCTCATCTTGATCCATGTGCTTCTATTTGTGAATAAGAGGTCCAAAAGATTATTCACTTGCAAAAGAATAGCAAATCAAATGTCAGACGCATTTACAAATTTGAAAAGGATTACCAAATCACATATCCCTGCAGAGAATGTCCCAATTCGAATTGATGTCCTTATAGGCCATCTACTAGTGTCATAGCAAATGAGTCCAAAGCACGCCTAAAGTGTGGTAGACCATTGGGTGCTAAGGATCGGAATCCTAGAAAAAGAAAAATAAATTGTCAAGATGACACTAAGAAAGAATCTCATAAAGAAATGCAAGATTTGATCAATCCTGTTATTCTTAAAGAAATCAATGAGCCTCAAACTCAAGAAAATGAAGAAATATCAATAAATCCAAATGATGTTAGGACTAATTTGAATCGCTTGGAAATAAACATGGATTATGTATTTGCTTATAATGTTGCAAATATAATTATACAAGATAGTGAGGATCTTGAACCCCAATCTGTTAAAGAATGTCGAGAAATATGTGATTGGCCAAAGTGGCAAGAGGAAATTCAATCAGAGTTAAACTCACTTACCAAACGAAAGTTTTTGGACTTGTAATCCAAACACCTAATGGTATTAAGCATGTTAGTTATAAATGGGTTTTTTGTGCGAAAAAGAAATGAGAAAAATGAGATACAAAGATATAAGGCACGCCTTGTTGCACAAGGATTTTTACAAAAGCCTGGCGTCGATTATGAAGAGACGTACTCACCCGTTATGGATGCAATAAGGTTACGTTATCTCATTAATTTCGCTGTCCATGAGAGACTCGAGATGAATTCAATGGATGTGGTTACATCCTATCTCTATGGAACACTTGAAAATGAAATATACATGAAAGTTCCTGAAGGATTTAAGATGCATGAAGCATGTAGTTCAAAGTCTCGAAAAGTGGACTCAGTCAGATTGTAAAGATCATTGTATGGTTTAAAGCAATCCGGACGCATGTGGTATAACCGTCTTAGTGGAGTATTTGTTAAAGGATGGCTATACAAATGATGTCATTTGCCCATGTGTTTTTATAAAGAAAAATAATATCGGAGTTTGTAGTACTTATTGTATATGTTGACGACATAAACTTCATTGGAACTCCTGCAGAGTTCAAAAGGGCGATTGATTATTTAAAAGAAGGAATTTGAGATGAAAAATCTTGGAAAGACAAAATTATGCCTTGATTTGCAAATTGAACATTTGACCAATTGTATCTTTGTCCATCAACCTGCATATACAGAAAAAGTGTTGAAATAATTTTATATGGATGAAGCACATCCATTAAGTACTCTGATGATTATTCGATCACTTGATGTGAATAAAGATCCGTTCCGACCTTAAGAAAAGAATGAGAATTTTTTTAGCCTGAAGTACCATATCTTAGTGCAATCGGTGCACTAATGTATCTTGTCAATACCATAAGACCTGACATAACATTTTCAGTTACTGTGTTATCAAGATATAGTTGTGCTCATACAAGGAGACACTGGAATGGAATTAAACACATATTGCAGTATCTAAAAGGGACTATCGATTTGGGCTTATTTTATTCTAACAATTTCAGTCCCGATCTTGTTGGTTATGCTGATGCATGGTATTTATCTGACTCATACAAAGCTAGATCTCAAACATGCTATGTGTTTATATGTGGGGGTGTTGTCATAACTTGGCGGTCCACAAAGCAGTCTATCATAGCTACCTCATCAAATCATTATGAGATAATAGCAATTCATGAAGCAAGCCGAGAAGTTGTGTGACTGAAGTCAATGATACATCTCATTCGAGAAAAATGTGACGAAATACCCACAATCTTATATGAAGATAATGGAGCATGCATTGGTCAATTAAAAGGACGATTCATAAAAGGAGATAGGACAAAGCACATTTCACCAAAGTTGTTCTTCACATACGGCTCCAAAAGAATGGTGATATCAACGTGCAACAGATTCGTTCAAGTGATAATATGACTGATTTGTTCACGAAGTCTCTACCAACTGCAATTTTCGAAAAGATGGTGCACAAGATTGGAATGCGAAGACTCAAGCATTTTGACTAAAGTTCTCATCAGGAGGAGTTAATACATGTACTTTTTTCCGTATAAGGTTTTGTCCCACTGGATTTTCCTTGTAAGGTTTTTAACGAGGCAACCAAAATGTATTATTAGAAATGTGTATTTTTTTTCCTTCACTCGAATTTTTTCCTCTGGTTTTTTTCTTCTATTAAGGTATTAATGAGGCATATTATCTATCACAATAGACATCCAAGGAGGAGTGTTATAGATATTATCATATATTATGGATGTCTATCTTTAGGAGAAATATTAAAGTTAATAACTTTGGAATCAAGTCAATTTTCTCCTATAAATATAAATGTTCCCTTCATTGTATTTCATCCTCAAGAGAAATAAGAACTCCCATCTCTTCTCTCTTTCTCAACAATATTATTGTTCTAGCTTTATTATTATTTCATAATAGTTTCGAACTACAGTAAATATTGTACTCCACTAAACTCTTTTTTTCCACCAAAAGTGGAAAAAAATAGAGAGCTTCTGTCCGTTGACTGTTAAATTGATTAGTCAATGCTCTACAGTATATGATGGAGATGTTAGTAATAATGGACACGTGAGCAACCATTCTAGGCCTACATACAAATGGGCCCAGTTCAAGTACTATTGGGCCACTTACTCCTGTTACAATTTCGGCTTCTTTTTTGGATCTCTACAGTTGATGTAGTTTCTCCACTATCCAATTATTTTGGTGGAGTTTTAGGGTTGTGGATGTTGACATTTTGAATTTTTGATCGACAATAATGTGATTTGTTTGACTACTTTAAGCTTGAGTTGAATGAATTAATGATTTGATATGAATAACACGCAATATAGAATAAAGGCGTTTATAACTTGACTCGTTTTAATCAACTGAAAATAATTTTAACATGTCAATTTAATCTTAACTTTAAATAATTTTTTCAATATAACCGATATCATAAAAATTTATGGCAATAATAGTTGAAACGGAGAAAGAGAAGACGAAAATAGTCATCAAGGTACTCCCTCTTTACACGTAGTTCATTACCATGATTCACGGGTTATTTTTCGAGATTTAATGTCTCATCCATATGATCGAGCATTTATGTTCAGCGAAGCTTGGAGCTAACTTCTTGTGTGTGCATCTCCAAGTTATCTTTAATATAGTAAAATAATAAACCAATTCAACACCACATTATCACTCCACCGTCTCCATGCCTATTTCATTGAACCATTAACTTTGATACAAGTTGTTACACGATCAGTCCAAAGTAAACTATGACACAAGTTGTTAAGTCCAACCAGTCCAAAGATACTTTTAACATGGTTCGATATTGTGTCTATTTAGACCAAACCCGCACTATTTTTCCTGAAATGCTTCATTTCATTAAGTGTATATGTACATTTTATACGTAACTTTTCAACTACAAATGTGAAACTTTGGTTGTTCACTCAACATCATCTTTAGTAGGTCTTTTTGATAATTCAAATTAGGTCTGACAATTTTCAGATATCGAATGCTTAAGAAAAAGGTACAATACCTCCCCCACATATCTTCCACAAAGATAAATAACTTATATCACTAAAGAGGTGTAACGGGATGGTCAAACTCCTCTATTCTTTATCAGAAGTTTTGTATTTGAACTTTAAGTAAAGAACTTCTTAATAAATAGCGCTTTATTTTCTCAGTGCGGTACCCAATGTAAATCTCAATTAGTAGCGTCAATAAATTTCGAATACCAGATAATTAAATTAAAATAATAGAAAAATATATCAGTTGATTCTTTTAGAAGGGATGCTATATATTTTTTTAATTTGGGCGTGAAATCATGGTCACAGTCACTGCTGCCAAACATATTTGTATTGCCCTTAAAAAGCATCTGTCTCCATAAAAAGCTAAGCCCTCCTTAGACCCCTTTAAGACTTACACTAATTAATTAATTAATTTAGTTTGTTAAAGTGATTTTATTAAAAGATGTGAAAAATATAATATAAGTTAAATTAAAAGTGAAACATTCTTGCTGGGGACAGGATGGTCTCATGAGTGCCCTTCTTAAGCAGGTTAGTCCATGGTTCTTATCAGTAGTGTAGCTTCCTTCAGAATCTTATTGCTGGTTTGTCCGAGCTGTCAAAATCTACTTATTTTGAAATTGTTTTTTGTCAAAAGTGCTTTCCGAAAAGTACGGGAGAGTAGCAGTTTGTGTTTGGAAAATCTATTTGAAAATTACTTTTGCCAAAATTAGAGCAGTAATTTGTGTTTGATCATGGTTCCAGAAGTGCTTTTGGAAAAAAACTAATTTTTCAGCTTCCTACTACACCTCAATTCTTTAAAAAAAGCACTTTTTCTATTTGAAAAAACACTTTTGGCTTCCCAGAAGCTTGGTCAAACAGGTTATTAATTGTAGTGATGGCATTTCTTTGCTAATTTGCATTTTATGATTTGCAACAGAAAGTGTCGGACAAGTTGAAACCGATTTTGGCTTTGATAGATATTAGCGAATATTCTCTTGTAATTATGATAGATGTATATTTAAGGTAACTTAAGATTCTAATTATATTAGGAATCAACCTTTGTAAGGTAAGTTAGGATTCGTACCATATTAGGAATCAACCTTTGTACAACTATATATATTGTGAATAATGAAAGTAATTCCTAAGGGAAATTATTCCATCTTTCATGGTATCAAGAGCCTAAAACCTAAATCCCTTCTCTTCCTCATTCTCGGCCTAAATCAACATTTTTTTCTGATTTCACGAAAAAAAAATATGATTTTTGCCTCCCTTTCTCGGCCAAACCAGAAAATTCCCTTCCCTCGGCAGGCGGCAACATGTCTTCCCCCACAAATTCCGGTTCATCCACTGGCACACTTGACAACCCCTCTCAACGTTCAGTATCTTCTTTTCATCCGGCATTCGCCGTTAACAACATCAAGAATTTTATCCCTATAATTCTTGACCAAGAAGACTGTCAATATTCCATGTGGATGGAACTATTCTACATTCATGCATGTGCATACAACGTGCTCGATCATATTGACGAATCTGTTCCTCGTCCCACCGATGTTACAGACTCAATCTGGCGTCGTCTTGGCGCCATCGTCTAACAATGGATCTACGGCACCATCTCCAAAGACATGTTGTGCACTATCATGAAAACAGGTGCTACGGCACGTGAACTTTGGGTCCGGCTAGAAGAAATCTTTCAGGACAATAAAAATACTCGGGCAGTATATTTGGAAGAGCATTTCAATAATACCCGCCTCGAGAATTTTAACAACATGTCTGAATATTGTAAGCAATTGAAACTCATAACCGATCAACTATCCAACGTCGGGACTTCTGTTTCAGAAACCAAGATGGTGCTTCAACTTGTTGCGGGTTTACCAAAAGGTGAATATGACACACTCGCAATAATGATTCAACAAGCCGACCCTCTCCCAAGTTTCAACAAGGCACGTTCACAACTATTGTTGGAAAAAACTAGACGTGCTAAACAAGAGGAACATAATCAAAAGGCGTTAGCCGTTGACGGGATGGCAACTCCTGCGGCCAAGAAGAACCACCATCACAAAGATGTCTAGCAGCAGCAGCAGGCCAGTGGCGGAGGTCGTGGCGGCAGAGGTCGCAACAACAAAGGCAAGGGCCGCGGAAAAGGCCAACTCAACTAGTGGCCTGGACAGCAACAACAACAGCAGTGGTCCAACCAGCAGCAACAGTGGCCCAACCAGCAGAACTGGGCCTCGCCTGCATGCCCGTACTCGACCGCAGGGGCCCGGGCCCAGCAGCCTTGGTCGATCGGCCTCTTCGGGCCCCGCCCGGCCACCAGCAGCCCACCAGCCAGCAGCGAAGCAGACCACCACCCCTCGGTTGTACCAAGAAGAAGAAGAATCGGCAAGAGCCCGGCGGCCCGGCCCCGACCGATTTGGGCTGTGCCTACACCACCGTGAACTTTCAACAGCTCGACGACAATTGGTACATGGACACCGGAGCCACATCTCACCTCACCCGGTCGTCAGGTAACCTATCTCAACTACGTCGGTTAAAGTGTCCTCAATTTATTACTGTCGGCAATGGTCATCGCATTCCAATTGAAGGTTACGGTAACACACACACCAAACATCCACACCCACCTTTCTCCCTAAATCACGTTCTATACACACCTAACATCATTAAAAACTTAATCTCCGTTAGAAAATTCACTAGCAATAATTTTGTGTCTGTCGAATTTGACCCTTTTGGTTTTTCTGTGAAGACACTCAATACGGGGAAAATTCTTACACGTTGCAATAGTGTGGGAGATCTCTACCCATTCACTCAATCTTCTGCTGTCAGACCGCAAGCACCTCTATCCCTTGCGGCGATTTCTCCCTCAACTTGGCACAAATGACTCGGACACCCGGAGACCCAGTTTTTACTTTTCTTAGAACTTCTAAGCGTATTCAATGTAATAATGGGAAAATTGCCCAACATTGTTTTTCTTGTCCACTAGGCAAACATACGTGACTTCCTTTTATGTCATCAAACAGTGTTACTTTTTCTCCCTTTGATATTATTCATGCTGATTTGTGGACATCTCCGATTGTTAGCTCTTTGAGTCATAAATTCTATCTACTATTCTTGGATGATTTTTCACACTTTGTCTGGATTTACCCACTGAAATTCAAATCTGAAGTTTTTGCAAAATTCCTCGAGTTTCAAAAATTCATTAAAACACAATTTGAAAAATCTATCAAATCATTCCAGTGTGATAATGGACGAGAATTTAATAACTCAACATTTCACAATTTTTGTTCTAAACAAGGCATGGTTTTCGGTTTTTCTTGTCCTTATACTTCTTCCCAAAACGGAGAAAGGCTGAACGAATTATACGTATCATCAATAACATGGTTCGCACACTCCTGTTTCATGTCTGCCTACCACCGCCTTTCTAGGTCTATGATGTCAAAATGGTAGAATCCCTTCTTAATATTTTACCAACTAGCACACTCCAAAACAAGACCCCTACCGAAATCTTATACCGTAGGCTATCATCATATGATCACCTACGTATTTTTGGATGCTTATGCTACCCCAACATAGCCTCCACTGCACCTCACAAACTTGCCCTCGCACTCTGCCATGTGTCTTCCTTGGTCTTTCTCCTAATCATCGGTGCTACTTGTGCTATGACATTGCTACTCGCAAAATCATCATCTCCCGTCACGTCACCTTTGACGAGACAACCTTTCCTTTTTCCAATCTCCGGAAATTTCAGCCCACCGATTACTTCTTTCTCGATGAACCGAGTCTGTCTCCGGTCATCCAAAATCTGTACCAACAGCATTCACTGTCCCGACATTATTGTCCTCACCGATCGCCTACTACCACCGCTTCTCGGTCACCAACACCACCGTCGCCTTCGGCAGTCTTTGTTTGGCCCTCCAGCGACAATGCGCCACCCGATCCGACTCCATCCTCTCGGTCTAATACCCATACACCACCCATACTGCCTCCAGCCGAGTCTCCTGCACCTCCAGCACCACTGATGCCCCTCAGCCCAGAACTAGTCCCACAGCCATGCTATGAAATAATTTCCCTTAGGAATTCCTTTCATTATTCACAATATATACAGTTGTACAAAGGTTGATTTCTAATATGGTACGAATCCTAGCTTACCTTACAAAGGTTGATTTCTAATATAATTAGAATCCTAAGTTACCTTAAATATACATCTATCATAATTACAAAATATACGGGGAATATTCGGAGAATATTCGCTAATATTATTCCATCTTTCAATGGATATTCACCACTGGACAATCTTCCTGTGTAAGACGTGAAAAGAGTGTAGTAGTTGAAGCTTACACGGTGAACATATCGGGGTCCCCTCACTAGTGTACATAATTGTCTTTACAGCTGAAAATTTGACTTCTGTGAACAAAAAACGGTGGAGTTTCAGCTCGTCGTTCAATTCTTGATGTTGGCTTCTCGTCTGGCTGCATCTTCCAGTCTGATTCTTGGTGGAATTAGAACGGATGGCAAGTATGAAGGATAATATGTGTATGATACTTCTGCATGGTATCGCAAAGGCGTACATGCAAAGTTTTGACTTTTATATAGCTAGGTGATTTTAGGACAATTGCACATCCTAGAAGTAATTTTGTGGAGGTGTGTTTCCGGTTTGTGAGATGCAACACTTTTGGTGTAGGGATTCTCTTAAACGGTCGAGTTATTTACCTGCAATAACACGATTTAATTCTCTATTTTACTTTCAGGAGTTGATCTTGATGTACAGATTAAATTTGGATTGCCATAAAGTGCAAGTCTTTGGGATTCTTTTAGTTGCTATTGTAATTGATATTGTTTTGCTTCCTTTCTTGTTTTGTTCTTTATATGAGTAGTTAATATGAAAATTGCGTCATTCTGTTTGTTAGCCATATATTCTTTCTAAAGCTTAGCTTTTAACCTTGATTCAACTAATAAAACTAAAATTGTTTCTTGATCTATTTACTATGGTTTATGTCTGTTGATGTGGTGCGTCACCTTGGATATAATTTGATATTACTGGAAAACAAGACAATTCTCATGTAATAATGTTTAAACAATTGTGGTTGTCTTTGATCTATTTACTAGTAGAGGAAGGAGAATTGTGCTTAGATTTTGGGTAAAAAGACATCAAGACTCCTCTTATTAATGTGTTAGTAGGAGCATTTAAAAATAGATGCTTGCTCTGTCCCATTTATATGAGAGTTAACCGGTTTGAGTCAAACAACTTTTTTTTAGCTTTTAGATATATAAATTTTATTATAAAATATTTAAAGAATATATGTTTGAAATTAAGTTAAAGAAAGAGTTGTTTGACTCCCAAAACTGATCAACCCTTCGTACAAATTGAAACGGATAGAGTACAATACTAACCTACTAGAAGTCCATTACTAAGAGAAGTGTTAATCTCATCTTGCTTATGGATCATATCGAACCGTTAACTTCGACATGAAAATGTCCTAACCATTGGACAAAAGGGACCAAAACACTATTCTTCATATACTTGTGTTTCCAGAATAGAAGTGATTTATTTTGTTTCTATGCACAATTCAAGATTTCGTTTATGAACATGTTCGGTAATTTCTAATGTGATTTCAGCGACTCATCCCTCTTTCCCACAGCTTTTTGTTTTGGTTAGATACAAAGGTTGTTGCCATGTAATGAACATTAGAAAATATTTTAATAAATGAACTCAACATCAAACATTGGAAAACAACTTCATCAATGATCTAAAATGATATAAAATTAATTAAATGAAACATAGAGCTCACAACTTGATTAAGCTCCGTTCTGATCATTCTACCCACTCACTCAACCAACCCACAATGTACTACTTTTACTACCAAAAGTACAACATTTCTCATTCTTTCTCTCCTTTTTCATTTTCATTTCTCTCTGAGCATAATATACAGAGCCACAAGATATAGCCATCAACAACAATGCTGCTTGTTCTACTTCTCCCAGCTTCTTCCTCTTCTGAGTAGAACTTGATCTCGGTCTCTGTAAAACTACTTTTTCTCTTCCAAAAGGCAAAAATTTCTTTTTCAATGAAGAAGAAACAATGTTCTTCACAAAATTACTGCTTTTACTATCTCCACTGATGCTGGTGCTGGTGCTGGTGCTGCTGTTACTGTTACACTTTTGGTTCAAATGGTGATGTAGTTCAATGTTTTTATGTCCAATTGCCACTGATTTCTTTGATTTCTTGTCTTCTTTGTTCAACCCCAAAAGTCCTCTTCTGTTTTTACTGCTTTTGATCCCACATGCATTACATAGTGACTGCATTCAAAATAATCATATCATCAAATTTGAGTACACAACCAAAATCAATATACTCAAATGATGAACTGTTCATTTTACATGCCACATTTCCATTTCTACTTTGTTTTATAAAAAAAAGGGCACCTTTCTAAAGCCAAAAAACCTTTAATATAGACATCACACTTTGGTCTTAATGACATAATAGCCCAAAAATATCATGACATGTTTACAACAACGAATGAAGCGTTGCAGCACCAAATTCATCCGAACCTAATACTTTTGTTGTGAAACATAAATTGATGTGTAAAATCTACTAGGAAGTGTTACGTATGGCAAATATGAACCCATAATTTCAAAAATACAATGTGTTCAATGCTAAGAACATTAAATCTTGAATCCCTAGATCTTAAATTTTGGATTTCCTTTGCATGTTTAACATCACAAATTTCTAAAAACGCTTTTAAAATATGCCAACAATCTTTCTTTCTTCCTTGTACCAAGTGCTAAATCAAACATTTCTCATATAAAATGAAATGGATGAGTACTACATAAATAAATAGAAACCAATTTCCTTCAACTACATAAACTTGTCATGCAATTTTTAGATATTTTTTAGTCGAGGATCTATTGGAAACAAACTCTCTATCTCCCAAAGAAGGGGTAAGATCTGCGTACACTTTAACATACCTAGACCCCACTTGTAGTATTACAATGGGTATGTTGTCGTTGTAATTTTTAGATATTATGAATTCATCATAATTATGACTTGTAATTTATTTTAATAATTATAGTGTTCTGAGCCAATTTGAACCAACATCTTCTCCACTATCACCCACCTACACAGGTACTATATAAACTTATAACTTGTAATTTTAAAACATGATTTATTCTTGTTTTATAAAAATTAGATACGGTGTTCAACTTGAAATCACAAATAAGATTTACGTTGTAACCTTAGGACCAGCAGGTCCACCTCTCCAAAGAGGTGTTTTTGTAGTACCACAATCAGCACAAGTCTTTACATTACTCTGGGTTGTTTCACTACTCATTTCTTGAGATCCTTTACCCTGCAAAACAACAAACCAATTCAAATCAAACACTAATAAAGTAATTAGCATGAACATGGTATCTAATCAGAAGACCAAGAAAAAATCCCTATTGAATGAACAAAATTCACCAACAATTACACGAGACCCAATAAAGGAAATTAGCTAATAACACCCAAAACAAGCTAAATCACACTTGATTTTTGACTTTGATCAAGTAAAAAAGACTCAAAATAAGCTGAATCACACTTGATTTTAACCAAATAAGAATGGGGTAGCTAGTGATCACTCACATTATCACTTAGATCTGCCATTTTTTATCACCTAATCAGAAGAATCTCAACTGAATGATCAGAATTGAGTATAATTCACCAGAAATTAAGCGAATCACACTTGATCGAGTAAAAATAACAACAATTAAACCCTCGCAACTCTATAATCAACTAAATAAACAAATAACAAAGTAATTAAGGAGAAAATTTGAGTTAAAGAAGATAAGAGTAGAGTGAAGTTGGTGATCAGCGGGAAAAACAAATAATCGGCGGTATATAAGGGAGTATACGAAAACCCTAGGCGCGCGGGAGTATGAAAAGACGAAAGTGTCCTTGATTTTAGCAACTTTTATTACCCGCCAAAAGAGTTGAGATCTAACTGAAAATGGCGCCATTTTTTGGGAATTGAGACAAATTTATTTTACCATTTGCCGCTTTATTTAGGGGGGCCGTTTGGACATTAATTTCTTTTGTTTTAAAAAAAAGAAAATTAAATAACGTTTGGATTAATTTTTGAAGAAAAGTTTCAAGTTTGTAAGAGTAATTTTGATTAGTTTTCCAAGTTTAATATTTTCGACTCACTACGCTTTTATGGAATATTTTTTTTCAAATTAAATGTATGTTCAAACTCCAACTACAATTTCAATTTTCATATATTTGTTTAAATGAACACTATTTTATTTTTCAAATATCGCAATTTCTTATGTTCAAATGCCTAATTAGAAAATCAGGGTTTCCAAACTAGTAATCCCCTCACATCTATACGGCTCTATTGACCCCGTTTGGATGGATTTATGGGTTTTTACTTAAAAATAAGTATTTAAAATACTTTTTTATTTTACTCAAACACTACACACGTGCTTTAAAATTATTTTGGCTTAAGAGCGCCTACAATAAGCCAATCCAAACAGTTTTATATATATATATATATATATATATATATGTTGGATATGTAAAGCAGTACGGGAAGTAAATAAATATTACAAGTGTTCGAAAGGATAAACAAACAAGCCAATATTCAGAACTGTCGCAAGCTTGTTGAGTCTTGAATCTTGATAACCTGAAATCAAGAAACACTAAATCTGGATTGTTACAACTGTGGCTGAGTCGAGAGATGGCTCTCTGTCTTTAAGACAAGATTGCCCCGTATATATGCTTTTACGTTAACGGGTAATAGTCTCCCAAGATAAAACAACAACTAATCAACAAAGCAAATAGGTTATTCTAATGAAGAAAATAAACACGAAACGACTTGCTGAAGAATGAAAAATGAAGGAAGAGTTTTATGTTTTTGTCCACTGTCTCTGCTCACGTGTTTGGACTGAATTTTTGTTGTTCTCTCTTTTGTTTGTCTGTGTGTAGTAATCTCAACAATTGAGCCAAAAGGCTTCAATATATAGTATAAGGGGAGGGACTTCTCAATTACCAAGTAATGGTTGTTTATAGCCAAGTAATTGTTGTTTATAGTCAAGTAATGACCATTAGTGAGGAGTTAATCAACCAAGTAAATGAGTGATTTAATGTGCTACATAAAGGAGCTTTTAGGGAGGAGTTAAGTGCAGATTAATTGAGTTTTAACGCTCCAAAAATTAACCCAAACGGTATGCAGAAACTTTCTGCCTTCCGTCGTTCCCAATTTCATCTTTCCAGAAACTCCATGGACCAAACTGTAAATATTAAGCAATTTGGGGGTCCAAAGAGATAATATCAGACGAAGCCCACGGCCCACGACCCGGGCCCGGACCGGACGGGCGGCGGCGGCACGCGTGTGGACTTAGCCTTGAACCCAAGCACATCTAGGTCCTCCTCCCTCCTTCAAACACATAGGTTACCCCTTGGGGTCCCAAACCCTTAGCCAATTTTGAGACTTATAAAGAGAACAATTCTTCCTTTTCCCACCGATGTGGTACATTTGTCCCACACCATATTTTCATGCCTCAAACACATTACTTCGTGGACCAATATTTATTTCATTTCTCAACGAAATTTGACGATCATTGGCCCTACGATCATCTACTCACTTAGTAGATTATGCACGTGTGAAGAGACAAAGCCTCCAACATGCAGAACCCTAGTGTTTAAGTCATTAAATATGGGTGGACGCACCTCCCCACCAAAGACAAATTTCCAACAATATATACACATTAATTTTTTAAAAAATATTACTTCTAGGAATATGAATGGAAAAAGACTAAGCAGGCTTTTATTCCCAAGCTGGGAATTGGCTCCCCTTCGGCTTGAGGGGTGTTGGAGTTCACAATAAGATCTAGCAGCCAATAGTGTGTGTGAAGTGCATGGAATAGGGATATAATAACTTAGTTGGTTGGTTATCTGAATTTTTACCTTGTTTGTGAGAGTTCGAATACCCATATTGTAATTTCCTTCTTATTTTCCCTTCCCCTACCTCTATGTAATAAAAAAAGTGAAGTGCATGGATATTCGATTTGGACGCCGCCATTTAATTTGTGTCTGCTCTTAAAATTTTTTGTACATACACTCGCTTCCAGATAACTTCAGATATAAGGTGTCTGAAATTAGCCATATACAATATCTGAAATTTAATATGATTGAAGTTTACACATTTTTGCCCAACTTCAGTTATTTCTGTCTGAAGTTCATGCATATCTTGCTAAAAGTCAAACAAAAATGGTTGAAGCAACAAGAAAAAATTCTCAGTTTTTATAATTATTTAGAAAAGTCAAATAAAATATATGAAAAATAGAAAACTCGATCAGGAAAAAATGATTGAACTTCAATTATATGTGGTTGAAGTTGAGGTAAAAATTACTAGTTTGTATGAGTTTCAAGCAGAAATGCATAAACTTCACTCATATGTAATTTCAAATATTATGTCTAACGTTTGATTTTATCAAATCTAATTTTAGACATCATATATTTGAAGTGAATATAATTACAAATTTTTTTTTACAAAACAGATACAAATTAAATGTTGGTGTCAAATCAGACTGTCCCGTAAAATGTTTACCACATCAGTATTGTTAGTCCAGTTTGTATTTTGAGAAATAGTCATGTGTTCGAATTTAGTCTTGAATTGTGTTTGGATTAAAATGTTTTTCAAAAACATATAATTTATCAAATTTATTGGTATACGAGATCGCTCAAATCAGATCTTATGAATTGAATGTATGAGATTCAAACAGCATCATACTTAAACACCTCGTAGGAAAGCATTTTTTTTAAAGTACACTTCTAATTGTTGAAAGACATAATCTCTCTCTCACACACAGACACATGAATATATGTGAGAGGGCCGAGGACCGGATCTATCATATAAGCTACGGATTCACGTAATTTGTGTCCAATGTCATATATTACTCCCCCGTTTTAATTTATGTGTCTTTTTTATTTTTCAAAATTCAAACAAGTTTTTTTTTATTATAATTTTTTCATATACCTTTTAAATTATCAATTATTGTGAATTATAGTACTTTTTACGTAGTTTTTAAATATGTAAAATTTATTTCAAAAAAACTTAAAGATTTTATGTCCGAATCACGGTAAAATTAAATTGTTTGACTCTCAAAATTCGAACGATGCTACATAATTTGGGACAAAGGGAGTAAGAAATTAACTAAGGGGTCATTTGGTTGTTGGTTAGGATAACTAGTATCACGTTGTTAGCAATTTAATTATTATGTATAAAATTCAGCACATCAACTATAGTGTTTGATTACCGATTTACAATCATGCATAGCTAATATATTAATAACTAAATTATGTATAACTCTAACAAGCATCCAAATGATCCCTAAATATTTATAAATATTTGACGGTGAATTATTATGTATATTAACTTAAAATTGTTACTATAAGAATTAATAAACTTTAAATTCTAAATATGTCAATGAGACACAACCAGTTATATTGGATAGTTGCACATGTATAGTGTTCTAGACCAGTAAATAAAAGAAGGATAAGACGCTATAATCCTCGTGAACTATACCCGAAGTTGCTACGACATATCTTACATTTGCGGGAGTCCTATTACCTCTCTAAACTTTTTAAAAGTGTAATAAATGTCACCATAAGTGCTGACGTGGCATAGAGAATCAAACATTTGGCAGGCGGTGAAATACATGAGCTGCCACGTGTAATTTCATTTTTTTTTTTTCTTTTAAAATTTGTTTCATTTTCTTCCTTTTTCTTTTCTTTATAATTTTGAAATGTAATGAAAATATTATTTTGTATTTAGAAAAAATAAAAGGACAATTATTTTAGTATGAACTTGAAAAATTATTAGAGATGTTGCACATTCTAAGGTGTTGAAGTTTTAAGGTTGAGATTCAAGTGCTAAATTCATTCTAAATGATTAGTTGTTGATGAGATTCAAAAATGAAAAAGAATTTCGAATTCATCAATGTTGAACCATGAAAAAGTTTGAAGAACAAAAAAATGAGTTTGTTGAATTATTGGTGTTGGCCAAATTGATTACTGGGGTATGATGATGATGATGATGTTGTTGTGACGTTGTAGTTGAAATTTGAGTTTGATTGGTGCGGATTTAGCTGAGTTTTTATTAAATTTTGACATCAAAAATTAGATTTGGATCTTTTGAAAATGGGTGATAAAATGGGGATCAAAAGCTCTTGAAATCAGCTTTGAAACCGGACACGTGGTCATTTATATATGTTAAAGCCTTTTTTAAAAAAGTTTTCACACACTTGAATGAGGTGTTTTCATGCAATGTTCACATCATCAATAAAGTTGCAAAGAATTATGAAAAAAAAAAGTTTAGGGTAATAGGATCCCGTAAAAATAAGATGTATTGTAGTAACTTTGGATATATTTCAGGAGGTAGTGGTGCCTTATCACATGAAAGAATAAAGTTTTTTTTAATATAATTATTTAAATTAAAACAAATGAATATGTTCGAAAAAATAGGGAGGGGCAAAAAACTACTCCACTACGAGACAAACAAACAATAATGATAGAAACGAAAATGAACGAGCAACGTTTCCAAAAGTACGACAGAAAAAAAATGCTATATGGGACAAACAAACAATCAAAGTACAAACAACACCTAATTATATGTGTCTTTCTTCTCTTGTGATGATATCAAAAAAAAAAAAGAAGAGGAAATTACTTAACAATTCAATTTGTTACCTTAAAGGACGAAAAAAAATTACTGTACTCAGATGACAGATCCTACAAATAAGGAATAATTTAGGCACCAAAGGTTATGGTGCCCCATCATTCTTATTTTTTCGTCTCAAATATTTGTCACATTTGACTTCTCAAAAGTTAATTTTATTAATTTTCATAGCTAAATTATATTAATTTAATATAATATATTAAGTGTAATCGCACAAATATATTCAAAATCTATATGAAAATAAGAAATTTCAACGTAAATTTAAATTAACAGAGCCCAAAGAAAGCATACACCAAATATTGGATAGACAAAAGAACAGAAATATTTACAATGCATTCACATCCAAATGTCAAGTCCCTAGCGGCTATTTACCAATTTTTTTTTTATATTCAGCTTCCTAGCTTACGCCAGACTATTTCTGAAGATAGTAGTACCGGTCCTCAACGCTACTACTAGTAAATCGCGAGATGTGCCTGAATAACCAGAGTTTGAGAACATAGCAACTGATATCACCTACAAGGTCCAAGAAGAGAGCAAAGTGCTTCCACCAGGATTCAGACTCACGCTACAGACCTTCAGATGAATTTTAAGTTCAACTCCTTTGACATTCAGCTATGCCCGGAGGACTACTCATTGTTGATACCGTAAAAGTCATTTTCTCATTCTTGTACACACACTCTAGTACATATTTCTTGATGTTGAAAGTCTACCTATTAAACACAAAAGGCCGCTCTCAATATGCCTACCATGTAGCACTTTGCCGACTAGTTGTTAGCTAATGTGCATCATATTATGAAAATAAAGAATGGTTTGAATCAATCAGAAAAAGAGGTATGCATAAAAGTGAGAAATTTTAAAAATTCAGTCTATTTTAATTTTTGGCGTATTGAGCTAACCATTCTACAAAATGAAATCAACACACTTTTAACATGGGTAAAATTCACAGCAAGTTCTCAACCCAAGTTATTGAAAAGTTATTATCATGGATTCTCAAGATTTACAGGTGAAGCTCAAAAAATTATTGTAGAGTTCTGCCTGTGAAAATTAAAAGTGCATGACAGTAGCTTTGAAACTTCATGATAGTCGATATTTTGAAAAAATAAGACTGAAAAGTAGCCGATTAGCGCTATTTCTACCCTTAACATAGAACATTAGAATCTAAACAACACAAAAAACAAAACAATAAAGGAGTAATTTATGTGGCTATTTCATCCATGTACTTAATGCCACCCAAAAGAAACAAAAAGGGAAAATAGTCACAATCCAACTTGTTACGATAAAATATTGCATAGCAACCCTACAAGTATGGAGTAATTCACTCACATCACATCCACATCCAAATGCCAAGTCCCAAAAAAGAAAAGAATAACAATTTAGCACTATATATATTATAATATCACACAAACGGCCCCATATCACGTTGAGGTAATTAAAACCGTTCATAGAACCTTATCCCAACTTTTTGTTAGCTAGACATTAAATTAATTCAACCAATACACCTTAATACAAAATACCCACCAGCCAAAAATACAAAAATAGAGGAGACCCCACAAGTAAACCTAATTCGTGGCGGAGCCAGAAATTCTAACATTGGATTACGAAAATGCAAAATGATTTCCAACCGACCCTATTAGCTCGGTATAATTTTACAAGCAGTATTCAATCGAGCTCCCTTCCCTTTCAGTACATGTAGCTCCGCCGCTGGACCTAAATAGAGAGTATACTTCTAATACTTAAGTTTGTTATTGTGATTATTACTAAATCTTGAGAAGAAATTTGCAAGAATTGCAAAGAAGGAACCAATGCAACACATGATCCATGTCAAAAATAGCACAATCCGGTCCTTCAATTTCTTCTTTGGCTGATGATTTCTATCAGATTGCATTAGTGACCTATACACTGCTTCAGTTAGGGCAAATGCTGTAACTGGATCCGATTGTTCCGGCAATATTCCTTGCTCGGTCAAACACGCTACATCATAGGCCCCTGTTGTCTCCGGTATCCCTAAAAGTTGGCATATTTTCAGCCGGCTGTTGATCCTATCCTCCGCGCTAATCGTGTCACCATGTGTCAGTATTAGCAACGGATTCTCATCTGTTCGAAAAAACAGAAAGAGAGTAGATAACTATAGATCAGATTCAGATCCAATCAAAAAGACATACATTTGTTTATACTGTTTAATAAAACGGAATAAATAAATGTGCTTTCTGAAACATAATTTTAAACATTGCAATTCTAGCTGTACTTTAAAGGAATCTTCCCGTAATTAGTGTAAACACTTAATTTCTAAGGCTATGTTGCTTGAATGCTCTAAAAATATATCATACCCGTATCGGATCCTCCAAAATGTACTATTTTTGGAAAATTCGGCACACAAGCGACATCATTTATGAATAGGCCGAACAACATAGGTTTTAGGCAGAGTTTTGGAGAATCCAACAACGTTTTTAGGCTATGTTGTTAGGACGGTTCAAACATGTTGCACCCATATTGAATCCTCTTAAATGCATTATTTTTGAAGGATTTGAGAAGCACCCCGCAATATTTTCATAGAGTCCGAGCAATATAGGTTTTAGGCAAAAAAATTACTACTCAAGAATTTGAACTAAGTTTAAACAGAACTTACTTGATTTCCTTATAGAAGGATTGTTAAAAAGGCTCTTCAAGGCCACTACATGCTTTAAATCTCCAGAGCTAAATGCCTTGTTAATCTCTGATAAATCAGCCACAATAATTGCAGAATCAACTTTCCTCTTAGTGTATCTTGTATTTGTTCCTCCACCACTAATAACCTTATTAGTATTATAATCACCATGTCTAAAACAAGGTTGATTATGGCGAATTCCACGTGTCATCCATGTTGAAACTTCATCTAATCCCTCAATCATATCATCAGAATCCAAGCCTCTTGTATCATACACACAAAATCCACTTCTCATTGATCTTAAGACATTGTGTTCTTCCAAGAACATTGTTGTATAGTGTGAATTTGCACCTATAACAAGAGCAAACCATAATAGGGCCAACAACTAAAGACGGATTCAAGATTTTAAGTCAGCATATAGAAAAATATCAATGTGAACGGATTACTTCATTGTGGCAATATGTTTGAATAAGTACGTACAATCTTGTTTATAATTTTTTGAAACACATACACATGTGAATTTAGCTAAATTATATGCATTGATAGTTATAGTGTGTAGGTGACTGTCCATAATAAATGAGATTACACCTGACAAATTAAGCTGATAACTCGCTATTATAGATTAAAATATATTGATATTATAAAAAATTTATTAGTGCAGATAAGTTAAATCAATCATATAGATCCGATGTAATTGATCCACCATCTGAAAGCAAGTCTTTTTTAATTAATCATTCGATACGCGAAATCTACTAGCTCGACTAATTCAAAAAAAAAATAGTAGAGCCTATTAAAGGAAAAAGCGCTCCTTACCCGGAGCGTCTCCATTTTCGAGACTCAAAACGGAGACTTATATTTAAAGGTGAATCAATCCTCATTTAGTACCCCTTGGTGTTCCTTTGAAGCAAGTTGCTCTAGTGGTTGGCTATTGATGATGTATACATTTATATCACAACTATAAATCCTGGATAATTTCATTGACCCCACATTTATTTTTTGTTAGCAAGAATAGTCTCTCAAATTCTATCAACGTCCTTTTTGGAAAATTCTGTTAAAATAATATTCAAACTCATAATATCACATCCGGCATGTGGAATCTTTTATTAGAAGCAGCTGTCCAATTCATCTATTCCTGTGACAGCAAATTAGTGGGCCATTTCCACACTTGGCGTTAAATGTGGAGAGATTAAAGAAATTAATGAATTGGTTGACTGGTAACCCCTAGGTCCCCCAATCTGAATTGTAAGAAAATAAATCTAAGGTGTCATCTTTAGAAATAATTTGGGAGATTTCTATGTTAAATTTTGAATCATTCGTTTTTAAATGTCTACTTTTAATAGATATACATATTAAATAATTTTGTTTACATTACTTGTTTCCTGAAAAACAAACTAGATCTAACTTACCATAAATGAAAAAGGTAAATTAACTATTACTATAAACCTTAGTTTGTTTTAGGTTTATTCAAAACAAAAATAGTTTTCCATCTTGAGACCCGTCGATGGTCCAAAAGTGTTTTCCACAAAAAGGACCACATTTGATCTTTTTCGCCCCCCTCAAAAGTATATTAAAAAGAGTTTAATTTTGTATACAGACAATGATTTTTTTTTACTAAAAATCTAAGCAGACTTAGGATTTAGAATTTACCAATTCTTACAACAATATATTAATTACATATATATAAGAAAAAGCACAGCTCAGTTCACTATGCTCCCGCTATGCGCGGGATCCGAAAAAGGCCGGACCACAAGATTCTATTGTACACATTCTTACCCTGCATTTCTGCAAGGTTGTTTCCACGGCTTGAACCTGTGACCTCCTAGTCACATGAGACAACTTTATCAGTTCTCCAAGGCTCCTTTTCATTAATTACAAATAATAATAACTTAATTCATAGTCAAATAATTAATAATATTTAGTGAATTTCTTAATATATATTTAGGGTTGGCAAAAATGACTAGGTACACGTAGGGATGGCAACGGATTGGATTTGGACCGGATACTACTAGATCCAGATCCAGATCTGGATTCATTTTCCATATCTGAATCCAGATCCGGATCCAGATCCATTGGGTCCATAAAAATAAGATTCAAATCCGGATCCATCGAATCCACCGGATTCATGGATTGGATATGAATCCACATGTAAAAAAAATTGTCTTGAATAATATTCCACATGTTAAAACTTTTTTGACAAAATAAAACCCAATCTTATTGAAAAAAATGATTGAGTTAATTCAATCAACCTATGCTAAAAAAAACAGAAGAAAACAAATTAAAGTTTACAAAATATTGTCCTTTAATATGTCTAATTCTAAGACATGGAAGTTCATCTTTGGTCATTCCAAGACATGTCTAATTCTCTGTTTGTCTGAGATAGATTTGATATTTTGCTTTTACTTTTGAATAAAGGTCAATACCCAAATAAATTACATCAAAACATGAAGTAACAATAGTCAATTAGCACCTCTAGGCCACTCCGGACTCTACAACCATGTTAAACAAAATAATAGCCTCACTGATCACATGTGACTTATTTTTCTTAATTATTTTGTGAAATAGCCTATATATTGCAATAGCTTAAAATTCAATGACATAAAAAATTACAAGTGCAGAAATAAATCAAGAGACGACCAGCTCGATGGTATGATCGGGAAACAACTTTGGAGGATGGAGGTTTGTTGGGAGAAGAGAGCTAAAAGAGCTAAAACAAGAGAGTAGTTACAACTCTCAACTGAATTTTGTTATTTTTTTTATTTTCTTTAAGTCTTTAGAATTTTATTTTTCTTACTTGATTATATATGAAGACATCTTTGCTTACCAATTGTATGCTATCCAGCCTACTAATTTATTTAATGTGCTACTAATTTTCTAGTAAGGATCAATCTTTAATTAAACACTTAAATGCCACAAGTTAAAAGATAAGGAAGTCTTTTTACTCTAATGGTACAAGACAATTTTTAATTTCTGCAAACCAACTTCTAGACATATATATGTGACAAAAGCTAGTAATCACATCCTTTACAGTTCTACAACTCAATTGTTATTTGTTAGGGACATATTTTGATCCCTTTCAACACCTCTCCAATATGAAAAAATATTACTTTTTAAAAAGAGATAACTAAAAAAATTCATCTCAATAAATATTTATGATTAAACATATCATTTACATATAAGAAATTATGAATTTTTTTAAAGAAAATACTTATAAAATTACATTCTAGGTTATGGATATATTTAATAAAAAATGGATCCACGGGTCGGATCTGGATCGGATACGGATCTCAAATACAAGATCCAGATCCGATCCAGATCCAGATCCGTCAAAAATGGATCTGGGTCCGATCCGGATCCGTCGGGTCCAAATTTTGAAGATCCATATCCTATAAAATGGATCTGGATCCACCGGATTCGGACCGGGTCCAGGATCTATTGTCATCTCTAGGTACACGTGAACCCATAACCAATACGGTAGATTGACCCTTGACTAAAGATCACCTAACCGTCCATAAAAAAGTGGAATTATAACTTAACAATAAGTCACCTTTTATTACAGGTTAATATATGCTTGTACTGTAAAAATTCTTTACACAATTAGCAGTATATATAGTTAAGTTCTGTTAAGAGTATCACATCGGATATGGAATGGGAACATGACTACTTATATGGACTTGGACAATCTTCACCCTACAAGCTAGCTTTTGGGGTTGAGTTAGACCCAAGATCCATTCTTTACATGGTATCAGAGCCAGACTCATTACAATCCTTTGTTCACCGATATTGAGCCCCAAATTATATTATCAACGCTTCAGCTAACAAGGTCTGGGCGTGCGGGGAGTGTTAAGAGTCTCACATCGGATATGGAATGGGAACATTGACTCCTTATATGAACTTGGACAATTCTCACCCTACCAGCTACCTTTAGGGGTTGATTAGGCCCAAGATCCCTTCTTTACAAGTTCAAATAAAAATGACAAAATTATATCTTTTTAGTAGAACGATAATGAAGTGTGGGGAAAATTTGCAATATAGAAGAGAATAAGGGCTTGAGAGAACATACTTGAAGTTTGAGCAAAAGGGATGAGACCAGATCGACCAAGAACACTATACATGTAATTAACAAGTGAACTTTTTCCAGAAGCAGATAACCCCACAAGTAGAATTGTGATCACTGGTGCTATTTCCATATCCTCTTTCTTTAATCCTCCTACTGGTAACCAAAAATCCCCAGACCTGTAATAATATTATTGAAATTTCAATATTAAAACTTCTTGTAAAATTAAAAAAAAACAAGCGTTTTCTACGGAATTTTGGAATTCATGCAAAATATGACAACAACAACATATCCAGTGTAATCCTTGAGGCATGGGAGGGTAGAGTGTATGCATACTTTACCCTAACTTTATGAAGTAGAGATGTTGTTTTCAACTGACCATGCTCGTTGAAAACTATTTTTTAAAATAATCCCAAATTATCCATGGCATAGAAATCCACATATTTCTAATAGTGTAATTTAAAATTTGTAAAGAATGGATTTTGGGCTAACCCAATCCCAAAATGTAGCTTGTAGGGTGAGGATTGTCCAAGTCCATATAAGGAGTCCATTTTCCATTCCATATCCGATGTGAGACTCTTAACAAAATTAAATGTGTATTTCAACTTTTAACAAAAATTCATGGCAGGTTGGTAAGTACTTTTATACTTAGCGTAGTGGCGTAGCTACATTGACTGAAGGGTGGTTGATCACCCCTCGTCAGAAATTCATATTATGTATATAGAAAATAATTCTGCGTATATAGATTAAGTTTTACTTTTTATAAATATATATTAAATTTTGAATATCGTTAGCGAAATTTCTAGTAACTGTAAAATTTTCAAATAGTCACTTTTCAACTCCTTAATTTGAAACTAATCATCGATATGGAGCTTCAAATTCAACAGGTGAAACTTCAAACACATATTAATATAGTATTTCACCAGTGAAATTTGATCTATGATATCGACTATTTGACTATCTTTCAATTTGAGAGCGTTATTTCTATGTCCTTAACCAGATATCTCGAGTTTAACTCTAGCATGAATCCGGATTAACCAAACACCACATGAAAAACTAAAAAATCAAGAGTGAGATATTGGTTTTCGCTCACTTCCAAAATGAAATTTTTATCCGGATTAACCGGAACACCAAAGTGAATATCAAACACGAATATAAAACTAAAAAGGGGACTCTCAACTGTGAATTACTGATTTTCACTCACAAATGTTTCAACTTCCACAAAAAAATAATTAAGGTGAATTTCATATTCTAATACAACTTCGATTTTCACACAAAAAAAAAAAGAAAATCCAACTATTAACTCTAAATACTCTGTTTTTTTTTCTTTTCAATTTCAAATACATGTTGTGCAAACACTATTTAACTACTAACCTGTAAGTAATAAGCTTGTGTCTAAGATCTTCAAGTCCTTCAGTTGAAATAAAAGCCAATCTCTCCATTTCTCTTAGCAGTTTTAGCCTTGGTGTTAGATTTGAAAGATCAGAAATGTCCACTTTTAGATGGCCATTTTCGTCAAAATCTTGTGGTGTTCTCCACCATAAAGTGGTTGTTTTTGGCAATATTTCACATTGTTCTTCATCACTAAATGAAATATTTCTCATCTTCTCTTTTTTTCTTCTTCTTTTGTTGGGCTCTGAGGATTTAAGAAGGTTTTTTTTGAGGTTATAAGATGGAGTTGAACTGTTTTATGGATCTGGAGATTTATTTGGTTTGGTGGGGGTTTAAATTAATAAATTTTATGATGACAGAGGAGATGAGGACAAGTGGCTTCCACGATGTATTAATATGATTAAAAAAAGATTGAACATAAGGTTAGTGGAGAGATGATGTTGTTGCCATTTCTACTTTTGGTATCTTTTTGGGTAAGCATTCGGGTCCGTTATTTACATTGGAGCCTGATTAATTTGAATTCGTGTTGTATATTTCATTCGGGGAAAGTGTTCCATATTAAAAAAATTTATATTCATAACTCGAATATAAGACTTTAATTAAGGGAAGATCAGCTTCATCCGATAAACCACATCATTTGGTGGTATTTCTACTCTAGTATAATGCCCTGTGGTCTTAATTTACGTGTCATTATTCGACTTTTAAGAATTAAATGAGTTTCTTTTTTATTGTCATTATTTTATATATATTTTTTTAAATATTTTGAAATGTTAATTACTATGACTTGTAATATTTTTTTATATAGTTTTTCAATATGTAAATTTTATTTTTTAAAAAATTAAAATTTTATATTTGAATTCACATCAAGATTTAAAAGATTAACTTTTGAAATTTGAATAATGCCACATAACTTAAACCATAAAAGGTATGTCGGACCGGGGTGTGAGGCTCATGGGGTGGGAGTTTCATTTTTTTTTGGAAAATAAAAGGTGTATGGTTAGTGGAGAGATCGATGTTACCATTTTTGCTCTAGTTTATAGATGCGATTCATTATTTCCACTTTATTGGCGTTATACTATTAAAGCATTTGAAATTTATTGTCCATGATGATTTAGATTCATGAGGTATATAAATGGAAAAGCTTTTCATACCAAGAGTTTCTTTATTTATAAGGATGGAATTCGAGGTTTTGAATAAGAGTGAAAAGATTTGATCCATTTCATCATATTCTTAACAACAACAACATATTCAGTGAAGCCCTACATCGTGAGATCTGAGGAGGGTAGAATGTATACAGACCTTACCTTCACACTGTGGGGTCTGGTATGAAAATAATATATTTTTATATTTATGAATAATGTATATTTGGACATCTCATTTTATCAATTTTAAAATCACAAAAATGTGTCAAATTATTTTTTTCTTTGTTAAAATAAAAATTTATGCCGATAAAATTACATCATATAAATTAAAATAGAAAAAATAGTTATTTGTGAGTTTAACTTTTATATATGTATTGATATTATCAAAGAATTTGCACATCTAACTTTTATATATGCTTAAGTTACTGTTTTCTCCAACTTTATTTATTGTTATACTTAGGCTTAATATATCGATAACTTCGTAAATTTGTCAATAAATTTCATTTAGCTAGTTAAGTTAACCACATAAATATATCGCAAGTATTACTACTCAATTTTTTCCAGTTCAACTGTTATTTTCTAGTGGGTTATTGAACTTGATTTACTGAACATGATAATATTAATTCATACTTCTATTTCATTAGTGTTTTATTTTTGTAAACAAAGTGACTTTCCTCTGTGTCCATGAAGATATGTATACTATCTATTTTGTATCGAAGACTGTTAATTGTACTTGTCCTTCGACCGTTAAATAAGCACGACCCGGCGATCAAATTCTTGGTGGGAATCAATAATCTCTAGCTTAGGCATTATTTATTTGGATGCTTCAATACAACATATAACCGTGGAATATGCAATCATATTGTTTGATGATGTGTAAGGAAAATAATCATGATATATAATTTGGTATAAAATGCAAATTATTTTGTGTATCGAATTGTCATGTAATTTGGTATAATTTTATTCAATGTGATTGTAATTAAATCACATATAGGCAGGCGTTTGGCCATGAAAATAAAATATTTTTCACTTTATTTGAAAATTTTGAAAATGGAGTTGTGGTTACTTATACTTTTTGCAGATAATATTTGATTGTTTGAAAAAAAAAGTGAAATATGCTTGATACCCCTCAATTTCTAAAAACTAGCAAAATCACTCAACTTGATTAATTTACATGAAATATAGAACCAAATTTGCTCTAAAAAATAAAACTCATAATGGATAATCACATAATGTCATATTTAACATATACACTAATTAGTGTATTATTTTATACCACCAACAACATGAAATATCTAATTCATGTATAACTTATACATGAATAAAGTAGCAAAATGACAAAACTATTTTTATCTTTTCTCCCAGAAATCAATTCAGATCAAGTATTTAAAGGTTTAGTGGTAAACTTGTTACATTTAGTTTAAAAAATATTTTAAATGATATTTTCTATATCCAATCTTAGTGCAATGAACCAAATATTCCACAAAAAATAATCTTTATATTCCTAATTCTCATATATTATTTCCTACCTTATAATCGATGTATAACTTGTCTTCGAACCAAACATCGTCCTTTGTCTAAATTAAAGCAGTTTCCAAAGCATTTGAGAATGGAAAATTCATACAAATAATGCAAGTAAACATAAGTCAAAAACCTTATACTACATTACATAAAACATTATGATTTTCTCTTCGCTCTCTTTTGCATTTTGATTTAACACCACGCAAACAACCGGTATCATTGCAATTATTTATAAATCATTTTGTTCTAACCATTTGAAGCAACTTCACAGGAGAAAAATGAAACTTGTACACAAATAGATCCAACTAATATACAAATAAAATCATTTTGTCAAATACGTACACGAGTTTAACAAAGAGCCAAAAGTAACAAAAAGAAAAACGAAGGAAATTATTTAGTCGAATACTCCAGGAAGCTTCTAATTTCTAATCATAATAAATTATTTTATGTGATTGATTAATTACACACGCAAGAAACCGGGAAGGAACAATATAATTTGGGCTTTTCTAACTACCTCTTGTACTAGTTCAGACTTCTGTTTTATTCTACTAAAATTATTGGAGAAAATTTCACAAATAGCTGTAGTTTAGACTAGTTTAGAGCGTAATTATGAAATATAGTTACAAGATGCGTATTTATAAAATATAATTACAGTTGTTGTATCAGATGGAAGAGCTGTATGAGGTGGGTATTAGATGTATCAACTAAAGAACGGTATCAAGCGACCGATATCAGATGTACCAGACAAATATTAGCTGTGACAGGGGGTATCAACTGTATCAGCTGAAATCGCGTGAAAGAGTTGTATCAACGCGTACTATATCAATACATACAATTAAGCATGTGTATTGTGTATTTGCTATAAAACTCAAAATATAGCTACTTTTTGTAAAATTTTAAATTATAGCTATGTATTATAAATTTGATCTAAATGTTTGCCACATCGCGCAATTTTTCTAATTTAGTAATTTTTTTTGTGATATAAAACTTACTAATTTTTTAAATAAAAGAATGTCACTAATAATTACACTTAAAGAAAAGTTCCTACGACCATGCTTGAGTCATTAATTTGATATATAATGACAGTGTTTGTCCGAAAATTTTATGATTGTTATAGTGAGGTGTTGTTATGTATGTATATTGATATTTAATACTTAGATCTCATTTAGCCGTTATAAACAAAAGTACGAAATAATTATTTTTCTGTATTTTTATGTTATAAAATAAAATAATATACTTGTTCGTTTTAAAACCTCAATTGATTTTTAATCTCATTATTTAAAAATAAAAAAGACTAATAAATTACTAATAAATTCATAACTAGTTGTACCATATCAACAAGAATTAAAATCTAAGGAACATATGCATTTAAAATTAATTTAGAATTTAACTATTTAAAATTTGAAGCAAGAATTCTACAATTGTAGATTATTTCGTAAATTTCAGTCTCTTAGTGATAATATAACGCTTGAATTGACGAAGAATTATGAATATGACTGTTATAGAGATGTAATTTCACAAAGAGTGTATCGTTATAATTAGATATGGCAATGGATCTTGGACCCGGTCCGATTCCGGTGGATCCAGATCCGTTTTATAGGATATGGATCTTCAAAATTTGGACCCGACGGATCCGGATCGGACCCGGATCCATTCCTGACGGATCGGATCTGGATATGGATCTTGTATTTGAGATCCGTATCCGGTCCAGATCCGACCCGTGGATCCGTTTTTTATTAAATATATTCATAACTTAGAATGTAATTTTATAAGTATTTTCTTAAAATTGCTAAGCACATCCTTGCAAGTTTAATTCTCAAAACAAGTTTAATTCATCTCCGCGTTAACTCAAAAACCCAAAAAATAAATAGGTAACTTCGATAATAAAATCAATGTTATATTAGTGAATGACTAACATCTCCATAGACAAGTAGTTAAAATTATATTCACTTCATTTGTGAAGATTCCAAGCATATGCAAGTTCTGCATTGTGGAAATACTAGTCAGCATTTTCCACAACTATTGTTATTGTCCAACATTTTCAATTAATAGCTCACAATCAAAACGAGACAACGAACAAAATATCTCATATGAACATTTCAAAATTGAAACACAGTAAATTGTTAGCTAAGTAAAATCGTTTGTCAGTTTAAAAAAATTTCTTAGCAAGACAATTTTTTTTACATGTGGATCCAGATCCGATCCGTGGATCCGATGGATCCGGATTTGAATATGATTTTTATGGACCCGACGGGTCTGGATCCGGATCTGGATTCAGGTATGAAAACCGGATCTGGATCTGGATCTAGTAGGATCCGGTCCAGATTCGATCCGTTGCCATCCCTAGTTATAATGAATGTCACTGTTGTTATAGGTAGAATACTATTATAGAGAAGTAAAATATAACATGAAAAATCAAATCTTAACAATATCAAGCCGTTATAGTGAAATGATGTCACAAAAATGATGGTGAGGTTTGACGGTAGCTCTATTTTTTTTGAACATGTAAAACGCTTGGACATTTATTAATCATCCTGAGCATAATTTTTTCATTAATGGCCACGCACTAGGAAAATAAATCAACAATTCTATTAATTGAGCTGGTCATCTATTAACACATTAACAATATAGAATTATTTTAAAAGGCAGAAAGTGGCAACGACTTCTTTTCATATTGAACGTTTCGTTATCTTTATTACTAATACTTTTATTTATTTGCATACTGTATACATTAATGGAAATAATTTTTTTTTACAGAGACGAATCCATCAATAGAATTAAGATTATAAAATAAAGAGGATATATTTTAGAGATTTTGCAGAAATATAGGATTTTTTATGCGTGGTGAGCTGATTTGCTTTATGGGCTGCAAAAGAGGTAAGCGGATCCGAACCAATCAGAGAGCTAGGCTGACCCACTAGCCCTTGCATCATGGGCTTGGGCCGATAATTAATGGGCCAGATTGTGCGGATTCGTGAATTCATTTTTTTTTTGCACGGATTTCCTTCAAACGTACTTGTCTTTAATTTTTGCTCGTGTTATTTATTTCATGCAAACATCCAAGCCTACTTCGCAAGACATAATTTCTGTGACACTTTTATTTTCAAAAATTATAATTCTGATTCGCTCGATATAAATTATGTAAGAATTCGGTTATCCGCCCTAGTATGAATTAATTCATAAGTTTATAAACACACACACTATATGTTGAATCTTTGATTTCTTTGTATGTTTATTTATTTTGATTTTCTTTAATTCTAACTCTACAATTAATCCTTATATTTAATTAAAATAATATTTGTAAAGGACTACGAAATCAGATCTCCCTCATTCCTACCGTAGATATGATATTTTTTTGGGAGAAAAATTTGAAACATCGTAATACAAGAATCATTAGGCTTCCAATGCAACAAAAAATAAAGCCACGTCAAATTTTACGGTTCTTTTTCCCAAATTTACAAGCATTTACGGTTCTTGTAAATGCTTGATTGGAGGTCCTCTGATCAATGTTTAAATAGAATTCCACCTTTTTCAACTATAAAAAGATATTGCAAGTTTCCACCATAGTATTTTATTAAGCGAAAAGTTTTTTTTTTTGTTTTTATTCGTATTCGCATTGGAGTTTGATTATATCAGGATTCGTGCTGGGTAGAGCTTATCTCGGAGAAGCGCTTCCTACCAAAAAAATTTCTATACCCAAAATTTGAATCCTAAAATTCTGATTAAGAAATGAGCAGTTTCATTCACTATATCAACATCCTTTGATGGTAAGTAAAAAAATAATATTGATGAGTAAAAGAATAAAAGGCTATCAAAGTGTGCTTGCACTTTGAAAATGCAAAAATAGTAAAGCTTATCCAGTCATCCCTTTTACACGCTCTTTACCATCATACATTTAGATGGATAAGGTCAAATATATTACTTTATTTTATTTTATTAGTTAAATTTATCATTTATTAGTAATTATAAATAAAAATATAAAGTTTACATCTATAACCTTAATTAAATGAAAATTTCCAAATAGTACAAATTTTACCTGATTTCAATTAAAATTATCCGACCCCTCTTTTAACCCGACACGTACCTGTAACTTTTCCAGCCAGCACCTCTTCTCCCTCACTGTTGCTTGCTCCACAACCATCACTGCTGGCGAGCTCCAGTCACCCTCAAAAAGAAAAACAATCCAAATCCAAAAAGTTGACACCAATCGTGAAATCATACCGAGATCAATTCAAGAGAAATACAAAGAATACACATGAATTGACATCAATTGAGAAAGCATACCGAGATCAAATGAACAGAAATACAAAGAGTAAACATGAATATCAAACAAAGATCAAAACTTTGTTAAAATCCCAGATACAAAAATCCTACATCCAGATCTCCAATTTTATAAACTTCTTAATCAACAAAGAGATACATACATAAAGTATGTCAAATCAATTGTCAGCAACCGAAATATGTGTGTGTTTGAGAGAAGGGAGATCTTACAGTGATGAACAACGAAGCAAGAGAGAGAGAGAAGGGGGCAGATCTAGAAAAGACTGCCCTTTTGAATTGACAAGAAATGAGAAGCCTTTGGATGTTATCTTATTGTGATGGTGGCTGGAGCTCCGGTGTCACGAGCTCGCCAGTAGTGATGTCTGTGGAGCAAGCAACACTGAGGGAGAAGACATGGTGGCTGGAAAAGTTTTGGGGCGTGAATAGGATTAAAAGAGACGGGTCGGATAATTTTAATTGAAATTAGATAATTTTGTAAAATTTGAATTTTTTCATATAATTAAAGGTATAAATATAAACTTTATAGACGAGTGGGAAAACAAATACATTTGAACTTTTTCCCTATCTTTTATTTAGTCAAACAAGCATAACAACCACTCGTAAGTTAGTTTTGATTCCTTCAAATATTCCTCATTAAAATTTCTCCACATCGTACATCCATTATTATTGAATGAATATCCACATCTATATTGGTTCTTTACCAATTGAACCAAAAAGTTGCAATGGAAGAATTTAAATCACAATATATGGAAGATCCACCAAGGATTACAACATCTTCAAAAACTAATAATTCATATACGTTTCCCACAAAAAGATGCAAGAAATTAGAAGCAAAGAGGAGAAAACGTGTTGCTTCTTACAAATCTTATACCACTGAAGGTAAAATCAGGAATTCTATACGCGATAGCTTCCGTTGGATCAAGAATAAATATTGTTCCATAGTGCATCGTCACTAAATACAGATTTGTGACGGAATATTATGACTGATAGGCTCGAGCCATGACGGATTTATATAACAATTTTATGATGGAATTATCAATATGAACCAAATTTATGACTGTTTTTGTGACGTTCGAATATTGTATTTTTCTTGTAGTGCATGTTTGTACATGGAAAATATATGAGCCTTCATTTTTTTTTTCTTTTTCTTTGGATGAATTTTGAGTCAGGAACGTTTTGTATTACGATCTCATCTTCTTTTCAATGTAATGTTATTTTGTAATTCATGTCTGTCATTACAATATATGATCTTGATTGGTGTTCAAAGATTATTATGTTGGAATTTGGATTTACCGGTTGTAACCCAAAAATGATACTCCTTCCGTTTTAAAATAAGTGGTATAGTTATTTTTTTATTTGATTTCAAAATAAATAGTGTTTCACATAATCAAGAAGACATTAATGATATTCTTCCAATTGTACCTTATTTAAAGAGATCTCTTATTTAAATAAATAAAGTTTTACATAACCAGAAATGACTAAAGGGATACATTTTTTTCAAGGTATTTATTAAGGGTGAATTAGTAAAAATACATTTTACTTTTTAGGAATGAGCAGTTTTCTTAAAGAATGCGCTAAAAACACCACTTATTTTGAAATGAAGGGAGTAACCAATTAAGCTAAGTCAAATGATTTCCAATACTCCCTTCATCTCAATTTGTTTGTCTTAATTATATTTTTAGTCTGTTTAAAAAAGAATGTTTTTTTTCTTTTTTGACAACTCTTTAATTTCAACATTTCACATGACATATTTAAGACTATGAGATTAACGGATATTTTGGTACATTTCACGTATCTTAAATTTAATATCACAAAATTCAAAATTCTACTTTACTTTCTTAAGCTTCATGTCAAGTCAAAACCAAACAAACAAATTGAAACATATGGATTATTTGATTTTTAATTTAAAAACTAACAAAGATAACACTAACTAGAAATCGGATAAATTGGTCAAATATGATCAAAACAGCACAGATTTATTTTAGCAGCTTTTTGCTCTTCTAAGCTATTTTCTCATTTTCTTCAATTTGGCCTCTTTTTGACTTATTTTTTCACTTGGTTTTCTTCCGGTCACTTCTCATCATATAAACATGTACAATTGAAGTAAACCACAATAAGTACATTATTTTCTCAATATAATATAACAAAAATTTAAGCATAAAAAAGAGATAAGTTGGTAAAACACTAATTTATCACCCATCGTAGTGCGTTGTGGTGGTGCTACTGACACAAATACAACGCATCCAAAAATTTATAGATGAGTAATATTTAGTTCATGATCAAAACTAAATATGACGGGAGTTTATGACAGAAATATTATACCCGTGTATATACCACGGAAAACCGAAACCAAATTGCACCCAACATTGTTGTACAAATTTACCATAGTTGTAGGATTCTTATACAAGTATAATTAGGATTTATTGTTATAGTAGGAATAAGATTTTCCATAATTAGGGATAGTAAATTGTATATAAATACCTCTTCATCAATGAGAATAATTACGGGATTATTTCTTTCATGGTATCAAAAGTCTAGGGCTAAAATACCTTCTCACAAAAACACTTCCGCTGCCCTTTTCTCCCGTATGGGATTCTGTGATTCATCCTCGTTTTTCGTGCAATTTCTTCCTCCCTTCCCAAATTTTCTTTCAAATCCCTAATTCACCTATTGTTCTTTCGCTATGTCTACATCAAAGAACATGTTTCATCCTGCCTTTACAGTCTCCAACATCAAGAACCACATCCATATTGTTCTTGAGATGAAAAACGTCCAATACGCGCCGTGGACGGAATTATTCAAAGTTCACGCACGCTTGCATCAAGTCCTCCATCACATCATCCCCTCGGTCATTGGCAAGGAGAATGTGCATACTCCCGAGGATGATCCTACGTTATGGGAGACACTTGATGCTACCGTTCTCCAGTGGATTTATTCCATTATCTCTACGGACCTCTTGCGGATGATTATTGAACCCGACGCTACGCCGATGAAAACTTGGAATAGGGTGCGTGATATATTCCAAGATAATAAAAATTTCCGTGTTGTCACGCTTGAGCAAAAAATTCCCATGTCAACATGGAAGATTTTCTGAACGTCTCAGCCTATTGTAAAAGGCTGAAGGAATTGGCGGATCAACTCTGAAATGTTGGTGTGCCCGTTACCAATGATTGTTTTGTTCTTCAGATGGTTGCATGCCTATCCGAGGCCTATAATGGAGTTGGGACACTGCCTCGTCAAAGTAATCCTCTCCCACCATTTTATCAGGTCTGTTGCATGCTCACGTTGGAAGAGGTTGATTTGGCTAAGAAAGCGGCTACAGAGCAAATTCTGTAATGATGATGACCACGTCAGACGACCCTCACTCATTCTCCAAAAATTCAGGCTAAAATCGTACCAACAGTGGCGGAAAATGGGTCAAAATAAGAAAAAAATGGCAAGAACCGTAAAGGCAGTCGCGGTGGTAACAGCGGCGGCGGCGGTGTCAGGAATAGTGGCAGCGACATTAGTGGTGCTCGGAATAGTGGACCACAGGCCAACTGGCCGCAACCTTGGGCCTCCTGGCCGTGGGACTGGGCTAGTGTCCATTGGCCCAACAACCCTTATTTTCCACCAATGCCATATCCTGAAAACTGGGCCCAATGCCAGTCAGCTTCCAGGCCCAGTTACCTGGTCCATAATAATGCATCACGATCCAGTGCTGGGCCAAGCCAGCATGGAGGCCTGCTTGGGCCTCAGCCTCAGCATGCCATCATTATTGCGGGCCCAACTCCGGTCCTGACACCTACGGATATTGAGGCAGCAATGCATACACTTGGATTACATCCCCCGGACGCAAATTGGTACATGGACACCGGAGCCACTTCTCATATAACGTCCGTACAAGGTACTCTCTCATCTTATTTCAATTTGAGCAATAATCGTGGCATTATTGTTGGTAATGACAACTCAATTCCAATTCGCGGTTATAGTCATACGAATTTGTCTCTCCCACTTCCACCTCTCGTCTTGAAAAATGTTCTTCATGCCCCTAACTTAATTAAAAAATTAGTGTTTGTCCGAAAATTCACCACTCATAATTGGGTTTCTGTTAATTTTGATCAGTTTGGATTTTCTGTGAATGATTTCAAGACGGGGATACCTCTAATGAGATGAAATAGTAGGGGAGAGCTATATCCAATCACCACCATTTCCACGAGTCAAACCACACCTTCTACCTTTGCCGTTCTTGCTCCTTCCTTGTGGCATGCACGTTTGAGTCATCTATTATGTCTTCTCTGCATAAAAATAATTTTATTGCTTGTAAGGGTACGCGTATTACTCCACTTTATCCTTCTTGTCCATTAAGAAAACATGTTAGATTACCGTTTGTAGCCTCTACTTCTCGTACTTTGATGCCTTTTGATATTTGATTTATGGACATCTCCCGTTTTAAGTTCTTTGGGCCATCGTTATTATGTCTTATTTTTGGATGATTATTCAAAATTTTTGTGGAACTTTCCTTTATCTAAAAAGTCTCAAGTCTTTTCCACATTCTTAAAATTTAGAGCATTCATCTGTATCCAATTCCAATGGAAATTAAAAATATTCAATATGATAATGGCAGGGAATATGATAATGGGCCGTTTCGAGAGTTTTGTGACACTAATGGCATATCATTTCAGTTTTCTTGTCCACATACGTCCTCACAAAGTGGGAAGGCCGAGAGAAAAATTTGTTCCATAAATAATATTGTCAGTACCTTGCTAGCCCATGCGTCATTACCACCTTCTTTTGGCATCATGCATTGCAAAATTTTGGATGATTATTCAAATTTTCTATGAACATTTCCCTTAGGACAGAAATCACAGGTCTTTCCTGTTTTTAAGCAGTTTAGTGTTTTTATCAATACCCAATTTGAGAAATCCATTAAATGTTTTCAATGTGACAATTTGAGGGAATTCATAAATACCCAATTTAAAGAATTTTGTCACCAAAATGGAATGTCCTTGCGTCTTTCGTGTCCACATACTTCTCCTCAAAATGGGAAGCTGAAAGAAAGATTCGAACAATCAATAATTTAATCCGCACATTTCATGTACATTCATCCACACCACCGATTTTTGGCATCATGCACTTCAAATGGTCACATATCTTTTAAAAAGTTCTTCCTAGCAAGCTACTCTCAAACATATCACCCACACAAATATTGTACCATCGTCTTCCTTCTTATACACATTTGAGGGATTTTGGGTGTTTGTGTTATCCCTTATTTTGGTCAACAACTATTAACAAACTTCAAGCTTGTTCTACTCCTTCTATCTTTTTGGGATACCTACAAAATCATAGGGGATATAAGTGTTATGATATGACGAATAGGAAAATTATCATCTCTCGTCACATTGTTTTCGATGAGTCCACATTCCAGTTTGCTAAATCTCACGGGGCATCATCGCATTCATACGAATTTTTGGACGACGGAATACATCTAATCTTAAAGCACCATCTCAATATCCAAATTCATAATGGACTAGCCCATAATACACCATCAATTATGATGGCCCAACAATGAAATGGGACTGGGCCGAGTCTGAATTGAAGAGCCCACTGCATCCTCCTCTTCGGCCTTAGCCCAGTCCATTGTTCATGACTGGCAGGCCCACATGAGGGAGCCCACTGCTCCCTCATCCGTGTCCCCAACCATGCTAATAGGCCCAGCTCCTTTGGCCCAAAATCTTAACCCCCATCGGCCCCAATTCCCAAACCGCAAACCCACTATCCCAACATTCGGTTTTGGCCCAATCTCGAACCTCCCCTCATCCCAATTCACAAATTAAGAGCCCACTACCCCAACCTTCAGTCCTAGCCCAACCTCGGGCCATTGAAACCTGTGCCATGCATGGGATTTTCTGGCCCAAGCGTCAGTTTAACCTAGAATCTTCGGTCCAACCATCTCCACTTCCAAAAAATCCAAAAGCGGCCCTATCAGACCCGAATTGGAAAGCTGTCATGTTAGAAAAAATTGATGCTCTTATTAAAATAAGAGGTGGGAATTAGTGCCCCGTCCTTCTAATGTAAACATCATACGGTCTATGTGAGTTTTCTGTTATAAAAAGAATTCGATGGTTCTTTTGTGAGGCACAAAGCTCGTCTTATTGGTGATGGCATGTCTCATCAGGTTGGCGTGGATTGCGATGAGATGTTCAGTGGTTAAACCATCAATTATTAGGAATGTTCTTAGTCTGGCAGTGTCGAAATCATGGTCCATTCATCAGTTGGACGTAAAGAATGCATTTCTACATGGTCATATGCAGGAAACAATTTACATACACCAACCATTGGGATTCCGAGATCCGACTCATCCGGATTATGTTTTCTTGTTGAAAAAACATTATACGGTTTGAAACAAGCCCCCCGAGCATAGTATAACAGGTTTGCAAGGTTCGTAGCCACATTGGGATTCTCACATAGCAAGTCCGACCAATCTTTGTTCATTTACAAGAAGGGTAATGCCATGCAATATAGTATTCTCTATGTGGATGACATTATTCTCACATTATCTTCTTAGTCACTTCGCCAGTCTATTATGACTTTGCTTGCTTTGATATGAAGGATTTGAGTCTTATAAACTATTTTTTGGGCATTGTTGTAACTCAATATGCAGGTGGTCTGTTTCTCTGTCAAAATAAATACGTCGAGGAGATCATTGAAAAAGTTGGCATGTCCTCATGCAAACTGTCACATACGTCGGTTGATACAAAATTGAGTAACTCTACGGGTTTTACATACTGTGACCCAACACATTACCGCAGCTTAGCAGGAGCATTACATTATCTTAATTTCACGAGATATGATATCTCTTATGCAGTTCAACAAGTATGTTTATTTATGCATGATCCGAAAGAAGAGCATATGGGGGCGCTTAAGTGAATTCAACGATATGTTAAGGGTACTCTTGAGTTTGGATTGCATCTGTATAAGTCCTCCATTTCGAGTCTCTCATCTTATTCAGATGCTGATTGGGGTGGCTGTCCGGATACACGATGTTCCACCTCTGGTTATTGTGTATTTTTGGGAGACATCCCCATTTCATGGTCGTCGAAATGACAACCGATAATGTCTCGATCAAGCGTTGAAGCAGAATACTGAGAGGTAGTTAATGTGGTCGCTAAATCATGTTGGCTCCGTAATCTTCTTTTAGAACTCCATTGTCCGATTGAAAAAGCAGTTGTGGTTTATTGTGATAATGTGAGTGTGATATACTTATCAGGAAACCCTGTCCAGTATCAACGCATAAAACACATAGAAATGGATATCTTCTTTGTCCATGAAAATGTTGCATGTGGACAAGTCCGTGTTCTCCATGTACCGTCCCGTTACCAGGTTGCAGATATTTTCACGAAAGGTCTTCCGCGCGTACTATTTGATGATTTCAAGGACAGTCTCAGCATACGAGAACCTCCCGCTAAGATTGCGAGGGACTATTAAGAAATTATGAATCAATCAGATCAAATCACCAATGTAATTGTATTTATTATAATATAATTAGGATTCATATTATTAGGATGATTAGGATATTATTTTTATCATATAATTAGAATTCATATTATTAGGATGATTAGGATATGATTAGATAAGTTTTCCTTAATATTAGCCATAGAATGATTTTGTACACTGGTATATAAATAGTAATCTTGGGAATGAAATAAATTATGGGATTAATCTCCTTCATGATATCAGAGCCAGACACATTCCAATTATTTGTTCACCGATGTTGGGGCCCCAACTATATTATCCACGCTCCAATTAACAAGGTCTGGACGTACGGGGGAGTGTTAAGAGTCTCACATCGGATATGGAATGGGAACATGGACTCTTTATATGAACTTGAACAAACCTCACCCTACAAACTAGCTTTTGGGGTTGAGTTATGCCCAAGATCCATTCTTTACAAATTTCTTTATCAAAAAAATATACTACTAATTAATAAGAGTTAAAAAAAAATTATACGTATAAACTATTAAATTACATTGACATAAGAGTTTTTTATTATTAGGAAATTTATCCATCTAAGTTTTCATCTCTCATAGTGATAGGAGGTTTAATTTGAACATAAGTTCATCTTCTAGTTGTGATATTTTTACATTCTTAAATTGCCTTCCTCAAATTCCACAGGACAGTAGGTGGGGCTATTAGTCAAAAAGTCACTTTTAACATTTATATTGATAAAAAGGTCACGGGTCTCAAAGTATTAACAAAAGAGTCACTTATTATTACATCATTATTGTCAGACTTTTCTGCGTCCAAATCTAATTCTAAAGTTTTAAAAAATACATTTTAGCCCCTCCAACTCCCAACATTTTAGTTACCCAAAAATAGAAAATTAAATATTTCTCTCCATTTAATTGTCCCAGAAAATAATAAAAAATAAATATTTCCCTTCAAAAGCTCCCAATTTCTTCACTTTTCAGATCCCGTTTCCGACGAAAATTCCGACTTTTCATAATCAGTCCAAACAACTTATTATGGCGTCGATTACAGTCATAGACCATAGCTATAGTCTATTACAGATTTATTATACCGTCGATTGCAGAATATATTATAGTAGGTGGTGATTACATGGGTGAATGAGAGGAGATGTACAAATGTTGAAATTAGATTATTATGAGCAAGGTGACAGAATGATCTTGATAGTGATGACGAAGAGTGTAACAAACAAAAAGAAATGAAACAACAAACTACAATCCCAAACTCCAAATTACACAAATCTAAGGGACCGTGGTAGGTATACCATAAACCGACCATCATCAATAGCTAACAATTATCATTTAGGCTCGACTTCATGCATGATCAATAATTTTCCACATGTTATATATAGACCAAGGACAATATTTGTCTAAAACGTCATAAATAAATAAAATAAAATAAATAATAGGACATGCCACTATTTAAACATTATAGTAACACTTTAATACATCATATAAGAGTCCTCATCTATTGAACACATGATGATTGGATCAAGTCTAAAGGCTAAAGTTTCAAGTCTAGTAATAGACCAAGATGAATTTGTAAAAATAAAAATAGAAAAAAGCACGATCGAAACAAGCAAAATAAGTAGAAATAACACATTTTTCAATGAAAAAAAGACTGAAGTTCCAAAAATTTGAAAAAACTCATAACTTTATGAACACTAGAATTTATCAAGTTCGAAATAAATAGTAACTTTTATATAGGCAATATGGACCTCCAAATACTCCGAAATTGTTGCAAAATTAATTAAACATGCCCGAAAATGATGATTGGAGAGCTTCTGAACTTTAAGATAAGAAAAAACGAATGGAGAAATTGAGATTTTGATAGAAACGATGAAGAGAGAAACTTATTCATACTTTAGGAGAAAAAATAGTGAGTTTTTGTATATTTTAATACAAGTAAAAGGGACTTAAGTGTAGAAGTTTAAAGCTCCAAACTTTTAAAAATTGTAAAGTGACTCCGGGCCCACATATCTGAAACTCTAATCCCCAAAAATAAATCAAATCGTGGGTCATTCGCACAAATGCCCTATTTTGGGGTGATTTTTAATTTTAGCCCTTCAAATTTGAGTTCTTTAATTTTTGCCTTTTATTATTTTTGGTGCGGTGTAATTAGAATTTCGCTCGACATAATTAATGTTTATCTTCGGCATATGTATCATACACAACCCACTGATTATTCCGGATAAGGCATAACTGTGATTGTCAACACTCAACATAATATGAAAAAGGCATAATTTCAGATTTCGACGGGCATAATTAACGCTTAATTTCAACATATGTATCATAAAATCCACACAAACTATGTCGGAGAAGGCATAATTTTCAATACTCAACATAATTTAAAAAATTACTATAAAACTATGCCGCATAACTTAATTCCTATATAATTTATGCCGCGCGAGGCAAAAAATCAATTTTCGAATAAAAAATATTATAGAGATTATGTCTTGCAAAGTAAACCTTGATATTTTTATAAAATAAAGAAGCAAAAATTAAAGACCACATATAAAGGGGGAAAAAAATTAAAGACCAATGCGTTTGAGGGGCAATCTGCACGAAAAAATGAAAAGAAAATGAGTGACCTGTTGGCTAAATTTCTTTGGTAAATGGTCCAAACAGCACGATTATAAAGAAAAAAGAGTAAATTTGTTTCCAATAAACACGAGATAGAGAGAGAAGCATGACCAAACAAAATAAATTAAGAAAAAGAAAAAAAGGAAGACCTATATGGCAGAGCCAAACAACATTTTCCAAAAAAAGGTGGAACTCCCACATCCCGGTCCGACAGATCTGTGAAGGAGGTAAATCATGGTGACTCAATTGATTTCAAACAAAGCCAAACAACATGAGTTGGCTGTATGTTGAAGCAATTTTAGAGTAATAAGTAAGCCATATAGTATCTCACATGGCGTAACGTGATGTTTTGCTTTCCCTGAGGATATATTAAAGAATTTAAAAGACGTGCTATTTTGATCCCCGAAGCTAACCGAAATTAAAAACTTAACGGAATCATTAATTAAAAATAAATAAGAAAAGAGATTTTTTAAAATGATAGTGATTTTGGTCCCTATGTTATAGGTGTATTCCACCAAGTGTAATTTTATTAAGTATAATTAACCTTCAATTAATATGGACGTGCTATTTTGATCCCTGAAGCTAACCGAAATTAAAAACTTAACGAAATCATTAATTAAAAATAAATAAGAAAAGAGATTTTTTTTTTGAATGATGGTTTGATCTGTGCGTCTTTTACTGTCTTCCTTCTCCAGGGATCTCTTCTACATATACCGCACAGTAGCATATGTATGGACATCTCTCATGTTGCATTATGAGATGTGTACATATCTAAGATTTGTTAATTTGTCAATTGTCATCGACTCATTTTTCCCTAAAGATAATCCTCTTTATTTTGATTAATTTGGAACTTGACAAGTTACCAGAGATATTGGGAAATACAAGAGGTTGTATGCTTACTCTAAACAATAACGAGGAGCCCTCTCGGTTGCTATACTAACAAAAGATAAATGCGATATTTTTCTCCTTTTTTGTTTATTTTTAATTAATGATCCCGTTAAGTATTTAACCGCCGCTAGTTTGAGGGATCAAAATCGCACATATATTTAAATTGAAGGTTAATTATGCTTAGTTGAATTACACAGAGACCAAAACTGGAATACACCTATAACACAGGGATCAAAATCGTCATTTGCTCTTTTCTATTAACTTTCAAGTTTCTCATATTTCTTTCTTGTAAGGAAAAACAATGCATGAAGACCCCACCCCTCCACCAGGGAGGAGGGGGTGGGATAGGGACGGAGCTAGAGAGGCGTAAGGTGCTCATCGCTGAAATTTATGTTATATATATATATATATATATATATATATATATATATATATATATATATATATATATATATATATATATATATTAAGGTTAAATTAATTAAAATTATTATTTATGTATATGATGAATTCTTGATAAAAATCATGTGTGGCCACTAGGTAGGAGGTCTAGGATGGTTTTCAATTTGAAGAAAAGAGGAGAAATGAAGCTACAGTTTGGTACAAAAATGTTCAAATATATGATTTTCTAAGCAATTGTTATGTAATCATTCAAGTTATTTTCGACTAGTTCATTTTGAATTGTCAGGTGGTTAAAAAACAAAAAAGTATCCCGATGCACTAAACCTTCACTATATGAGGGGCTCGGAGAATGGAAGGATGGAATCACATCGACTCTATTTGTACATCTAACTGCATTTTTAAAAAGAACATTGTTTTCACAATTTGAACCCGTCACCTCAGAATCACAGGACGCAACTCCTATTGTCGTGCCAACACGAGCAGTTTTTACTAAGGATATTGTTTGAGTTAGGAACAAAAGCAAACCTATACAAATTGTGAAACACTAAATGAGATTCAACTAAATATCAGGATAGACTTTAAAATAGTTGCATACATTAGTGAAATTACACTAGAAACCAATGGAACTACTAATGTACATACATATTTAATACACATTTGATTCTTTCCTTAACCCTAATAGTACTAAATGAAAGAACCAGCAACAAAATAAACCCTTAGGCATCTCCTACACTGCTTTATTCCTGAACAATTTACAAGTCACAGCTGTAAGGGACTTGGCAATAAATCAGTGAGTCTAACCGAGTTAACGAGAAACAGATACGGGTCCTTTTTACAATTTTCTCTTCGTGTTCTTCGTGTTACCTAATATAATACCCTTTTTTACATCTTTGACAGTTCGACGAATTCCTTCAAGCGCCAACTTTCTGCGCTTCCGCATCCTGAGTTTTCAAAGGTTCAGCATGATGTTTCCCTTGTTGCTGAGACCAGTAGGCATGGGCAGCTAAGACCCGGTCCAGAAGCTCTTGGGGAACCGGCTCGCCCCTTCGTTGTTGCGGGGCAATGCTTGCTGTGTGTACTAATGTCTTCCATTTATCCTTGATATAATCAAAGCACCACACATCACATGGATGATGGGAACAATCATTAGCTTTGCTAAATAAAGATTAAATATTAGTGAGATCTATGCTTATCTAGAGAGCAAGTACAACTCATACGTTTCCCTTTTGCTTTCTAGGCAATCATTCAGCTGTCATAAGATTCACTAAGCCATTATAATAACAATTTACAATAATATAGTAAAACCGTGGTAGATCAAAGTACGTGAAGCATCTTCTCATATGACAAGAGACCTATTTTCATGTTACCAATACTCCTTCCATTTCATTTTTTATAACGGTGTCTAACTGGACACAGAGTTTAAAGAAAAAAAAAACAATGTTTGGTACATACCAAAAGTACCCTTTGAACTTGTGATCTTAAACATGTGACATTTATATGGCCATAGGGTAAAAAGGGAAGTTTAACGTTCAAGAGTTTCAAAATATAAACATGCGACATTCTTTTTGGACAGACTAAAAGGAAACAGTGCCATAAAAATTGAAACAGAGGGAGTATCTACGAGGTGGGTGACAAAGTCCACAATATTGAGACCATAATCTTTATTTGCTAACAACAATATGTGATAACATCAAGCATTTTAAATAGAAAAAGTCGTTTCTCAAGAACTGGCAAAGTATGCGTGCAAAATAAACATTTATTCTTCCTAATAAAATTTCAAAAAACAGTAATGGCACCGATAGGATGTCTAACCTTCAAGTCGACATAAGTTCGGTGATCCGCATTGTCAAAAGCACGCATTTTAACGTCACGCCACCTGCATTATCAGAATAATTAGAAATGCAGTTCCCCAGAGGATAACAAATTCTAACTGTTTTCGCTCGGAAAGAAGATCGAAAGTTTCCACACCTTCCAGTACCAAGATGCTCCACAGCTTCAACTAGTGCTTCTACTTCTGCAACTGAGAATGGTCTCCGTATTCTACGTTGTGAAAGTTCAGAACGTTTACTTTTCTGGTTTAGAGGAACCATAGCAAGTGCCTCTGCATTAACTGGAGGAACTATGACCAAGGCTCTAGAATCCGGAACAGCTACATCATTCGATGGATCAATAATAGAATTTGTAGGAGATAGCTCTGACGGATAGTTATTCTCGTTGTGCTTGTCCATCTCACTCTCCGGAAGATTTGATGAAGCATTGTGAATCCCCAATTCCAAGATAGGACTAGGTCGCCGCCTGAGAATAAAGATACTAATTAGTCTGAAACCCAATTAATTTCTTATATGGCAGCCAAATATTTTTTAAAGGGGAAATGAGGGAGGGGATTACAAGGTGGGGAATCGAACCCTCACCTTGATGAGTAGGTAGTCAACCAACTGAGCTACTAAGATTCCCCATTGTAGCCAAAATTTATTGCAACTAGCACTATGCAAAAGTAGGAGTGCCAAACGGGCGAGGCGGATCAGATATGGGCAGGTCGAGAACGGGTTAAACAAAAAAACAAACAAGTATCCAACCCCCAATATTTAACACGGATAAAAAATGGGTTAAGCGATAATATGGATCAAGTGAGAACACAAGCTAAAAGCCAAAATAAGTGTAGACTCCCAGAAAGCAAGAACTCATGAAAAATATGACAATTTTTTATACATCTGGATATCCATTTTTTAGTGGATATATGGATTAAAAAATCAATTATCCAACCCATATCTAATAGTCGGATTGGATGGTTACTTTTTTTTCTTAAAAGTATTTTCCAGCCCTAATTTGAGCCAACACTATGCAAAAGAATAGAAGTGCTAAGTTCTTCTACTATACCTAGTTATATCCTGATCACCAACATAAGTTGATGAAGCCAGAAGTTTATTAGGAGATGACGAGGGACAAACTTGGGTGAATTGAGGCTCCAAAGTGAAACCCAGATTATCGAGGTTGCCGTTCTGGGAAATGCCAGCTTGCTCTAGAGTTCTATTGTCATCTCTCACCTTCTTTCCTTGGAGAACCACCCCAACCCGTAATCCACTTTCCAGTATAGCTGTAACTGCCTCCATTACCGTTCTCTGCATAGAATATAATTACCATTTAGCTTCCACACTTCAAATTCTACAACAAAGAAAACTTTCTAACATCACCACAAATAAATATAGTTACGACTGCTAACATTATCATTCCTTGGAATGTAATGTAACATTTCTGCATATCAGAGAATTCTTAATTAAGCAACTTTGGAGAGATATTAAATGACGAGAAAGATAAAATGAATAACTGTATTTATTATTGATAAGGAAACAGAAAATGAGAAGGGCAAAAGGAGAAGAAGAAGGTAAAGAGGAGATGTTGAATACCTTCAGCGAGCCAACCGTTGCAGTTTCAGGAACCTCTATATAAAGCTCTGGCACCTTGAAAGACTTTATGCTAAATTTTACTGAAAGGATAAGATGGACTCATGTCAAAAGTTTTAGAAGGTAATATATGTTAATCCAGAAAGAAATAAATGCATGGTATCAAAGTGGAAAGATCAGAAAATACAAATGAAATCCAAAATCTCTTACCATTAGGATCCTTCTTGTGATGATTTTTAACTGGAGATGCATCAGCAGTTCCTGTAAAGCAACACAAATATTACTTAGTATGACTACATAAACCCCACCAGGACCTTTAATTGTGAGGTCGATAGTAAATTATTAACCTCTCGGTGGGATGGCATGAGAGGTATTGATGTCTCGTTTGATTTCCTTTTCAGGTGAATTTGAAAAGCTTTCACTACTAGCCTCCTGGTAATATGCAACAGCAAATCCATGGTCGCTCAATTTCCTTCTCTTGGAAGGAACTTCAAGTTGACATCTCTTGCGTGCATGTATGATTTTCCTACTGAGGTAAAAGGACTCCACTCCACCATCTAAACCACCAAATCCATTTAGTTAGGAAATTATACAAAACAACGATAGAAACAAGTAACACGAAAAGCTTAAGGTGGAAAAATATCAGAGGTATATCCCCCACTTACATGTGTAAGAACGCTCGTACTCCTTCAACTTAGGAGCAGCTTTCCAGTGTCGAGATTTCAGCATCTTCCTTATTCTTCTGTATCCAAGTCGTGATGTCTTCCTAAAGGCTCTTAACTTGGTGCTATATCTATAGCAGTCAAAAGAATTTTCGTCATCATCTCTAATACCTAACTTTACAATGTTCCTTTGCTTTACAAAAGAAGCATTAGGAACCGAATCCCTGTACAAGGATGATAACTGTACACTACTACTCTCTGAGTTAAACAATCCATCGTTATTAACATGTTTTTCGATTGGATTCTTTACACTACAAGTGTTAACAGTTACGTCTTCAATCTGCTTGCTGTTATCATCTAAGTGCTTTTGAATTCCCGTGCTGATTTTATTATCACGTGGATCCTCGAGATTAGAGGATCCACCTTCAACTTTGGCATGGAATTTTCCATCGGCTATATCGACCTCCTTGCAGTTTTCCAACTTCATGTCAGTGTCAGAACCTATATAATTATTTTCTACATAATAAGGTTTATCGAAACCATGCTTCAAGTTCTGCTCTAGGGCTGCATTTTCTGGTATATAACCGCTTTCTACACAACTCCCCTGGTCGAGGCACTCTGATTTCACAGCTTTACCGTCTTCTGCTTGTTCGTCTTTAATACCGTCTCTGCAATCAGCAATTTCATTTTTCCCTTCCGCTGCATTACTGGAAGCGGAACTTTCACTCTCCAGTAAAAGTTTGCCAGCAACAGCCGCCAATAACTCGAATGCACAAATTTGATCATCGTCCAATTTTTTACCAGAACGTCTCCTCTGAAACGATTCAGAATAGCAGATATTTAGAAAAGCATAACAAATACGAGATTTCTAAAAGATCAGACAATTTAACAAATTTCAGCATCCTTACTCTAACTGATCTAGGAGCTTTTGGTATAAATGGAACTTGAAAGCCATTGAAACCAAAATCTAGCTTCTTCTTATACACCATATCTTCAGAAGCATGCCAATAAGTGATTACCAGATGCAATGAACCAATATCACTAATTTCACGGATCTACACAAGAAAAAGAATGAATGTTATTATTAATCATACCATAAAGCATTGCCCAAGGACATTAAGTGGCTATAAAAACAAAGGAACAGCAAAAATGTACTATTTTTATATGACGCAAACATATTTTTCCTACGCACTTAACTGATCGACAAATACAAGGAAGTATATATGCAGAACCTGAGATCTTTCCACGAACCACAAGTAAATGCTAAAATGCTTACTATAAAACTAAAAAAAGACAACCACTATTTAAGAACATTAAGTGACTAAAAATACAAAGGAACAGCAAAAATGCAATATTGGTACTTAAAGCAAACATATTTTTCAAATGCACTTAGCTGATCCACAAATACAAGGAAAACATATCTCTAGACGAACATCGTGAAATATAATCCGAGATCCTTCCACGAACAACAAGTGTATATATATGCTGAAATACTTATTATAGAACTCAAAAAAGATGAGTCACTGTTCTTCAACAAGGTATCAGCACAATAAAAATGCAACAAAAAAGAAAGAAATTAAAAATTCAACCGAATACGAAGACAAACATTCAATGTCATATAAGAGATCTGGTAAGAAAAACTCGAAGAACAAATACACATCAAAATTAAACACAAATTCTTTTCCAGATTTAATAAGTCTTCCTATACATAATTTTGACTTTTTATAAACTCATGCTATGGTAAGAAAAACTCGAAGAACAAATACACATCAATCCCAAACCCAAACCCAAACTAATAATTCGGTTATAACAATCTGCAATCTGCTTCATTTGGATACTATATTTCCAATTCTCATCCCAGTTCCATAATTTCAACCATATAAGCTTGTAAACATCAAATTTCACATATCCAAACTGAAAAACAGACAAAATTCAGCAAATCCGATCAGATCTCCACGTCATCAACCTGAATTTCACCATAAAAATTCAACCAAATTGCATCAAAAAAATTCTCAAAAAAAAGTTACCAACCGCAGGCATATTTTTTCCAAAATAATTCACAGAAAAATGAATTACCTGTAAGAGAATTTTAAAATTTTCAAGGTATGTGTAGTTGTTTGTTACTGTTTTCAATTTTTTATTTACTTTTTTTTGGGGGAGTGAAATTGTGGACAGAAATGAAAAACCTCTGGGTTTGGTAAGAAAAGAAAACAAACCATATGCTAAAAACCCCTTCTCTTTTATACTACTCTCTTGCTACGTTTCCTAATCTAATTGGACACATAGAGTTTAAAAGGTTAAATAAAATTTTAGATACTAGTGATCTTAAACTGTAATGTACTAAATATTCTTTGAATTTTATATAATTTTATGCTGGTAATTCTCAAATATATCAAGGGAAGATGTTGTAATTATCAAGGGAAGATGTTGTAATAGCCGCAAACCACGTCGTGCCCGATTAAATTATTTTCTATGTCTAGTTTTATGCGATGCAGTTATTACTTAGAGAGTCAAAATATATTTTTCTTTAATTACTATTTCTCTGTCTTTTTAATATTTTTAATGCATAGTTATATTGTAACTTATAACATCTTTATATATATATATATTTCAAGTAGAAAATTTATCAGAAACAACTTCTCTACCCCACAAGGATAGGGTTAACATCTATCTATACGTTACTCTCTTCGAACTCCTCTTGTGAAACTATAATGGGTATGTTGTTGTTGTTGTATAATATCTTTATATAATTTCTAAAAAATAAATAAAGATTGTAGGTTTAAATTCACATTGAAAATTAGATAGTTTGATTCTCATACTCTGATCGACTCACATTAAACATAATGAATAGAGTACTACAAATAGAAAGTAGCATTTTTTTCTTTGAATAGACTAAGAAAAATAAGACATATAAATTAAAGTAAAAAGAATAATATTATTCGACCATATGAATATGGTATTCGGAACACATTAACACACTAATCAGAATTTATGTCGCATAAGTTCTTAGTTAGAATGTTCTTTATATCAAAAGTATAACAAGAAGGCAATTAGATCATTTAAATGATAATTATAAATACTTTTATTTATAAAGTATTTACTGAGAACTTATGATAAATGATACGTAATCTAATATAATAAATTTAATTATATTAATGATGTAAAAATGACTATATGATGAGTAAATATAGCTTAAGTTCTCCCATTGTCTCATTGCCCACAAAAATGGACCACTTGGCTAAAAGGGCAATAGTGTCCGAAGAGATAGAAGGTGTAGACCAACTATATCCAAAATCGCTCACCACCACTATTCTCTCATCATCCCCATCTCTTTCCTAGTAGAGGCTCTTCCTTCCACCACGTGGTTACTCTTTATTTTTTTCTCTTATAATTTTTTTTTTTTTGTGTGTGGGTAATAATATTTGAATAAAGTAAAAATTATAAACTGTCAATCAAAGTAGACGGATGGAATATTGTTTCTCGAAAAAGAGAGAAAATGATAAAAATGATTTTTTTTTATGATTGAAAATAGGTTTAAAGTACTTTCTTAAATATATTTTTGAACATTTTTTATTCTTTATATTCGCCAAAAGTGAACCCTTTTGGTTTCAATCGAGTATTTTAAAATTTTATTTGTTAAACTTGAGGAGAACAACAACATGTCCAGTATATTCTCACAAGTGAGATTTGGGAAGGGTATAATATACGCAGACCTTAGCTTTGTAAGATAGAAAGACTGTTTCAGGTAGATCATTTATTTAAATTTGAAGAGAATAATCAAAAAAGCATTTGACCAGATACATTAGAATAGAATAGTTCCTTAAATCCTAGAATAGCAATACAAATACTGCACTAAACACCAAAAAAACAAAAGTTTCACCTCAAAAAATTATAACAACCGCTAAAAATATAGACCAAATATATCCCTTCCGACGCATCAAGTGTTGACTGGGCATAAAGTTAAGGACGCAAAAGTAAAAATTTTAAAACTTGACACGTTGTAAATATTTTTATGATTATAAAATTATGTTATTAAAGGTAAATAAATAATTAAAATATTTTTAAAAATAAAAATATATGATTTTTTCAAAACAAACTAAAAAGAAAATACCACGTAAAATGAGGTAAAGAAAATATATATTTTGACCCTTAAACTCTTTAATAAAATAGAACAGAGGAAGTAATAATTAATGTGTGCAAATGAATTAAAAACTTATATATCATATTCATGAAGGAAAGAAATAATCTCTTCATTATTTTCATTTATTAAAGACTATATATATAAGTTACATATTTTCATAATTTGAAAATCTTATTCCTATTCTACTCCTAAAACCTTATTCTACTTGGATACTAAATATACAATCATGGTAATACAAATATTATGGTAAGTGTACAATACTAATTACACCACAATATTACCTAAACTAGGAGACTACAACATTACCTAAATATCTACACCATATACGGTTTACATGAAGAATCCGAGAGCAACAATATGAATAATATACACATGTATATCGTGTGTATATTATGTATATTTAACACACCCCCGCAGTCATAGCGGGCGGTCTTCGAACGCTGATACTGTCCCTAAAATCTTCAAAAATGACCGAGGGAAGACCCTTTGTGAAGATGTCGACAATTTGATATATTGACGGGACATGGCAGACGCGTACCTGACCACGAGCAACCTTTTCGCGGACAAAGTGAATGTCCATCTCGATATGTTTAGTGCGCTGGTGCTGAACCGGATTACCAGAAAGGTAGATGACACTAATATTATCGCAATAAACCAAGATTGCTTTCTGAATAGGTGAATGAAGCTCCAATAGCAAATTACGTAACCAACATGACTCCGAGACCACATTAGCTACCCCTCGATACTCGGCCTCGGCACTGGATCGGGACAATGTCGACTGACGTTTTGCAGACCATGAGACCAGGTTATTGCCAAGAAACATACAATAGCCAGACATAGACCGTCTGGTGTCTGGACAGCCACCCCAATCAGCATCCGTATACGAGACAAACGTGGATGTCGATGAGGGATATAAATGCAAACCATTGTCCAGCGTACCCTGAATATACCGAATGATGCGTTTGAGTGCATTCATGTGCTCAACTCTGGGATCATGCATAAACAAACACACATGCTAGACATCATACATAATATCTGGCCTCGTGAATGTAAGATACTGAAGGCCCCTGCAAGACTGCGATAGTGGTCGGATCCTTGTATGGTACGCCGGCCGCGGCACTAAGCTTGGGCTTAGTATCAACTGGAGTGGAAGTGGATTTACATGATGACATCTCAGCCCTCTCAATGATCTCAATTACATACTTCCTTTGAGATAAGAATAACCCACTTACATGACGAGTGACAACAATTCCCAAAAAATAGCTCAAGGGCCCCAAGTCTTTCATAGCAAACTCGGAGCTGAGCATTGTCATGATAGATTGGCGTAAGGCATCGAAAGGGGCCGTCAAAATAATATCATCCACATATAACAAAATATAGGCCAAGGACGAACCACGACGATAGATGAACAAGGAATTATCCGACCTGCTGTGAGTGAACCCAATAGTTGAAACATAGTTTGTAAACTGCGTATACCAGGTCCGTGGAGACTGCTTAAGCCCATATAAGGACTTCTTCAACAAACAGACATGATGAGGATGTATGGCATCCCTGAATCCCAAAGGCTGATGCATATAGACTGTTTCCTTGAGATCATCATGTAGGAAAGCATTCTTAACATCTAACTGATGAATAGGCCATGCTTTTGAAAGAGCCAAGCTAAGTACAATGCGAATGGTAGCTGGCTTGACCACTGGACTAAACGTCTCACCACAATCTACCCCAACCTGCCGAGTCTTCCCATCACCCACAAGCCGCGCCTTATGTCGGGAAAATGAACCATCTGAATTTTCCTTATGAGCAAAAATCCACATAGACCTGATAATATTAATACCAGATGGACGGGGCACCAACTCCCACGTCTTATTCTCAATAAGAGCATTATATTCATCGGTCATAGCAATTTTCCAATTCGGGTCATTTAAGGCAGACACATGATTACGGGGTAAGGGTGATTTAGGGACATTAGAATGTAAATTAAAATGTCTTTTTGGTTTAAACACACCCCGTTGAATACGAGTGACCGGTCTATGACTCGAGGAAGAATTGGGCGGATTAAAGGAATTTTCTGGGCTCGGGACGGACTGGCTAGCAGGCAGTGGGCATGCTGGCCCAACACGGTGAACAGAGACTGGACTAGTTGCATGAGTGGGTTGGACTGGACCTGAAACATGCCCAGTGATTATACTGGGTACTGTTGTCCGTGACGGGGCAATGGGCCCGCTGGAGAATTTTGGATGCGGGAGACGTCTGAAAAATGGTGAATAATATACGGGGATATACTATCATCCAAAAAATTATACGAACTAGGCACGAAAGTATTAACTTTAGCAAATGGAAATTGGATTCATAAAAAATTACATGGCGATTAATGATGATTTTATTAGTTAATAAATCAAAGCATTTGTAGTCACGATGATTAGATGGAAAATCCAAAAAACACACACGGAGTAGACTGGGCCTTAAGTTTGTTAATTGTGGTGGACGGGAATAACGGATAGCACAAACACCCAAAAACCCGAAGATGTGAATATGAAGGAATTTTATTATATAAAATTTGAAGCGGGGAAGAATATGTCAAACCTCTGGAAGGAATTATGTTAAGGAGATATGTAGCCATTTGTAGAGCATGATGCCAAAAGACGGGGGTATGAAAGCATGAATTAATAAAGTTCGGACAATGTTATTTATGAAACGAATTTTGCGTTCAACTTTTCCATTTTGTGAAGATGTACGAGGACAAGAAAAATGAAAATTGATCCCATTATTAGCAGAGAATTCCCGAAATACCCCATTGTCATATTCTTTGTCATTATCACACTAAATATTTTTAATCTCTCGTTCGAATTGTGTTCTAATGAATGCTCTAAATTTTAAGAAGACGAAAAAAAATTGAGATTTTTTCGCTATCGGAAACGTCCATAAAAACTTAGAATAATCATCCAAAAAGAGAACATAATACCGATGACCCAAAGAACTAAGAACATGAGATGTCCATAAGTCGCTATGAATAATATCAAATGTCATTAAAGTATGAGAATTTGAATCTACAAATGGCAACCTAACATTTTTTCTAAAGAACAAGACTGACAATTTGGAGTACTACTCGTACTCTTACAAGAAATAAAATTACTTTTATCTAATGACGACAAAATAGATGATCCCGGATGACCGAGACGAGCATGCCACAAGGAAGGAGAAAGGGCTGTAAATGCGGATGGCAAGACTTGACTCGATGGACCGGAACTGGGTGTGATAGGATAAAGATCTCCCCTACTATCACACCTCATGAGAGGACTCCCCGTCTTGAAATCCTTCACAGAGAAACCAAATGGATCAAATTCAATAGAAACTGAATTGTCAGTAGTGAATTTACGGACAAAGACTAAGTTTTTAATCAATTTGGGGGCATGTATGGTGTTTTTCAAGATAAGAGGTGGATGAGGGGAGATACAGTTTTATGACCATAACCACGAATTGGAATAGAATTACCGTTACCAATAATTATGCCGCGAGGGTTGCTCAAATTGGAATAAGACGAGAGCGTACCTGAATCGGATGTCATGTGGGTAGTGGCACCGGTGTCCATATACCAATTTGGGTCCGGAGGATTTAACCCAAGCGTGTGCATTGCGGCTTCGATGTCGGTAGACGTAGGTGCCGGTGAGTGATGGGCCTGCGGGGGCCGAGGCCCAAGTACCCCTGCTTGCTGCCTCGGCCCAGATGACTGGATATATGTGGTCCAGGAAGAATTGGGCCTGGACTGCTGCTGGGCCGCCCACTGCCAGTGGGGCAAAATTGGATTTGGCCCAAACTGTGGATGTGGGGCCCACTGCCACTGCATAGGGGCCCACTGTAGGGCCCAGAACTGTTGTTGTTGTTGCTAACCACCGTGAGGGCCCCCCACTGCCACCACCATTCTGCCGCGGTTGTTGCCGCGGTTGTTGCCATTATTTTTCTTATTTCCACCCTTTTTGCCGCCACCGTTGTTGCGGTTTTGGCCCGAGTTGTTGGAACCGGTAGGATAAACCGTGGACTCGGTCATCATGACTACGGGACTAGCACCGGTAGCCGCTCGTTTAACCATGCCTGCTTCTTCGAGTGTAAGCATAGAACTAGCCTGATAAAATTGCGAAAGCGAATTGCTTTGCCAAAGAAGCATTCCAACACCATTATAGGCCTCGGAGAGGCCGAAAACCATTTGGAGGACCAAACGATCATTCGAAACTGGCGCGCCAATGTTGCGAAGTTGGTCCGCCAATTTCTTTAATATTTTGCAATAAGCCGAAACATTAGGGAAATCTTTCATATTGACGTGGGAAAAACCCTGCTCAAGAGTAACTGCTCTAGAATTTTGATTATCTTGGAATATATCACGCGGTCTATCCCAAGTCGCCTGTGTCGTAGCGTCAGGCTCAATAATCGTTTGCAAAAGGTCGGTAGAAATTGTGGAATGTATCCACTGGAGGACTGTGGCATCAAGAGTCATCCACAACTTAGGATCATCCTCGCGTTTTGGCACCTCCGTATCCTCAGGAGCCGCGGGGATTATGTGATGGATGACTTGATGCGATAGTGCGTGAATTTTGAACAGTTCGGCCCACGTCGTATATTGGACGTTTTCTATTTCAAGAACAAGAGGGATGCTATTCTTGATGTTAGAAACTGTAAGGGCAGGATGAAACGTGTTCCGGGATGTAGACATATTGATAGAACAATATGCGATTGAGGGATTTGGGAGAAAATTTGGGAAGAGGGAGGCTCTCGTCGGCACGAAAATTGAGAGCAAAGGTCTCGGAATTTCAAGGGAGGTCGACGGAAATTGGAGGAAGTTAGAGAGAGGATTTTAAGACCTAGACTTCTGATACCATGAAAGAAATAATCCCTTGATTATTTTCATTGATTGAAAGGCTATATATACAAGTTACATATTTTCATAATAGGAGAATCTTATTCCTATTATACTCCTAAAACCTTATTCTACTTGGATACTAAATATACAATTATGGTAATACAAATATTATGGTAAATGTACAATATTACATAAACTAGGAGACTACAGCATTACCTAAATATCTACACCATATACGGTTTACATGAAGAATACGAGAGCAACAATATACATAATATACACATGTATATCGTGTGTATATTCGTGTGTATATTATGTATATTTAATAATGAAGAACATTGTTGAAAACTTCAAAAGTCAAAAGTTAAATTGAAAGCAAAGCAAAAAGAGGATCATAAATTTATGAATGAAATTTACAAAAAGATGAATTTGACAAGTCTGACGGGAAAGAGCGAAATAACAAAGACCCCACAAAAGAAAGAAAAGGATAGAAATGAGATAACATAGGGGTGGACCACACTCACTAAATTCATGGGAATCTTATCGAATCTGTTTTAGCAATTTCATATATTATCAATTAGAAAGCCAAAGCAAGCAACTTCTTATTTTTACAATTAAAAAATAGAGATGAATGACGCTTTTATTATAAAATAAAAATTATAAAGTAAATACATCAGAGACAAGTATATATATAGAGAGTAATATATTATTCAACTTCAAACTGATATATAATTCAACAACTGAACCTCTTATTTATAGGAGGAAAATGAAGGTTGCTTGGTGGCCAAGTCTACTTTGTGGCCAAGTCAACTTGGTTCCTAAGTTTACATTAATGGTCATCCAATTTATTTACAACACTCCTCTTTGAATGTCCATTAATTAGATGATATGTTTCGTTAAAATATTATTAAAAAAAGTTTTATGAAAAAGGTCTTAATGAAGGAAAAAGAGTACACATATCTAGTAATACGCTTTGATAGTTGCCTCATTAAAAATCTTGTCAAAAAAATTCAATGGGACAAAATCTTGGCTAACGAAAAACGAGTACAACACGTATTCTACTCCCCCTGGTGAAGACCACGATTCAGATGTCGGAATCTTCATATTCCAATCTTTGATACCATCTTTTAAAAATTGAAGTTGGCAATGATTTGGTGAACAAATCTGCAGGATTATTACTTGAACGAATTTGTTGTACATAAATGTCACCATTCTTCTGGAGATCATGTGTGAATAATAATTTTGGTGAAATATGTTTCGTTCTATCTCCTTTGATAAAGCCTCCTTTTAACTGAGCTATGCATGCAACATTGTCTTCATATAATACTGTGGTATATTAGTATCACAGTTCAGACCACATCTTTCCCTGATGAAATGTATCATTGATCTTAACCACACATATTCTCTACTTGCTTCATGAATCGTTGTTATCTCAGCACGATTCGAAGAAGTAACAACATTGGACTGCTTGGAAGATCGCCATAATATAGCAGTACCTCCGCATGTAAACTGATTTTTAGACTGAGTTTTGTGTGGGTCGGATAAATATCATGCATCTGCATAACCAACAAGATCTGCACTATGTTTGTTAGCATAAAACAGATCCATATCAATAGTTCCCTTTAGTATATGTTTCGTTTCAACTCCTCCGTGTAGGAGAAGAGATATATCAGTAAATTAACAGAAAATGCTATGTCAGGTCTTGTAGCATTAGCAAGATACATAAGTGCACCAATGACACCAAGATATGGTACTTTAGGACCAATCAACTCTTCATTTTTTTCTTGAGGTCGAACATGTCTTTACTCACTTCTAGGGATGGCAACGGATCGGAGATCTGGACCGGATCCTACTAGATCCAGATCCAGATCCATTTTTCATACCTGGATCCAGATCCATCGGGTCCATAAAAATCATATCCAAATCCGGATCCATAGGATCTACCGGATCCACGGATCCACATGTAAAAAAAATTGCCTTGCTAAGAATGTAACCTTGCTAAGATTTTTTTTTTAACTGACAAACGATTTTTACTTAGCTAACAGTTTACTGTGTTTCAATTTTGAAATGTTCATATGAGATATTTTGTTCGTTGTCTCGTTTTGATTGTGATCTATTAATTGAAAATGTTGGACAATGACAATAGTTGTGAAAAATTATGACTAGTATTTCCACAATGCAGAACTTGCATGTGCTTGGAATCTTCACAAATGAAGTGAATATAATTTTAACTACTTGTCTATGGAGATGTTAGTCATTCACTAATATAACATTGATTTTATTATCGAAGTTACCTCTTTATTTTTTTGTTTTTGAGTTAATGCGGGGATAAATTAAACTTGTTTTGAGAATTAAACTTGCAAGGATGTTCTTAGCAATTTAAAGAAAATACTTATAAAATTACATTTTAGGTTATGAATATATTTAATAAAAAATGGATCCACGGGTCGGATCTGGACCGGATACGGATCTCAAATACAAGATCCAGATCCGATCCATCAGAAACGGATCCGGGTCCGATCCAGATCCCTCAGGTCCAAATTTTGAAGATCCATATCCTATAAAATGGATCTGGATCCATCGAATCCGGACCGGGTCCAGGATCCACTGTCATCTCTACTCACTTCAAGTGAGCGAACAACCATTGAAGTACTTAAATGATATGCACTGTCCATATAAAATCGTTTTAAAACGTTCCCAATATAGGCAGATTGATGAATAAAGATCCCATTTTCTAAATATTAAATTTGCAGACCAAGACAAAGTTTTGTTTTCCCTCGATCTTTCATCTCAATTTTTTTTAATATTCAATCGTCTTTTGAAGCTCTTCTGGAGTTCCAATTAGATTTATGTCATCAACATAAACAAGTATAGCAAACTCTGATTTTGTTTTCCTTATGAAAATAGATGAACAAATGACATCATTTGTAACCTCCGTTTATCAAGTACTCACTAAAGCGATTATACCACATGTGCCCTGATTGTTTTAGATCGTATAATGATCGTTGTAATGTGATTGAGTACATTTTTCGAGACTTTGAATTATATGCTTCATGCATTTTAATCTTTCTGGGACTTTCATATAAATTTCATTATCAAGTGAGCCATAAAGGTAAGTTGTAACGACATCCATTAGATATATTTCAAGATTTTTCATGTACAGCTAAACCAATGAGATATAGAAATGTTATTGCATCCATAACATGTGAATATGTTTCTTCATAGTTGACACCGAGTCTTTGAGAGAATTCTTGTGCAACAAGACGTATCTTGTATCTCACAATTTCATTTCTCTTATTTCTTTTTCGCACAAAGACCTATTTATGGTCAACTGATTTTACACCATCAGGCGTTTGGACTACCGATCTAGAAACCTCAAGTTTAGCAAGTGAATTCAATTCTGATTGAACTGCCTCTTGCTATTGGTCAATCACATCTTCGTCGACATTCTTCGACAGATAGAGATTCTTGATCCTCATTGTCTTTCATAATATTCATCGCAACATTATATGCAAAAACATTATCCGCCATATATTTCGATCGATTCAAATTTATCCCATCACCAGTAGAACTTAATGATAGTTCTTTATTCACTCGAGTCTCAGGTTCACTGATATCTTTATGAATATCAGGATTAATCAGATCTTGATTATCTTCATGAGATTCTTTTGTAGTGCCATTTTGATCATTTTTGTGCTTTTTCGAATTTTTATCATTGGACCTCAATGGCCTACCACGCTTCAGACGTGTATGAGATTCGAAGCTATGACACTAGTAGATGGTCTTCTGTTGGGACATCAATTCGAATAGGCACATTCTCTGTAGGGATATGTGACTTAGTTATTCTTTTCAAATCAGTAAATGCGTCTGGCATTTGGTTTATTATTTTTTCAAGTGAATGATCTTATGGACCTCATGTTCACATGCAGGGACACGTGGATCAAAATGAGATAGTGATCAAAATTTTCACGCAATTTTTCTTTTAATTTCTTTCATCTCTCCCCCTAATTGCGAAAATTTTATTTCATTAAATCGATAATCTGCGAATCGAGCAGTGAATAAATCTCCCGTTAATGATTCAAGTTAGCGAATAATAGAGGTGATTCAAACCCAACATATATTCTTAACCTTCTTTGGGGGTCATCTTAGTGCGTTGTGGTGGTGCAACCGACACATATACAACACAACCAAAAATTCAGAGACGAGCAATATTTGGTTCATGATAAAATACTAATTGTGACGGGGAGTATTTATTATAATGATTCGGTCTGAGATGAATAAGTGAAGCTGCATGTAAGATAGCATAGCCCCAGACGATAGTGAACAATCGTGTTTTCATAAATAGTGGTCTTGCTATCAATTGCAAGCGCCTAATAAATGATTTAGCAACACCATTTTGAGTATGAACATGAGCGGCAGGATGTTCAACTTTTATCCCAACTATTAAACAATAATTATCAAAAACTTGAGATGTAAATTCTCCAGCATTATCGGGCGTATAGACTTAATGGGATGATCATGGAATTGTGCCCTTAATCATATTATTTGTGCCAATAATTTCGCAAACGCTAGGTTGCGAGATGATAGGAGGCACACATGTGACCACCTTGAAGATGCGTTTATTAGGACCATAAAATATCTAAATGACCCAGAGGGTTGGTGAATATGTCCACATATATCTCCATGTATACGCTCTAGAAAGGCAGGGGATTCAATGCCGACTTTCATTGGCGATGGTCTTGTTATCAATTTTCCTTGACAACAAACAGCACATGAAAATTCACCACTTTCAAGAATCTTCAGGTTCTTGAGTGTATGCCCATTTGAATTTTCAATGAATGGTCTCATCATTATTGATTCAGGATGACCTATTTGGTCATGCCAAAGCACAAAAATACTTGAATCATTAAACTTCTAGTTTATGATCGAGTGTGCTTCAATTGTACTAATTCTGCATAATACAAGCCAGAAGATAAAGTTGATAGTTTTTCCAAGATATATTTCTGTCTGGAGACATGCTTGGTAATATCAAGATATTCAACATTTATTTCATTTAATGTCTCAACATGATACCCATTTCGACAGATATCTTTGAAACTCAATAAAATTTCTGGGGATTTAGAAGAGAACAATGCATTTTCTGTAACAAGTTTCGTCCCCTTAGACATAAATATAGTAGCTCTTTCGGAGCCTTCAATTAGTTTGAAATTACCAGAAATTGTACTAACTTTCCCCCTTTTTCTAAGCAAGTGAGAAAAATATTTCGCATTTTTTAATATGGCATGTGTTGTTCTACTATCAATTACACAAATATTTTCATGATTGATCATTGATCCAGATAAAATTTGAGAAATTTTCATATATTCTTCAAAATGAAAATGTAGACAAAGTGAATATTATAGTAAATATCATTACTAAAACATGATTTACATTATTCACAATGCTAATAACTATACAAACTGGATCACTAAAATAAAATATGACTTATTTTTTAACATGATTATACTAGATAATACAAACAACATTAATTACATATTTCAAGTTTCTATAGATTGATATCTGATTACATGATCTATTTTTGGGAGTGCAAAGTAATCAACTACATCCAGATGCATGAAGTCATCATTATCTTCAAAAATAAAATTTGCTTCAGCATTCTTTTCTGTCTTTTTAGAGAGGCTTGATAAAACTTAACCATGTGCTTTGGCGTATGATGTGTACGCGCCCAATGCCCCTTTCCTCCACATCGACAACATTTATTTTCTAAACTTTTCTTTTGCACCGCTTTATGCTTTTCATCATTATTTTTACACTACTGGTGTTGAAGGGTATTATTTGGTGCAGAATGACAACCATGATTAGAATTTCTTTCTCGATCACGGCCATGACCATGACTGGGGCCACGACCTCTTCCACGCCTAGATTGATGAAAGTTTGGCTCATTCACTTCAGGAAATGTGATAATACCAGTAGATCAATTTTCATGATCTCGTATTAAAAGTTCATTATGTTATTCAGCCACTAAAAGATGTGCAACTAGGTTAGAATATTTTTGGAACCTCATCTCTCGGTATTGTTGCAGCAGGAGCATACTTGAGGCAAGAAAAGTGGAGAATATTTTCTCTACCATATCATGGTCAGTGATATTTTCACCACATAATTTTAGCTGAGAAATAATTCTGAACATGAAAGAATTATACTCACAACTGGATTTAAAATCATTAAGCCTCAAATGGATCCAATCAAAATGTGCTTGTGGAAGTATGACCATCTTCAGATGGTCATATTTATCTTTTAAATTATTCCACAACATAAGATGATCTTTAACAGTGAGATATTCCAATTTCAGTCCCTCGTCAAAGTGATGGATGAGGAATATCATTGCCTTGACATGATCTTGATTTGATGCCTGATTTTTATCTTTGATAGTGTCTGCCAGACCCGTCGCATCAAGATGAATTTCCGCATCAAGCACCCAAGACATGGAGCTTTTGCCCGATATATGCAGGGCAACAAATTCACGTTTAGAAATATTAGCCATTAATGAAGAAAAGACAGTCAATACCTTCGAAGCTTTTAAAGTATTCGTTCCAGATAACAAAGTCCCGTGTTGATAACGTGTTATAAAATAAAGACTATAAAGTAAATACAGAAACAAGTATATATAGAAATACTGATATATTATTTAATTTAAACTGATATGTAATTCATCGACTGAACTTGTTGGTTTCACGCTCTATTTGATCGTAACCCAGTTCGAGTAGTTCTGAATTCGATGACAGCCGTCAATTTATGTATTGAGAAGAAGATGAGTCGGCAAACAAGATAGCATTGTACCACACGTCACTATTATTTTATACCATGACATGTTTATAATTTACAGCCGACTCAACATTTTGCCTTAAGTGGACATTAGTTTATCATTCATTAGTAGTTAATTCATCCTACTACTTCTATGATGTCACAAATTCCAAATTTTATGATCAAAAGTATTGGGATAAACACAAACTTTAAATTTTTTTAATTTATATAATCTATAAAGTTCTTTATATTATTAATATATTTTATTCAGGTGTAATAAATCGGCTCAACTATTTGGTGTCGGCTCTAGAACAATCATGTAAGTTCAAAACAGTTTCTATTGTTTTTTACTTGAATTATATATATTTATATAAAACAATTAAAATGTATTAATTATATTTATTAATTTTAAATTTATAATTCGTCTCAAAAGCTTTAAATAATAAGAGGATTTATATTAAACACACACACAAAAAAAGCAGGCACGACAATGAATTGACTTCTTTTTCTCTTTACATTTTTGTTTTCTTCGTCTTTCATATAAATTTAAAGAACTATCAATTTTCCCTATTTGAGTTTAATTTATAACATTGAATTGACGGGACGTTTTTAACGAGCATGGATATACTTACATTTGTTATTTAAGCTAAAATAAATACAAGCGGATGTAAATTTTGAATTAGTTGGACTTCAAAATCGAACTTTGAGTGGGAAATATAAATAAATAACTAATAAATAAATAAGTATGTCTTCTATATAAATGTTTTGTTTTACTGATTACTATTTATTTTTACTTCATTACAATTAATTTACATTAAATTTATGCGATTTAGCATAAATGTCAAAAAGGTGCGTCGTTTCAGCTTCAAAACACAAGAAAAGTAAAATATTTTTGGTCTTTCCCCAGGTGTTCGGTTTTGTCTCAGGACTCAATATTCTACCAAATGCGAGTCCATTTCTAGGAATCAAACCAGAGACATTTGAGTAAGGATGAACATGTACTCACTAACTAACTATTGAAATTATTGCGATCAAAATAACAAAGCGTCATATAGAAGCTAGCAATTATAAATCTTGAATAATGATAAATCAAACACAAAAAAAGTATGTTACAATATTCATAAAAATATGATTTGATCAATTAACTTACATATGAGAAAACTAATATAAGAAAAACCATAAGAACTATTGAGAGAAAAATCTTTCCCCATAAATAAAACTCTCAAAACGACTATATCATATATACTATTGTGTTGTTATATGAGAATAAAAGATCTTCTATTTATAAAATTCCAAAAATTTCCCTCCAAAAAAAGAATAGTTATGGAAGAATCTTTTTTCATAAAGAAAACATTTTCAAATTAAAACACAATTTTGATAAAATCCAAAGAAGTTAGGAAATTTCGGATAAACCCTAACAAAAATAACTCGCATCCGCTGTTTAATCAAATCACACTAATTTATCATGCTTAAGTTATAAATAAAGATGAAAATGTGTATTAATTAGCTATGATTTACTGATAAGAGCGTACTTAAAAAACATGTGGCATATATTCATTGAATTAGTGTAAACTTCAGGTCTAGATAATATTTTTCAATAAAAAGACGAATGAGCTACTAACTAGGTTGTAGTGAAGTGATAAAAACTTTACATCCTTAATCAGAGATCTCGAGTTCGAACCTTGAATATAAACTCATCTTTATTAGGGAATTCTTTAATCTCGGGTATCAATTTTTCAATGTGAATTTAGATTTAGTTACGCTCCATATAAATACGAATACTGAGTGAAAAAGCAAAAAGGAAAGGAACCAATGAGCTCATAGTATAACACCATCCAACCAAAAAAAAGTCATTAGTGGCATATAGTTTCGAACTTTGGGATATTATCTTCGTTTGTTTTTTGCAAAACGTAATTGTAATAAAGGAAAAGCAAGGTGTGACGGTAAGTCAACTTTTTGGTCTCCATGTTCCGATCCCAAAATTTGAGAATATATAACTTAAAATTTTAGAGGCAAAATGGGACATGTGGAACTAACTATACCAATAAAATAAAAGGTAATATCTGATCTAGACGGATTCCTTGGATTACTAAAGTAATGGGATTTGGAAAAAACATAAAGGAATATTTGATGGTCTCTATTAATGTGTACATAACATAGTACCATAATTAGAATATATTTCATATATTGTGTAATAATTAGTGATGTATAATTATGGTAAATTTAGGATCCTTATTATATTATAGTTTTACATTGTATACTATATATATTTGTATTAATGAGAAAGATTCCTCAAGAAAGATTAATACAATTTACATGGTATCAGAGCATTATTAATGTTCTGATACCATATCTCGTTCGAGTGCAGAAGCAGACTACAAAAGCGTTGTTAATTTTGTTGCTGAGATCTGTTGGCTTCGAAACCTTCTTTTGGAGCTGCAATGTCCCTTGCGTAAGACGTCTTTGGTTTACTGTGATAACATATCCGCCATATATTTATCTCATAACCCGATTCAGCATCAGCGAACCAAACACATTGAGATAGATATACACTTTGTTCGTGAGAAGGTTGCTCTTGGTCATATTAAGGTGATGCATATGCCTTCTTCATATCAGTTGCGGATATATTCACCAAAGGCCTTTCTAGACAGCTTTTCCTCGACTTCAGATCCAGTCTTAGCGTCTCGCACCCACTCCGACTGAGGGGGTGTATTAACGTGTACATAACATAATACCATAATTAGAATATATTCCATATATTGTGTAATAATTAGTGATGTATAATTATGTAGATTTAGGATCCTTATTGTATTAGGGTTCCACATTATACACTATATATATTTGTATTAATGAGAAAAACTCCACAAAGAAGATTAATACAATTCTACAGTCTCATTTACACTTCATGAATATAACAGAAAAATATATAAAACTCTAATTAAGTGTCTGTATCATATGAATACACTAATTTAGTGTAAACTTAATATTAATATAAAGTATTGAATTCAATTGATATGAAACAACTTTAGTCTGATACGTTCCATAATTTTTGCAAATTTTTTGCAAATAATTTTTTTCTAGACAATCTATTTAACTATATAAAAATTAAACTTTCATGCAATTTTAACTTTCAACTACTCCTATTATTCTTAATATTTTATTTCTTCGTTGTACGCATAAGCTAAATTAGGAGTGTCTAAAATTTTTCTGGTGGAATTTTTTTTTGAAGTAAGTCATATATGTAAATTAAAATGAAAAAACGTTCCTAATTTTATAGGTTTTAAAAGTTGCATCCGCCTACGATCCTAGAAGCTACTAGTAAAACAAAAATGAGTGGACAAAAGTGGCTATTAGTTAGCTTTCTTGCCCTTTTCTCCTTGTTATTTGCTTCATATTAAGAATAGTTACCCGAGATTTACTAACTATGGGGTAAAGTGCTTGTTATCAAAGAAAATTTTCATTCTCAGAGTCTAACTCAAAATAAATGATTAAGGATTAAAAAAATATGGACTTAAATATCTCTGCCCTACTATGTTCTTTTCTTTCATCTTGTTGAATTGAAATTAAGTTATTTATAGAAGAAAATAACACTAATATTATAAATATATTGGAGAAACAGATTTACTTTTCATGTTACCTTATTGAATTTTGGGAAAAAACACAACCTGAGAGAGAGGTAAGCCGGGAGGGGGCTGAGACTTACGATTCGTCATTGAACTATCGAAAATGAGTAACTTATGTCACTCGTTAATAGTTTGGTTAATATTATAAATATATTGGAGAAACAGATTTACTTTTCATGTTACGGTATTGAATTTAGGGAAAATTTCAAATATGTCATTGAACTATCGGAAATGAGTCACTTATGCCACTCGTAAATAGTTTGGCTCATTTATACCATTGTCGTTACCAAAATGGCACATCCTTGCCATTTTTCATTAGCACCGGTGTTAATGAAAAATTGTATTGTAAAACCGGCGTTATTGTAAAATTGCATGGATGAGCCATTTTGGTAACGACGATGTCATAAATGAGTCAAACTATTGACGAGTGGCATAAATAATTAGTCATTTTCAATAGTTCGATGGCATATTTAAGCCTTTTCCCTTGAATTTATTGTGAAGAGTTACATATAGTTATACCACTAGAATTATAGCATATGTGTTGGAAATAATAATTCAAAATTGTAGGAAACTAAATTTGATTAAGATTTGATATTTTAATTCATGTCTAGTTAGGATTCATAGTTAAATTAGTGTAAGAATAGATTTTCATGTTTTGAGTTAAAGTAGGTTTCTTACTATTATAAATAGGGGTGCTACTAGCTATTTTCACAACTAGAGAAAACAAGAGAGAACAAAGAGAGAATAAGAGATATTGTAGAGATTCATAGAGTTCATAAATATAATAGTTTCCTTCAAATTGGTATCGGAGCTTCTACGATCCTGGTAGAAAATTAAAAGGCTTCCGCTGTCGGCGGGTGGCTATAACCAAATTTATGCCACATGTCTCGCCAAGAATTATGAATGCAAACGTAGGATCAATGATATATACATGAAAAATAATCATGTTGAGAAATATTGAAGAAAAATATTGCTTATTTAAAAAGAGCAAGCAAATATAACATAAGAGGAATGAACAATTTTCTCTAAAAATTGAAGAAGTGGGTTGACACAATTGAATGTTGGAGAGAAGTGCTCCAACTTTGAAAGTTGGAGAGAAGTGCTCCAACACAACCAAAAAAAATAATGAATGTTAGAGAGAAGTGTTCTAACTATTGAAAGTTGGAGAGAAATGCTCCAACACAACCAAGAAAAAAATAATGAGTGTTAGAGAGAAGTGCTCTAACTATTGAAAGTTAGAGAGAAGTGCTCCAACACAACTAAGAAAAAATAATGAGAGCGGGAGAGAAGTGCTCCAACAATTGAAGGTTGATGAGAAAGTGCATCAAAAAAATTGGAATGTTAGAGAGAAAGTGCTCCAACGATTGTGAAGGTTGAAGAGAAAGTACTTCAACAATTGAAGGTTGGAGAGAAAGTGCATCAACAAATTAGAATGTTTGGAGAGAAAGTGCTTCAACAATTGATGGATTGGAAACAAGTGATTCAACAATTGGAAGATGGTGACAAGTACATCAAGAATCAAACATACAATTTGAATTACACGAGAATTTTGGAAATAGTAATTTAAAATTGTAGGAAACTAAATTTGATTAGGATTTGATATTTTAATCCATGTCTAGTTAGGATTCATAGTTAAATTAGTTTAGGAATATGTTTTCTTATTTTGAGTTAAAGTAGGTTTCTTACTATTATAAATAGGGGTGCTACTAGCTATTTTCACAATTAGAGAAAATAAGAGAGAACAAAAAGAGAATAAGAGATATTGTAGAGATTCATAAAGTCTATCAATAAAATATTTTCCTTTAATATGCAAAGAGGCTGAATAAATTATTTAATAATTGAAATAAAAAAATGTGTAAGATATAGTTAAATGCAAATCTTAGATCACTCACCTAACGGGGAAAAAAGGGGGAAATAAGTCACCCGGGGCATAGCTGGATGGCAAATGAGAGAACTTAAAATCCAGTTGGAGGCCTGCAACGTGGGTTTGAACCCTGATGGGAGCAATTTGCTCTCTTATGGGGTAGAACCTTGTAGGTGATATCAGTTGCTCTATTCTCAAACCCTGGTCATTCAGGCACATCTCGCGATTTACTGGTAGTAGTGCTGAGGGACTGGGACTACTATCTCCAGAAATAGTCTGGCGTAAGGCGGGAAGCTGGATATAAAAAGTGGTAGTAGTGCTGAGGGAGTGGAACTACTATCTCCAGAAATAGTCTGGAGTAAGGCGGGAAGCTGGATATAAAAAAAAAGGGGATGGGGGAGGGGGGAGGGGGGGGGGGGGAATCATTCACCTACCCACCAACGACATTCACTTTCTTCTATGGTTGATCTATTTATAATAAAAAAACAGTTCACCCTCAAAATGTACGTATTTTGTTGAGTAGTTTTGTAGTTTAATACTTGTAATTCTTTTACTACCTAGATCTAGAGTACGAATCTCATCAATAAGTTGGAAAGATTAGGAAAAATCACGGATAAAATTCTATAATAGCCATTTTCAACATCTGTAATGAAAATTACAGAGCTGAGAAGTGACTAGCCCACTCTATTACTACAATAATAACCCAACATAAACAAAATCCCTAAAAAATACAATGTTAGATGGAAGGATTAGGAAAAATAATCCTCACATAATAAATGCAATATTTGATTATATAAAAAAAATTTACCTACATAATTAACCAGCGTCTAGTTGGACGTATTAAATAATAATCATATTATACAAGAATCTATATATTATTTTATACAAGATAAATGTAAAACAAAAATACATGTATTCTTTTTGATAAGGAAAACAAAAATACATGTATATTAACAATAAAGAGAAAAATAAGTGATCTTTATATAATATTTCAGTGTTTATTAGTCACTACGTAACAATTCTTACATTATTATTAAGGGGTTCACAAACAGTCGAGTCCAGTCAATTACTACTTAATAGCCAACATGTTGCAATGTCACTGATCGTATATAGTTTATTCTTTATAACCATGATGTCCAGATCATGTAGCACGCGCCTCAACTAATTTCACGAGATAGTTGCTACTTCCTACAAACACAGTTACCGAGTAACTCTATTCATCAAAGGTTAGACATATGATAAGTAGTTTTGACATAGAATAGTAGCACATTTTCCTCTTTGATAGGCAAAGATGCTCATAAAAATGTGCAACTTTTCAAAGACTAAACCATAGAGGATCTGGTCAATCATTTAGTATACCTTCTGTGGTTGACTATAGAATTAGCCTTTCCTCCAAGTTTTCTACCAAAGCCTTCCCTTAGTGATTCATTGATTTTAAACAAAAATTACAATAACAACAACCACGCTTCAATTCCAATCTTGTTGGGATCGGCCTTATGAATCCTTAATATCCATGTCGCCCCATTTGAACCCCTTTCAATCAAATATAGAAAAAGGTCATCTAGCACAAGAGGTTATCTGCATGTTCTACTGACATAAATCTTTAACAAGACTAAAATGATACCAAAATTGTGAGAATAAAATGATACTCTCCTTCTATTGATGAAGTAGTTTGCACATGTTTGACTTCATACCAATACTCTATACTATTGAACAAACTTGATACAAAGAAGATAAGATAAAGATCCATATTCCAATTGCAATTATTGAGTGTGTTGACTTCAACTGATGTTGAATGTTAATCATTCTCAATTAACTTATTGGTCTGGATGCTCAGCATCTACTTTTTCTGCAACAAGAACCATAGCGCTGCAACATCTCTATTCAAATTCATCTAATCTATCTAGAAATCAAGCATAACGTACTCGAATTTAGAAAACAACCAACCTGCTTTAAGCAGCTCAAGCTCATCCTCCTCCTCCCCAGCCAACACTCCATATTTTTCGATTCTCCACTTTGATCGTCTGTCCCTGGCTAAGATCAATGACATTTCTGTTCTCCTTTTTATAACTTCATAAGATGAAATGCAATTTTACATGAAAATGCAAGTACGAAACTCCTTTAACCTTCACTAAAAGAAAAAAGAAAACTGAACTGATCAGAAAACGGGCCTATTCAAGACATTGTTATGCATTTATTTGAGGAAACAATTCTCTTAAATATGGAGAACCAAAACACGGGGAATGATTTCATTCCTTGTGCAAATAAAAGAGCTCGAATGCAGAGGTAGGCTAAGGTCTACCCTCCCGAGACCCCACTTATGGGATTGCACTGGGTATGTAGTTGTTGTTGAATGCGGGAGCGGATTCGGCAGAATCCAGTAATTTTAACTCTAACCTTGAATATATGTATTAGGAAATACACTAAATATGTACAAAAATTAAATTTGGAACTCAATTACTAAAATTGAGGACACTATCCTACAATTCAGAACGCCATAAAGTTCAATCCTGGATCTGCCTCTGCTTGAATGGAATGTGATGTGACATGAGGTTCTGTCTTAAGCAGAGCATTGGAGTATCTAGAAAACTATTATCTTAGAAGAGCATATATAAAAAGAAAATTCCAGAGAAAAGCAGAGTTTCAGTTAGGAGACAATTGCCTATGAAAATAATATTTTAATATTTCTAAATCAGGTATTGCGTTATAATCATTTTCTTTTTGACTATTCTCGATATTTCTGTGCGTGTTCGAACTCATATCCATAAAAAATTGTGAAGTTGTTACCGATGAAGATATCATAGCAAGAGAAACGCGGTACCTAAAGAACGTTAGGTAAAGCACAAGGAAGCATCCAACGTTTAGTCGAGGGTCATTTTCTTTTTCCAGAGGTTTAGTAACACGGAAATTCCGTCCTGCAAAGTAGCTTTTTCACCAACTTTATAATTCCACAGCTCCGAAATGATGTATCCTCCACTTGGGTTGTATACATTAATCTCGGTCAAAGCGGTTGTAACAGCTTTATACACTTCCTCACCGTAAGTTTTCTTCAAGTCTTTCAGTTTTTCATCTTCATCATCTATTATAGCCTGAAATAGCATTAACAGTATTTTAATATATAAAACTTTCAGTACAGAATAAGCTGGTTAAAAGTGAGAAAATGACAAAAAAGGTCCCTTATCCTTGCTAGTAGGTTCAAAATAGTCCCTTAAATATCAACTGAGCAGTTTTGGTCCTTTATGTTTGCCAAAAGTGAGCACGTTTGGTCTCTGTCAAATATTTACCAAACTCTGATTGTTAAATTTAACCGGAACTGTGGGAATATTTTTTTAACCAAAAACACCAGAAATTTCGTCAAAGTTCCAGAAACTGCAACATAAAAAACTACACCAGCACAAAAAATAACAGAAATTTAACCTCAAAAATTGCACCACTGTTGAAATAGACCAAAAATAACATAAACTACAACATATGTACTTCTAAATGTGAGTTCCCGTTAAATATTTTTCATTTCCACAGTTCCGATTAAATTTAACATTCAAAGTTTGGTAAATATCTGACTGAGACCAAAAGTGCTCACTTTTGGAAAACTTAAAGGATCAAAACTGCTCTTTGATACTTAAAGGGACTATATTGAGCCTACTACCAAAGATAAGAGCCCATTTTTGTCATTTAGTAAGAAATGAAGTCTGTTGTGCTTATTTTTCTATTCAGAAAGTACCAAATGCATACAATCTACTTTCTTGAATATTCTAACTTAATAACATGCAACAACAACAACAACAACAACAACATACACGGTGTAATCCCACTTATGGGTAACCTAATAACATGCCAGATACATATATATACATATATTATTATTTTAATCAACTGTCTATGACCTGTTTTGCAAAACTAATCTAGGGAAAAGCTACAAACTGGAGTCTAACAGCCACTGGTTGGATTACGAGGCGACTCCTATTTGTCACTGAACCAGATAACCCCAGTTGACCGCACAAAACTGAAAAGACTAGGTAGAGATAAAATTAGACAGTTCCACGATCAAGCTGTTTTAATTTTAAAGATTAAAAAAAAAAGGGCAGCCCGATGCACTAAGTTCCCGCTATGCACCACGATCAAGTTGTTTTAATTTTAAAGAGTATTCATAGAAATTCAGATCCTAATATTAATTACACCGAATCTCCTTTAATCAAGTACCAACGACTAATTAACTTTCACATCAATGTTGCAATATAATACATCCGTTATCAACATTTAATCACAGATTGTGACAAATTGTATGCACAAATTGACTTCCAACAATATCCAATAAGAGCCTATATGTTTATGCCACAGATGAGAGAAAAAGAAACTAATCAAGTTCCAAAGACTGCAACAGGAACAAGATGATCAGCATTCCAAACTATATATCAGAACATATCTGTGGTAGAAACTAAAACATATGGAAGCCAAACGATTTCTTATCTTCTTACTTAGTAAAATGAGTTTAAAACAGACTATATCATGAACCAGAACAAGAAAAACATACCTGATGTTTCCCATTTACGGCAACGACTTTAATGGGATGCCACTCAGGGTCTCTAAGGTACTCCTCCCACAACGAGCACAACTCAGAAGCTCTCTGCTCAGCTTCTACCTCATTATGTCTGCTCCTCATTGCTTCAAGGAATGGTCTGCTGTCGAGCTCTCCCATCCTCTTAACGCCAATAGGACCATTTCTAGGTAATTCCTTCAAGCCCTATAGAGAAATTTAATTGTCAATTCCTCAAATCTTGTTCATTTAATGCTGAAGCCACACAAACTCCTCAACCCCCAAAAAAGAATTTCGATCCAGAAAGAAAAACAAAACCGAATAAAAAGGAAGCACACAAGGGTGTGGCCTAAAGGGGGCAGCCCGGTGCACTAAGATCCCGCTATGTGCGGGGTCCGGAGGAGGGCCGGATCACAAGCGGGTGAGGTCCCAGGTTCAATTCCTAGAGGAGTGGAAAAACGCTAGGTAATTTTCTTCTCATGTATCCAAGCCGTGGTGGATAGAGTTACCCATACATATGCTGGTGGGAGGTAGCAGGTGCCCCGTGGAATTAGCCGAGGTGTACGCAAGCTAGCCCGGACACCACGGTTATTAAAATAACAAGGAAAAAGGAAAGAAAAATTTCAATATTACAACCCTGTCAAAAAAATTATAAGTAATTCTTTAAACCATTTTGGGCTAGTGGTATAATTTGCATGATCTTCAAGTAAGACAGAATGAGCTCATAATGAAGGACATGAGTTGTTGTACTGCTCCCCCCCCCCCCCCCCCCGCCCCCCAAACCAAATACCCAAACTCTCAAAAACACGCTATAATATGTCATTAACAGTCTTTTTATTTTTATTGAATCATGCTATTAACAATTTTAACCAGATACATCCCAATATCCAGTAAAGCAATGGCCTCCTTATGTAAGTAAAAGTACTGCTACAAATTCTTTTCTTCTTTTTGATATCATGACCATAATTATTATTTAAAAACACTATCAATGAATAATGAAAACAGACAACTTGACATACATTAACCAATTCTTTAAGTGCTTCCTGCAGCTCATCATTGCTTTTTCTCTCCTTCACAATCAAGGTTTGGTTCAACGCCACTAAATCTTCATATTTTTCTTCCTTTTCTCTTAAATTTTTAAGCAGTGTGTCAACGTTTTCCAGAACTTCCTGATCACCCTCTTCTTCAATGCGCTTCATAATCACTCGCAATCGCTCAACTTCTGTTTCACCTGCTTGTTTTGCATCGAGTTGTTTCTCAAGCTTAATAATTCTCTTATGGAGTTCCTCCTTTTCTTTCTGCAGAAAGATAGAAAAATGCCACCTTAGTAATATGTTATATATAGAATTAAGATACTGTAAATAACAAGCAAAAGAGGAACCTGAAAGACAGACCTTCAGTTTTTCTGCCAATTTCAGTACTTTTTCATCAACGTTCTTTTGTTCTTCAACCGCAACACTAAGGGATGTTTTTAGGATAGCATTCTGGAGGAACAACAACAAGACTTCATGATAACTATCTTTAGTTCATACAAAGATCGGCACGTAAGAGTCCTCGGTTCCTTAGGTGATGCTCCAAATAATTCCATAACATTTGCTTTTTTTTAAAAAAGCATATTTTTTTCAATTAACATGCAAAATGAACAAAGAAAAGCATAAACATATCAAACAGTGCCCGCCTATTATTCTTTAAGCATGAGAAAGTGGAAAGAAGAAAATAAAGAAAAAGAGTGGAGAGAAATGGATCTAGCATGTACTTTAAATTTGAATATTCAAACAATTGTTATAACCATGCATACATTACTTCTAACTCCATGTTGTGTGTGAGAAATTATGGAAGAAAATATTATTATTGAATTGTTGTGTCTACATGATTACACTGAGCCCTATTTATAGACACTACATTACAATCATTTTCCTAGTAGGATACTATATATGAAATCTTATTCCTATTCTAACACTCCCCCTCAAGCTGTTGCATACAAGTCATAAATACCGAGCTTGTTATAGATGTAATTAATACGAGGACGACTGAGTGACTTGGTGAAAATATCCACAAGCTGATCACTCGACTTTACAAATTTAGTAACAATGTCTCCGGAGAGTATCTTTCCCTGACAAAGTGACAGTCAATCTCAATGTGCTTAGTCTTGTCATGAAATACCGGATTTGATGCGATATGAAGGGCCGCTTTGTTATCACACACAAGTTCCATTTGACTGACTTCTCTAAATTTTAGTTTTCTGAGCAATTTCTTAATCCAAACTAGCTCACAAGTTGCTACAGCCATTGTTCGATATTCTGATTCAGCACTAGATCGAGTAACGACACTCTGTTTCTTACTCTTCCAGGACACCAAATTACCTCCTACTAGCACACAATATCCGGATGTAGAACGTTTATCCGAGGGTGATCTTGCATAATCAGCGTCTGTATATCCAACGATATGCTCATGACCTCGATCTTCGAAAAACAATCATTTACCTGGGGCTGACTTAATATATCACAGAATGCGGATAACTGCATTCCAATGACTATCACAGAGAGAATTCATAAACTGACTTACAACACTAACAGAAAACGAAATGTCAGGTCTAGTCACTATGAGATAATTCAACTTACCAACCAATCGTCATATTTTTCAGGATCACTGAGTGGCTCCCCTTGTCCTGTCAAGAGTTTAGCATTCGGATCCATAGGAGTGTCAATGGGTTTACATCACATCATTCTTGTCTCTTCAAGAATGTCTAAGGCATACTTGTGTTGCGAAATAACAATACCTGACGTAGATTGGGAAACCTCAATACCTAGAAAATACTTTAGCCTGCCGAGATCCTTAGTATGAAAATGCATAAAGAGATGTTGCTTTAAATTAGCGATACCATCTTGATCATTGCTAGTTATAACTATATCGTCAACATAAACCACCAAATAAATACTCATACCTAGAGCAGAATGTCGATAAAACACAGAATGATCTGCTTCACTGCGAGTCATACCAAACTCATGAATTAATGTGTTGAATTTACCAAACTAAGCTCGAGGAGACTGTTTCAGACCATAAAGTGACCGACGCAATCGACACACCAGATTAGACCCCCGAACAATCAAACCGGGTGGTTGTTCCATATAAACTTCATCATCAAGATCACCATGGAGAAAAGCATTTTTAATGTCAAATAGAAAAAGAGGCCAATGGCTAAATATATGTGTATACCCCTTCGCAACAAGGCGAGCCTTAAGTCGATCAACTTGGCCGTCCGGACCAACTTTGACTGCATAAACCCAACGATAACCAACAATAGATTTACCTGAAGAGAAAGAAACAAGCTCCCAAGTACCACTCGTGTGTAAAGTAGACATCTCGTCAATCATAGTTTGTCGCTATCCGGGATGAGAAAGGGCTTTCACCTGTAGACTTAGGGATGGGGACAGAGGACAATGATGATACAAATGCATAATGGGATGATGATACACGATGATAAAAGGGTATAATGTAGATTAGTGTTATGAGTGGACCGTTTACCTTTCCGAAGTGCAATCAGCTGATCAGAAGGAGACAAGTCCACAGTAGGTGCAAGGTTCGACGCAGGACATGAATCATCTGGGCCTGATGTTGGGTCTGATGCTAGACGCGATCGACGATGACAAGTCAAAGTGGTGTCACTGTGATTGGAGATGTAGAAGTAATTGTAGATTCCTCAAAGGTCGGTGTACCTGAGGTACAGGTAAGACCTCAGAGATATCAGGATGATTAGATGGAGACCTAAAGTAAGGTTGAGACTAAAAAAATGTGACATCGACAGACATAAGATATGACGGAGATCATGTGAGAAGCAACGATACCCCTTTTGAACAAGAGAATAACCAAGAAAGACATATTTAAGAGAGTGATGGGCTAATTTATCTATCCCCGGAGCTAGGTTATGCACAAAACATGTGCTCCCAAAAACAGGAGGAAGAGAATATAGAGATGACCGAGGATATACTATGGAATATGAAATCTGATTCTGAATAGAAGATGAGAGCATTCGATTAATTAAATGACAAGCTGTGAGGACTGCATCGCTCCAAAAACGCAGCGGAACATGGGATCCAATGAGAAGAGTGCGAGCAGTCTCAATGAGATGTCTATTCTTCCTTTCTGCTACAACAATTTGTTGAGGGATGTACGTACAAGATGTTTGATTTATAATTCCTTGGTGAGTCATAAACTGTTGAAACTAGGAGGATTTGTATTCTAAGGCATTATCACTACGAAACGTACGAATAGAAACATCAAATTGATTTTGTATTTCAGCACAAAAGCTCTTGAATATAGAGAATAACTCAGAACGATCTTTCATTAAGAATAACCAAGTGCATCTTGAAAAATCGTCAATGAAACTAACAAAATAACGAAATCCTAAAGATGAACCGACTCTACTAGGACCCCAAATATCAGAATGAACTATTGAAAAAATAAACTCCGTACGACTCTCAGCATTACGTGGAAAGGTAGTGCGAGTGTGTTTTCCAAGTTGACACGACTCACAATCTAATTTGGCCAGACTAGACAAACTAGGCACCATCAGACTCGGGTGTCCCAATCATTTATGGATTAAGTCGGGAGGATCTGTAACTAGACCTGCTATGGAGGATTTAGGAGTAGAGGTAAGGTAGTAGAAGCCTTGTGATTCATATCATACGCCAATTGTTTGCTCGTCCTGCGGTCCTGCATAATAAAAGAATCATCAAGAAATAAATGGCATAATTTAAGGCACGAGTCAAACGACTGACCAATGCAAGATTAAAAGAACAACCAGGGATATAGAGAACAAAATTTAGAGTGACCGAAGATATGAGTTTAGCTTGTCCAACTCTTTTTGCTTTTGTTTGGATCCCATTAGCTAAAGTAATAGCGGGAAGAGACGGTAAATAATTAATATTTGATAAAAGTGATTTATCACCAGAAATATGATCAGAAGCACCAGAGTTTACAACCCACGATCCCGCGGTATTAGATTGTGCTACTGAGGCTGCTTGTGGAGATGTTTGTTTACTTGCTCGATACTGAAGGTACTCATTATATTCTTCTTCGGATAAATAAACCCGTTGGTTACCTGTAGTGGCAGTCTGACCAATACGAGTATTCTGGGTGGTCGACCATGTAGAGAATATCATACTTCATGAGTGTGTCCAAACCTATTGCAATAACTATACTTAGGTAGAGATCTGCATACTTCACGAGTGTGTCCATACTTCTTACAATAACTAAACTCAGGTCGAGATTTTCCAAAACGGCATCTTCGTCGATTCTTCGTAGACTGTGATGTTTGATTTTTTTATCTTCTCATTAAGGGTTTTGAGGTAATCATAGGACTTGAATTTTCACTTCTCATATATTTGGAGTTTAAAATATCAAATCCAAATAACATGGCTCAAAACTTTAAGAAGATATGGACAAAAAAAGAAAAACACCAAACTTCTGGCAGAATGCTGGAAAGTCGATCTGATCGCCGGAGCGTGGTCGGAATAGGAAACGATTGTATGGGTAGTCTCGGAATGAAGAGGCGAGTCTACTGGGTATAAAATTCTGCCGGAAAAATGGCCGGAAATCACCGCACGCGCCGGTGCATGGAACGCGTGACGGCGAAGATCTATCCCTGTTATTGGCGCGTGTGGGGTCAGTTGGCGGAGCAGCTGAATGGGCTTTGCTCGCCGGACCTTTCGAGTGTGATTGCAACGTTGGTTTTCGCAAGCACTGAAGAAAAATTAGAGATGATGCAAACAGCAGTTGTACATTCGCCGGAATTGATTGCTCGGGACTGTGTGACTGTATTTGGATGATTCTCACCAATGCTCTGATACCATGTGAGAAATTATGGGAGAAAATATTATTATTGAATCGTTGTGTCTACATGATTAGACTGAACTCTATTTATAGACACTACATTCCAATCCTTTTCCTAGTAGGATACTATATATGAAATCTTATTCCTATTCTAACACTACGAACACTAACTAGAATATTTCAAGAAAGTTTCAACTAGCACATCCACGTATATGACATTAAACCATCACCTAAGTTTTCACTCTTTGTGAAAAATTTAATCCTTTAGGTTTTGCAATTGATAAATCAAACCAAAATCAGATTCAACATAGAAACAGTTAAGTAAGTAGCAGTATACCTGTTCATGATCTTCAGACAGTTTTTTCCTATCACTTTCATTTTGGGCATCACGTTTCCGTAGTTCTTCATGTCGGAATTCAAGCTCCTTTTTTTGAGTTTCCAATTGCAACTTCAACTTTTCATGATTTATAAATGTCTGCTGGAAATGATCACGTGCACTTGACTGGATCTTTTTTATTTCTAATCATACAAACAAGCATGTTAGGGCATCAAATATAAAGTATCCAGAGTCCTAATAGCACGCATATGCAATCACTAACCTTCATTGTTTGCTTGACGAAGTTTGGCATTGACCACAATCAACTGTTCGACAGACTGGGTAGTCTCCCGTAATTTGTCCCCTATCAACTTTATATGCAACTTCTTGACTTCAATGGCATTGGTCAAACTAGAAACAAGTATATGATTCTTGCGAGATTCTTCTTCAATGATATTAGAAATAGTTCTAAGGTCTCCAACTTTGCGGAGATTTTCACCAACAACATTAGTGGCCTGATAATCATCAGCTCGAGCCATCCAAGCATATAGATCAGATTTTCCCCCATTAATGTCTTCCCAATCCTTCTTTCCATGATCGTCGGCTTCATAGGCCTTCTCAAATGATATGGCATTACTGAACCCAAACCAATCTTTCTTGAATTCAACAAGAGCAATTCCAGAATGGCCTAGGTCATTCCATAGAGTGCGTACTCGTGTTGGATTGAAACCTCTCCTTATCAACTGATCCTTCAGATTAGAACCACTTTCTCCTACATAACGTCCATCCTTAAATTCAGTGGGAAGGTTCACAACAACCCCAATCCACGGCCACACAAACATCTGTAAAAGGTCATGATCTGTAAGAAAATCAACTTGAGGATCACACAGAGTATCAGGTTTTGTTGGACTGGCAGCAGCTGCAACATCATTTTCAAAATACTTGGCGAATGTAAGAACGTTAGCCTTATCTTCTGCAGTTCTCTTGTTGGAGCTGCATCTTCCTACTTCACTGAAATCTCGCTTTCTTTTCTTTGGACAATAGGCAAAAGTATAAGCCCAATCTGGTATGTTCAAAGAGTTATTTCCGCTCTTCAACTCTTCATAAGATATTGATTTACTAGAACCACCTGCAACATCACTTGACAAGTACTTGGTCAATGCAAGATGATTGGACTTATCTCTTGCAGTTCGCTTCTTAGAGTTACAGCTTCCTACTCCACCAGCATGCTGCAAGAGATCCTTATATGAAAAATCTTTGTTTCTAGTATCTGGACAATAGGGGCAAGCAAAAGCCACATCTGAATTGTTAAAAGAGTGATTACCACCCTTCAATCTTTCATAAGGCATTGATGTACTGGCAGCACTGGATACATCATTTTCCAAGTACTTGGCAAAATTTTGCAAGTGCTTGGACAAGGCGAGATGGTTGGCCTTATCTCTTGCAGTTCGTTTCTTAGAGTCGCAGTTTCCTACTCCAAATGCATGCTGCATAAGATCTTTGTACGAAAAATCTCTGTTTCTTGTCTCTGGACAAAGGCACAAGCAAAAGTCCTATTCGATATGTTAAAAAAGTGTTTTCCACTCGTGGACTCTTCATAAGATTTTGATGCACCAGCAGCACCTGATACATCATTTTCCAAGTACTTGGCATATGCAAGACGGTTGGCCTTTGCAGTTTGCTTCTTAGAGTTACCGCTTCCTACTCCACTTGCATGCTGCAACAGATCCTTGTACGAAGAATCTCTGTTTCTCATCCCTGGATAGGCACAAACAAAAGCCATATCTGATATCCTTAAATAAGGTTTTGATGGACCAGCTGCATCTGCTACATCATTTTCCAAGGACTTGGCCAATGCAAGATGGTTGGCCGTATCACTTGCAGTTCGTGTTATAGAGGTACAGGTTCCTACACTATATACATGCTGAAAGAGATCTTTGTATGAAAATTTCTGTCTCTTGTCTCTGGACAATAGGGGCAAGCAAAAGGCATATTTGATATCTTAAGAGAGTGATTTCCACTCCTCCACTCTTCATAAGATTTTGAGGAACTGGCAGAACCTGCTACATCATTTTCCAGGCGCTTGGCCAATGCAAGATGGTTCGCCTTATGTCTTGCAGGTCGCTTCAAAGATTTAGAGCTTCCTATTCCATTTGCATGCTGCAAGAGATCCTTATAAGAAAATTTTCTTTCTGTTGTCTCCGGACAATAGGGGCAAGCAAAAGTCATATTTGTTATCTTAAGAGGTCGATTTCCACTCATCGACTCTTCATAAGATTTCTTTTTTATTGTTGACTCTTCATAAGATTTTGCTGAACTGGTAGAACCTGCTACACCATTTTCCAAGCGCTTGAATAATGCGAGATGGTTCGCCTTATCTCTTGCAGTTCGCTTCATAGAGTTACATTTTCCTATTCCATTCGCATGCTGCAAGAGATCCTTATAAGAAAAATCTCTTTTTGTTGACTCCGGACAATAGGGGCAAGAAAAAGCTACATCTGATTTCCTAAAAGAGTGAGTTCCACTCTTCAGTTCTTTATTATATTTCGATGGACCAGCAGCACCTGCTACGTCATTTTCCAAGTACTTGCCCAATGCAAGATGGTTGGCCCTATCTCTTGCAGTTCGTATCTTAGACTTTCCTATTCCACTTGCATGCTGAAAGAGATCTTCATAGAAAAGGTGACGCCCGCTTTTCTCTGGACAAAAGGGACAAGTGTAAGCCACATCTGATATCTTAAGAGATTGATTTCCACACTTCAGCTCTGCATAAGATTTTTCTTTATAGTAATCAATCTCCAATTCAGTTATATCAGCATTTTCTCCACAATAATGCTCCATTAAATGATCCTTCTTGATGTATTTGAACTTATGAGAATAGCACCTAGAGATCAAAAGGCATAGCTCATCAATTGTGAGTCAAAACCAGCATCATTGACAATATACCTAATAAAATATTTTTCGTAAATATTAGTTCAACCCAAAAGGAAACAGTTTGACTGAGATTAACCCCAATATATACATGTATATAATATGAGACAGAGAGAGAAGATAGAACCATTAATGATCATTGACAAAACGAAGCATTAATAGTGCTTTTCTTGTGTTAGTTACCAAGTGACCAGCTTAACCAGTGAGGGGATTCAACAAAATATCATCCAAAATTGTAGGATGAATATGTCGATCCACATGTTGTCAATTCTCCGATGGATATCCTTATGCTCCCATTGCATGAAGAGGAGGTTTTTAATTCCAAAGGGAGATTAAATTGTGAAGATGTCTCACAGATGGGTGCAGAGAAGTATGTTAAAAATGTGTAAACAACTTGGGGTAAACCCTGGAGATTGAGAATGATTTGCTCGGTATGTTACTCCGAATTAAAAGAAATAGGGTCTGCACAATGGAGTGAAGTTCCAAAAGTCCATTCACTGAAGAATAAGAGTCAGAAGGAATTGATAGATTCCTTATATTTAATGCATGGAATGAATTTTTCAAGTCAATAAAACAAAGAGTTCTCCAAGAGTTTTCTCAGATCATTACCCTATACTCTAAGAATGTTGAAACTGGAAAAATGATAAAGGTATTTTAAATTCAAAAACATGTGATTGGACCATGAAAATATTGTTGATTTAATCGACAATTGGTGGAATGAAGTAAATGGGAGACCAGATGTTATCCTTGCAAGAAAACTGAAATTATCGAAGCTGGACACTAAAAAGTGGAACAAGGAGACCTTTGGTAAGTTGGAGGAAAGAAAGAAAGTTGCTTTGGAGAAGCTAGCTAATCTAGATCAGACACAATCAGCCGGAGAGTCCAATCTCACTAAAGAGTTGGAAGATACTGCAGAAGCTAAAGAAACGAACATCAAGAAGACAAAAATCAAGATGTTTGTGGATTCAAAAAGGCGACAAAACACCATTTTTTTCACAAGATTGCTAATGCACACAAAAGGTTTAACAATATCGACATGCTTGAGGTTGAAGGCAGATTAATTGATGATAAGAGGAGGACTAAAAATCACATATTAGACTTCTACATGAAGTTGTTCTCAGAGAGTGAAGAATTGAGACCTTTATGGAAAGATGAAAACTTAGTTGTGTCAATTGAGGAGGAAAGATGCTGGCGACAAAGTCAGTTTACTCGTCGATGAAGTGGAAGCAGTGGTAAAACAGTTTGCAGGAGATAAAGCTCCCAGTCCTGATGGTTTTACTATGACCTTTCTCAGAGATGTTGGGATACAGTGAAGGATGACACTATGAGACCAAGTGAACATTTTCACAGTGTGGTACTTTTGAAAGAAGTCTTAATGTAGCTAGTCTAAACTGGGCAATAACCGAGAAGTACCACATACTATACCTCAATCCACCGAGCTGGGTCAATTATATGAATCCTCATTATCCATGTGGCTCCATTTAACACAGTCGAATCCGTATATTTAAAAATTTAAGTTCTTTAACACTAGAAGTTCTCTACACTTTCTAGGTGATTTCTTTACATATGTCTAAGCCTTGGTGGGTAGAGTTACCTGATTTGTGCTAGTGAGAGGTAGCAGGTACCCAGTGGAATAATCGAGGTGCTCACAAGCTGACACGAAGGCCACCCTCGTAAAAAGAATTGTTCTTTACATTCTCTACTAACATATAAATCTCTAACAAGACTAGAACATGAAAAAAAGGGAGCATATGGAAGCTATATTTAACTATGCAACAAGATGAAACACGATGAAACAATAATTATCCATTTCTCTATCTTTCATCAATTTAAATAAAATGAACCATGAATTATTAATCCATTTTCCCTATCTTTCCTGAAGGAGCCTTGGAGTAACGGGTAAAGTTGTTGCCATGTGACCAGGAGGTCATGGGTTCAAGCCGTGAAAACATCCTCGGGTAGAAATGCAAAGTAAGGCTGCGTACAACAGACCCTTGTGGTCCGGCCCTTCCCGGACCCCGCGCATAGAGGGAGCTTAGTGCACCGGGCTGCCCTTTTTCTTTCCTCAGTTTATTGAGCACCCATAAAAATATATGTTTGCACAATGTCTTGGTCCTCACAAGCTAGCCCCGAGACCATCGTCACAAAAAAATGTTCTTCATAGTCTTGGTGGAAAGAGTTACCCGGTACTTGTGCTTTTGGAGGTAGCAGATAACCAGTGGAATAATCGAGGTGCTCACAACTGACACACAGACCACCATCATAAATAAAAAAGTTGTATACATTTTCTACTGGCATATAAATCTCTAACAAGACTACAACAACAACATACCCAGTGAAGTCCACAACTAGGGGTCTGATGAGGGTAGAGTGTACGCAAACCTTAACTCTACCTTGGTAGGTAGAGCGGTTGTTTCTGAAAGACCCGGTAGAGCGGTTGTTTCTGAAAGACCCGGTAGAGCGGTTGTTTCTGAAAGACCCGGTAGAGCGGTTGTTTCTGAAAGACCCGGTAGAGCGGTTGTTTCTGAAAGACCCTCGGCTCAAGACATAGCATAAACACAAGCAAAGCAAGATAAATCTCTAATAAGACTAGAACATGAAAAAAAATGGAGCATATGGAAGCTTCATTTAACATGCAAAGAAGATGAAACAATAATTATCCATTTTTCTATATTTCCTCAACTTACTGAACACAGATGAAACCCAATGAAGCAATAATTATCAATCTCCCTGCTGTGCTCAAATTAAACAAAATAAAGTAATATAATTATCAATCTTTTTTCAGTTAATTGAGCACCCAATAAACCAAACAACACAACCCCAACACCAATTAAATTATTAAAAATTCAATTGAACAGATCAGCATTAATTCTCACGTAAATTACAACTAAAAACATAAAAACACATAAAACGAGCAGAAAAAAAAAAGATACCTCTTTTTTCATCGATATGATCGAAAATTTCCCACTATAGCTTCAATTGGCAAAAATATTATAGACCAAATTTTCTTGAAAACCCAAAAAATGAAGTTGAATTTTTATGGTAATTTGAGAAATTGAAATGGGTTTGATGAGTAGAGTTATGCGGTGGACGAATTTGCAAATCATGCAGTGGACTGTGGACGCAACAAATAAGCTGGTGGGTACAAATATATTTTGCTTGATATCAAAACTAATTTTAATATAAGATCTTATTGGATAGTTGTTCTTTATTGTATTTTGTTATTAGTTTAAAAAATATTTTATTTTAATGTTATTTAAATTTTATTATATGATATGTTAAATTTGTGGTCGTCATGTAACACAAAAAGTCTCATTTTTTATAACACTCACTTGGTTTTATAACGTGTTAGTTGATTTTTTTCTCCTTTTTTGTCTTTATTTATTATAATTCTTTATTTCTTATCCGTTATCGATATCCATATTGAAACTTGATTAATCCGGATACGAGATGTATAAGATTCATTAAGGAAAAGAGCTCCCTAACAAAAATTTTACTTATTATCTAATAATTCTATTTAATTATTATCCTACATTTTTATAGTAGTTCTACTTCGTACTCTATTTTTCTCATAGGTTAATCCTTTAAATTATTGATGTGTGATATTATATAACGATGAGAAATGATATGATCTATCCAAAGCTTTATTTATTGAAACAATACAGTATGAATATGATATAATAGCATTCATTATGAAACAATATATACTTCCTCCGTTTCAAAAAAAAATTGTCTTAGTTTGACTTGACACGTAATTTAAAAAATAAAGTAAGACTTTTAAAATATGTGATCCAAAATAAGTTTTAAATATTTGTGTGATTGTAAATCATCTTATAAAGTTAATTATTTCTAAATATATAAATGTGTCAATAGTAGAACAATCTTTTTGAAACAAATGGAGTAACAATAATCCAATAGATTGTTAAAATTTTGAGAAGGTGTTAATTATTATATTTTCATTTCAAAACTAACCCTCCTACCGTAAGAAGGCACATAAACCATTGATTATGTATGAGAATAATTTATCAGATATCCTTATAGTAATGCTATTAAATAATATTTTTAAAGAGTATCTTAATTTCTAAATATTCAACTAAATGCTATCACAAAATTCTATTAGGCAAATAATCAGGAAATAATAGCTAATCATGCTCACGTCATATTTGTTTTTCAACTGAACATAAAATAAAAGGTAGAAAGCAAATGTAAATCTCTAAAGACTAGCATTTCCAACAATATCTAGAATGTTAATATTATCTAACAATTTTATTTACTATTCTTGATAAATATTATAAAATAATTTAATTTATTCTGTTACCCATCAACCAATGGCATAAATGATATGCAATACTCCTACTTTAATGTACATTTTTTCTTTTTTAAAACTCTGCAAATATCTAACTATGTTATCCTTTCTATAAAATACAATTTATTTGTAGCATGTTTGGCCAAATTTATTTTTCTCCAAAAATACTTATTTTTTTCAAAAAGTGCTTATTTTAAAAAATTGAGGTGTTTGGTCATATTTATGGGGAGAAAATAAGTACTTTTAAAGAGTAGCAGAAACATTTTTTTAGAAAAAATAGTTTTTGTCCAGAAGCACTTTTTTGAAAAATACTTTTGATAAAAAACACTTGAAATATTTTTTAAACGCTTGATCAAACATTAATTGATGTTCAAAAGTATTTTTTAAAACTAATTAGTCAAATATAAATTATTTTTTATTAAAAATACTTTTTTAAAAAAACACTTTTAAAAATAAGTAAATTTTAGAAGTTTAATCAAACTATGAGCTAGAACTAGAATCGTTGGTTAATTTAGGCTACTGAACCTTGGGCTCATCATTCCCACTTATTTTAGGGAAAGGGGAAATTTTAAAGGCCCAAATTTAACTAAGGCTGGCCAGTGGGCCGGGATGACCCGACCCCGGCCCGACCCCGTCCCGACCCCGCCCCGGTCCCGCCCCGACCCCGCTCTAAAAAAAAAAAAAAATTAACGGGGGCGGGACTCGAACTCGGGACGGGACGATGTCTCGTCCCGCCAGACCCGAGCCCGCCGGACCCGAGCCCGCCCCGAGCCCGCCCCGAGCCCGTCCCGACCCCGACCCTTAAACCCCCTTTGCAAAAATGGCCGTTGGCCAACGGCCATTTTAGGCCCCCCCCCCCCCCAACCCCCCTACCCCTTAATATTTATTTTTAACCCATAAGTTATTATATTTACACTTTAACCCAATTTTTCAACTATAAATAACTCATTTTCTCTTCATCTTTCTCACAAATCTTCCTACAATCTCTCTAATTTCTCAATATATCTCTCTACATTGTTTGCTAAATATTCAATTTTATTAATTCATTTGGGAATTGAGAGTGAAGTTGGCAACTAGCTTGAGGATCTTCCATCGAGCAAAGTTTCAATTTTCAACCTCTCGATTACACGTCGACGTTACGTCGTTGCGTTTGGTACATTCGTTCCTTCATTAAATTATTATTGTCGTTTATTTTATTTAGCGCACTTAATTTTATTGTCTTTAATTATTTATTATCATAATTAAAATGGAAGGATTAAAAGGTATGTTTAAGGGTAAGGGTAAGGGTGCTTCTTCTAGTAGAGGCAACCTGGGCAAGGGTACTTCTTCTAGTCATCTTATTCCTACACGGGATGATTTTGTTGATACTCAACATTTTCCTACAATACCATTAGATTTAGACGAGGAGTTATTTTCGGAACTCAAGAAGACTTTAATTTAGACGATGATCTAGACGATACACCCACTAATATTGATGACAACACGCCCACTAGTGCACCTTCAACCGAAATACCTCCTATTCCCCCTAGTATGAGACGAGGTCCAAAAAACGACCATTAAAATCGATGCATGGACATTTTTTGATAGGGACGTAGAGAATCAAGTAGCCATATGTAAAAATGTTTTAAAATTTAAAACGGAAAAGGTCACGGTGGGACGGGGGTTTAATTAGACACGTAGTAAGTGCTCATCCACTAGGTATGCCCAATACCAGGCTTCAAAACCGGGTGCGCAAACGGCCGCTCCATCGGGACAAGGTTCACATACCGATATCGTCCCGGACAAGTACGTGGTCAAATTAACCCTATGACGGGGGAATTGTAGGCTCTAAATACAACAAACATAGAGATAGGGAAGCAATATCAAAATTAGTTTTGTGGAGGGTTTGCCTTTTTCATTTCCTTCATCTCCCGATTTTATTCATTACATTAGAGATATATATAATCCCTGCTTTTAACGGTTTTCCTAGGTCAACTGTTAAGAGAGATGTATTTAAATTTGCGCATGAATATCAACAATATTTACGTTTTTCATTATATCATTTTAATGGCAAAGTATCTATCACGTCCGATATAGGTCGTAGTACTAACGGCCATGATTATTTAACTTGTAACTTGTCATTGGATAGATTATAAATGGTCTATGCAAAAACGTATTTTAGCGTATAGATATATAGATGATAGGCACACCGGTACTTTTATTGCGAGAAAATATTTATCAAGTGTGCGATTATTACGAAATTACCGATAAAATTATGACTATTATATTAGATAATGCTTCTAATAACAATTACGCAATTACAATGTTAAAAAATAGTTTAGCTCCATCTTTTCCGGACCATTTTCATATAAAATGCGCGTGCCATATATATAACTTAATTGTAAAGGATGGTCTATCACTTTTTGAAGACATTCTTAGTAAAATACAATTTGCTATAAACTTTATTTTTAAAAGTAATAAAGTACAACGTAGAAAAGAATATAAAAAAACTTGTCACGATTGTGGACTACATTTTATAGAAGAATTCCACAAGAAGTATCGACTAGGTGGAATTCTTTATACGAGCAACTACTTGTTGCTTATGACTATAAATTACCTATAACTTTATTTTTTAACTCTCATAATAAAAACCCAAATTGATATGATTTTAGATAGTGATTGGGTAAAAATTTCCGAACTTATTGTATTTTTAGAGAAATTTTTTCAAGCAACAAAAGAATTTTCCGGTATATATTATCCTACTATTTCAACTATGTTATTTTATATAACTCTAATATTTTTATTACTTAGTGAATATATGGAAAAACCGGTTTATAAGGCACTATTAAAAAAATGTTTGTCAAAATAAAAAAATATTTTATTCCTATTCCTTCTATTTATATTATTGGTTCGTATTAAATCCTACTATTAAAATAGACGGTACTAAATCACTAATTGAAACTATTTACGATTGTATAGAAGTACTACCACCTCCAAGTCCCAAAAATCTAAATCACCCACCACCTATTGAACAAACTAAAGAAGAAGTGTTGAATAGCGTAGAACACCAATGCAAAAATATATATAGATTTTATCAACAAGAAAATGCTAGTAACGTACCGGCTTACCATACCATCTTCTTCATCTTCAACACAACCTCACAAAAGACATCGTTTCGCGGCTAGTATTGAAAGCCTCGAAATAGAATGTGCGGCCGTACCTCTACTAACCAAATTAGCGAGTTGGATATTTTTGTTTTGCGGGGTTCGTACCGTATCAAGAAGTTATCAATGAAGATGGACAAGAAGACTTGTCGAAATCGGAGGGAATGAGAAGACCTTTCCGACACTTTCATTGATGGCTCGAGATGTTTTGAACATTCAAGCGTCATCAAGCTGCGTCGGAAAGCGCTTTTTCTCGAGTGCAGAGATATCAAATAGGAGACCACGTACACTCATTGTCGGAGACGGCTTGGAAATTGCGTATTATTCGTAGATTGGATACGAGCGGAGCGGAAAGGTGCGGTCAACCGGAGATCAACGAAGAAGATGATGAAAACTACAACGAAATCTTAACCGAAGGTAGTGGAAGCGACGTGGATCAATTTGACCAACAAATACCTATTCCAACCAAAGAACCACATGAAATCATCAAGCAATTAGAACAGATTTTTTTGAAAATGTAATTTTTTTAATTGCAATTTTATTATGTAATTTGCAACTTTTGGACAACACCATAAAGTTGCAATTTAGATTTTAGACAATTGTATTTGTATTACAAAAAAATCATATGTCTATTAAATAATATAAGGCACAAAAACAAGCCTTGGGATGTTTTTATTACACTATCTTGTTTTGTTTATTGAGTTTTTTTTTATACATATGTTATTAAAAAAAAAAAAAAAAAAAAAAACCCGACCCCGCCCCGCCCCGACCCGAGCCCGCCCGAGCCCGCCCCGCCCGATACCGACGGATCGGGATCGGGGACGGACCGGAGCAGTCCCGCCTGCACCCGACCCCACTAGGCCCGCTAGTCCCGATCCCGACCCCCCGGATCGTCCCGCCCCGACCCCGACCCCGCCGAGACCCGAGCCCGGCCCACCTTTGGCCACCCTTAAATTTAACTTAAATGTCCCAAAATAAACATTCAGCCAAATTATTGACACAAATAGCCCATCGAAAGCCCACGCTCACCGACGAAAGTAGCTTTCCGCCCTCATACCCCACCTTTTGTAGACGGTTCCCGCTTTTCAAGAATAATAATCTGCTCAACCCTACATATTTTAGCCTGCTGACCCCAAAGCGTTGATCTTGCAAGCCATGAAGAGAAAAGTCAAACTTGAAAGACCAAATTCAAGAGAGAACTTATCTCACGGAAGGGGGGCAGTGATCTATCATTTGGAAAAACATTGAGTTTTGTTTCATTTGCATTCCTAATATACAACAATAAATTCAGAGAAATCTCACGACTGTTTTAATGATTTGAACTTATAATTTCTGAATCACATAAGACACATTCATAATATATGTATAATTAATAAATATATATTAATTATAAATTTATTATATAAAAATTATATAACGATGATATATTTTCTATATGCATATGGCAATGATACATATTTTATATAATAATGATATTTTTTTTTTACGTATGATGAATTTTCTATACATATACAATATTAATATATATTATATACAATAATAATATATTTTCTATACATATGCTGGAATGAATTTAAAAAAAATACGAAATAAAATTATTTTAAAAAAACTAAAAAATACATTTAAAGCTTTTTAGGTCATCCGACTGTCAATAATTTAATCTGGATGGCTACTTGTGTCATTTTCCCAGTATTCTAGTCGTTTCAATGTTATTCTCTGTAGGACATCTTCAAGACTTCAACATCTTGCATTATGAGATTCCTATAGACGTGAGTTTAATTTATTCGGACTCATTCTAGAATTTAATATATCTCTAACTATTCAGTAAACAGAATCAACATTCAATATATCTCTATTAAAAATTTCCAATACACTCCAGCTTAATGTATCTCGTTTGTTTTCTTGAACAATCTTTTTCATTTATTATGGGTACTCATTTATACAGTTGAAAACCATATTAATCTTGATTGCTAATTATATTTCCTAAGTATTAACATAAGAAAAATGGTGACCATTTATAAGAACTTCATCTCAAAAGTCACTAAAACATATCTATAGAATTTTATATTTCAAACCTTTATACTCTAGAAACAAAGAAATGACGAACTTTCCTGGCAGACACATTAAATTCGTGGAATCATATGTTATTTGTTTTTTGTTCTACTTATAAAGCAGTTTTTTTAACGGGGAAGGTCATAGAGCTAGTTAAGATTCTTAAGAAGAGTAAGATTAATATAGCATGTGTCCAAGAGATCAAATGGGTAGGATCTAAGGCTAAAGATGTAGACGGGTATAAGTTATGGTTCTCCGGTAGGTCGAAGTATAGGAATGGGGTAGGCATTTTGGTAGACAGCGAACTAAGGGATCATGTGGTAGAGGTGAGGAGGGTCAATGACAGGATGATGGCGATTAAGTTGGTAGTTGGAGGGTGCACTATGAACATTATTAGTGCTTATGCGCCACAAGCGGGCTTGGACGAGGAGGAGAAGAGAGACGTTTTTGGGAGGATTTAGACGAAGTGGTGGGAGGTATACCACCCATTGAGAAGTTATTTGTAGGAGGGGATTTCAATGGACATATCGGGTCACTTCCAGGGGGTTATGACGACGTGCATGGAGGATTTGGACTCGGGGTCAGGAACGGGGGAGGCGTCTCACTTTTGGAGTTCGCTAGAGCTTGTGGGATGGTGATAGCCAATTCTAGATTTCCGAAGAAGGAGGAACACTTGGTGACTTTCCGTAGTTCGGTGGCTAAGACTCAGATAGACTTTTTGCTCCTTAGAAAGTGTTACACCTCGTAATTTTAAGACAATAATTAGAGGACGTAATTAAGGAGGTAAGATTCGAATCTTGGATATAGAGTATACTTATATATGCTAATCCGGAAATTAGTATACAAGAGGATGTGATTCCGGAAAGATGTTGGTCACAATAAGGGTGACATTGGATACTTATAGCAATAATTGTATATTCCCGTTATGGAATAGTATTGTATTATAAAATTATGACATTGAGGATACGAGGCTTATGAAATTCTCGGGAATTAAAAGAAGTGGGTTTGAGATTTATTAATTGAAGAACTTGGGGGCCAAAGTGTAAAAAGGAAAAATCAGATTTTTTTTTGTAAACCTACACTTACCTCTTCATCTTCTTTCTAAACTTAAACAAAAAAAAAAAACTCTCCTCTCATTCTCTCCTCTAAACTCAGCCGAAAATCACCCTCCACCCATAACCAAATTTAAGGTTTTTATCTCCGCTTCTTAGACTACATTTTCACCAAAAATTGAAAGCCAAAACAGTGGCAAAAACAGTGGCAAAACAGCCACTGCTTGACCGAAAATCTGCCCAGAAATTTGAGATTTTTGGAAGAAAAACGTGTAGGGATGATGGCTTAACATTGTAGAACACTTGCATGTCAATTGGAGTTGAAGAAGTGAACAAAAAAGAAGAGAAAAATTACAAAACAGTGGGGATTTTCGGACAAACAGTGGGCAGAAAATTGCGGACTGTTTTGGACGAATTTGAGGTATAAAAATTCTTCTTTCTATGATATAATTGGAATGCATGTTGTTAGAATTAAGGTAATGAATTTGTGTTAAGGAAAAATTGGAATCTAAGCATTGCATGTGACAATTTTGGGCTTGTTGCCAATTTGGGACAGATTTTGGTGTTGTTGGATTCGTTGGTTATTGTTGTTATTATTATCACTAATTGCATGATGAAATTGAAAGGAAACATTGAGATTTAGTTGGAATTAGTTATATGGAAGTATTGAAATACGAAATTAGATTATAGGAATTAAGATAAGAGTTATGGAATTATGACATGTTGTGGCCAAGAACTTGCATGAAATTATTGGACATGTTGTGATGTATATGGACTGTTTTGTGGTGTTATAATTCTGAAAATTTAGTCACCATTATGCATGTTTAAGTGTGGTAATTGCTAATGTAAGTCCTAAAGGAATAAGGGTGTAGAAAGGCATAGAAAGGCTTCACATTCTACCCTCGTTGTTATTGGAACATGGACTGTTTTGTGGGCTGTTTTTAAGGTGGATTAAGAGGCTAAATTTACATGAGAAGTGGGTGTGTAAATTCCCTTTATTGTTGTTTTGGTTGTGCCCTTAATTGGTGCTTGTTTATTGATGTTATTAGCCTCGTTTGGAAGTTGTGGAAACATGTATAAACGGGGGAAGTCTTTTGCCCGAATTTTTATAGAATAAGAAGTCGTTATTCGATATAAAGTATGCTAGTGATCATAGAATTGACGAACGTATTACCATTATTATAGGTTGAAGTTCTAAATCGAGACGTACTCTAATATAGAGTTGATTAGTTCGTCTAAGAGGTATGTGAACTATTTCTTCTTTCCTTGGCATGATTTTTATTTAATGAAGGTAAGGCGGACGTACTTGATTCTTATACAGTTTAATTCCTAAAGAGGATTGTTATGAGAAGTGCCTATGATTTTTCAGCAAAGAGTTTATTATGACATTATTATAATGATTTTATTGAGAGTCAAATGATAATTTTTACTTGCATATGGTTACTCATGATATCTACTCGTGCTAAGTGTTACTACTTCACCTCACCGAGTCCCGGGTCGGGTTACGTTCGTGCACAGCCTTGCATTTTTCACCGAGACCCTCACTAGAGGGCCGGGTTACGTAGGATGGATCCATAGATGAGATATGACTTTACCGAGTCCCAGCATGGGCCGGGTTATGATATGATTCCACCGAGTCCCGCATTAGTGGGCCGGGTTACGTTACATGTATATATATGTATATGGACAGGCATTCATGTTTTCTTGACTTGACTCTCATTTTTATAAGGCACAACTGACTTTTATGGTTTATGGCACAATTGGATTTGGATCTGATTTTTATGCGATCTCCCGTTTTTCGTTGGCTACTTATGATCTCTTTTACGAACTTCATGTTTTACATACTCGGTACATTATTTCGTGCTGACCCCCTTTCCTCGGGGGGGCTGCGTTTCATGCCCGCCGGTACATGTTTTCAGTTTAGTGAACCTCAGGCCTAGGTTCCTACTCGGCGGAGTTGGGAAGCTCCTTTGATCCGAGTTTTGTCATTTTGGTACCGAACCTCTTTTAGACTTATGTTTGTATTTAGGGGCACGACGGGGCCCTGTCCCGTCATATGTCGTTGTCCTTCTTATGGAAACATTGACAAAAGTCTTTGTAAAGACTGTAAGGTTATTCCGAAGGAGGATCTTACAACCCGACATAAGCTTTTGGTGATGGATTTGGAGATCAAGTTGGAGAAGAAAAAGAGGGTTGTGGATGACAGGTTAAGAATCAAATGGATGAGTTTGACCATGGCTAGTCCGAAGGAGATGGGGGAGAGGTTGATGGTCAAGAGGACTTGATGGAGTAGTGGGGATGCGACCGTTATGTGGGAGAGGACGACCATTTGCATTCGTGAGTTAGCCATAGAAGTGCTAAGAGTCTTGCGGTGTTATCGTGGTGGACATCGAGGGGACTGGTGGTGGAATGGTGAAGTTCAAGAGAAGATGAAAGCGAAGAAAGCAGCGTATGTGAAATTGGTAGAAAGTAGAAGATGAGGTGGAGAAGTGGACAAATAGGGACCTGTATAAGATGGCGAGGAAGGAGGCAAAGCTAGCGGTTACGGCGGCGAAAATGGCGGCTTTCAAACGTTTGTATGTGGAAGTAGAGGAGAAATGCGGGGATAAGAAGTTGTACAGACTAGTCAAGACAAGGGAGATGAGGGCCCGTGACTTGGATCAAGTGAGGTACATCAAGGACGAGAACGGCAAAATTGTGGAGGAAGCGCATATTAGGCGGAGGTGGCAGTCTTACTTCCACAAACTCTTGAACAAAAAAAGATATGAGATATTGTGCTGGGAGATCTGGAGCATTTTGGTAGGCACAAGGATTTTGGGTATTATATGAGGATTGAGGTTGAGGAGGTTACGGGTGTTATTTGCAGGATGCGAAGGGGACGAGCGACCGGGCCTGATGAGATCCTAGTGGAATTTTGGAGGAGCGCAGGCATGGCAGGTTTTGAGTGATTGACTAAGTTGTTTAACGTCATTTTTAAGACGGTAAGAATGGCCGAAGAATTGGAAGTGGACTACAATGATCCCTTTGTACAAGAACAAATGTGATATATAGAGTTGCAACAACTATAGGGGTATCAAGCCGCTAAGCCACACAATGAAAGTGTGGGAAAGGGTCGTGAAGATGAGGTGAGAAGAGACGCGTTTATTTCGAGAACCAGTTTAGTTTCATGTTGGGGCATTCGACCAAAGAAGTCATCCATCTTATTAGGAGATTGGTGGAGCAGTATAGAGAGAGGAAGAAAGACTTACATATGGTTTTCATCGACCTCGAGAAGGCACACGACAAAGTCTCTAGAGAGATGTTCTATGGAGATATTTGGAGGTTAGAGGTGTACCTGTGGCGTACACTAAGGCGATCAAGGATATGTATAATGGAGCCAAGACTAGAGTACGGACAGTAGGAGGAGACTCGGAGCACTTCACAATGATGATGAGGTTGTACTAGGGATCAACTCTTAGCCCATTCCTATTTGTCTTGGTGATGGACGGACTGACGCGACAAATCCAATGGGAGGTACCATGGTGTATGTTATTCACATATGACATAATCCTGATTGATGAGATTCGCAGCGGAGTGAATGCCAAGCTGGAGGTTTGGAGACAGACTCTGGAGTCTAAATAGTTCAGGTTGAGTATGACCAAGGCAGAATATTTGAAGTGCAAGTACAACATCGAGAGCAACCTTGAGATAGGCGTGGAGGTAAGGCTTGGTACTTAGGTCATTCTAAAGAAAGAAAGCTTCAAGTACCTAGGGTCTATTATCCAAGAGAATGGAGAAATTGATGATGATGTCACACATCGTATTGGGGTAGGGTGGATGAAATGGAGGCTCGCATCTAGAGTCTTGTGCGACAAAAAAGTGCCACAAAAACTTAAAGGCAAGTGCAAGTTCTATAGGGTAGTGGTTATACCGACTATGTTGTATGGGGAGGAGTGTTGTCTAATCAAGACTTCGCACATACAAAAGATGAAAGTTGCGGAGATGAGGATGTTGAGATGGATGTGTGGGCAAACAAGGAGAGATATGATTAGAAATGATGATATCCGGGAGAAAGTGGGAGTGGCCTCGGTGGATGATAAGATGCGGGAAGCGAGGTTGATATGGTTCGGACATGTACAGATGAGAGACACAAATTCCCCAGTGCGGAGGTGTGAGAGGTTGGCTATGGACGGGTTCATGAGGGGTAGAGTTAGGCCGAAGAAGTATTGGGGAGAGGTGATTAGACGGAATATGGCGCAGGTGCAACTTATTGAGGACATGACCTTAGATAGGGAGTTGTGGAGGACACGGATTAGGGTAGAAGAGTAGTAGGTACTCGAGCGTAGTCCTACTTATGCTTACAAATTGATGGTTGTAGTGTTATTACTGTAGGACCGATTAGCCTATCACACTTATAGGCACATTATTGCTTTATAATCCACCGTAGTTTGATTTCTGCTGCTATGTATTCTTTAATGTATTTTGTTTAGCTTATTTAGTTGTATTAGCTACTGCTCCCTTTTGTTCGAATGCACTTTATACTTCTTTAATTTCTTATCTGAGTCTAACCGTTTCTCTTGCTTTACTCTTTACTCTTGCTTTGTTTTGATTGTCTTGCTTATGATTATGCTTTTTCTTGAGCCGAGGGTCTTCCGGAAATAGCCGCTCTACCTACCAAGGTGGAGGTAAGGTCTGTGTACACTCTACCCTCTCCAGATCCCACGGGTGTGAGATTGCACTTGGTATTTTGTTGTTGTACTTATAAAACAGATTAAAGCACTTTTGATTATCATTGATGTCAAATTTTGCATATTCTAATTGCTCTAAACTTCATATCCTTCGTGACTTAATCTAGATATCGGTGTGGTGGTTAGGAAGCGTCCATTCAAATTAGTAGCTTGTTGAGAAAAACAAGTCACAATCGGGTAACGGATTTTTTCAGAAAGACTGAAAGAGGGCAACCGAATGAAAAGGGGCTGAACATCTTGGTTGTTTATATTACTTTCTGGTGTAATTATTGGATATTAACGGAATGTCACTGGTTGCAGGAAAATGAACTATTCATTGATGATGGGATTGCAATAGAGCCTTTTAATCTGAATAAAGAGAGCAGAAGGTTATTTTGAGGCATTAGGAAACTATGTTGATTATTTAAATTAAAAAAAGGCTAGTTTGGTGCACTAAGCTCCCGCTATGCGCGGGGGGTCGGGGAAGGGCCGGACCACAAGGATCTATTATACGCAGCCTTATCTCACATTTCTGGAAGAGGCTGTTTCCACGGCTAAAACCATGAAAACTATTTTCTACCCCTGGTCCCTAATCCTTGCTTCTTTTTCTGATCTTAGTAAGTGTACAGGATGCATGGCTTGATATTGTTGATACTGATAAAATATTTTCTGGGAAGAATGCTATCAAGATATCAAATGAAGATGAGATTCAAGACCTTACATCAGAACAACTAGGAAAGATGAAGAGGTGAATTGTTGATGTGCTCGAGCCAGGAGAAACAGTAAGTATTCCCACCTCATGTTTCTAGTTTAATGTTATTATTATTGCTGTTGTTTTCCATTACTTTTAATGGATAAATACTGTTGATGTCATATGTTTGTGGATTATATTTTGAAATCTTCAAAATCATTTTCTGTGCTCAACAAATATCTCCACCCTGAAGTTGAGCCCCCTCAATATTAACCACATAGTAGGTCCATTGGTCTTCATTTGTGTGCTCAACAAATATCTCCACCTCTCTATTGTTACCCATTTCATAGATAAGATTATATATATGGTCTTCATTTGTGTGCTCAACAAATATCTCCACCTCTCTATTGTTAGCCATTTCATAGATAAGATTATATATATCTTTATCAGTTGATAAAAGTCTTATGCTTGTTTCAAAATGAGGCACAAACTTAAACCAAAATTTCACTTTTCTATCATTGACTTTCAACTTTTTCATGCATTGTCTCAGTTGAATGGTAGAATTTTCACTTCCCTTACAATAGTCATAGTAGGCTATTTGTCCACCAACATAGTTCATCTCCGGCTCAAACACCCACCGACCTCTTGTTGTGAGAAAAAGAAAAAGTGTGATCTATAGTGTTATTATAATAAATATCAACAACACAAATTGTAAAGAAGCATACAAATCCAACAAAAATATATAATATATTTGAATTTGAATGATGAAGCCATTATGCAACTTAAGTTCTTAAAGAAGGGAGTTGTTTATATGTCTTGTATGATTTTTTATGATTACTTTCCAACTTAATTGTGTTTACATTTGGATTTTCACTTTTATCTACTGTAAGGAAAAATAAATATTTAATTGTGTCGTTCTAATAAGTAGCACAAATACAAAAATGTAAGTAATCATACAAATTCAGAGTATGGATATAAACATTTTTATGGTTTGAATATCACTATGACTAAAGACTAATACTAGTGTAATGCATCTTCGTGTTGATTTGTAGTTTTGCTTTTTCTTTTCAGTTTTCTGAGATTGTTTCTGTATCACTATAATACTGAAGACTAAAATATCTTTAATATTGTGGACAGATTAAGTAATAGCAATACATGTATATTAATACACACACACACACACTTTCTGCATATTTATATAGTATGTATTTATGACTTGATTGCCACATCATCAAAGACTTAATCTTTTCCTCCATCAATCAATATCAAAGTTACAGTCAGATTAACTCAATGGAGTACTCACATGTTGGCGTGAATTGTAGCCCTAGGATGAGTTTGTGAGGAAAAGCAACGATACAAAGTTACTCAATCATCCATGGATCAAACCATTAATCTGCATCAAATGGAAGAAGAGAGGAAGGCTGCATATGGTTGCGATGGGGAAGACTTCTAATTTTTTTTTGTATAATTAGGTTTTTTATCAAGTATTTTGCTGTAATATCAGAACACCCCTTCACAGTAGTAGATCGTAGATCGTTTGTTTGCACTGTTAACCTCCATTAGTAATTAGACTAAAATCGCTCACTTTAGTTAATTCAAGATTAAATGTGTCGGGTCAAATATCGCAGGGAACAAAAGTGCTATTAGGCAATAACACGGGGACGAAAAATGCCATTTTCCCTAAATAATACTTCCATTGTCATTCAAGAAACTAACCACAAAATATTCCTCTCTTACCAAACTTCACTGCCGACAACCCCTTATAAAACAAAAGAACAAAGAAGTGATCTTTTAAACTCTCTTCTTTTTTTATTTTTTAAATAATAAATGATTGCTAAATTCAAGGAGATTCGAGCGTAGGAAAAAATAATACTTACTGTATATAGGGAAATAAAAATGATAAAATAGTTATTAATTAATATTGTAATGAATTATTATTATAATTGATTGTATAATCTTTTGAATATGGTAGATAGATTAGCATTATCTTAGGGAGATTAGATGGCATTATTGTAGCCTCATCAAATCATATCATTAGCATAATTGTAGGTTGTATTAGTGGTATAATTACCACATTATTGGAAGATGAATATTGAGGAAAATATTCTTACATGTTATCAAAAGATTAGGAAAAGATCATACCCTAAACAATTCTCTTCCTCACCGTCGACCACCCCTCCCACCACCGGCCGATCACCCACAATTTTTTGTTTCTTCCATTCTTCTTTTCTTTTTCCGGTCAATAATGTCTGACTCCAAATCCACATTTCATCCCGCTCTTGCCGTCTCTAACATCAAAACACATATTTCCATCACACTTGAGATAGAAAATGTTCATTACGCAACTTGGGCAGAGCTCTTGAAAATCTGTTGTCGTTTCCACCAGGTTATTCATCACATAATCCCACCGGAAAAAGGTAAGGAAAATGTGTTAAAACCGATGATGAAAAAGAACTATGGCTCACACTTGATGCGACAGTTCTCTCGTGGATTTATGAAACCATCTCTAGCGATTTGTTGCACACAATAATGGAACCCGATTCCACGGCGGTGGAGGCGTGGAATGCGGGATATTTTTCAAGACAACAAAAATGTCTGAGCCATCACTTTGGAGCAAGAATTCTCCACCAATGACATGGTGGATTTTCCGAATGCGTCGGACTATTGTCAACGCCTCAAAGTTTTATCAGATCAACTCAAGAACGTTGGTTCGCCGGTTACAAACAATCGATTGGTTTTATAGTTGGTTGCCGGCCTTATCGATGCATATAGTGGCGTTGGAACGCTCATCCAACAAAGCAATTCTCTACCACTTTTTTACCAAGCTCGTTCTATGCTTATTCTTAAAGAGGCGGGTTTTGCCAAAAAGGTCGCAACCGTCTCAAATTCAGCCATGGTTGCCACCCCAACCAATGAAGCTACTACACATTTTGAACCTATACAACAAAAATAGGGGACAAAAAGGATGAAATAGTGGTAAAAATCGGTGTGGAAATCACGGCAATGGCAAAGGTAGAGGCCATTGGAATTCCGACGGCGGTGGACACGAAGGCAGGAGCGGCGGAAATGGCGGACAACAGGCGGCTGCCAGCCAGCAGTGGCAGCCCCGACCACAGTGGGGCGGCGGACCACTACAATGGGCATGACAATGGCCTTGGGCTGTGCCACCCAGCCCATTCCAGTCGGGTAATTGGGCCAGGCCCAATCAAGGAAAACTAGCCAGCCCACTGCCAGCCAGCAGCTTGGATTTGGGCTGACTAATTTTGGGCCAAGAAACAGTGGCATGTCATCCAGTTTTGGGCCACTGCCGAACTAGTGGTAGGAGGCACATTCGACAGTGGCTAGCCCAACCGATATTGAGTCCGCCATGCACACCATTGGACTTAATTCGCCCGACGTGAATTGGTATATGGACACCGGAGCGACATCTCATATGACGTCCTCCCAAGGTAATCTCTTGTCCTATTTTAATTGAGCAAAAATAATGGTATAATTATCGAAAATGGTCATTCTATTCCAATTCGAGGTTATGGTTCTACTAAATTGTATCCACCAAACCCACCATTAACTTTAAAGAACGTCCCTCATGCTCCATAATTAATTAAAAACTCAGTGTATGTTCGAAAGTTTACTACTGATAATTGGGTGTCTATTGATTTTGACCCTTTTGAATTTTCCGTGAAGGATTTTCGGACGGGGACACCTTTAATGAAATATGATAGTCAAGGAGAGCTCTATCCAATTACCACACCCAATCAACAAGCCAAGTTACCATCCACTTTTGCAGCTTTCGCACCTTCATTATGGCATGAACGTTTGGGTCATCCGGGAGCACTTGTTTTAGCCTCTCTCAAACAAAATAATTTTATTTTCTGTACTCAATCACGTAATCCTAACACGTGTCGTTCATGTCCACTTGGAAAACATGTTCAATTGCCATTTGTTTCGTCTAAATCATGCACACTTATGCCTTTTGATATTATCCATTGTGATATTTGGACATCACCCATTTTGAGCTCTTCGGGCCATAGATATTATTTGCTCTTGCTAGATGATTACTCTAATTTTTTGTGGACGTTTCTCTTGTCTAAAAAATCATAGGTTTTCACCACATTTCTCACTTTTAGAGCATTCATCCGAAATCAATTTGAACGGAATATTAAAAATATTCAATGTGATAATGGTAGGGAGTTTGATAATAGGCATTTTTGGGATTTTTGCAATTCTAGTGGTTTAAACTTTCGCTTGTCATGTCCCCACACATCCTCACAAAACGGGAAGGCGGAACGAAAAATCCGAACCACCAATAACATTGTTAGAACATCCCTTGCTCATGCCACACTACCACCATCCTTTTGGCATCATGCACTGCAAATGACAACGTATATATTGAACATACTTCCCCATAAAAACTTGTCCTATCAAACTCCTCTAAAAATCCCATACTAAGGGATCCATCGTATTCTCACTTACGGGTATTCGGGTGCTATGCTATCCTCTTTTTCCATCCACCACAATCAACAAACTTCAACCCCAGTAAACTCCTTGTGTTTTTTTGGGTTATCCTTCTAATCATCGAGGTTACAAGTGTTACGACCTATCCTCCAATAAAATCACTGTGAGTCGTCACATAATTTTTTATGAAACAAATTTCTCATTTACCAAAATACATGTGTCCGGACCACCTACATATGATTTTCTAGATGATGGCATATCCCCGTATTTGGCCCAACATTTTTCTCGTCCCACATCCATTGTTTCGGCCAACCCAAGTTTTTTTTGGGTGAATTGGGCCCAGAAACAGTGGCCCAATCACGCAACAACACTACCCAGCAAACTGGGCCAGTTTCTTCGTCCCTGAGCCCATTTTCTGCCGGCAGTTCTGGCCCATTATTTCAAAGCCCACTGCCTGGCAGTGGCTTGGGTCACGGCACAATACACTGCCCACTGCCAGGCAATTCTGATCCCCTCGTTGGCCCGATCCCAAGTCCGGCTCAGCAACCAGTTACCCGTAGTCAACACGGCATTGTCTCATTGAGCTACACTGGATTTTTTTTTGTGGTCCACAAAACAATTGTCACGTACCTTTTCAAAAGACAAACATAAATTTGGGTACGATCCATTATTTGTCTCAAACAAGAAACAAAATCCAGTACTAGATGGCTAAAAATCACGAGATGTTCATTTGAAGACTGAAAAAAAAATCAGGTAACGCATAAAGACAAGAATTCGCCAAAACTTCATGAATGAATGACGATTGAGGGCAATAGAAAAAGTACAAATCACTAGAGCAATAGTAGAGGCACCCTTTGGCCTTTGCTATATATTGGTGTTACCCGAAAAGTGACGAGCCAGAAATTATTACTAGGAAATTCATAAAATTCTAAAAATACCATACTTGAGATTTACTTTAGAATACCTTTTTGACGAAGAGGATTCAACTGAATGCGTACTGATGCTTCACAATATTATATATAATATTTTTAAAAAATAATATGCATGCGCACAATATATATATATATATATATATATATATATATATATATATATATATATATATATATATATATTTAAACTTGAACATAATACTAAATGAATATCAATTGTAGGAAAAGTACGTAAAATTTTAAAATCATCACAGTTCCATACTCGAAACCTATTTGCAAATCGAATTTTGATAGCCTAATACTACTTGTGCAAAATCATACATGTCATTACTCGAGAGGAATTGGTTAAGAGGTGAATTATGTATTTTATTTTTACAACAAAGTTTGAGCTCGTAGGAAGAGGTCGAATGACTTTGAGGAAGAAGGTATTTATACCTGAAATCGATAAGTGAAGGTGAGTAGGTAAAGGATACTTAGGAGCACGAGATAATTCTCTTTAAGGAATTCGACAAAATAGTTATGTAATTTTAGGAGAAGAGGTGCCTTCTCATAAAGGGGGTCGCAGTGACCAAACCCCTAATGATTGTTTACCAGAAACACAGATTTCCACAAAATTGTAAGGCCATGTATAAGGACTGAGACCTAGTTAGTGTCAGAAGGTCAAGGAACTTGATAACATAATGACTAGAAAAACTAGCAACTGAAGTCAAGGTGAATATTGACAGTCATAATTATAACAATTTTAAGATAGTGAAATTCTTTATCAGGTAAATTTAGATTCGCATAAAAGGCGTCGATACGAATACTTTCTCAAAGAGAATTTCGAGGAAACATACATGTTTCTGAAGATGCGGATTACTTGCACCGGATAGAAGAAACCACGATTAATCTCCTAAAATAAGAGGGGTAAAAAGTTTTTGTTTAAGAAAAAAGTTTGCTCATTCTTTCTACATTGTAAAGAGTTCATTGTTTTTGGTTCATTTTCTTGCCTTCCCTTTTGACACGATTGATGGATATGGTGCCTTTGAGCACAAACAAATTTGTTTGTAAGACTTGTTAGTTGTCAAAACCTAAGGAGATGTCAAAATCGCATCCCTCAACAAGAAGAACCACACAAATTAAGTAATTATTTTCCCTTTTCCTTCCTTTCTCTTATCATTTGAAGTAAAACTTATTCTGTTTCATACATTTAATAATGCAGCAAGAAAAGTTTAAATGACCAACAATGGTTTAAAGTTAGTGTTATAATTTGAACGCGTGATGTTACAGTTTGAATTATGAATAGCTTTTAACTATTTATTTAAAAAATAATTTAAATAAAATGACTAGTCTATTTTGGTGCAAACATTTCAAATTTACTGTACGTCCATGGTTGTTGTGACGTCCATGTCGAAAGACGGGCTGAGGAGGACGGATCGAAGAGAATGAGTGCCAAATTTCTAGGTTAACAGTTTTTCTGAAGAATTAGTGTACATAACATCTTAGAGAATTTCACATCGGAATAAAAGCGGAAAGTGAAGATTTTTATACGGCATAACACAAGTTCTTATGGTATGGTACTTACATTTTTTGAACTCGATGATGGCGGAGCCCAAAAGGCAAATCCGTACAGAAAATTACATCTAATGACTTTGAAAATGGGTGATCTTAAACTTTTGACCCCAGCTTGCCTCATGAGAAGACCTTCAAAGTCAAAAGATTTCTTTGTTAAACTTGAAGTTTTGCTCATGGAGCAAGCGGGGTAAAAAGTTCAAGTTCACCTAGCTCCAATATCATTCTTGTAAATCACCTAAATTCGTGAAATTTATTGGATCAAAACAGACCATACATATCATGTGCTTAAGCAAACTGAGTTGAAAGACTAAAGTGTATATAATAAGTATATTTTAATCATTTTATTGCTTTTGGTACCGTGAATTATAAACACCAACAAGGTTCTTTCTGATATACATTTTGGTTTGTGTTAAATTCTGATATTGATAAATTAGATATACCAGAAAGAGTATTGTTTTCTACATGCTACAGAAAGATTAGAAGTAATTAGTTCATCGTCCCAAATTTACTCCATAACAATCATAAGCTCTACTTTTTACGTTTTCACTTGAAGTTGAAATTACTTAACCATAATTTGAAAAGGATTTTATGGGCAATGTAACAATCATGCAATTCAACCTGTTTTATTTTTAAGATTATTAAGTCACTGATTTTTTGTTGTTGTTATTGTAGAATAATATAATTCTCCTTGTTTGGAGTCTTCTCATTAATACAATATATATAGATGTTTACAATTGTAACTTTAATCGTATGAGAATATCTACTTTACATAATTACACTAAAATAATAATTACAGAATATATGGAGAATATTTATGTATTCTTTATTATACCCCGCAGTCGGAGCGGAAGGAGGCCGGACGCTCAGACTGGATCTGAAGTCGAGTAACAGTTGCCGAGGAAGTCCCTTAGTAAATATATATGTGTACTGATATGAAGAAGGAACATGTAACTCCCGAACATGGCCCATGACAACCTTCTCACAAATAAAATGAATATCCATCTCAATATGTTTGGTTCGCTGATGTAGAACCGAGTTATGAGACAAGTAGACAACAAATATGTTATCACAGTAGACAATAGATGCCCTACATAAAGGGCAATACCTCATTTTCTCTTCATCTTTCTCACAAATCTTCCAACAATCTCTCTAATCTCTCAATTTATCTCTCTACAACTCTATATTGCCTACTAAATATTATATTTTTTTGCTCATTTATATCAAAGTTAAAAAATTGGGAGTGAAGTTGGAAACTAACTTGAGGATCATCCATCAAACAAAGTTTCAATTTTCAACCTCGATTACAAGTCGACGTTACGTCGGCGTTTGGTACCTTCGTTCATTCTTTAAATTATTATTGTTACTTTATCTTAATTATCGCACTTAATTTCATTATCTTAAACTATTTATTTGCATAATTAAAATGGAAGGATTAAGAGGTATGTTTAAGGGTAAGGGTAAGGGTAAGGGTAAGAGTGCTTCATCTAGTAGGGGTAACAAGGACATGGGTACTTCTTCTAGTCATCCTATTCATCGGCATGATGATTTGATTGATTACACTCATATAGATGAAACTAAATTTTTAATGATATACCATTAGACGATGAGATATATTCTGCAACTCAACTAGACTTTAATTTAGAAGATAATTTAGATGACACACCCACTAGTGCACCTCAAACTGAAACTGGAACGCCTCCTATTCCTCCTAGTATAAGACGAGGCCCCACACAACGAAAATTAAAATCTGCTGCATGAGATTTTTTTTATAGGGACCATGAGAATCAAGTAGTTAGATGCCAAATTTGTAAAAATGTTTATAAATTTAAAATGGAAAAAGGTTAGGGTGGGACGGGAGGTTTATTGAGACATGTACAAAGTTTTCACAAAGCTAGGTAGGATGAATACGAGGCTACAAAGTCGGGTGCACCAATGCGCTCTCAGTACAGGGTCAAATTAACCCGACGACGAAAGGAATTGTAGGTCCTAAATACGATAAACATAGAGATAGGGAAGCAATAGTAAAATTAGTTGCGGTGGAGGGTTTGCCTTTTTCATTTCCTTCATCTCCTGGTTTTATTCATTACATTAGAGATATGTACAATCCTGCTTTTAACGATTTTCCTATATCAACTGTTAGGAGAAACGTTTTTAAATTTGCACATGAATATCAACAATATTTACGGTATTCATTATATCATTTTCTTGGCAAAGTATCTATCACGTCTGATATAGGCCGTAGTACTAACAATCATGATTATTTAACTGTAACATGTCATTGGATAGATTATAAATGATTTATGCAAAAACTTATTTTAGCATATAGATATATTGATGATAGGCACACTGAAAGTTTTATTGTAGAAAATATTCATCAAATTTGCGAGTATTATGGTATAACTGATAAAATAATGACAATTACGTTAGATAATGCTTCTTCTAATAATTATGATATTAAACTTTTAAAAGATGTATTAACTCAATCTTTTCCTGATCATTTTCATATAAAATGTGTGTGCCATATTTATAACTTAGTTGTAAAGGATGGTCTATCACTTTTTGAAGACATTCTTAATAAAGTACAATTTGCTATAAACTTTATTTTTAGAAGTAATAGAATACAAAGAAAAAAAGAATATAAAAAACTTGTCACGATTGTGGACTACCTTATAGAAAAAATTCCCGAAGAAGTAGCGACTAGGTGAAATTCTTTATATGAACATTGCTTATGATTATAGAAGACATATAACTCTATTTTTTAACGCACATAATCGAAATCCAACTGATATGGTTGTAGATAACGATTAGGAAAAAATTTCAGAACTTATTGTATTTTTAGAGAAATTTTTTCAAGCTACTAAAGAATTTTTCGGTATTTATTATCTTACTATTTCAACTATGTTATTTTATAATGCTCTAATATTTTTGTTACTTAGTGAATATATGGAAAAACAATCTTATAAGACACCTATTAAAAAAATGTTTATCAATTTAAATTTTTTTTCTATTCCAACTATTTATATTATTGGTGATGTATTAAATCCGACTATTAAAATAGACAGTTGTAAAACACTTATTGAAACTATTTATGATTGCATAACAGTACTTCCACCTCCAACTCCAAAAAATCCAAATGACCAACCACCTAAAGAACCAACTAAAGAAGAAGTTTTGTCTAGCATACACGATGAATGTAAAAAAGTATATACACATTACCAACAAGAAGGTGCTAGCAACCAACCGGCTTCCATACCATCTTCTTTTTCTTCAAAACAACCTCAAAAAAGACATGATGTTTCTGCGGCTAGTATTGAAAGCCTTAGAAATAGAATGTTTAGTGGTACCACTACTAATCAAGTTAGCGAGTTTGATGTTTTTGTTTTGCAGGGTGTTGTACCGTACCAAACAGTTCTCAATGAAGAAGGACGTGAATACTTTCTGAAATACTGGAGGGAGAATGAGAAGACATTTCCGACACTATCAAAGATGGCCAGAGATGTGTTGAACATTCAAGGGTCATTAACAGCGTCTGAAAGCGTTTTTTCTGCTAGAAGATTTAAAATAGGAGAGCACAGACATTCATTAGCGGGAGACAGCTTGGAGATTGCAGTTTTATTCAGAGATTGGATACGAGTCGAGCGTAGAAGGTGCGGTCAACCGGAGATCAATGAAGAAGACGACGAAAACTACAACGAAATCTTATCCGATTGAGGTGGAAGCAACGTCGAGCAATTTGACCACAAATTCCAATTCCAACCGAAGAACCACAAGACATTGTGAAGAAACTAGAAAATGTGTTTATAAATATGTGATTTTTTTAATTGCAATTTTAGATTTTACTATGTTATTTGCAACTTTCAACACCACAAAATTGCAATTTTGAAATTGTATTACAAAAAAATTATATTTCTATTAAATAATATAAGAGGCGCAAAAACAGTCTTGAGATATTTTTATTATACTATCTTGTTCAATTATTGAGATGTTTATATATGTTATTTTTTAAAATTAAGTACAAAAAAAAAAAGGAAAACCCGAACCCGATCCCGCCCCCCGCCCCGAAAGGCCGGTCCCCTTTTCCGACGGGACCGAGAACGGGATGGGACATCGGCGGATCCCGCCAATCCCACGCCTCTAGTCCCGCTGGAGGACCGGTCCAGCCCCCTCCCCTCCGACTCGTCGGGTCCCGTCCCGCTGGGACCCCTCCGCCCCGCCTCGAACCCGCCCGGTTGGCCAGCCTTCTGGCGGATACAATGATGGTCGGTGGTGCATCAACTACTAACACCTTCTGATTATGTTCGTCTTATTTTACACGTCTAGTCTCCTCCAATAGTAATTGTGATCGGGCCTTGTTGAAACTAGGGATGGGATTAGCCTGTTGGATCATCGTCGCAAGTGTGTCGTACTAACCCTTTGGCAGACTATTAATTAGTTGTAGAACCATCTTTGTTTCTGAAATTGGATTGCCAACATTAGATAACTGGTTTGCAACTACTTTCAATTATTTACAATAGGCGAACATATTAGCAAAGTTCTCAAGACATATGTTATTAAATTGCTCCTCCAAATACACGGCACGTATGTGTTTATTGTCTTGAAAGATTTCCTCTAACCTGGTCCATAGTTCATGAGCCAATGCACATGTCTTCATAATAGTATGAAGCAAATCCTTAGATATGGTGCCATATATTCACTGTTTAACAATTGCATCTAGCCGCTTCCACGTCAGGTTTGTCGACGTCGGGTGGACGAGGCGTGGTGGCATCGATGTGATCAAGGACGTTGTATGCACAAATATGTATTTGAAATAGTTCAACCCACGATGAGTATTGTCCATACTCTTGGTCAAGAACCAAAGGGATAAAGTTCTTGATATTTGTTACGGCGAAGGCCGGATGAAAGGAGTTATGAGAGAAGGATGTGTGATGTCGGCGGTGGAGAAGGAACCCTCGGGAGATTCGAGAGTAGCCATGAAGTTGTTGTTTTCGGTGGTTCAAGAGAAGAAAGAAAAAACTTAGGGTTAGGGGGGGAGGGGTGCCGCCGGAGCAAGGAGAGAGATGGGGGGAGGGGGAGAGTAGTAGGTGTTTAGGGTTTGGCTCTTGATATCATGTAGAATAGTGTAATTCTCCTTATTTGGAGTCTTCTCATTAATACAATATATATATATATATATATATATATATATGTAGTAGGTGGGTGTTTAGGGTTTGGCTCTTGATATCATGTAGAATAGTGTAATTCTCCTTATTTGGAGTCTTCTCATTAATACAATATATATATATATATATATATATATATGTGTGTTTACAATTATAATCCTAATCGTATGAGAATATCTACTTTATATAATTACACTAAAATAATAATTACAGAATATATGAAGAATATTTACGTATTCTCTATTAGTTACATTTATTTATCTTTAAGCTGATTAATTTTTGAATTTTATGGAATATCAAAAATCATGATAGGTTCGACATGTGTGCACATTTCCGTATAATTATTTATTTTACTTTAATATTACATTGAACTTGAACAATATTCTCATGATCTTTTGTAAAAACAAGGTAATATAAATAAAACATAAACCTAACAGTCAATGATGTTGGTAGAAATTACAAGGGCTGACAGAGACATATTTTTTTTGTGAATTCTTTGCATTTACCTAAATTTTGGTTGATAAGATTAGTCGGAATTCGAGTTGATAGAAAGTAACATGTACATAATGAAATAGTTAAAATTATTTGCATTGATAAAAGTAGCAAATTCCTTAATGACAGTCAAAATACTCATAAGCTAACTCAAATACTATTGTTACGAATAACAACAATAAAATAACAGTAACAATTAAGGAATATATAAAACAAAGGCAACTAATTTCAAAAGAAAAAGGGAAAAGAAAGAAAGTGCCATAATTGTGAAGTTCGTGGACTACTTGTATACCTACTTTAAATAAAGAGAAAAACAAATCCTTTCAACAAAAAAAAGAGTATACTACTAGTACAAAAGAGTGAAGCACATACACCACTAATGTGGTTGAATTAGTGCAAGAATATCATTAAAGATTATGGTGGAATAAGTATTCATTAACTCTTAAATAGAAATCTCAAGATTGAATCTAAAGAGAAGAATTTTACCTTCAAAGTAAGACACCTTTGGTAAAAGTATTTTATCCCTGAAAGTGTAACTTTATGGTAAGAATTTAAATTAACCGTGTCCTAGAAAGACACTTATCAATATGATTAACTTGGCATTTACGTAAAGTTATATGTTTTTTTCGAGTTTGAGTCCTGAAAATGTAATTACTTTGATAAAGAATATTATATTCCAACAATAACAACAATATATACAGTGTAATATCACAAGTGAGGTTTGAGAAGGATAGGATGTACAAAGACCTTAACTATTTACGTGGGTAGAGAGACTTTTTCTAATAAACCAAAAGAAAAAGAATTCGACGTTGGTTACAAGAAAAAACATGCACAAAATAGCAAGATACAAAGAATTATACTATTAATAAAGAACATTATATTTCAATTAGTGGAATTCAATTTCAAATTAGTAAATCTCAAAATTTGATACTGAATATCGAGTGAGTAATTAAAAAGTACAATCATTAATGTCATTAAATTAGTTCAAAAAATTTCTGGAATTAATGCAAAGTAGAATGCCCTTTTCTTGGTGTCATTATTATAGTAGCATAATAAACTTAACAGTAACAAAATCAACCAAACTTTTGTATACTCCACACTATCTCTATCACCATCATCAGCTTCAAAGTTCAAACTTCAAACTTCACCTTCTTCTTCTTCTTCCAATGGGAGAAAAAAAACAAAAAGAAAAAGAAAAAACAAAGAAGCAAAAACACAAACACCAAAATGACGAAAAAGCCCCCAAACCCACTTCCGATTTCACCTTTAAACCCATCTCCGATGTAAAAGGTCTCCGATTCGGCGGTCAATTCATCGTTAAATCCTTCACAATCCGCCGTGCAAAGCCGTTAGAACTCCACCGTCTCCTCTCCCTTCCTCCACCACCGTCAACCACCACCGTTAATAACTCCAATTTCACTTCAACCACAGCTTATTTACCCACAAATTTCACTATCTTAGCACACCATGCTTGGCATACACTCACATTAGGGCTTGGTACAAAGAAATCAAAAGTCGTTTTATTCGTATTCGAATCGGAGCACATGAAACTATCGATCGACCCGGTTTGGCCCACTGAGATTCCATTAGGTGAAGTGAATAAGAAGATGATTCGCGGGTTATCGGGTACTGAAATGGCAAGATTTAAGTTTCGAAAGGGTTGTATTACATTTTATGTGTATGCTGTAAGGAGAATTGGGGATTTAGGGTTTCGTTGTGCTGAAGATCTGAAATTGATTTTGAAATCTGTTGTTGCACTGAAAGATTTCTTTGATCATACTGCTATGTTAGCGTTGCCCAATCAAAGAAGCATCAATTATTCAACAGAGATTCAACAAATGGGAATTGCACATTAGCCCCTAAAGTTCTTTTTTTGATGATTAATTTTTTTAGGTAAGTTTACCTGTTGTAATTTGGTCATTTTATCATATTTACTGATCTGAGTTAACTGTGAATCATTACTTGTAATTGGCTTTTTAGTTTGGGATTATAACATTTTTATTGGGCGTTTGAATATAAATTTGGTTGAAATTTGAAAGAAAAGAGTTTCTAAAGTTGATTGAATTTAGACATGCATATGAAAAAAAGTTGAAATTTTTGAGTGAAAACGAAAATTAACCGAATATTGGTTTTAAATGCATAAATAAATATTATGTTCACACAACTCCTAAATTATTGATAAATTGAAGGTCCTTGTGATATTTAACTAAGTTTAACTTTTTATTAATTAAAATATGTATTTTGGTTCCTCAATGTAGGAACTAGGTTATATTTAAACTATTTTTAAAATTATATTATCATTAAATATATGAAATAATGTATGTAATTAAGGCGTGAAACAATTAATAACTAAGGTAAATATTGAAATTTATATTTTGATAGCAAAAGAGTTTTTTTTCGTCTCAAAGAGTTAAATGTATTTGTTTAGATATCAAAAGGATTAAAAATCAAAATATTCAATAATTAAGGGATTTATTAACCCTTTTAAATGGTCAGTGTCGGATTGTGCTAGACGCAGATCCTGAATTTGAATTATGAGTTTTAGTTTGAGATTTACCACAAATAATTTTGGTTATAAAATTCAAAATTTATTATTTATAATTTATAATTTAAGTGATGATTTGATACATGTGGATGAAGGGTTCATCTGTTGGTGTTTTTTCTTTTCTTCTTTTGTTGACTTTGAAGATATATTGTAGATATGGAGAGGGGGAAAACTTTTGAACTAAACTTTTTATAATATGGGGATTATTGCAATATAATGGTCATTGCTTGGATTCTTTAATATTATTTTTAATTATTTTGGTTTTCCCCTGACATATGAATAAGTTGACTATTTTAAGGTCCAGCTCATGAATAGACATAATTGCTTCATTCAAAAAAATAATTTTAATTCATATTCATGTGCATACAAGAAATTTAAGAAAAATGTAGGAAACCAAATTTTCTGGTGAAATCCATCCACTGATTTGATATTTAAAGCAAACAAGTTAAAACAATATATATATGTAAGGAAAATTTTGTAAAATATTTTATTTTTGGAAAATTGTTGAAAATCAGAACCATAAATAACGAGAAACTGAAATAATTTACTCCTACTTTTTTTTAAAAATAATGAAGGGAGTTATTTCTTCCATTTACTTTATTCATCCATATTAATCATTTACTGTAAAAGTTATTTTCATATTTTTATGCTAGTTTATGATCTAAACGTTGAGGTACTCTAGAAATTTATATTATGGTATTTTCTTCTCCAAACTTAGAGATCAAAGTATATTTCTACCTCGAAAGTTTTTATTATTTTATTCCTATATTGTTCATCAAATTTAAAGCTCTAAGAGCTTCTCTTATATTATACTTAGAAAGGTTTGTAGAAATATATATCCCTTGTTGTAGGGATTTCAAAGAAAGACTTATTAGTTTAGTTTTGGAATCCCATACAAGAGGCTAGATAAACACGTTTTGTGCTATCAATGTCACTTGATCTATTATAACGGCTTACTTATTATTTTTATCAGTAATGTTTATTTATAACAAATTATATATAATTTCCCTAATTTAATGTCATTAGTCAATTGTTTGAATAGATGGTGAGTTAAATTTAGTGCTACTTAGCTAGTAGCCTATACTGCGACTTTCTTGTCACCAAAATTAATGCATATCGAGGAGAGTAGGAGACAAAATATTATGATTTAAAAGTGCTCTTTTGTCATTAATTTACTTTTGGTGATCTACAAGTATGTCTTGAACAATTTCAAATAAGCTACTATTAAATAGGAGTATTATGACCAAATTAAAGAAAGTTAATTTGCTGATCTTTCTATTTCTTGTCATTCAATAAGCGTGAACTTTTGTCATTCATGTGATTAAATTCATGTTGTTATTGTGAAATTTATATATATATATATATATATATGTGTGTGTATATGTGTGTGTATAACGCCATCAAGCCTTTGTGGACATCCCATCATATCATATCGGCCTCTGTGGGCATAATCATCATCATATACCAGCTGATCAGGTGGTGGTGCGTATATAACTTTTGTCATTCATGTGATTAAATTCATGTTGTTATTGTGAAATTTACTACTATAAAATTAAAAATAGAAAAAAAAGAAAAGAAAAAAACATTATTAATTTTTAGAAACTGATTTTCTCTTTCTCCAATAACTCGTTTGTGCTTGCATGTCCCATGCAGTTTCCGTTATTGCGACCTTCTGGTTGGTGGAAATATTACCTATATTGAAGGCAACTATGGTGCGATTAATATGTAGTTATGTCTATCTACATCAGAGAAGTAGGCCATAATAGTAAACACATTCCACATGGTCACTTTCCCAAAATTTAGAGGTGGCAACTGGCAAAACTAGACGGGTTGGATGGGATAAAACATGTCAATTTGGATTTTTTTTTGGCAAAAAGTCATTTTTTGGATTGCTACTAAGTTATAGCAGTCGTTTCAAAACTATTTAGCGTTTAATCACTTTTAATGCGAAATAACATTTTGCCGAAAATACGCGCTCCTGGATTAAAACACAAAAAAACTCGTGGAAACTTTTATTGGCGTTGAACATGTATCAAATTGAACTCGATGAAACATTTCTGAAGTTTGAACTGATAAAAGTAATTTGAACTCCATGAATTGTTCATGAAATTTGAAACTCTGGGACACACTTACATTGTGAAAGTTTGAGTTCCTTGAGTTTAGGCTGATAAGTTCGAGTTCCATGACTTGTTCCTGGAGTCAGAAATTGCGGAAGGTTTTTATATTTAGATTATGAAAGTTTGAACTCCATGAATCGTTATGAAGTTTGAAGTGATAAAGGTATGAGCTCCATGAATTGATCATAGAGTTTGCAGCTTCAATAATTTTGGAACTTCAACACATTGTGGTGGAGCTCTACTTGTTAAAGTTTTAAAGTGCAGCGCCATATGTTGTAGTTGTTCAGTGTTTTAGCTAGGGAATCTTTATCCATAATTTTTTTTCACATTAAAAGTGACTACTTTCAAATTGCATTTGGATGAGTGGCTAAACTTTGATTGCGGACTCAAATTTTAACAATCCCACCTAATATGTACTATCAAATTAATGAGTAGACTCATGACCCACCTCGTCCAAAGTTGCTTGGATCAAGAAAGATCAAATAACGAGACATAATCCAATCCGTCAAATATATTGTTTTTTTGGATTGCAGTTTGATCCATCAAGTTACATTATTTTGGCATATCTTGACCTAATAGTTTAGTTAATCATTTTGAATTCAACACGTTGGATTAAGTTAATAAGCAGATCATAATCCAAACCGTTTGAACATAGAGGAATTATGTAAATTACCAAAAAAGTAATTGATATTACCACCTCAATCCAATTAATTGTAACCTCTTTATAGAATTAATAAACATTGTAATGGTTTGATGAAGGGGATGTGACTATAATGATGATAATGAATAATGAGATAGTGAGGAAAAGTTAGGAGGAGATAATAATGGGAAAGCTTTATAAGCATCATTGTGAATCATGGGGGAGACAGAAAAAAAGTGTTAAAGAATGAACCATGTAAAAGACCAACACTTGCCAACTCTTCACAACTTTATGTTGTACCCACAACAGTAAAGTTAAATGAACCCGCAACGGTAGCCAAGTTGGTGTAGCAGTAGAGCGCGGGACCGCAAGGTCACAAGTTCGATTCCCTGCATAAACCTTTTTGGTTGAGCCTGTCACACATGACTTGTCAAGTGTGGTTAATCGGCTGATGTGGTTTGCAGGCTATTGCGTCAGTCCGGGGTTTACCCTGTGCGCACTCGAGAGAGTAGCGGCTGCGGGTTCCTTCGTCAACAAAAAAAAAAAAAAAAAATAAGAGAGAAAATGAATTCTGAAAGTTCTAACTTCAAAACTTTTTTTTATGTTGTTCCCTACCTACCTTTAATCATTGCTTGAGAAGGTCCCTCCCATAGAAACCAACTTTTTTTTTGTGTTACTTGTATATCAATTGGGATGTCTCATAGGTGTGGCACTCCTCAAGGGATAAAAAAACTATTTTTTTATTTTTTAGAGTAATGTTCGGTACTCGTTTTAAAGCTCGACTAATTTAAATTATCATGAAGTGGGAACAAAGGATGCTATTAATTATAAGAAATAAAGAATAGACGATTTTTTAAAGGCAGTTTAATGCACAAATATTCAGAGTCTACGAATAGCCGAACCTCCCAGGATTGTAAGCAATTTATCCCGATGCAAGCATAAATGGTTGATTTCACTATTCAAACTTTGATTTATAGGTCACACATAAGTAACTAACTGTATTGTTTCTCCAAAGTTCCCTCTAAATAAATGACGTTACATGTTATAGATTTAAACAAACTTAATTTATTCTTTATTGGTCCCAATTTCAAGCTATATTTAACAAATAGGGTAGTTCTAACTTCCAACTGCAAAAGCTAGCAAAGCAAGTATAAAAAGTCATTAGCTTCAAATCACAATGGCTGGTGCACCTATGAGCCTTTGATTTGTTTAGTGTAGGTAGGTAAACTTTCATTCATACAATTGACTTATAAGCTTAGATTGATTTTGTTTTATGCACCAAACTTAATATTTTAATACTTGATAATTATTAGTGATTTTAACAACGTTTTGAGTATTAAAGATAATAAAATCAACGTAAAGCTTATCATTTTATGATGAAAACCAATTACGATTATACAGTATTATTGAATGAAACGATTTCAAATGGCATGGAATGCATATTATAAGATTTATTCCTTCGACTCCAACTAGCTAATGACTGAGGTGCAATATCCGATTAGCAGAGTGAAATAAGAAAGAATTTGAAAGAACACGATATACAATGCAGTTTGACCGTGTATATCACATAGTATAGCTTGTATATATGTTACCATAATTGGTAGAATTCTTGTACATTTATAATTATGTTAGCAGTCTTGTACTAGAAAAAGCTATTAGTCTTTTATTAGGAAAATGTAGATTTAATTTCATTAATTAGATATTTTATATCATCCATATATATACTTTTTTATTAATAAAAATAATAAAGAGATTATTCTCTTTCATGGTATCAGCAGTCTAGGGCAAACTTTTCATTCTCCAAATAATCCTCCTTCCATTTCTCTACTGGACTAGTGGCCGTCGGCCATACCCCCTCCTACCTTCATTTTTTTTTATTCCCAAAACCCTAATTCTTCTCTTGTTCTTTCATCATGTCTACCACAAAGAACACATTTCATCCTGCTCTTGCAGTCTCCAACATCAAGAACATCATCCCTATTGTTATTGAGATGGAAAACGTTCAATACGCGACATGGACAGAACTATTTAACGTTCACGCACGGTCTCATCGAGTCCTCCATCACATCATCCCCTTGGCAACAGGCAAGGAGAATGTGCATACCACCGATGATGAAATATAATTGTGGGCAACTCTTGATGCTACGGTACTCCAGTGGATTTATCTTGTGCCCGTGACCCAATTCTGCCAGCAGGCCCAAATGATCCTTGTCCAGTTCCAGATTCTCGGCCAGCAGGGCCACTGCTTGCTGGCCCAATACTTTCCCTTCCAGGTCCAATGTCACGGCCAGCAGGCCCACTGCCTGCTGGCCCAAATGCCCAGTCTCCTACGTCCAGATCGGTCCAGTCCCGAGACGGTCCAACACCGACCTCAGTCTAGTCCAATTCTATTCGGGTCAAGGCCTGTTACTCATAGCCAACGAGGAATTTTTAAACCTAAAAGACATTTTAATCTCAATTCTAATGTCACTAAATCACCCTTACATGTAACCCAGTGTCTGCCCTTCATGACCCGAATTGGAAAATCACCATGGATGATGAATTTAATGCTCTTATTAAAAATAAGACGTGGGAGTTGGTGCCCCATCCACCTAGTGTTAATATTATTTGGTCTATGTGAATTTTTACTCATAAAGAAAATTTTGACGGTTCTTTTGAGATGCATAAGTCCCGTCTTATAGGTGATGGTAAAACGCAACATGTGGCGTGAATTGTGGAGAGATATTTAGTCCGGTGGTCAAACCGGCAACCATTCGCATTGTGCTCAGTATAGCTCTCGCGAAAGCATGGCCCATTCACCAGCTGGATGTAAAAAATACTTTTTTACACGGTGATCTTAAGAAGACAATTTACATGCATCAGCCCTTGGGTTTTAGGGACCCCAATTATCCTCACCATGTCTGTTTGCTAAAAAAGTCCTTGTCTGGTCTTAGGCAGGCCCCACGGGCTTTGTATAAAAGGTTTGTAAATTATGTGTCTACTATTGGGTTTTCTCACAGCAGATCTGATCATTCTATGTTCATCTATCACCGTGGTACTTCTCTGGCATACATATTGTTATATGTTGATGATATAATATTGGTTGCCTCGTCTGATAATCTACGCAAGTCTATCATGTCCATTCTCAGTTCAGAATTTGATATGAATGACTTGAGGCCCTTGAGCTATTTTCTGGGCATTGCAGTCACTCGTCATGCATGTGGTTTATTTTTATCACAGAAAAAGTATGCAGCATAGATTAATGAGAGAGCTGACATGTCATCGTGTGAGTATACTTCTACTCCGGTTGATACCAAACACAAGCTGAGTGTTACGTCTAGCACATCATACGTGGATTTTACCCAGTATCGTAGTCTTGCAGGAGCTCTTTAATATCTGACTTTCACAAGACTAGATATTACGTATGCAGTACAACAAGTGTGTTTATTTATGCATGATCCGCGGATTGAGCACATGCATGCGCTCAAACGTATTACCCGGTACATACAGGGCACACTTGATTTTGAATTGCATTTATATCCATCCTCGGTCTCTACTCTTGTATCATATACATATGCTGATTGGGGTTGCTGTCCAGATACCAAACGTTCGATGTTTGGGTATTGTATGTTTCTTAGTGATAACTTGGTCTCTTGGTCGGCTAAACACCATGCTACTTTATCACGATCTAGTGCTGAGGTCGAGTATCAAAGGGTAGCCAATATGGTGTCCGAGTCATATTGGATGCGTAATCTCCTATTAGAGCTTCACTTTCTTATTCAGAAAGCTACCTTGGTCTACTGCGATAATGTTAGTGCAGTCTACTCCCTGGGAATCTGGTCCAACATTAGCGCACTAAACATATTGAGATGAATATTCACTTTATTCGTGAAAAGGTAGCTTGTCGACAAGTACATGTCTTGCATATCCCTTCACGATACCAAATTGCTGACATCTTTACTAAGGGTCTTCCCTTAGTTCTGTTTGATAATTTTTGGGGCAGTCTTAGCGTACGATAACCACCCGCTATGACTGCGGGGGTGTGAAAGACCACGATATACACAACACTTTGACCGTGCATATCACATAGTATAGTTTGTATATATGTTACCATAATTAGTAGAATTCTTGTACATGTATAATTATGGTAGTAGTCTTGTACTAGGAAAAGCTATTAGTTTTGTATTAGAAAAAGATATATTTAATTTTCTTAATTAGATATTGTATATCATGTATATATATATTTTTATTAATAAAAATAATCAAGAGATTATTCACTTTCATAATTAATCGTATATTTGAATATATAAGGAACACAACCATAATGTTTAATTTTAATACTAAAACTTAAAAGGAAAACGTAAAAATAAAGAAGAAAACAGAAAAGCCCAAAGCAATCAAGTTTTTGGGCTCAGAATGTAGAAGCCCGGAAGAACTAATTGGGCCTAGACTGTGCAGTTCGATGTTGTTCAGAACAGAAAGAATCTTGCAAAAAGAAAACATTAACGCCCACCGTGATGCTCGAACCCACGACCACAAGGTTAAGAGCCTTACGCTCTACCAACTGAGCTAGACGGGCAATTGATGCTGCATTTTAGTCTTGTCTGGTAATAACACATAAAAATAAATAAACTTATGAGCTAGTAAAAGAATGAAACCTTCAAGAGACCATGGTTAATAAGCCACTAGGAGGAACAAATTCCACCGCAATACATTTTGTATGCATATACTAGAATAGCATGATAAAAATCAAAGATTATGTCCAATTTGTATCAATTTCAACATTTCTCTCTAATACACATAATTACTTATTTCTAAAAGGAAAGATCAATTGATTTTTTTTAACAATTGATTTCAACTGATCGACTATTTTTAATTAGCTAACTTAAATATATTCATAATCAGAGTGATAAACATAGTTATTTAGAACCAGGCAAATAACCACTTTTCGCATCGCTAATATAAAATTAGACATTCTCTTATAACGACTAAAACGTTTAGCCACTTTTACTATGAAATAAAATTTAGACAAAATTACTCCCTACAACACAAAAATACTCCAACATAATAATGTCTTGGAATACGAAACACAAGTGAAACTCAAGTATAGTGTGGTGGAGTTTAAAAGTTATTGATGTGAAACTCCAATATACTAAAGCTTCACACGTAAAAGTTTAAAATTTCATCGCACGGTATTGTAATTTTATAAAGGAGTTTTGACTCCAAGTTCATTGAATTGAAGCCGGTATGTGCAAACCCACCTCTAAAAATTGCTAGATATCCGTACATTTTTTTTATGACAATGGAACCCGAAGCCAGCTATCCTTCGGGTGCGCACATATAAACCCCGCTCTTGTGCATTAGACTGCAAAACACACATGAGAGATAACCCCACACATGAGAGATAACCTGCAATAGGCAAGCCCCATGCGACGAGCTCGACCCAGAAGACAATCACTACATATTTTGTTTGTTATTAGAATGAAATGGGGCCTGAATGGAGCAGAATTGTTGCGTAGGTTCATTTTTTTTTTGATGAAGTATTGTTGCAGTAGATTCATATAGGCAACCCAAAGTATTGTTGCAGTAGATTCATATAGGCAACCCAAAGTATTGTGGAATTGAGAAGCTATCTTTTAGGTTGAAAGTTTGTTGATCTGCATTTGAGTAACAGAGTTGTAAAGATTATGTGTATCACCATTAGATATTACATAGGTGATTGACTAAAAATGATTTAGGTGATTTAAATAGATACAAAATAGAAATGAAGGGGGAGAATTAGGAGGATCAAGCGTGTGCTCCTTAGTAGATGAAGTAGATATGACAGAGGTGATTGACTAGGGTGTAAGCAATGTGTTAATTAGGTATGCACATTTGCACTTTTATGAAATTGTAACTTCCCAAAATTCTTGAGCTTACTAATTCACCATCTGATATACTTTGATCAGTTCTACAAATGCTTCAATATTTGAATTTGATATTTAGTGCTTTGCATTGGACATCAAACTTAAACAAGCTCTAGCCATTGTTCTTAAATTCTCTATCTTAGTCTCAGAGCCACTTTACTATCTTGAAACTGCTTGATGGTATGTAGTGGTATTTAGGCTTCAGTTGTTTTTTCTTGAGTTAACTTTGTTAGCATATAATTCAGGTTCCTTGTCCTCATATATTTGATCCTGCTGAGAAGTACATATCCTTGGTCATACCTGCATACAATGAAGAGCACAGGCTTCCTGGAGCCCTTGATGAAACTTTGAAGTAACTGAACCAGAGTTTTTCTTTCTCTACTGTTTACTTTTCTCCATGTGATGTGATATTTTTTTGCTTATTAGTCACCGTTACTATAGTTCCCTTGCTGTCTTCTGAGTTGTGGTTCATTTAATTTTATAACATGCAGAGGTTCAAGTTTGTAAGATGACCATGTGGTCTTTAATTGTAATTGCTCCTACTATCTCTTGAAATGCATTTTTGACTCTTCTAGGTTCTACTATAGTACTCTAAGAAGTCTACTGATGGATCAATTGAAATCTTATGATATGATCGGTCTTTGATTAGATGGTGGTATGACACTATGTTTTCTGCACACTGCATATGTTAATGCTGCATTTTTTTTTTCACCCAATGGTGTGGCCTAGTGGTCAATGAAGTGGGTTAAGAACCATGAGGTCTGAGGTTCATATCCTAGCTGAGATAAAAACACTAGGTAGTTTCTTCCCATTTGTCCTACCCTTTGTGGACAGAGTTAGTACATGTTGCTGGTGGGAGATACAGGTGTCCTGTGGAATTAGTCGAGGTGCGTGCAAGTTGACCCGGACACCACGGTTATCAAAAATAAAATTGCATTTTTTTGATAAGTTGTGTCATGAATATGTATTCGTGACATCATTTTTTGACCATTTTATTTTTGCTATAAGCTCTGGTTGTGAAACAACTATTCGTGGTAACTTAAGTTTCTTGATTTTTGTTTGTGTGTGTGGATCGTTTGAAGGTGGTAAAAGAGAGAATTTACATTTTAGGACTATATAATTTCTTAGACCTGCCATTAGATCTTCTATGTGGTTGCTTGTGTTCAAACGTAAAAGAATATCTACACAATACTATGTATAACATCTGCTAGAAAATTAAAGGTATTCATTTGTGAATTGTGATAGTACTTCTACATCCCCTTGTTTTACATCACTTGAAAACTTCACATAAGTGAAGGCATTAAGGAGCATAGTAAATTTTTGGTTTGTCATTTGCAGTTATCTTCAACAGCGCGCGGCCAATGACAAGACATTTACATATGAGGTATGAGTCAAGATGTAACATGTTTTCCTTTCTTTTAGTTTGATTCATCAAAATCTAAGACCCGTACTACCGCTTGCGCATTTAAATCTGAGAAAAAGAGAATTTCTCCCCAACCATGAGGAAGCTGACTAGAGAAGATAAAGGTTTAAGCTAATCATATATTATATTATAATACAGCCTGGTTCATGTAGACTTTATGACAATTTTTCAGGGCTGATCTTTCACGTGTAATGTCTGATGATGTTTATGAATTTTAGGTTGCTGATATTTCTAATGGAGAAACTATCCCTGGTGGCACTGATATTTTCAATCTAGAATAGTTATGTTGCTATTACTTGGATTTACTACATTTTTCCTAGAGAATAAGATTCCAATAGTTCAGTTCTTGAGATTTAGGTTTTCAAAACAAATTGACTGTGTTTCTGACACCCTTTTTAATCTAGGATGAAGTGCCGAGAAAAGACACAGGTAGAGAACGCAATGTTTTAAAATACACAGGTAGTGAACACAATGATTTCAATAAATATACAAGTTAACCTATCAAAAAACAGTCCGTTTGCTGAAACCCTGTTCTGTTGGTTCTTCCTGAAATGACTTTGTACTTTGGCCACTTGTCCTAGTTTCTCCATACTTCTTCTTCACCCTTGGGTGGCAACTACTCATCATCTCAATGCTTAAACTTGAAAGAGTTTCCTTTATTAAAAGAAAAAAATGAGGCGATTACAAGGTGAGGAATTGAACTCTCACCAAGAAGGTGAAAGTTCAAATAGTCAACCGTACTTAAGTTTTCCCACGCTTTACATTGTTTGGGTCTGGTGGTCGTTTCTTTTTGGGGAAGAGGGGTGGGGGTGCAGATTTGGAACTTTCATCTTCTTCTGACAGTTTGTGCCTGCTAACTGCTAACAAAAAAGACAGGATGCAGAAGAAAGGTCAAACATGGTCTTTGATTTGTGTTTTTTTATACTTTATATCTTTCCATCATTTAATTTATCAAAGAAAGGAATGTGAGTTGGGTTTTGAAGGAAGAAAGATAGTGTCCGGTACCTAAATGCCAGCTCATGCTCCTTGACAGTTGTCCAAGTTTTATTGGTATTATTGATGAGTAGGCAAAGCTCTTAGCCTATAAAAAGCTCAAATAGAGATGAATGTTTCACCATAGGCATGACACTAAATGTATAAAGACACTGGAAAATGCACAAAAGTTGGAACTCAGGACTTTGAAAGCTTGGGTTTTCATTTGAGTTATCCTCGCTATTACTGTTGTTTATTTGGGTAATTCCTGGAGATGGTATTTATGCCATTCTACATTCTTAACTGATTGATTCTTGAATAGGTAATTATTGTTGATTACGGGAGTACTGATGGAACAAAAAGAGTGGCTTTTGAATTCGTGAAGAGATTCTCTGTAGACAACGTGCGAGTCATCCTTCTTGGGAAGAAACATGGGAAAGGAGAAGCTATAAGGAAAGTGAGTCCAAATTCCACATCCAATGAACTAATTCAGAAAGTCCTCTGTGTTATGTGTTTACGAATTCATTTTTACTATATGGGAATAGATTAAAGCCATTTGCTTCTGCGAAAGCATTGTAAAAACAGGGAATGCTTCATTCACGTGGTGAACTGCTTTTAATGTTTGATGCTGATGGGGCAACCAGAGTAGATGATTTGGAAAAGCTTGAAAACCAGGTTTGTGGCCCTTTTTGTAGCGGAAATTGTGGCTAGTTTCTTTGTAGTTTCTAATTATTTTGCAGCCAGATTAATGCAGTTGCTAAAAAGGGACAACAGCTTGAAGATTCTACAGGTAGAGATTCCACTATAAGAATATCAGATGTTCCTGCAGCTGCATTTGGTTCACGTGCTCACCTTGAGGAGAATGCTCTAGCAACAGTTTAGTTTTGGTAGATCTTGTTTGTTGTGTATATCTTAACTTTTCCTCTTAGGGTGTGTTCGGTCCAATTTTTCGATGTTTGGCTGGTCAATTTTTTTTTGGAAAACATATTCTCTAGGAGTGGAAATAGGGAAAACAAGTTCCACAAGTGACATTTCACATTGATTGTGTCCTCCCCACCCTCCAACACACCTCATCTTCAACCACACCCCCTAGCACCCATCCCTCCCACCCCACACCCCTACCCCTTCCCCCACCCCACCTCCCATAGTATTTGTTTAGATTATATACAAATGCTTTTAGGATAATATTTTCTTACATACAGAAACAAGAACATAAGAAACTCATTTGTTTTCCTGGAAAACATTTCCTGCAACCGAACACACCCTTAGTTCTGCGTATAATCCTGCAACCTCCTCAGTTTTGATATCCGTGCCATGTTACAGAGAAAATGGTACCGCAATTTCCTGATGAAAGGTTTCCATATCGTGGTTCCCTAGCTGCTGGTAGTGGAATTCGTGATACTCAGGTAATCTTGTACTCTATAGAGTAGCTCAAAACTCTCGTCTAGATTGAGTTCTTGTTTAGAAGCCTCCAGCTAGGTCTTTTACTTTCACTTGATTGAAATTGCTGGATTTATGCAGTGTGGATTCAAGATGTTTACCAGATCTGCTGCCAGGAAACTTTTTCTAAATATCCGTTTGAAAAGGTATTTGTTCCAGCGCCTCCTCTTCCCAACCATAGTGTTTAAGAGGACCTATATTTTCATAGATTCTTTTAATTATCCTCTGACTACATAGTCTTTTTAGAAGCATTATGAGCATTTTCAATCAGCTGGAATACATTTTGCTATCCTTGTTACTTCTTGAAGCTTTTTTCTCTTGGAGCATTTTATAGTCTTTTTATCTTGCTATGAAGCCCTTGAATTTCCCGATACCTTTATGGGTTTGTCTTTATAATTCTTTCATGACAATTTTTGTCCTTATATTTGATATAGTGTCTCATTTTTTATTATTTTCTCTAAATTCACTTACCTATCCTTTCGGAGAAGAATCTAGAAGAAACATGTGGTAGTTAGAGTGTAGATTTCCTGTCTATATGCTGTTGGGGAACATCTAAAGTTCAATTGCTTAGTAATGGTTGTGATAACTAGACTCGTTTGGAATATTTTGAGAAATTCTTCTACTATTTCTCTTGGCATCTTCATGGAGATGTTAATGAAGAAGAAAGCTTTAAGGGATAATAGCATTTTGATCCCTAAGTTATTGGCATATTCTGCTTTTGGTCCTTGTGATATATGTCACACCATATTTAACCTCCAATTAATTAGAATGTGTGTTTTTGGTCCTTCATGTAGAAAATATGCTATATTTGGCTATTTATAGAACTAAATTATTGTCAAATATGAAGTAACAATACAATGTTAACATAACATGAGTAATTAAGTGGTGGAACGGTTAATACTTACATGGTGATCTTAAGGAGATCATTTACATGCATCAGCCCTTGGATTTTCGAGACCCCAAATATCCTCATCATGTCTGTTTATTGAAGAAGTCCTTGTATGGGCTTAAACAGGCCCCACGGACTCGGTATAAGAGATTTGCAGACTATGTTTCATCTATTGGATTTTTACACAGCAGGTCGGATAATTCATTATTCATCTATCGTCATGGTATTTCCCTGGCTTATATACTATTATATATGGATGATATTATCTTGATTGCCTCTTCTGATGCTTTGCGAAAGTCTATCATGGCAATGCTCAGTTCTGAGTTTGCTATGAAAGACTTAGGGCCCTTGAGTCACTTTTTGGGGATTGATGTCACTCATCATGCAGATGGGTTATTCTTATCACAACGGAAGTATGCAGCTGAGATCATTGAGCGAGCTGGTATGTCCTCATGCAAGTCTACTTCCACTCCAGTTGATACTAAACCCAAGCTGGGTGCTGCGGCTGGTTCATCGTATGAGGATTCGACCCACTATCGCAGTCTTGCAGGGGCTCTTCAGTATCTTACTTTAACGAGACCAGTTATTACGTATGTCGTACAACATGTGTGTTTGTTTATGCATGATCCCAGGATTTAGCACATGAATGCGCTCAAACGCATTATTCGATACATCCAGGGAACACTTGACTATGGCTTACATTTATATCCTTCATCGACGTCTACACTTGTCTCGTATACAGATGCTAATTGGGGTGACTATCCAGATAACAGACGCTCCACGTTTGGGTATTGTATGTTTCTTGGTAATAAGTTGGTCTCATGGTCTGCGAAGCGTTAATCTACTTTATCACGCTCTAGTGCAGAGGCCGAGTATCAAGGGGTAGCCAATGTGGTCTCTAAATCCTGTTGGTTACGTAATCTTCTTTTATAGCTTCATTGTCCTATTCAGAAAGCTACTTTGGTTTATTGTAATAATATTAATGTCATCTACCTTTCCGGTAATCCGGTTCAACACCGGCGCACTAAACACATCGATATAGATATTTACTTTGTTCGCGAAAAGGTAGCTCGTGGACAAGTACGCGTCTGTCATGTCCCTTCCAGGTATCAAATTGCAGACTTCTTTACTAAGGGTCTTCCCTCGGTCCTTTTTGAAGATTTTAGGAACAGTCTCAACGTACGAAGACCGCCCGCTATGACTGCGGGGGTGTGATAGATACCCATGATATACACAGAATATACACCGTGTATATCACGGGCTGACTTCGTGAAATTGGGCTGTTAAACCTGTGATATACACGGTGTATACATACCATGTATATCACGGTTTAGTGGCCTATTTTAGGTAATGTTTTGTTGTAATTAGAATTGTACACTTACCATAATTGTATAATTATTGTACAAGTAGAATAAGGTTTTAGGAGTAGAATATGAATAGAATTTTCCTATTATGAAAAATTGTAAATTGTATATATACTCTTTCATTAATAAAAATAATCAAGAGATTATATTCTTTCACTCAATTATATCAATTAAAGCAAGAAAATTGAAATGTCTTACCACGGGAAAATTTGATTTTATCATGTCAAATAATAGTAGAAAGCCACCAATTATTCTTAGACCCATGAAATATGAAACGAAGAAATAAACCTAAAGAAAGAAAATGTGAATTGACTGATCAAGTCAAACAAAAGGCTAAATGAAGAATATGTTTATAACTTATAAGAAATGAGTATAATTGTAACAATTTTCATTTTTTTAATCTCTGGATAGTATACCATAAGATTCAGGGGACCAACCATATTGGCAACATATTCCTTCCCAAGCAGTGTCGCACTCGCATATGTGTTAACTTATAAAATATTTTTATCTAGCATAAATAACACCAAACGCTAATATAATATGACCAATTCTTGCCCACTTTTGGATCAGCATGAGCCGACCCCCTGATTATTCTTTTTAACAAATTTGTAATTTAAAATTGTAACAAAAATATATTATACAAAATTATGTTTAATAAAATTTAAGACTTTTAGCCTTGAGGTTGTCTTGAAAAAATCTTTAACTTTTTCGTGGTTAAATTCTAAACACAGCCAGTTTCTCAAGTAGTCGTGATTGATCCGATCCCATTAAAAATTTCCAAATTTGTCTTTTCTATTAATTCCTATAAATTGTATTAAAAACAATTCTTAAACGATTTCATAGATAAATCGGGAAAAAAATATTTAAAGTATAATAGGTTTAATAGAAATAGTGTTATTCCTTTGTTCAACATGTATCATTCTTTTTTAGTTGATTTCGTAATTTATCTTTCAAATAACTAGTACGTAATTTGAAACAGGGTATAGTATATGTTCATTATTATTTATAGATTAAACATTATAGGAAGAATCATAAGAGGTTACGATAAAAACGTTTACAAAATTTGTTGTACTTAAAAAATGATGCAAGAGAGTATGAGTTTGTTTTTTTGACTGAAAAAGCCACGAGATTAATGACCGCCTGAAAATTTGTAATAGAAAATTTTAATTTTTTTGAAACAAGTCATATTAGGGTTCATCAAAATCGGAGCTCTAACAGAGGACTTAGTCGCAATAATAGAACCCGTATAGCAATACAATAATGGTAAATACGATTTTAATGATTAAAATACCTGAAAACAAGTCATATTAGAGTTCATCATGCTTAATGTTTATCCTAACTATTACTACAATTTATTATTTTTCCTAAAATTTCTCTTCGTTCATTCTTTTTATAATCGTTTCCTTCTTTCAAATTGCAAGAAAATTAAATATCCCTACAGTTAGCATGGTTAAACTGTTGGCATTTTACTATTAATAATGTGTTTAGATATAGTATTTATTATAGATAAATTATTTATTCTATTTTAAAAGATTTAAAAAGATCATATATTCAGTTATGTGTTCAGTTACTTATATAATAGATGATTTAGTATATATAATTTTAGCTTATGATGTAACACAAGATTAAAGGTAATTTATCTCGGTTAGGATAATAGTATAGATCTAACTTCTTGTGAAAGTGCATTATTTATGTATTGAACAGGAACGGGTAGAGAAAGATGTTTTAGATTGGCCGACAAGAATATACTCCCTAAATGATTAAATGTACTTAATTTCTCAATCTTAATATAACTTTTATGAGTTGTATATATTAATTGTCATTTTGATTTATTAAAAGATGAGATCCCGATATGGATCTATATTTATGGTAAGTTGGATGATAACAATAAATATTGGTGAAAATAATAAGTTAGTTGAATGGAATTCACATCTCGATATAGAGCTAGTGATGATACACCTTTTGAGAAACTTGTAAGTTTTTCATTGTGTCAAACCTTGCCAGTGATTTTATGGTCTGACACATAAAATAAGTAAAGTAGTGCTCTAAAGAAAACTAATCATTGAATTAAAATCATCAATAGTTTTATTTATTGATTGGTATATGTAATTTTAACATAGGAAATTACACTAAGTGTTTAATGAGAATTTTCAAAATATAAATGGAGGGCCGAGCTTAGTAACTTGGGCTTGAAACTCAAGTTCATTAAGTTGGTTGGATGTTGGGCTGCTCCAGATGGTTGAGCTTGGTGGGCTAATTTCTGGCCTGCTCTATCCAAGCGCAGAATTGGATCACGTCGCCCAATCGAAAGAATGGGATACTAGATTTCTAAAGTGGGGCGGGCTGTGTGAGGCTGGTTTCATGTGAAAAACGAACAGCTCCCGCTCTGTGCAGTGGAAGGTTAACAGACTGGTGTCTTCCAAGTCCAGTAAAGCTTTATGGGTTGCTCCAATTAAACCACCACTTTTATATATTATTTTTCTTTGATTAAAAAAAACGGAGTGCAATTACGAATTTCTAGTGGAATGATTTGTAATTATTATGGTAAGAATAATTCAAATCAAAATTTTAAATTATTTTCATAATAGGGAATCTTAGTAATTATTTTTGTGGTCCATGTTGTGCTCATATTTAATTATGACTCAAAATATTATTTCTTGGTAGAAAAAGAACGAAATTTGTTTTTGTCTAGGTTTTGGACAAGGAAAACGTGTCTATATATAGAGAGCTATTTCTAACGTATAAAAGACATAAGTTTTCGAACAATACTTGTCCACCCAAATATTAAAAGAGTTCGACTATTAATTTGAAATCACCGAGAAGACCGCAGAACCGAAGTCGGACCTGCTGGAAAATATTTTAAATTATTCTCAAGTTATCTTCTAAGACATTTGAATTTCTACGCGATCGTATGTGTTGTCTATTATTCATGTAAACAATATATTTTTGAAATGCTTACGCTGTGCATGGTAAATACAACTTTAATGCTTAGAATACCTGAAAACGAACGGTAATGGTGGGTTAAAATCGTGCAAGAACCGGAGAGAGTGGAGAGCGGGAGACTCATGCAAGGACTTGAGTATGACCGTTTAGAGCTCAGAGTATAAAACCCGACCCACTTTCTACTGAACACACCAAACACAGACAAGCTCTAACAAATAGTATGTTAGGGAAAATAGAGAGTGTGGTTTATATTGTAGTGAGATGAGAAAATTAAATGAAGGTTATTCCTCTTTAAGTGTGCAGTGGTCTTTGGAGTATTTTACTCAGACTTACAAATGGTAAAATTCCTAACTATATTAATATCAGTTGCTTCTCTCGATCCATAATTTTTTTTCTTATTTGGAAGGGTTTCATACCAAACACACCCTAAATGATCATTGAATAAAATAATTCTATTCTTTGCTATAGTCTGTTGCTCTCTTAATTAGTTGAGATGGACTTGATGTTTAGCACTACGTGTAAAAAGTTTCAAATGCTTGATCAAACAATTATTTACTATCCGCTTCAGTTGGACCTAGCACAAATATCAGAAAGGGACCGAAAAGATGTAATTACAATATATTAACAGTTAACATTAATGATCTTTAATTTTTGACAAATCACTCTGTACCAATATGGAGGTTATAACTAGTGTCGCTAGAGCTTTTATTTTTATAACCCTGGTATGTAGCTAGACTTTTTTTTTTACAACGGTCATATGTAGGTAGATTTTTTTTTTTTATAACAGAGGTGTGTAGGCAGTGGCGGGGCCAGCATATATATTAAGGAAGGTCAAAAAAATATAAATATGTTGCTACCTAGGTTGAACTTTGAAATTATGGATGTCCTAGAGACAATCATTATTAGGGACAAATGTACTTGAACACATTTGTATTATTAATAAGATTAATATTTATGACATTTGCAATTATTGAATTATTATTTGATTGTTTGTAATTATTCATTAATGTACATCCGTTGAGCTTACGTTGTCATTAATAGAGTGAGATATTAATGATAGAGCGTAACTCTAAAACGGCCTCGACTAATGATCATCGAGAATGGGATATCGATGATATGTTATAAGTCAACATGTGGTCTGCATCACATTCTTAGAGAATGTAGTATGTCTCACCTGCTACTAGTAATGATTACTAGTGATGGACACATGGATACTTTTGGAAAGTATTGATATACCCTGTTGATAAACTATTTGTTATACATGTCTAAAGTGTTATCAGCGTGTGGGAGATGAAGGTCCTTTGACTTGAGGGCAATACACACCTTGTTTACAGAGTAATGTACTTTGACCCTGTCCTAAGCTTAAAGTCCTTAATAGATAAGATACGACTTATGTTGGGTGCATTATGATGTAAATTAAGGTGGTAGTTGAGCCAAGAATAGGATTCATTCCTCGATTGGATATTCGAGAGAGCACTCAACTTCTCAGTAATATTAGGTCGATCAAGTCATTGGCCAATGCAAGAGACATATTTAGAATATGATCTAGTTGTCGACTAATATAGATGAGATAAAGTGATCAAGCCATTTGGATAGACACATGACAAATCTTAAGCTTGATCGAGTGTGTCGCGAATGAAAGGAATTTATCATCTCACATAAAGGTTATGTTTGCTGGATTCATGTAAACGTACTTCATATATTGAGTTCGTCGTACAACACAGTCTAGGAGTTCCGTATGGACCTTAATTGGATTAGTGTCGATATATGAAGGCATGTAGGGTCACACTATGTCGATTGTCTCTTCGATCTAAGAGTGTATTGAGAAAGTATTAAATATTCGATTTGGAATCGAGATATTTAAATTGATAATAACTATGAGATAATTTCTATTAGATGAAAATTATTTAATTAAATCAAAATTGGATTTTGGATTTAATGTGTTGAATATATATATTAAATGAAAACGGGAAACAAAATTTTACGTAAGGCGCCACGGCGCCGATCCACTGCACCTTGATTTTGGGTCAGGCTTGGAGCCCAACCCTAATCAGATTTTTGCCCTAATTTCAACTATAAATACAGCACTCCCATTGTTAATTAACACACTAATTATCACAAACAATTCTAGACTTAGAGTCTAGGATAAAATTCTCTCAAACCTCTGCCAAGATTTCCTGGCTTTCTTGACAGAGGAATACACCGTAGCATTGTGCTTGCAGTCGAAAAGGGAATCGCGTGTCCACCCCTTAGTAAAGACTCCAGATAATATAACCTGTAAGTGTTCATGTTTTATGTTACAGGTTTTGATTGTCATATAACCATACCAGAATAAATTGTTGGGGTAAGTAAGAACAAAATTTTAAACTTCCGTTGTGCCTTACTTATGTGTTTTGAACCCAACAAAAACCCTACAAACTTAACAACCTTAGAGAAGTTTTACAACTCCTTAACCACAGCACCAGACCATCAACTTGTGTCAAGGGATATCAACACTTGTATACGTACCTATAAAATCAAAATTTCACCAATTTATACCATGTAATTTTCATGCGAAGGGGTGTCCCTTGACACCCCTTAGGCAAGGGTGGCTCCGCCCTGTGTGTAGCTAGAGTTCTTACTTAAAAGATGAGTTGCTTATGTGTGTGCGTGTTTTGGCTGGAATGCTTAAATGTGTTTTAAGGAAGAAAGAAAAGTTTATACTTAAAAGACTAATTTTTTTTCGAGAATGGCATTTACTTAAAGATAATTCCCCGATAAATTTGGTTTGTTGCAAAAATTAGGACTAGAGGCTACGTGCCCCATGAGATGTCTGGAGAATTAATACTCAATAAAAATGCTAGAGGAAAATTAGAAAAAAAGTTGGAAATTTTTTCTTTATATATGTTCTCCTAACATTAAAGGGTCTTGAAAAATGAAACACACACTTAAAGGCGAGGCATTTTGCTTATGGAGTTTTCCAAAAAAAAATAAAAAATTAGGCTCTTTTGTGCTTCTACATGCCTCATCACTTCTACATGCCTCATCGCTGGAGTTACATAACCTGACTCTATGGAATAAATACCATGACCTTTCAGTTGGCATTACATAATTCAACTAGAGTAAAGACATGCATCCCCTTTGCTTGATTTACATCACCTGACTCTTTAGAAAGAAGGCGACGACCTCTCGGTTGTAATTACATCATTCAACTACAGAAAAGACCGCAATCTCATTGCTGGATTTACATCACCTAACGTTATGGAATGAAGACCACAACCTCTCCGTTGTAATTACATCATTCAACTAGAGGAAAGACCGCAACCACATCGCTGGATTTACATCATCTGACTCTATGGAATGAATACCAGGATCTTTCAATTGGTATTACATCATTGAGTGAAGACCGCAACCCCTTTGTTGGATTTACATTACCTGACTCTATGGAATGAAAACCACGACCTATCGGTTGTAATTACATCATTCAACTAGAGTGAAAACCGCAACCTCATCGCTGGATTTACATCACCTGACTCTATGGAATGAATAGCAGGACCTTTCAATTGGCATTGCATCATTCAACTGGAGTGAAGACCGTAACCCCTTTGCTGGATTTAATCACTTGACTCTATGGAATAAAGACCACGACCTCTCGGTTGTAATTACATCATTCAACTAGAGTGAAGACCGCAACCTCATCGCTGGATTTACATCACCTGACTCTATGAAATAAATACCATGACCTTTCGGTTGGCATTACATCATTCAACTAGAGTGAAGACATGCAACCCCTTTGCTGGATTTACATCACCTGACTCTACGGTATGAAGACCACGACCTCTCGGTTGTAATTACATCATTCAACAAGAGTAAAGACCGCAACCTCATCGCTGGATTTACATCACTTGACGCTATGGAATGAAGACCACAACCTCTCGGTTGTAATTACATCATTCAACTGGAGTGAAGACTGCAACCTCATCGCTGGAGTTACATAACCTGACTCTATGGAATAAATACCATGACCTTTCAATTGGCATTACATAATTCAACTAGAGTAAAGACATGCATCCCCTTTGCTTGATTTACATCACCTGACTCTTTAGAATGAAGGCGACGACCTCTCGGTTGTAATTACATCATTCAACTACAGAAAAGACTGCAACCTCATCGCTGGATTTACATCACATAACGTTATGGAATGAAGACCACAACCTCTCGGTTGTAATTACATCATTCAACTAGAGTGAAGACCGCAACCTCATCGCTGGATTTAGATCACCTGACTCTATGGAATGAATACCATGACATTTCAATTGGCATTACATCATTCAACTGGAGTGAAGACCGCTACCCCTTTACTGGATTTACATCACTTCACACTATGGAATGAAGACCACGACCTCTCGGTTGTAATTACATCTTTTAACATCCCATAGAGAAAACTGACATTCCATAGAGCTGTATTTTTTACCTTTTTCTTTTTGAACATGGATATACAATATTAGACCTTAAAGCAATATAATGGGCTCAGAGAACTCATTGTTTATACATTATTAGAAGCACAAAAGAAGCAACTCTGATATCGGTTATTGCCAAAGCAAGGAGGATGGCATATCATTATGGCTCTGGCAATGTATTTCCTTACAATCTAAGGTTTGGAAGTGCTCTTCACATACCTATTCACAAGGAATACAATAAATTTGGCACCTAAAAGTGATACAAATATTTATGAGTCAAATGCCATGGTAGGAGAGAGGAATTCAGAATTTAAAATGTATGAATTCCCACAACGACCCTCAACTTAATATACAATAATAATTATATTCACAGTTAAATAGCTATTGATTTCACGTGAACTCATACACGACACGGGATTAGAGGTGGATGTACTCATGTACACTATTTATAAACTAGAGCGGATGGAGTTAGGAAGTGATAACTCGTCATTTCAATATGGATCATATCATAAATATATATGAAAAAGAATCAGTAAAGGTCAACAGATATTAAACTATGAACTCATAATTTCAAAAGTATAATGTAATCAATTCTGATTGTGAACTAATATGTCGCAATGAGTGTGGCACACACTTTACCTCAAACTATAATATGTGTATAATTTAAAGATAGTTGAAACTACATATTCATATCAAATCAACACATTGCCATAAAAGAATAGTCTATGCTATAATACTCTGCCTGTCTCAAAATCTCGAGTTTACTTCTATGTGGCAAAAAATAGATTTGCACTTGATTTGTTGTGTGTTTCTATTGTCCTCATCACATAGTAAAGCAAAGTTGAATGTTAGGGAGTTCAAAGCGTAGTTCTCTAGCCTTGATTGAACATTATTATCTAAAGACGAATCCTCAATTGCAAAAAGCTAGAGAAAACTGGCCCTCTCTGATAAGGAACGAAATGAAATAATATGAATTTTACGAATAAAACCAATCTAATCTCTACTTCACCTATGTAATTTCAAAATTTGTTTCTAAGGAAAAATGGACTAGAATAAAGGAGAAGTGTCATGCATCACACTTTTGCAGACAAGCTAGTAGACATTCAAGAAAATGTGTTGCGACAGACTTTTAACAGAACTTTGGTGTATGTCAGTTGTCAAACTGATGAAGCTATAAATTAGGTTGGTGCCTTAAGCTAACCATCGTCAACCATCTCGAGTGGACCGTGGCGGGGTTACAGGGTGAGGAGGAAGACACACAGAAGGGAAATACTATGGAACAGTTGAAACTTCCAAGTGAATAATAAAAACGGAAAAGGGTTGGATATACCGTCTAATTTGTTTTATTATTAAATTTTGTCCCCCGTTATACTTTTTGATTATATATACCCCTAACCGTCAGCTAAAGTTTTAAATATGTCCTTACTTTGACGAAATTAACACGTGGCACACTCTGAATGAAAGACCCAACTCACAACTTAAAAAACCCTCATACCCGACCCAAGACCCGTCCGACCTAATTGCAAATTAAAACAAAAAACCCCTTTGCTGGTCTTAAGTTGTTGACAAGAATGGAAGTACTAAGACTGGTTTTGCCGGTCGCATGGGGAATAAGATTTCGGCTCCAAGACTATTAAAGCTAAATCCTCTTGATTCACATATGGCTGGAGCTAACAAGTTTTGTGTGCTCAATTTTGAAGATTTTGAGGAATTAGAGTGGTTTTGGGGGAAAATTAGAAGAATAGTAATGGAGATTGGAAAGTTGCAGTAGAGAGGTTTTTGTGTTTCCTTAGTCTTTTGATTATGGTGAAACTTATCATCGTCCTTTTACTTCAATCTTGATGAGCATTGAGTTTTTGGACATTTCCACAAGAGAGGGGTGAAGGGATATGCACAATCACACATATAAACACTGAGATACGGGGGGTTTATCTTTGGAATTGGATTGACGGCGACATACACGGCTTCATCGCACCACCAGTCGTTCCAATGTCCACTACCATCCTCATCTCCAAATCACCCGTGTTCGCACCACCATGCCTTAATTGTTCCGTAACCCAGCTGAACCACCGTTGGCCACCATTGAACCACCGTTTCAGTTTGTTCCTTCAATCTCAGTACATGTATTTTTGGCTGTAGAAATCACTTCCCCAGGCCTCAATGGACTGTTCCAAGCTGGATCCAACCTCCTATTGTTGTTTGCGAGATCGCCGGAGAAAGAATTCCGGCAGCTGTAATAGAGTTGTTAGGTGGGGGTTTTTTGTTTTAATTTGCAATTGGGTCGGATGAGATTTGGGTAGGGTATTGAGCTTTTTTAAGTAGTGGATTGGTCTTTCATTCAGAGTGTGCCACGTGTAGATTCCGTCAAAGTAATGGCATATTTTGAACTTTGGCTGACGGTAGGGGTATATATAACCAAAAAGTATAATGTGGGACAAAGTTTAACAATAAAATAAAGTAGAGGGTATAACCGACCCTTTTCCATAATAAAAATAAAAGAATAAGATTATCCAACAATCAACTCTTTGCCTTCTCAAGGTCTTCAATCCAAAATGAGAATTACAGAAAATAAAGACAGAATATAACACTATAAGCTGCATTCTGTTCCAGTAGGAGGAGGCACTTTCCTCTTATCAATGTTGTTGTCCTCGGAAAATCAAAAGCACTTTCTGTGGACAATGGAAGGACCTGATTCGTCGTACTCTGCCTTTGCAATCCACATCTGCAGACAAAAGAAAAACCAAAACCCCATCAGAAGTTGTATGAAGCTTAGAACCAGGGGAGAGTTAGGGGCACGAGGGGTTCATCCGAACTCCCTTTGTAGAAAACTTACATTGTATATACAATGTCAAAATTATTTTTTATGTATATGTAATAGATGTTGAATCTCATTGGCTGCTTGACGTGTTTATTTCTTTCTATTTTGAATTTCCTTAGTGAAGATCCTGGCTCTGCCACTACTTAATACAACTAAGCCTTAGTCCCAAATAAGTTGGGGTCAGCTATATAATCCTCACTGAACATATTTCACCATTAAGCTCAACTCATGTCATCATAATACAAAATAAAAATAAAAGTGAATAATAAGTGCAAGGAGGCCGAGTTAGATGCAAACCTGCTGGAAGGTGCTGAGGGAAGCCAAGATAGAGCCTCCTATCCAGACACTATATTTCCTCTCTGGTGGTGCCACTACCTTAATCTTCATGCTGCTTGGAGCCAATGCTGTAATTTCTTTGCTCATTCTATCAGCAATTCCCGGGAACATGGTAGAACCACCACTGAGCACTATGTTTCCATATAGGTCCTTTCTAATATCCACATCACACTTCATGATAGAGTTGTATGTGGTCTCGTGGATTCCAGCAGCTTCCATTCCGACCATTGAAGGTTGGAATAGGACCTCAGGGCAACGGAATCGTTCAGCACCAATGGTAATCACTTGCCCATCGGGAAGCTCATAGCTCTTCTCTACAGAAGAGCTGGTCTTTGAAGTCTCTAGTTCCTGCTCATAGTCTAAGGCTATGTAAGACAGTTTTTCTTTTACGTCCCTGACAATTTCCCGCTCAGCTGTGGTGGTGAATGAGTAACCACGCTCAGTGAGGATCTTCATCAAAGCATCAGTGAGGTCACGACCTGCCAAGTCAAGACGAAGAATGGCATGTGGGAGGGCATACCCCTCATAAATTGGGACAGTATGGCTGACGCCATCACCAGAGTCCAACACAATACCTGTAGAAAATAATGGATTAACAGCAACTACCAGAACTCTTCACAACAAGGTAGCAAAATACTAGTTCAACGTCCCAAATATCTCCAAATAAAGGTGAACTCAATCTTTCCTACCATAGATGACTAATGGACTAACCTTATGTTGCAATCTGTGGCCAAAAGATAATAGAAATGACAATCGTACATTATTCTCATCAGTTGAATGCATGGAAAATGTTTTCTTGGAAAATAAATGGGTTTCTTACTTTTTCTAGTGTTTGGTAAGCAAGCAAAATGATATTATCCCAAGAGCATTTATATGTAATATAGCACAACACTATGGGGGTGGGAAGTGGGGGATCGGAGGTGGCGGGGGTGGGATGGTCAAGGGGTGGGAGTTGGGGTCGTTGGATGGGTCGGGAGGAGACAATGAACTTGGAATGTCACTTATGGAACTTGTTTTTCCTAAGGGAAGTCATTTTCCTTATTTTTAAGTAACGTGTTTTCCGAAAATGTTTTCCAGAACATTTTGGCCAACCAAACATAAGAAAATTGGAAAATGTTTTCCTCCAGACCAATAGACTACTCTTTTAATTGATTCATTATGTGCTACTCTTTTAATTGGTTCTTCTTTTTTTTCACAAATCAAAAATTGTATTCACCATGCGTCACATGTAACTAAAATGTCCTTTTCATGATAGAAACATCAGAAATTTAAACATCCAAAATATATATGCTGACGAATGAAGATTTGCTTACCGGTGGTACGACCACTGGCATACAGCGAGAGAACAGCTTGTATAGCAACATACATAGCTGGGGTATTAAAGGTCTCAAACATAATCTGAGTCATTTTTTCACGATTAGCTTTAGGGTTAAGAGGTGCTTCCGTTAGGAGGACTGGATGCTCCTCTGGGGCAACACGAAGCTCGTTGTAGAAAGTATGATGCCATATCTTCTCCATATCATCCCAGTTGCTGACAATACCATGCTCAATTGGGTATTTCAAGGTTAAGATACCTCGTTTTGATTGAGCTTCATCTCCTACATAGGCATCTTTTTGACCCATACCCACCATCACACCAGTATGACGGGGACGACCAACAATACTAGGGAATACAGCTCGTGGAGCATCATCTCCCGCAAACCCAGCCTAGATAGTAAATCAACATCAAAATCTCATTAACTTTCTCAAAGCTAATACCTCAGATGTTAATAAGTGTCATCAAATAACACAATGCAACATTAACTTTGTCTTAGTACAACAAAATATTTAGCTTACCTTGACCATTCCCGTCCCATTGTCACAGACGAGTGGTTGAATATCCTCACCTTCTGCCATCTTATGCTACTTCCTGCATTGAAAACTGAATCTTCAGAAAAGATCTACAGCTTCCAAGACTATAAACAGGTTTCTAAATATTTGCTTCTGTGTTCTAGCATTTAACCTTTCTAAATAGCAATTGATCCTAGAAAAGAAGTTTCTTTAAGAGAAATTATCAAACACAAGATCTCCTAAAAGTTAGCATCTTTACCCAAGTCAGATAACTTTATCAAAAACAGTTACATTTCCTCAAATCAGGATTCACATAAATCAAATACAACTCAAAGCACAAGACAAATAAGAATATAACAGCAAAATCGGAAACACATAGCAAAAGCAATATATATAAAGGCACCTAACAGTGTGGCTTAGTGATCAATGAAATCAATTGAGAATCATGAGGTCTTAGGTTTAAATCAAGCCGAGACAAAAAATACTAGGTGACTCTTCCCATCTATCCAAGTCTAGGTGAAGACAAAGTTACATTGTGCACAAACTGGCCGGGACACCACGATTAAAAAAAATCATGTTCATCCACATATAGTATCTAGAATTGAACTGAGCTCAAACTTTTCAATCCCCCCCTCAATTCAACAGGAAGAAGAATCAAAAACATGAAAAATGTTACAGGCAAAACAAACTGCAATATCAATTGAAAGTGGATATATATATATATATATATATATATATATATATATAGACCACATACATAATTTCTAAAATTGTACTGAGCTCAACAAAATGAAAAATGTTACAAACAATACAATTGCAATATCAATTGAAAAAATCCTACAACATCTGATACTCAAAAGTGAATATATATACCTCTTGAATTCTTAAACACATGCATATTTTTTTTTTTTTTAAATCATTAAATTTTCTCTATATGGAGAGGCCGAATCCGAGAAATTTAAGAAAAATATTTCAAATTTTATACTCCATTTCTCCCAATTTATGTGGCACAGTTTGAATTTCGAGAGTCAAACTTTTAAATTTTGACCGTAAGTTCAAACATGAAATCTTTTAAGATTTTTGAAATTAAATTTATATATTTGAATACTACACGAAAAATATTATTAATCACAATAATTAACAATTCAAAATATTTAAGAGTAATATGAAAAAATCGTGGTCAAATAAGAATTTATTTGACGGTTGAAATTCGAAATGTGACATATAAATTGGGAGGGAGTACATATTATTGGCTATGTCTGCAGTGTGCTTATATATTCGATCTAATTATGCAACATAACAAATACATTGATCGAAATACGAATTATAACATAAAAAGGCGAAAAATACAAAGATTGAAAATGAAATGCAGATGAATTGTACCTTTCGGAGATTGAAATTAAGAGAGTTGAGAGAGAGTTAGGCAAAGGAATGTAAATGAAATGTGTGTGTGTGTGTTTTTTTTCTGTATCCCTTATTGACGGAGATAGGAGAAAAATTGGAGGGGTTATATTGAAAATGGAGAATAAATCTAAGCCGTCAGATTTGTTAACAGTATTGATGAAAGGATGTTAGTAAGACATCGTGGGGGGGGGGGGCTATCATTGTTTTGTTAAGTGGTCCCCACTGCTCCCACTTATTTCGCTTTTTCTCTCGTTCTTTTCTATCTTTTTTGTTTTCCTTTTCCTACATATGAATGTTTTTCCCTTTGATTTTATTTTGTTTACTATCCATTATCTGATATCCACATTACACCGTGACTAATTCGAATTCACATTGGTAGGGCCCATAAGAAGAAACGCTCCATACATATCATTTTTTTATATTCAAAGCTCGAATTTGATACCTCTAGTAACTCCATCTGCACACTACATCCCTTGGTGGTTCTTTGATTTATTTTCAATTCTACTGCAAATGTATGCATTAGTATGAAATAGTTGTAAGTATTTTTTTTATTTTTAAGTAGAGGTCTCGTATTCAAGGTTGTGAATAATGATTTTGGTATGAATCATTTTATCTTTAAACTAGAATTGCAATGTAAATTGAAATAAGTCGAGGCTCAAAGCGAGTACCAAAAATCGGGTGAGAAACCAAAATAGAAGTAACTTTTGAAATACAACAACCCTTTTAAAGGACAAAAAAGACATTTACTTATTCTTGCAAAGTAGATTTCACTTTCTTATATAAAGGAACTTTTTTTCTTCTCTTAATTACATTTTAGATTGCATTACCTCTTATAGAATTACAAAAAGTCAATAGTTGGAAAGTTAGTTAACACTTGAAAAAAAGAGTGTGGGGGTGTTCTCGGCCCGAATTCTGTTCTCTGCCGTTTTATCGGTTGATGAAATCGGGAGACAAATTGATTTCTTAACTTAAGCGATTTGGGCCGAAAACGAAACTCTAATTTCCAGCAATGGGTTCCCCAACTACTCCAAAAAGCATTAGGACAGTGGTATGAGTAAACTAAGAGGTAAGAAACATGAATGCAGCTGAGTACAGTAAAGTAAATGATAAAATGAAGTAAAAGGATAAAGATAGATTAAAATTGAGTTATTTGATTGATTGATTGTGTGTGTATATACAAAGAATGATCATATTTATAGTACAAAAAAGGAAAAAAAATTGTACAACGTGACCCCCCTCCCATGTTAGTCATCAAGTAACCTATTAAGTTTAATGGCTGACTACGGGGGAGGTGGTGCTGATTTTCTCGCCCTCTACTCCTCTTGCTCGGATAATGGCCCTTTCTTTTAGCTGTTGTTGGTCGTTATCGCTTCTAGGAGTCTGGAAACCCTTTTGACTTGGTCATTGAGGCGTCTGCATCTGAGTGGGTCCCATTCGTACCTCTAACTAACAACTCGACTAAGATGTCTTAGTAGCCGATAAAGTTCTTGTAGTCGAGGGCTAGGAGTAAATTCGGCTCTGGAACAGTTCGACTGTCACTGAATTCGGCTAAACACTTAAATTATTTTTTGAGTGTTAACAATTGCCCCTACATTAACTCGAGTATGACTGTTGAGTTGATGTATCCGAAAGTAGCCGTCGTTTCAGTCTGACAGCCACACATGTCACTTCAATCATCTCATATCCAGTGCATGCAATGATAATTACTTCTGAATTGGGTTTCCCCTTCAACCGAGGTATCTTTATTACCACGAATCGGTCCCAATGTTTTCCAACCGTGCATTCGAAGAGGTAGCCCAAATTTCTGTTGCGCATTGAGATCTATTTAAGAAGAGACATCTTTCTAAGAATTTTTTACTTGATCCTACAGTCATCTCCGATTTCTTTCTTTCTACATAAAAACCCTAATCTCGGCCTTTTTCTTACTCGGATGACATGGCTTCTTCTTCCCCTTCTCAGAAGATATATGGGACTACTCTAGCCGATAAAGACCTAACCGATGCCTTGGTCCTTGTTGATGGACAGTTGGTTCTGGATCCATATGGTAGACCGGAACAAGGCGACGTTCTATTATCTCAACATCTTAGCCCGGTGACCTATGACTTTCCCCTCACCTGCGACTGGTTTACTGCCGACCGTTGTCCGGCTAACCTACACACCTGGCCGACCAAGGTCGCCAACTATTCTGTTTGGGTGGACCGGGTCAAGTCGGCCAAAAGAACCGAGTGGATGCGTATGGGTCTTTACGATGCCATAGTACTATCGGGGTTTGATATCTCCTGCAATATCGGCCTCATATATGCATTTCTTGGTTATTGGTCGACTACAACCAATGTTTTTGTTTTTCCCTAGGGGATGATGACTCCCACCCTTCTTGATGTAACAGCGATACTAAGCCTTCCAATATTGGGAGTCGAGACGCCTACTCTGAGTGAAATCAAAGTTCCCGACTTGGGGATTGTTGTTTCGAAAAATTCTTCCAGCTATGGTTCTTTTATGACTGCTAACCGCCGAAGTTCGCCTCTTCCGGTCAATGATGTTGAGCATCATGTTTTTTTGCTCTATTGGTTTAGCCGTTACTTCGTCTGTACGGGCTCTTGTGCAATTGTCAATAAGCTGGAGATTTATGTGGCTTTGGTTGTTTCAGGGGAAGATGTCAGTTGGGCATCCCTTTTCCTGGATTACTTGTACATGGCTCTGGGCGATGCTCAAGCTAGGTTAAGGGATTCTCGAAATCTGGATACTTTGGTCGGTCCTCTGCGGTTCCTTCAGTTGTGGATCACTTTGTATTTCCCAGAGTTCATCCCTGACGATTTTGATGGCAGCCGTTCTCCGTTAGAGCGGCTGGTGTTAGCCGACACTCTTCGGGAACACCTCTTGTGCCCCAAGATATTTTCAATACAGTCTTCACCCTGCATGGTCTATCTCGAGACCATTACGCAAATTGGCAACCGGTCCTTGAAAAATGGGCCACTCCCGATTGGGTTTATCAAATAGCCGATGACAATCTTTCCTTCACTCAGCGGAAGGTCATGAATCGAGTGGGGGGGCGTATCCTTACGGCTAGGGATCTTTTGGGAGACTTAAAGCACAACTCTAGGCATAACAAGTTGACCACGAAGCCCTATCGACCCAACTTTGTGGCACGACAATTTAGTCTGACACAGCACATACCATGGACTCACCGTAGTGTTGCTCATTTGACCAACCGTTGCTCTCTAAATGCCAAGCAGACAGAAGAGGTAGTCGCCCACAATCTTGATAAGCTTACCCTTTTCATCTGGCAGTCGTTCTCTCCCAAGGGCCAACACCACTGTTGCTTTTGTTGACTGGTGGAAGGTAGCCAAAGAAAAATTCTTCCAATCCTCTCTGGAAGTCTACTGCGATCGGCTGATCTAGGCAAAACAGAGTGATCGGCTGGTCCAGCCGAAGAAGAAAAACCCAGGAGACGCTAAGCCAAGGACAAAAAAGGTCCCTTCAAATGTGGTTTCCATCAATTCGGCTAGACCTACTGCCTTTTGGTCTTCCGTCAAACTACGGCAGTCGAAGAGAAAATGTTGGTCTTCCATTAGGCTGCGGCAGCCGAAGAGAAAAGGTGAATTATTTTTCTACATATATGTTGGCCAAAATTTCTTATACATTTTAGGCTAACACTTTTTATGTATTTTTCAGTAACTTCATCCCCCTCAAGGTTTGTTGATTTGGAGATCACTCCTACCAAGGGATCTCTGTCACCCAAGCAATCTGTTTTAAAGCAACCCAGGCTAGGTGAAGGGGTTGTTATTTGTGAGCGTATGGAAGAAAGATCTCGCGGAGCCGAATTCCCTGTTTCTAAATAGGAGGATGATGAGGTATATCCTTTATCTGCCTCGACTACCTTTGTATCGGCTATCTTACATTACTCATGTTTCTTGGTTTTGTCTTTCAGAAGCCACTATTAATAAAGCGCAATAGGCGGTGGAAAGTACATGATGCTTTTCTCCATGTCGGGGGCTCGTACTTCTGAACACCTGCAGGATTCTCCATCGGCTAACCTCGATATCAGAGTTTCTCTTATTGAGGCAGCCGAAGAGATTGACATAACCGTAGAGGTATATCCTTTTCCTTCCAGTCTTGTTATCAACTGTCTCGAGATTCTTGTCTCTTTTCTGAAACTGTCTTTTTCTGTACAGGTCTCGGCTAGGGAAGATCCCCCGGCTAAAGCCAGCCCAATTGATGACTTAGAGGCATCAGCCAAGGTCGTACTTGATGACGTACTTTTGTAGTATTTTGGCTCAGACAACATCATACCTTCACCCTCTTCGCCGGTTGGTGTTCATGAAGAGCGGGTTGAAGAGTTTCTAGCTAAGGGCATCCCCACCAACAAGGAGGAACTTCATGCATTGAGGATCTCTTTGTTCCGGTTGTCGAAGGAGGCGAGAGACTCTCCAGCTCTGGCGGCCGCCTATAATGACATAACATTGGCTTTGAATAACCTATTATCTTTGCATAAGGCGGCCAAAGATAGCCGTGATGAAGCAGCCACAGCTCTGCAACGCTTGGGATCTCTTCGTCAATAAAAGAATTGTGTTCATGCTACTTTGCCCAGGTAAATTAGGAAAGGCAGCGAAGTGTCGATCGAAGGCGCGACTTGCAGGGCGGCGGTCCCAATTGCAATCATTTCTCGCCGTGATGTGTAAGGATGAAACACCCTTATTTATATTAAACTCAACCACCCTCTGTTTGGTATTAAGGAGTGGTTCTTCAACTATTCGAGGCATGCTCGATTGTCGGTTGGTTAGCATCTGTACTTGGCCCACAGGCCTATGACTGGCGCCGATAGGGACCTTTCATGAACCTTATGGTTTGTTCCTGAAGTTCTCGTTCAACGTCCCTCGAGTATTTAGGGAGGCCATGAAAACTGCTCCTAGCTGACTGTCTGTCATCGCGAATGTCATGTAGGTTGCCTAACCGGTTGGACACATAAGTCATTTTGGCCTTCTCCCCTTCGGTAGGTTTCTTTGAGACCCACACCTTTTTCATCGGTTGTCTCCCTTTATTGTCCCTTGACTTATCGGGTTTAGCAAAAGATACCATAGATATTGGTATCGCGGGAAATGGGTCGGTATCAATGGACATTTCAGCCATACTCTTGTCGGCTAGCTTGAACCTCCCCTCTTTGATGCTCTTTTGGATCGCCTTTCTGAAGATCACACAATTAGAAGTAGAGTGACTTTATGAATTATGCCACTTGCAGTACTTCTTATCTTTGGGTTCCTCGACAGGAGGAATTCTATGACCATCAAGCAGCCGAATCTGCTTATCTTTGAGCAGATGATCAAAGATCTGATCTGCCTTTATGATGTCAAACGAGTAACCGACCCTGTCATCGGATGAACTTGTCTCTTTGCCTTTTACGGGCTTTAAGATTGGAAAAGAGTAAACCTTACCCCTAACAATCTGGGTCACCATTGTGTCTGCCGTGCAGTCGACTGACTCTGAATCGGACTCATCTGCCTCAATGATGGATATCAAGTGGGAGCCTCGATTTCGGCTGGCTCTTCTCCGGGGCGTACTGCTCTATTTGTCTAGCCTTTTCGGCTAACTGGCTCAGGTCAGAGCACGATTGTCCCACCAATTTCTCCTTTAATTGAGAGTGCATGTTGTTGATTATCATGTGGGCACATGTACGATGCATTTTTCAACTTTCTTTCTGAATCTCTCGATAAAATCGACAGCCGATTCATTGACATGTTGCTTGAGATTCATTAGATAAATTAAGGTAACCTGAGGTTGGGGCCAATAGAACCTATCATGGAAGCAACCTTCCATGTTAGTCGACCTCTGTACGGAATCATGAGCCAAAGAGGAGTACCATGCGAAGGTTGTTCCCGTTAGAGAGAGAGGGAATAACTGCAACTTGTGATACTCATTCTGGCCAGTCTCGCCGCATTGGGCAATAAATCTACTGATGTGCTCGATAGTGGATTTACCGTCATCGCCAGAGAAGATGGCAAACTCCGGTGTTTTGAAGTCCCTCGGCAAAGGTGTTATCCGATCTACCCAATCCGGGTAAGGCTTCTTATAAACTGGCATGTCCAAAGGATTCAGTTGGATGCCGAAATACCTTCGCATGGTATTAGCAATAATTTTTGGGTTTATCAGTTGTGACGTCCCCTGTCGATTCTCGACTGGATTCGGCTGGTAGGCGTTCTGCACTGGCGGCCAACATTCTGTACTTTGTTGGACATGGTTTTGAAGGTTGTAGGTGGTCTGTTGGCCATTACCAATAGGTGGGGTAATGCCCCATTGCTGTTGTTGGGTATGGCCACCAAAGCCTGCAACTTGAGTTCCTAGAACGGCTAACGGAGCCTGAGAATAAGGTGGAATAGTATTCCATGGTTGCTCTCCTTGAACGTCGGTCGTTCTTAGAAAATTTACGCTTCCTGGAAGGTATGGATTGGGTACTGTCAATGACTGTTGGAATGGTATTCCACTGTAAACAGTGTCACCAGATAGCCGAGCTAAGTCATAGCCAGGGGCCCTCGGCTGCCAATTCGGCTGGCCAACATTGTCCGCCTGCATCGTAGGGCCATTTGTAGAAACGTACGGCATAACGGGCGGCAATCCAAAGTGTCCTGGAGCCTGAACTGGTCTCCGATCCATGTTGATCTGCCCATACTGCAGACTCGCTTGGTCAAGTGGCATATTTTGCCCTCCAATGTTCGGCGATGACCATGCAGTGTGCTGGTTGCCAGGCGATTGGGCTTGTGTTCCTAGGTGCGCTACTGGCTGCACCTGACTAGGCACTAGCTGATGCACATGTGGCTGAGGAACAACACCGGGAGTCACGGTTTCATGCCGAACAACACCGCTCGTTAGAGGGATGGCAGAACTAGCCGAACATTCCCTAGGTGCATTCGATTGGTTTCCATCTCCCTCGCTTAATGAACGTCATTATGTACCATCGGCTTCACAATGTCAGCCAATTACTTAGAAACTTGGTACATAATGTCGTGGATGCCCAAGTCGATCTGTTGTCTAATAAAAGACATTGGTCATTATGGCTGGACCTTCAGATTGGCTAGATTCTTCCACAGCTTAGGTTGATGGAGGAAATGGAGGGGTATCAACCGATGTAGGCATACCCGAGGAGGATGCTGGTTCGTTGTTCCTTTTAGGAGGATTTTATTTAGGATGTGGACTGGACTCGAGGTTCATTTTCTTACCGGGCCTTAGGCGCATATGCCAAGAATGATCATGACTTGGAGAATCAAACTTTGCTATTAATTCACCTATGGTCCCACTGGGCGTGCCAAATTTGTTCTCGCCCCGAATTCTGTTCTCTGCCGTTTTATCGACTGATGAAATCGGGAGACAAATTGATTCCTTAACTTAAGCGATTTGGGCTGGAAATGGAACTCTAATTTCCAGTAATGGGTTCCCAACTACTCCAGAAAGCGTTAGGACGGTGGTTTGAGTTAACTAAGAGGTAAGAAACATGAATACAACTGAGTACAGTAAAGTAAATGATAAAATGAAGTAAAAGGATAAAGATAGATTAAAATTGAGTTGTTTGATTGATTGATTGTGTGTGTATATACAAAGAATGATCCAATTTATAGTACAAATAAGGGGAAAATTGTACAACGTGACCCCCCCATGTCAGCCATCAAGTAACCCACTAAGTTCAATAGCCGACTACGGGGGAGGTGGTGCCGATTTTCTCGCCCTCTACTCCTCTTGCTCGGATAATGGCCCTTTCTTTTAGTTGTTGTTGGCCGTTACCGCTTCTAGGGGTCTGAAAACCCTTTTGACTTGGTCGTTGAGGCGTCTGCATCTGAGTGGGTCCCATTCATACATCTAACTAACAACTCGGCTAATATGCCTTAGTAGCCGATGAAGTTCTTGTAGTCGAGGGCTAGGAGTAAATTCGTCTCTGGAACAGTTCGGTTGTCACTGAATTCGGCTAAACACTTATATTATTTTTTGAGTGTTAACAATGGGTCATCACCCAAGGTTGTGATTTAGTTATAAATGAAGTGATTGAAAGTTATGGGAGTTTCACAAAACAAAAGAAAGGTTGGGTTATTTCTTTTCAGGTTGCTCGGATTCTTAAATATGTCGTCGCACTCCGTGTTTGATCCTCCTAAAATGAAAATCTGATACACATCCGTCAACACTTTTGAAGAGTCTGAAGCAATATACATTGACGAATATAATTACTTGATACCTATGCTGGTATGAGGTAGTGCGTACCTGATGAAACAGATGAGGAGTCCACAAGCTAGTCTGAATATCATCGTTACATATATTAAAAGAAAAAAGAATGTAGGTATCCACACCTCATGTTATTGTCTGATTATAAATGAAGTGTTTGAAAATCATGGGAGTTTCAAAAGAATTAAAAAAAGTTAAGGTAATTTGTTCCCACTCTTCGACCTATGTCATTGACTGAAAGAATATAATCCTTTGATTATTTTCATTAATGAAAGATGTATATATACAAATATACAATATCTAACTATGGAAAATAAATCTATTTTTTCCTACTATAATTCTAATAGCTTTTTTCTAATACAATACTAATACCATAATTACACTTGTACAAGAATTCTACAACTATGGTAAGTTTAATACACACAATTCGTTCCTTTGATATACACGGCTTTGTCTGTGTATATCACGACTTCTGTCACACCTCCGCAGTCATAGCGGATGGTTGTTGTACGCTGAGACTGTCCCTAAAATCTTCAAACAGAAACAAGGGAATACCCTTAGTAAATATGTCAGCAATTTGGTACCTTGAAGGGACATGCAAGACACGTACTTGTCCACGAGCTACTTTTTTGCGAACAAAGTGAATATCCATCTCGATATGTTTAGTGCGCTGATGTTGGATCGGATTTTCAGAGAGATAGATGCCACTAACATTATCATATTAGACCAAGGTAGCTTTCTGAATAGGAAAGTGATGCTCTAATAAAATATTACACAGCCAACATGACTCGGACACCACATTAGCTACTCCTTGATACTCGGCCTCCGCACTGGATCGCAATAAAGTATCTTGGCGTTTTGCAGACCAAGAGACCAAGTTATCACCAAGAAATATACAATAACCAGATGTTGAACGTCTGGTATCTGGACACCCACCCCAATCAGTATATGTATATGACACGAGAGTAGAGACGGAGGATGGATATAAATGCAATCCATAATCAAGCGTACCTTGTATGTATCGTATAGTGCGTTTGAGTGCATGCATGTGCTCAATCCGCGGATTATGCATAAATAAACACACATGTTGAACTACATAAGTAATATCTGATCTCGTGAAAGTAAGACACTGAAGAGCCCTTGTAAGACTACGATAGTGGGTGGGATCCTCATATGGTGTGCTAGAAGTAGCACTCAGCTTTGGTTTGGTATCAACCGGAGTGGAAGAGCACCTACAAGATGACATGCCAACTCTCTCAGTAATCTCAGTCGCATACTTCTTCTGGGATAAAAATAGACCACATACATGACGAGTGACAGTTATGCCCAAAAAATAATTCAAGAGCCCCAAGTCTTTCATAGCAAATTCTGTATTGAGAAGGGACATGATAGACTTGCGCAAGTTATCAGATAAGGCAGTCAAAATTATATTATCCACATGTAACAGAATGTGTGCTAGAGAAGAACCATGACGATATATGAACAGAGAATGATCAGACATGTTGTATGAAAACCCAATAGTAGACACATAATCTGCAAACCTCTTATACCAAGCTCGTGGGGCTTGCTTAAGCCCATACAATGACTTTTTCAGTAAACAAAGATGGCGAGGATACTTAGGGTCTTTAAAACCCAAGGGCTAATGCATATAAACTGTCTCCTTAAGATCACCGTGTAAGAAAGCATTTTTCACATCCAACTGATGAATGTGCCATGTTTTCGAGAGAGCCAGACTAAGCACAGTGTGAATGGTTGCCGGTTTGACCACCGGACTAAATGTCTCTCCACAATCCATGCCAACCTATTGTGTTTTACCATCACCTACAAGACGAGAGCCTTATGTCTCTCAAAAGAACCGTCATAATTGTCTTTATGAGTAAAAATCCACATAGAATGAATAATATTGACACCAGGCAATGGGCATGCTGACCCAATAACAATTGGCTGAAACTGTGATGAGGGAACATATTTGGGGCAGTAGGCAGTGGGCCTGATGGTCGAGACACTGTTACGGTAGTGTGAGATATTGGGCCAACAGGTAGTGGGCCTGCTGGCCGTAAATCGGAGGCTGAACCGAGACCTGGGTCTGACCCGAGAGTATGTGGACCAGTAGACAGTGGGCCTGCTGGCGGAATTGGATCACGGGTAGGTTAGGCCCACAATTGGAGAATATACGGTGAGAGCCCATCATCTAATAAATTATAATTACTAGGCACATAATTGGACAAATTAGCAAACGGAAATTGGATTTCATAAAATATGACATGACGACTAATTATGATTTTATTAGCGGATAAATCAAAACATTTGTAACCACGATGATTAGAAGGATAACCCAAAAATACACAAGCGGTAGAACGGGCTTGTAGTTTGTTAATTGTAGTAGACGAAAAAGCGGATAGCACAAACACCCAATCAACCCAAGATGAGAATATGAGGGATCCTTATTATAAAGAATTTTTATGGGTGATTGATATGCTAAACCTTTGCTAGGGAGTATGTTAAGGAGGTATGTAGTCATTTGTAACGCATGATGCCAAAAAGACGGAGGTAAGGAAGCATGGGCTAGTTAGGTGCAGACAGTATTATTAATGGTCCGAATTTTTCTTTCGGTCTTCCCATTTTGTGAGGACGTATGAGGACAAGAAAACCGAAAATATATGCAATTAGTGTAACAAAATTCCCGAAATGGCCCATTATCATATTCCATACCATTATCACATTGAATGTTTTTAATTTCCCGTCCAAATTGTGCACGGATAAAAGTTCTAAATTTTAAGAATGTGGAAAAAACTTGAGACTTTTTAGACAAAGAAAAAGTCCACAAAAAAATTAGAATAATCATCAAAAAATAAAACATAATAACGATGGCCTAAAGAGCTCAAAATGGGAGATGCCCATAAATCACTATGAATAATGTCAAAAGGCATCGACGTACTAGAAGTAGAGGCTACAAACGTAATCTAACATGTATCCCTAGAGGACAAGAAGGACAAATATGAGTACTACGCGTACTCTTACAATCAATAAAACTATTATTTTCAAGAGAATAAATAATAGACGACCCCGAATGACCAAAGCGTGCATGCCACAAAGAAGGAGCAAGAGTTATCCTCGTCTTGAAATTCTTCACAGAAAATCCAAAAGGATCAAAGTTAACATACACTCAATTATCAGTCGTGAATTTTCGGACAGACACTAAAATTTTAATTAATTGAGGGGCATGAAGGACATTTTTAAGGATGAGACGTGGATGTGGAGGGGGCAAATTTGTGTGACCATAACCACGAATTGGAATTGAATGGCCATTACCAACAATTATGTCATGATTATTGCTCAAATTGAAATAAGATGAGAGATTACTTTGTACGGACGTCATATGAGAAGTGGCTCTGGTGTCCATGTACCAATTTGCGTACGGGGAATTTAATCCAAGTGTATGTATCACAGCCTTGATATCCGTGGGCGTCAGGATTCTTCTTTGGGCTCGGCGGCGAAGGCTCGCGAGGCCGAGACCCAGCAGCCGCCCCGATGCCAAGGTCCAGCAGGCTATTTGGCTTGTGAATTCGGAAAGTCGGGCCTCTGAAAATTCTGGAAACTGACCCAGTTTACTGAATAAGGCTTGAAAGGCACATTAGGCCACTGGCCCAGCCCCACGGCCAGTGGTGCTGCGGCCCAGCCGCCCTACTTCCACCACGTCCGCCACTGCTCCGACCACCGCCACTGCCACAGCCGCCGCCGCGGTTCTTGCCACTATTTTTCTAATTTTGACCCTTTTTTATACCACTGTTGTTACGGTTTTTGGTAGAATTATCCAAGAACGAGTGAGGGTATCAGACGTGGCCATCATCATGAAAGAATTTGCTCTGGTAGCCACCCTTTTAGCCAAGCCGACCTCTTCTAATGTGAGCATGGAACGGGCCTGGTAGAACGGTGGGAGCGGATTACTTTGACGAAGGAGTGTCCCAACGCCATTATAGGCCTCGGATAGGCCTGTAACCATCTGAAGAATAAGACGATCATTGGTGACGGGTGCACCAACGTTCTTGAGTTGATCCATCTTTTACAATAGGTTGAGACATTCGGAAAATCCTCCATATTGACATGGGAAAATTCATGCTCAAGAGTGACGACACGAGAATTTTTGTTATCTTGGAATATATCACGCACCCTATTCCAAGTTTCCATCGCCGTGGTATCGGGTTCAATAATCGTCTGCAACAGGTCCGTAGAGATGGTGGAATAAATCCACTGGAGTACTGTAGCATCAAGAGTCGTCCATAACATAGGGTCATCATCGGCGGTAGGCACCTTCTCCTTGTCTGCTCCCGGGCATGATGTGATAAAGGACTTGATGTGAGCGTGCGTGAACTTTAAATAATTCCGCCCACGTTGCATATTGGACGTTTTCCATCTCAAGAACGATAGGGATGTGGTTCTTGATGTTGGATACTGTAAGGGCAGGATGAAACGTGTTCTTTGAGGTAGACACGATGAAAGAACGAGAGGAGAATGGGGGATTTGGAAGAAAAAAATTGGGAGAGAAAAAAAAAGTGTCGGTCGTCGGCCGGACGCTCGGATTCTGAGAAGGAAGAGGGCAGCGGAAGATGTTTGGGAGAAGGTAATTTTGCCCTAGACTTCTGATACCATGAAAGAATATAATCCCTTGATTATTTTCATTAATGAAAGAGGTATATATACAAATATACAATAACTAAATATGGAAAATAAATTTACCTTTTCCTACTAGAATTCTAATAGATTTTACTAATACATACTATAATTACACTTGTATAAGAATTCTACAACTATGATAAGTTTAATATACATAATTCGTTCCTTTGATATACACGGCCACGGCTTCTGTCATTCACAGATAGAATTACATGATAAATATACTGATAGAAGGTGGAGGGTACCTGATAATTCAGACGAGTGGCGTACAAGTTGAACTGAATATCATTGTTATATAAATAAAAGTAAAAAAGAGTGTGTGGGGTCACACTCTATAGTCATTCCAGCTTTTCATAAAGACTTCCAAAGATTCTAAAACCATGTGTGATTGTCTTAAAGATACATGCATTTTTCTCTTTTGATGATTAAAGGCAGTTAATACAGCAATTGCACCCTTTAGCACATGTCAATCCAACTTAGAGAATACTTTTTTCTCATCCTACAGTTCGCATCTCTAACACTTTGGACTGGGTATGTTCGAATAACTTTTGAATACATTAGGCAGCAATCAAGATCAAACAAGTTACTTACTTTTATGTTGGCTTTGTGAGAAATTTTAAAGTTTGAACCTTTATATGCTCATTTTCTTTGAGTCCATGTGTCTGGGCCAACTTGCGTGTATTTCGACTAATTCCGCAAGTTACCTACTACTTGTTACCTTCCACCAGCATAGATACTAAGTAACTCTGTCTACCAAGACTTAAACAATTTTCTATGAGTATTGGATTGTCGGAGCAGTTTTCATCTTGTCATTAGATGAGAAATTATAACTGCAACAAACAAACACACATTGTATATTTTGTATATAACAACAATAACAACTATGCCTTACTGCCAAACTAGTTTGGTCGACTGTCTTTTGATCTCAGTTTCATCCTTTTTTTCCTAATAAAATATTTTCAGAGATATTTACCATCTGGAGACAACAAGATCCATTATTTGACGGATCTTTACAGTAGGGCATCAAAGGAAAATGGCATTGTGCTACCAGTATAAAACCAGATGCTTTCCTAATAACACTACAAAACAAATCCTATATGCAGAGCTAAATTGATTTAAAACTTGATGGATTCAACCTATGAATTTCTTAGACTTAATTCATTGAACTTTTGAGATTATGCGTACAGAATTTAATACTTGATGAAAATTTGGTGGTTTCTTCACACATATATCTATGTTCTGTGTCGACAATACTAGGTTCAGTACTGTCGATATTATACATGTATGGATGCATGTAAGTTTCTTGCAAACTATTATATATTATAAGATCACAGTCATAACAACTACTTAATGCAACTACAATGGTAAAGATGGTTCTTGAAGCCATCACAAAGAAGTGAGAACTACAAATATAATGGAACTCAAAAGATCATCTGGTCTAGAACAAAGCTAAGACATGGAACAGTAATACAAGAGGAAAAATCTGATCAAGTAATACATCCTTTAATGAGAAACATAAACCTTCAAAAGCTGCAGGTTCACAGAAAATGGTCAACTAAATAAATAATTCCCGGGCTTCCCCACATCGTCAAGGAAATGGTCTACAGGAAAGGAGGCAATATCACCCATCGTCGAGGATACTTTGGTCTTCCTTCCTTTCCATCAAAGAGCTGCAAAGAAAGGGTATCAAAGCTAAGAACCAGAACAGATGACCCAACAAAATAGAAACACAAGCACAAAAGAATATTTGCTTATATATAGCAGTAGCACATATCTTGTTAGTTAAGAGTTCTGTTAATTTGTCTAGAAGCTTCACTGTCTAGCAAAGTAGCTTACAAAGCAAAATACAACTTACTCACATTGGCTATCCTATCTGAGTAAAAAAGCAAACCAAATTTGGCAGGAGGTTCAGAGAGAACTTTATCTTAGTGATAATGTAATCCTCATGTATAACGTTTAGATTCTTTGAGAGCAAACCGTATTAAGTCTGAACTGTCAACAATCACAATAAGAAAATGTAGACAGTTTTCTGAATAGAAAAACAGTGTTATACTTGAGTCCTCTCTAGATAAGATAAATTCAATGTGAAGGAGATAAGGTTCGATTTTCTTTCCTAAGGTTAACCTCCTGCCATCCTATAAATTGCTGTGCATCAGCAAATGGAAGCTGATAGAATAGACAATATGGAATTCGAGATAGCATCACATACTTTCAGATTGAAGCCTACTTATATAAGAACACTTGGGTTGTCAACAAGCCTCAATGTAGATGTAATATAATTAGGAGTGTCAAATGGGCGGATTGAGCTAGATTTGAGCGGGTCAAAATAGGCCGAGTTAATAAATGGGCAGGTCAGTTATTTGGGCTGAAATGGGCTAAAACGCGGGTCATAACCCAACCCGCCCAATTCTTACTAAGTTTTAATTTCTTTGTTTCTTCTTTTATAATATTTTACCTAATTTTCTTTTATAATATTTTAAGTACCTAATAAAACCATTATTTTCTTTATTATGACTATATATAATATATCAAATCAAAAATATATCTTTTCAAAGATATATTGACCCTATGGGTCAATTTGGGCTACATATCAGCCCAATTTTTAGATGAGCTGAAATGGTTGGACTAAAATGGGGGGGGGGGGGGGGGGGGGGGGGTCATTGACCCGTCAAAACTTGAATGGGCTGGCGGGTCATGTTTTCATGGCTAATTTTCCACCCCTAAATATAATGCATGTAAAGCAATGTGATCAAAAGAACGAATAGTCTACCTTCTTCAAACGACGATGCTTTCCAAGGGCCCAGTTAGTCATAATGCTAGCAGCAACAATCATGAAGACATATCCAGCAACAGTCTGAGTAGCAATGTTGAAGCCCAACCACTGGTAGATCTCTGTTGTGTAATTTGCACAGGTAACAATATTGAACAAGAAGCCACGGGGTATTTGGTATCCTCCATTACCGCTAGGACTTCGAAGATTTCTCAATAATAAATGGCAATAGAAGTTTGCAACTTGACAAACTATCCCGAATCCAAATCCAATCTTCATCTGGAGATCGCTTACAGGAGTATAAAGAGGATGATTCACGAAGTAAGCAATGAAAGCTCCGAAAGACCAATAATAGGCACAGTTCCGAAAAACATTGGAAATTGGAGAAGTGGCATGGCTAAAGCGGTGCACAAAGAAAGTCTCCATGATCCGTTTGAAGTAGTGGAAACACCAGTAATACATGGCGTAAGTCTGGGCAGGGTGGACAACACGCTCTTCTTTGTAGCCAAAATACTTGTAGACTGGGAAGTAGTAAAAGATAGGATAGAGTAGCAGAGGACCCAGATACTCAAAGAAGAAAAGTGTACTATACTTTACTTGTGGGCCCAGATCCTTGAAAACTACAGTTAACTCGCTCGTGCTCCCATTAGTATACTCACTGAGATTCTTCTTGTAGTGAAGAACAGTTGGCCTTTCTTTTGACCCAGGTTGGACAGGCAGAGTCAGTCGTTGTCTAGAAGGATAGTATTTTCTGGCTGTTGAGATCAGAAGTAAACAATATTTTAACTCATAATAATGCAACTTCTAGAAATAAGAAACTGGCATTAACACAAGACAAATAGCGGAGCACACCAGTCCGCGGTTTATCAGTTGTTTAAAATGAAGTCAAATAATGCTTCTTCCCTTTACTCTTTCATTGCTTATATTAGTTCTAAAACTTGACTACATGAAACTTTTAGGAAACCATGAAACTTAACCCCTTCATACCGTTTTAAGTGGTGAATATCCTACCTGGTGGCAGGAGATAAATGGAAGTAAGAAAAACCTTTCAATATGCACAGTGGTTCCATTTCAAGATGTCTTCCTCTTATTAAAAATCAAACAATGAACTCCATGTACACTTGATGATTATATTTTCAATTTTTTTGTAACACGCCCTCTGTTACATTTTGTGGCATTATCTCTGTTAAATATAGTATACGTAATAAGTATATAGATATGAGAAGTTATGGGAATATATCTGTTATAATTAGATAGATATGGAAATATTCCCAAATCCCAGTAACTAATTTGTTCCAAAAAGGATAGCACCTTTATATATTTAGAAACAATTTAATTTTAAACTTTCCATTTTGCCTTTAATGCCATGTTTTTATACCCATACAAATGTCATGTCATGTTTAGGACCATAAATTTCAAAAGTATCTTCCTTTCTTACACTCCATGTCTAGTCAAACACTAACACATAAATTGAAACGGAGGGAGTAGCATATAAGGAATCCATGATAAAAACAAAAAGAGTTTGCCAGCAAAAAAATTGATCTGTGTCACTTGAATTGAGCAAAGGGAGTACATCCTACTAATTTTTTTTTAATCAAGGAGAGTACACTTTGTGCAGATTCTATTTCAATGGGAACTTGATGAGCCGATCCACCAATACGTCTGGCTTTTCTATTTTTACGACAGGTTTGGCATTTATATATTTTGTATACAAGTATTTTCTATATAATCTATAAATGAAGTCTTTTCCCTCTAATATATGTTAGTATTAGCCTGACTTGTCAAAAATATCTGTTATTTGTTTCAATCCAGGGTAGTAAACTTCTGCCTAGTGGTAAACTTGTAGGAGATAAACGGAAGCAAGAAAACCTTTTTGTGACTTCATTAGTCCTTACATGCGTAGATGTACACAATGGGAGAGAATAGACACACATACACAAATGTTCTCATACACTGTATCTCCTGATATTGCAGCCGAACAAAAGCTAGAACAGATTCAATCGAGGTCAAGAGGTAGAGAATTGGAAAAGAACATAAAAACATGGACACCATATCCAGCTTGCTTTAAATCTCCAAAACCACTCTATAAATGAACACAAAACAAAGACACACACACACACAGCAAAATAAATGATTTGACTATAACTGGAACTTCCTAAGAGACTGATTTTCTGTTTTCTGTAAAACCTGTATGAAGTAACAACTAGCAAAACTAACCACGATTTAGCACATCAAAGGCAAAAAATGCTAGGTGATCTTTTTCCATATGCTTACACCTTGTTGGCTGGTTTGGGGGGGGGGAGTTGTCCGATGTTTGTGCTGATGGGAGATTGCGGATAATCCAGATACACGGTTATTTAAAATAAAAAAAGAATACAAACTAAGCTTCCATTTTCGTATAACAATGACCCAGTCAACTGAATATCCCTATAAAGTTGTTATCTTTGAAATCATCAACTCGGAATAACACAGTCTATACTAGTGCTGTCCAGTGGGCCGGGTCGACCCGATCCCGACAGTCCCGATCCCCCAAAATAAAAATAAAAAATTGTTGGGGTCGGGGTTCGAACTCGGGACGGGGCCTGGGTTCGTCCTGCCCGTCCCGATCCCGTCCCCCTTTGCAAAAATAACCGTTGTAACAACGGCCAAATTTCGATTTTGGCCGTTGTGCAACGGCTATAACGGCCATTTTCCCCCCTTAATATTTATTTTTAACCCCTAAGTTAATATATTTACACTTTAACCCTATTTCTCAACTATAAATAACTCATTTTCCTCTTCATTTTTCTCACAAATCTTCCTACCATCTCTCTAATCTCTCAATTTATCTCTCTACAATTCACAAATCTTCTTACTATTAAATATTATATCAAAGTTAAAAAATTGGGAGTAAAGTTGGCAACTAGCTTGAGGATCATCCATCGAGCAAAGTTTCAATTTTCAACTTTGATTACACTTTGACGTTACGTCGGCGTTTGGTACCGTCGTTCCTTCTTTAAATTATTATTGTTACTTAATTTTAATTATCGCACTTAATTTCATTTACTTTAATTATTTATTTGTATAATTAAAATGGAAGGATTGAAACGTATGATTAGAGGTAAGGGTGCTTCTTCTAGTAGGGGTAACAAGGGTAAGGGTACTTCTTCTAGTAGTCCTATTCCTAATCCAAATGATTTGATTGATTTCAGTCATATTGATGAAACTGCTTTTTTTAATGATATACTATTAGATGATGAAGTAGATGAACCAGCCTTTAATTTAGACGATAATATAGATGACACACCCACTAGTGCACTTCAACCTCAGTCTCAGACTGAGTCTCAGCCTGAAACTGAAACTGGAATGACTCATATTTCCCCTAGTATGAATCGAGGCCCCACAAAATGAAAATTAAAATAACATGCATGACATTTTTTTGATAGGAACGAAGAGAATCAACTAACTAGATGTAAAATCTGTAAAAATGTTTATAAATTTAAAACCAAAAAAGATTTAAAATCGAAAAAGGTCAAGGAGGGACAGGAGGTTTATTGAGACATGTACAAGGCGAGCACACAACTAGGTGAAATCAATACAAGACTAAAAAAATTGGTGTGCCAACGCCATCTGAGTAGGGACAAGGTTCACATATTGTCCCCGACCTAGTACAGGGTCAAATTAAACCGACAACGGGGGAATTTTTTGTCCTAAATATGATAAAAACAAAGATAGGGAAAATATGACAAAATTAATTGCGGTGGAGGGTTTGCCTTTTTCATTTCCTTCATTTCCTGGTTTTATTCATTACATTTGAGAAACATATAATTGTGATTTTAATGATTTTCCTAGATCAACTGTTAGAAGGGATGTTTTTTAAATTTGCAAGTGAATATCAACAATATTTACATTATGCACTGTGTATCATTTTAATGGCAAAGTGGCTATTACTTCTGACATAGGCTGTAGTACTAACGGTAATGATTATTTAACGGTAACATGTCATTGGATAGATCAAAATTGATCCATGCAAAAACGTATTTTAGCATATAGGTATATTGACGATAGACACACTGATAGTTTTATTACAGAAAATATTCATGAAATTTGTGATTACTATAACCCGAGATGTGTTGAACATTCAAACGTCATCAACAGCGTCTAAAAGTGCTTTTTCTGCGGGAAGATTTCAAATAGGAGAGCACAGACATTCATTGGCGGGAGACTCATTGGAGATTACAGTTCTATTCAGAGACTAGATTCGTGCGGAGCGTAGAAGGTGCGGTCAACCGGAGACCAACGAAAAAGAAGACTACAACTACAACAAAATCTTTTCCGAGGGAGCAGGAAGTGACGTTGAAGAATTTGACAAACAAATTCCAATTTCAACAGAAGATCCTCAAGACATTGTGAGAAAATTCAAAAAAGTATGGTTGTGTAATTTTTTTTAATTGCAATTTTACTATGTCATTTGCAGCTTTTGAACAACACCACAAAGTTGCAATTTTGAAATTGTATTACAAAAGAAATTATATTTCTATTGAATAATATAAGAGGCACAAAAACAGTATTGTGATGCTTTTTTTATTACACTATCTTATTCAATTATTGAATTTGTATATATTATTTCTTTAAATTAAGTGGGGGGAAAACCGAGTCCCAACCCCGTCCCGACCCGCCCCAACCCGACTCCGTTCTGGCGGGATGTGGGACGGGACGGGACCTCCCACCGTCCCACCTATCCCGGCCCGCTGGAACCCGAGTCCCGACCCTCCCCATCACGCCGGGACCCACCCCAGTCCGCCCCGTTGGACACCCTCAGTCTATACTACGTAGCAATAAAAGAAAAACAGTAGCCACTCACTTCGTTTATGAATTGCCTCCTGCAGATCAGCAACAGTAGCCTGAAATGACAACAACAATAACCAGAATTACATTAGCAAAATCACGCATCTATATGCATCATTTTTTTAAAACGAATTGACCACTATTTTGCTAAACAAAAACAAACCCAGATGAGGAAAGATGGAGAAACATACAGAATCAGTGACGACAACAACAAAAACAAGCAGAATTACATAAACTAACCAATAAAATACAATATCACGCATCTATATACATCATTTTTTAAACAAATTCACAACTATTCTGCTTAAAATACAGATTCATGTAGCATAATTTAGCATCAGCAAGCTGAATTTGGCTAAATAAAAACAAACCCAGATGAGCAAAGATGGAGAAACATACAAAATCACGCATCTATATGCTTCATTTTTTTTTAAACGAATCAACCACTATTCTGCTTAATTGAGCATCAAGATAGCTGTATTTGGCTAAACAAAAACAAACCCAGATGAGGAACCATGAAAAAACATACAGAATCAGTGACGACAACACAAAAACAAGAAACATAAAATCACATATCTATATGCATCATTTTTTAACGAATTGGCCACTAATTATGCATAATTGAGCATCAAGAAAGCTAAATTTTGCAAAACAAAAACAAACACAGATGAGAAAAGATGAAAAAACATACGGAATCAATGAGTTCAAGGCCACCCTTGATGAGTTCTTTGCCACTACGTGTAACCACCAAAACCTTCATTGTTGTTTTCCCCAAACACTTTGGGATCTACGAAGGAACAACTATGTCTGAGAAATGATGAAGAATTAATAGAGAGAGGTGAGATCTTTGAATAAGTATTGTAGTAGTAGTAGTAGTAGTAGTAGTAGCAATTAATGGGGTATAGTAGTTGGGTAGAAAGTAGCTGAACGAACCGTTTGTGTTGATGAACCACCTCCTTCAAATCAATGTTCAAAAATATCGATCTCAGTTTGTGTAGTCTGTTTGACCATACAATTGTTTAATGGGCCGGGGGACCACTTCAGTAGGCCCATGACCCGGAAAACATCTCGTCTTTCGGCTCTCGGGATAAAATATGAGATTATTTTATCTTCCATTTGGTTGAACTTTTAATTCCCACTATTCCATAAATGTTAGAGGTAAATTCTACCTAAATCATATCCTCTCCAGAGCTCACTATATGGGATTACACTCAGTATGTTGTTATTGCACTTTTAATTTCCATATAAGCAATTTCAAAATTATTGATATCGCAATAATTGTCTTGTCATTACTTAATCGCTTTCGTTATTTTCATTTTTGTATTGCTTTCAGTTTCTTGTCCCTAACTGACCTTTTTCATGTTTTTTCTTGAGTTAAAGGTGATAAGATCTGCGTACACTCTACCCTCTCCAAACCCACGTTGTGAGATTTTCACCAGATATATTCTTGTTATTGCAATAATTGCGTTGTTCTTATAACACAATTTAATATGAGATTATAATCTCAGAATAAACTATGAAATTATTTTATCTAACGCTTAGTGGCTTTTGATTTCGGTATGAGTAATCCCAAGGGTATGTATATCACAATTATAGAATTATTCGCATATCACACTCAATGTAGAATAATGGCTGGGATAAATGTGAGATTATTTTAGCTTGTGTCTGGTTGAACTTTTGATTTCAATTTATATAAGCAATTTTAGAATTATTTATATCACAATTGTAGTACTATTTTTACTCTACGCTAAATGCAGAATAATAATTTTGAGAAGAGTAATTTGGGATAAAATAACAATATGATAAAGATGTCCTTCTCCAAGCTCTTTTTTCAAAGTATTTAGACAAAGTTAAGGTTAAAATTAAAAAATATAAATCTATTCAAGTAACATAGTGTAAAACCATACACGTGTTTGATTGTATATCTCATTTTTATTCAAATGATCCTAAAATCAACAAATGAAAGTATATATTATTATAATCACGCATCATAATCCCCCGTATAACTTATTGTCATATCAATTTTTAGTAAGAGAGGGGTTAAGCTAAGCCTATATTAACACTGGCAACAACTTTTTTTGTCCGCATTCAGCTATGCGAAGTATAGACCCAAAGGCAGTTTAATTAAGATAGACAAAGAACACAAAGAGGTTGAGTCTTTTAATACATGAATTCATTTACAAGATATATATATATATATATATATATATCGAGGTGAGCGTGAGCTAGCTCCGAACACCACCGTCACTAAAAAAAATTGAGTCTTTTAATACATGAATTCCTTTACTATATATATGAAAAATTAGTCGATGTATGCGTGAGCTAGCACCTGACACCACCGTCATTCAAAAAAATAGGTTGGAGACTTGTGCCTTACCACAATAGTCAGACTGCCTGTACCATTCTCCCCACAGCTCGCATTCAGACCCATGATATCTGACCACTGAATCTCAATTTTACTCTTGAACCCACCTTCAAGAATTTCCCAAACAAGCTTATGCGTAGCAAAGTAACACTTTGCCACCAAATCACCTTTCACATCTAGATGCATACTGAAACAACAATGACAATATAACCTGTGTAATCCCACGAGGTGGGTCTGAGGAATAGAAAAATTAGCCAAAACACAGATAATGAGATTACGGCACACAAAGTTCATGGCAATTACTTCCCAAGACCCTATCCGTAGAAGTGAACCCGAAAAATTTGTCAGTTGCTACTGAAGTAGCTGCACCCCTTGTTTCCTTATTGCTTACAGCAGTAGGGTTTTCAGGTGCTGAAGGTGGATGGAGGAAGCATTGTTTTGTGACAGCCTCATCTGGATTAAATCTTAACAAAGATGGACTCTTTCTAAATCTCAGACCTAAAGGACTTGGCTCATCAAGTGGATTGTATTCTGGGGGAGGAACTGGAAATTCATCATTTCCAGTATCCCACTGTTAAAAAAGCAGGAGATGAAGTTAAGTAGCTGAAAATTGGAGTCCCTCAGTCACAAGTTAAATGCAAATAAAAAAGAACAAAATAATATCCAGGAGACCACCTTTGCAAAATCTGAGAACAAACTTAAAAGATCATGAAAAATTGAAAACAACTTCAGAAAAAGATAGAACCTCTTCATTTAGCTGGTCCCCCCCCCCCCCCCCCCCCCCAAAAAAAGAAAAAAAAAAGCCCCCTTCATTAGTCCCGTAGAGCTAAATTCTGCTGCATGTACCATAAAGTGAGCTAAGTCCTATTCTCGATTCAATTACTAGACATCATGAAAGAGTGGAGGATAGTCACCAATATGAGTTTGTCGAAGATCTCAATTTATAATGAAGAAATGATAGTAACTCTATGTTTTATAGGCTTTATCATATTCAGTCGGAAGAGTTTAGGTAATACTTTCAAAGTGACTCTCGACGGGAGAATCCAGGCTATCCAGGAAGAATCGCAGCACACCATTCTACAAGCAAGAACTTAAGTATAGACATTAATATCTGTTCAGCATCACAGTTCCAGTATTCAAGAAATGTTGGTATCCCTTTGGCCACTTGCTTATTTCATTTACAGTTTCTTAACATATCGGACAATATCTCTTCAATCTCTTTCCCAAGCCAAAAAGACATTGCTCAGGCATATTTGACAGTAAAGTATGAAATCATATTCTTCCCTCATCTGAAACATAAAAACTTCAAAAATATAAGGAGTGAAATAATAACTAAATTCTTAACCAAATACCTATGAGCTACGCTTTGAAAGTTATTCCTTGCAAATTTTGATCCTGAAAGTCACGTTTTTCAATGATGGAGCTCAAATAAAGTACTTTCAACTTGTTCTTTGCCCAAAGATCTCCTTCTGACTTAGTGAAATATCAAAAGATGACAGTCAATAAAAGAGTCCTCTTTTTTCGTTTTCCTTTTTTTGTCTGTGAGGTGGGGGCAATGCATATAGCTAAGAAATGTTTAGCCACCAAACAGTTGCAAAACCATCCTGTTCATTATTTTTGTATAAGAATCCATTGCTGCAAGAATGTATAAAAGGTCATACTAATATGAACCAGCAATATCCTAAACCCAAAACCAACGGACTCTATCTTTACTCTATAATTGAACTTCAATTAAATTACTACTAATTCATCATGCACTCCAAATAGATCAACATACATTTTATAAGCTCTCTGAAGTTCCCATTAAAACCATTTCCTCACTTAAAATCACTTTCTTCCACCAGAAAAACAAAATCGACACTTCCAAGTCAAAAGACAAGAATACACAACAACACCAAACAACAATAAAGTAAAAAAATAACTTTTTTTCTATTTGTTGAACTCAAAACCAACTTACTCTGTCTTCATCATATGGTTGAACGTCAATCAAATAAATACATCAACCCAAAAGCATCCAATAAATTTTATCAGCTCTCTGAACTTCACAAAGATCATCAGAACCATTTCCTCACCTAAAATCACTTATTTCCACCAGAAAATGAAAATTGACAATACACAATGACATCAAACACCAATAAACTAAACAAAAATCCTTTTTTCTATTGTATAACTAGAAGTATTGTTGATCCAGATACACCAGTGAAACATTTAAAAATCAAAAGAAGAAGAAAAACCTGATTAAGGTTCGAAGAAGTGGAAGAAGACTTGGACCGATTAGTGAGAGGCCCATGTTCATCTTCAAGAGGATCCTCTACCTACAATTTCACCGGAAAGTATCCCCCAAAACGACGCCATTCCCACGACTTTATCAACTCAATCATTAAAATCCAAAAGAAAAAAATTGAATTGCTTGACAGAGATAGGATCAGCTCATTGTAATGTGTTGCCAATAGATAAAAGAACCATATGGTCTAGGTTACAACTCAGTACAGTTATGGACTACCAGAAAAACACAATAAATCTAATATCTAAATCTATTCCAAAAGCAAAGGGAAGAAAATACCGCACATTTCCTCTTATAGCACACGTGTAGTAGTCACAAGAAGGAAATGGGGTACTACATATTACAATAACAAAGGACTATAACAAAAACTCACTGGTGCTCAAAATTCCATATGGCAGTTACAAAAATGAGCTTCATGGGGGAGATATCTTAAGAGTGTCGGGGATTCGAATGGAGCAAAAGAGATTATATGCTGATGCAACCTGCAGAAGGCTTTAGATTCAATCTGAAAGCTTATTAAGTTTGGGTGAAGCTATGCACTTAAAACAATTGTGCACTTCAAATAACGAGCCGAAATTGAACCCAAGGCCAAGAAGAAGCAATCGGTTCTTCCACTCTCAGCTTTGAGGAGTTGAATTGACTTTTCAGTGAAAAAAAGGATGAACAGACAAGCAGCATATCAATGATAATTAAACAAGCGAAAAATACAAACCCATCCACCATCCCAGAGGAGAGCCTTGTTTTCTAAGTTCTTTAACATTTAGTGATTGAAGAAAGGGCGTGCAACTTCTTCTAAACTTAAAATATTGCTGAACCTGTAGATGTGAAACATCACTATTGTTCCCAAAAGTACAAGATCAACAACCATTTAAGAGAAAAGAAAGGGAGAACAAGTAATGGAAGACTAGAGACAACCATCACTTATGAAGAAACCAACATTAGCAATAATGTATAACTGACAACTAACCAAGTGGTTTTGCAAAGTACAATAAGAAGTACAACAAGTTCTTGACCAGATTAGTCCTTTGACATCCTTTATCCCTGTCATTGAGCCAATTTGGATATGTCTTCGTAATCGATAGCCTTGAGAATCTTCCCATCATATATTCCCCTCTCAATTTGTACTTTAGCACAAAAGTTATCTGTATCAATTGCTAACAGTCTAGCCTTTGATCCACGATATGCACCATTAACTATCCTCACAAGACCTCCAATTTGGGGAATTACAGTCTCAAGCTCTTCCTGATCAACCCTTAAAACGTGCTTATTTTCAAGCATCTCAATCTCGCCAACATACTTATCAATAACCTTACGAATAACATCCTTTTTCTTATAGTAACCCCTGTCAGCCAAAGCCTTGCTCATTACCTTCACAATTACCCCCTCGCATAACCAATAATCTTTCCTATTACTCCACTCCTTTGCTTGCTCTTCCTCTCTCATTAACTCATCCAACACCGATTTACCTCCACCTTTAACATTCTTACCAGCTTTTTCACTGTCCTTGTTACCTTTTTCCCTCTTCTCATTATCTATCTCATCAAACACGAATTTTGAGCTTTCTGCTCTCTCTTTCACTACAGCTTTTGATGTCGAGCCTAATGTTAACTTGATCTTCTGATCAGTCTCCGATTTCTCCAAGGGCTTCGGTTGCAACTCCAACTGCTGCTCAGTACCATCGATATTTCCTGAACCCATCAACTGCTCCGCACGCTCTCTTTGCTTCTTAATCTCCCTTTCCTGCTTCTCTTCATCTGCTAGATCGGCCCTAATTCTCTTGTTTTTCATTTTTTCTTTGAAGAGAGTCTCGGAGTCTCGATCAATATAGGTAATAAACCAACCTTTCGGGGTCTCTTCAACTTTACACTTTCCTGTTTTTCCCAAGTACTTCACAAACTCAGTTAATGTTGCCCATTCAGTGGAATTCATATGGACATGGTGGCGATCAGCGATATACTCATTGTACACAACAGTTGCAGCAATACGACTGAAGCGGTGACTGCGCTTCATATGCTCAAGGAATTGGCTCTCGAATTCCTCGGAATAGCCACCAACAATGCGATTAGGGTTTTGACCAAAGATTTCCATTTGACGTTGATGGGACTCACTCATGCAGTGGCACTTGAATCCATTTTCATCTCGACATTGCTTCTGACACATCTGGCAGTACCATCGTAGCTTCTGCAGGCCCTTTGCTTTTATTCGGTTGGCAATTGCCTTCGGGGTCAAGAAATCGTTTTTCCCCATTTGAATTTGGGATTGAGATGGAAAAAGTTCAAATCAATGGACTTCTTAACAATTACCTGAAAAAATACACCATAACTCAACATCACTTCTTAAATACATCAGCAGATATACAAGTATGTAAAGTAACTGTCAAAGAAAGTGTAACATAGTAATAAGAACTCAAGGTCTCATTAGCTAAGACTGAAGTAGCTCAACTGATTCTAAATACTAAGATTTGAAGTAGTTAGAAGATGAATTCACTGGTTCATGATTAGGTAAATATAACAAATGACTTAGAAAACTTATGCACATTCCATACACTAATTGAGCCAAAATTTTACCCATATGATCAAACAAATCCAGATCTAGCATAGATATGTTGCAGAGTAAAAAAGAAAGCGAGGGGAATTCTTCTCCTCTGGGGATAAATTCTTTAATAGATTACAAATATTCCACGACCTAAAACATAGTTTCCGATTTTACCTTTTATATGAGGGAAATTTTCAGAAATTTATCATTACACTTGCAGACAAATGCAAATTAATTCGTAAAAATCAGAACTTCGCAACTGAAGCTTTTTATAACATAGAAATACAATTCATAATTATAATTAAAATTCACAATTCATAGTTGAAGTACTTTAGTAGCTGAATTCACTGGTTCATGATTAGGTAAATTTAACAGACTACTCAGAAAATTATCTGACCTTTGTTATATATTTGGAAAGACCTTCCGTGTACCTCCCAAGCAACGCGGACACTCTACCCTCTCCAGATCGCAACGTGTGTTAATACACCGGGTATGTTGTTGTTAACAGACTACTCGAAAAACTGGTCAAGCGGAATGATGGAATCCACCCCTCCTTTGAACTTATGCACATTCCATACACCAATTGAGCCAAAGATTTTACCACTAAAAGCAAAAAATTCAGATCAACTCGGATTTGAAACGGGTAGGCCCGAATTTGGAATGGTTAGGCCCAAAATATATATTTGCGCTGAACTCCTTTGATTTGAGGACCGCCAATGTAGTTACCTTCCCTTGTCTTTTTTTTCTTTTTTGTGGGACCTAATTAATTACTGTTCCTTTTTCGTATTGTTTTGAATTATTTGTTCTTGTGTTGAAATCTATCGGAAATAACTTCTTTGCATTTCAAGATAAGAATAGGGTTTGTATATGTTCTACTCTTCTCAAAACTTTATTTTGTGAAATTTCATGGGATACGTTATTATTGTTGTTAGACGTAATTACCGTAAAGAACTTCAGCTTGAAAATGCTTTTTAAATTCAATCTGAATAGTAGGCTTTCTAATCACAAAGATGTTTGTAATAACAATATGCAAATTTTGCTTTTAAGAATGAGTTTGCTAAGTATTTATAAACAATTACATCCTTATTCCAATCAAAAAAGGAAAAATAACTAAAACTAATTAGGGTAAAATCCTTATTTTACGAGGAAATAATAAGGAAAGTATAAAAACTTGGCTCTACTCGTAGTTCCATATGTATGACTATATAATGGAGTAACAAGGATTGATATTGGTGCCTTTTTTTGTGGTTCAACTACTCTAGCTCCTGTATATACATCTTCTCATGAGCATTGATCAAGATATTTAAGTTATATATACTGAATATGTAAGTTTTTTAATATTATTAGTTTCTGATCTGTAGAATTTGACTTTGGACTTATATCTATCCTAAATTCAGCAAATTCACTTCACTCCAGTGGACTTAGTATTTTTTGGCAAAGGTTCCGCCCGGAATTAGATCACCATCTTCTGCTAGTCCTATACACAAAAAAACACCACGGGGAGATAGATCTCACTCGTGCGACCCCACCCCAGAAAACCCACTGTCGGAGACCACCGGACGCGTCGTCACGCGCCAATAACAGGTCTCACACCGGTGACGCGTAGACCGATGCACCAGTGAGTGGACCGTTTTTCCGTGACTTTTTCTAAAAAAAATATGTGGGAGTCGCAGGCCTTTTCCGAGGCTACCCCAAACTTTTTTGTAACTATTTGAGCACCGGAAAGCGATTTTTCCGACGTAACAGATCTGTTTCGGCGAGTTTCCGGCGGTATTTTTCCAGATTTGTTCTTTCTCGGGTATTGCTAGGTTGTTCCGACCCTACCCATGCTTTTTGCACCTACAACCACTACTACAAAGCTCCGGCGATTTTTTCAGCAACTATTCCGGCAACCCATCAGGTTACAACCATCTGGAGTAGTTTTCGGTCGGTTCTGCACAGGACTAAAGTTTTCCGGCAAGGTCAGGCGGTGAACAGTAACTCCGGCAGTGAACACGAATTCCGACAGTGAATGATATTTTCAGCATGGAACATTTCTTCCGTTGTTGAACAATGGATTTTAGTGGATTTCGGCCCCGAACAGGTTCGATTCACCTGGAGTTGGTACCTCTAGGTGCCTGTATTCATTCTCTGTCATTTTCCTTGGAGTTAAATTTTACTTGCTTCGTTGTATTAAATCTTGACATTATATTCTTGTCCTTTGTTTTATCTATCCGGTCTATAGTAGCCTGACTTACCTCTAGATTATTGCTAACTTGTGTGTTAGTATTGGTTTCCGTGTATGTTAGTGTTAACCTTTGATTATTTTTTTACTCTAGTGGCTTCGGTGAATGATAGTAGACTAGGGTCATGTTCTCGATTGGGGACGGGGGCGAGGGTTAGGGAGTATGTGGGGTAATGAAGATGCTAGGCTGAGAATATAGTCGTGGGATATTGGAACTTTAACGGGGAAGTCCATAGAGCTAGTTAAGATTCTTAAGAAGATGAGGATTAATATAGCTTGTATCCATGAGTAGGACTTAAGGCTAAGGATATGGATGGGTATAAGTTATGGTTCCCGGGTAGGTCGATGTATAGGAATAGGGTAGGCATTTTAGTAGACAACGAGCTAAGGGATCAGGTGGTAGAGGTGAGGAGGGTCAATGACAGGATGATGGCGATTAAGTTGGTAGTTGGAGGAGCCACTATGAACATTATTAGTGCTTACACGCCGCATGTGGGCTTGGACAATGAGGAGAGAGGCACTTTTGGGAGGATTTGGACGAGGTGGTGGGAGGTATACCACCTACTGAGAAGTTATTAGTAGGAGGGGATTTCAATGGACATATCGGGTCACTTCCGGGGGGCTATGATGATGTGCATGGAGGCTTTGGCCTCGAGGACAGGAACGAGGGAGGCGTATCACTTTTAGAGTTCACTAAAGCTTTTGGGATGGTGATAGCCAATTTGAGGTTCTTAAAGAAGAAGGAGCATTTGGTGACTTTCCATAGTTCGGTGGCTAAGACTCAGATAGACTTTTTGCTCCTTAGGAAGGTTGATAACGGTCTTTGTAAAGACTGCAAGGTTATTCCGAAGGAGTGTCTGACAACCCGACATAAGCTTTTGGTGATAGATTTGGAGATCAAGATAGAGAAGAAGATGAGGGTTGTGGATGACAGGCAAAGAATCAAATGGGGGAGTTTGACCTTGGCTAGTGCATAGGAGATGGGGGAGAGGTTGATGGTCGGGGGGCTTGGGGGAATTGTGGGGATGCGACCGATATGTGGGATTGGACGGCCAGTTGCATTCGAAAGAAAGGAAGTTTCAAGTATCTCGGGTCTATTATCCAAGGGAATGGAGAGATTGATGATGATGTCACACATCATATTGGTGCAGTGTGGATGAAATGAAGGCTTGCTTCTAGAGTAGTGTGCGATAAAAATGTGCCACTAAAACTTAAAGGTAAGTTCTATAGGGTGGTGGTTAGACCGATTATATTGTATGGGGCAGAGTGTTGGCCAGTCAAGACTGCGCACGTCCAAAAGATGAAAGTTGCAGTGATGATGATGTTGAGATGGATGTGCGGGCATACATGAATGGATAAGATGATGATATTCGGGACAGAGTGGGAGTGGCCTCGGTGGAGGATAAGATGTGGCAAGCGAGGTTGAGATGGTTTGAGCATGTGTAGAGGAGAGACACAAATGTCCCAGTGCAGAGGTGTGAGAGGTTGGCTATGGACGGGTTCATGAGGGGTAGAGGTAGGCCGAAGAAGTATTGGGGAAAGGTGATTAGACGGGATATGCCGCAGGTACAACTTACTGAGGACATGACCTTAGATAGGGGGTTGTGGAGGACACGGATTAGGGTAGAAGAGTAGTAGGTAGTCGAGCGTAGTCCTACTTAAGTTCGCAAACGGGTAGTTGTAGTGTTATTATTGTAGGCCCGCTTAGCCTATCACTAATAGGCGCGTTATTGCTTTATAGTCCCCTGTAGTTTGATTCTTGCTGATGTATGTTCTCTCGTGTACTTTGTTTATCTTATCTATCTGTGTTAGTTATTGCTTCTTTTTTCAGAATGTTTTGTCATGGTTTATCCCTTTTGTTACCATCATTGTCATACTGCTTTAGATTTTTTGTCCAGGTCTGATCATTTCTCTTGCTTTGCTTGTGTTTATGATGTGTCTTGAGCTGAGGATCTATCGGAAACAACCGCTCTACCTACCAAGGTAGAGGTATGGTCTGCGTACACTTTACACTCCCCATACCCCACGTTGTGGTTGCGGGATTTCACTGAGTATGTTGTTGTTGTATATTTTAACTCGTAATATTTATTTTAATCATGTTATTAACTAATTAATGTTTATTATACATATTGTATGCGTAATTATCTGTTGAGTGATATGATTAAGTAACATCTTTTACTCCATCTATGCGCATTGATGTCCTTGAAAGTTCTACTTGAACGTGTAATGAACAGTCAACTTGAAGAAAAATAAAAATATAGTCAAGTACATTGCTAAATAAAGATAACAAATGGCTAGCTTATTGAAAATTTTAAAAAATAAGAAAAACTTTATTTAGAGTCTCACCGTTTATGTAGGCTTGACAAGAGACTTTCCACGCAGTTTCAAAAGTTAATTGCAATTAGATCAATCATCAATTAATTTTCCATTGGTAAATGATAAAGAAAGAGAAGTGTATGGATATGATTAAAAATCTTGACTCTTCTTCTTCTTCTTTTTTTTTTTTTGTACCTCATATTTTAGATAAAATTTATGTTCTGTAGCTAAATACGGACACATATTTGTTATTATTAATTTCCTTAAACAAGATTATTTTGAAAGCAACATAAACTTATTTTAAGTTTTTAATCCTCCTTCATCCAACAAATTATATACTATTAATTACTCTCTCCTTTCGTCTCAATTTATGTGACACTTTTTCACTATTTGATAATCAATTTGACAAATTTTTGAAGCTAAATTGGATCGAACTCAATATTTTAAAATTAAAATTTAGATACTCAAAAACTATACAATTAGTACTATAAGTTGCAAAGTGAAGTACTATGTATACCCTTACAAGAAATAAAATTGTATTTATGCAAACACGAAATAATAGACTATCCCGGATGATCCAAACGTGCATGTCACAGTGAATGAGCAAGGGAGGCAAAAGTAGACAACATGGATTGACTCGTGGAAGTGGTGGTAGTTGTGATTGGATAAAGCTCTCCCCTACTATTGCATCTCATTAGAGGTATCCCCGTTTTGAAATCCTTCACAGAAAATCCAAAGGGATCAAATTAACAGAAACCCAATTATCAGTGGTGAATTTTCGGACAGACACCAAATTTTTAATTAGGTTAGGGGCATGAAGGGTATTTTTCAATACTAGAGGTGGATGTGGAGGAGACAAAGTTGTATGTCCATAATCGCGAATTGGAATTGAGTTGCCATTACCAACAATTATACCACGATTTTAGCTCAAATTTGAATAAGACGAGAGAGTACCTTGATCGGACATCATATGAGAAGTGGCTCCGGTGTCCATATACCAATTCGCATCCGGGGAATTTAAGCCTAGTGTATGCATTGCGGCTTCAATATATGTAGGTGTCGGGATCGGATTCAGGACCGCAACATGGAAGGCATGTTGTCCCGGCCCATTACCGTACCTCATTCCACTATTTGGGACCGAGAAACTGGGCCTGGAATTTTGTTGGAACTGAGCCCAGTTTTCCGGATAAGGAGCATGCGGAAAATAAGGGTTGTTTGGCCAATGGCCACGGTCCCAGCCCCACTGCCAGGGGGCCCACGCGTAGGGCCAGTTGGCCTGCGGCCCACTGTTGTAGCTGCCACTGTTACGTCCTCCGCCGTCGTTACCACTACGATTGTCACCGTTGTTTTTGCCATTATTTTTACAATTTTGACCCTTTTTGCCGCCATCGTGGTTACGATTTTGGCCCGAATTTTTGGAGAATGAGTGAGGGTCGTCTGACATGGTCATCATTACGACGAAATGTGCTCCGGTAGCCGCCTTTTTAGCCAAACCGGCCTCTTCTAACGTGAGCATGGAACGGGCCTGATAAAATGGTGGCAGAGGATTACTTTGACGAAGTAGTGTTCCAACGCCATTGTAGGCCTCAAAAAGGCCTGCAACCATTTGAAGAACAAAAAGATTATTGGTAACGGGCGCACCAACGTTGCGGAGTTGGTCCGCCAATTCTTTCAGCCTTTTACAATAGGCCGAGATGTTAGGAAAATCTTCCATGTTGACATGGAAAAATTCCTGCTCAAGAATGACAGCATGAGAATTTTTGTTATCTTGGAATATATCACGCACACTATTCCAAGTAGCCATCGCCGTAGCGTCGGGTTCAATAATCGTCTTCAAGAGGTCTATAGAGTTTGTGGAATAAATCCACTGGAGAACGGTAACATCAAGGGTTGTCCATGACGTAGGATCATCCTCGGGGGTAGGCACCTTCTTCTCGCCAGTTACCGAGGGGATTATGTGATGGACTTGATGCGAGCATGCATGAACTTTGAATAATTCTGCCCACGTCGCGTATTGGACGTTTTCCATCTTAAGAACAATAGGGATGTTGTTCTTGATGTTGGAAATTGTAAGGGCGGGATGAAATATGTTCTTTGACGTAGACATAACGAAAGAACAATAGGTGAATTATGGACTAGGAAGAAAATTTGAGAATAGAGGAGGAAAAGTGCATGGAAACTGAGGAAGGGTTCACGAAAACTGAGCAGAAATCGAGATGAGCGGAAGTGTTTTTGGAAGAAGGTATTTTAGACCTAGACTTCTGATACTATGAAAGAAATAATCTCTTGATTATTTTCATTAATGAATGGGGTATATATACAAGTTACAATCTCCAAATATGAAAAATCATATTCATACTATACTTCTAAATCCTAATCATACTTGTACAAGAATTTTACAATTATGGTAAATTTGTACACTAGTTTAATTACAATCCTAAACCCATTTGAGCACGGTACCGTACTATATTCTATTATACTCCAAGGCTCCCTTCAAATATATATAAAAAATAACACAAATATATAGGAGTACTTAGGAAAAGTTAAAATCCATTTGTATAGTATAATTTTCCAATAAATAGTAGGGGTCAATTAACTTCCCACAAGAATAGCTCCGCTTTGTAGAAGCATTTTTTAAATATAAAATAAGGCACAAGCAGTTTATAACCTATTTAGCCAAGCTTTTGAAAAGCAAAAAATATTTCTTTTTATAAGGAGAAGGAGCTTATTTTAGAAAGTCGAGGTGTTTGACAAAGCTTTCAAGGAAAAATAAGTGTTTTTGACTAGACACCGAAAGCCGTTTTTCATAAGCTAAACATATCATGTTTACCCGTTAACACTTTTGGGACCTTAGTCAAGTATAAGTTGTTAGTCAAGTATAAGTTGTTGCTCTAAATAAACACAAGTTATTACTCTCCAAAAATATATTTTCAAAGAACACTTGTCAGAATAAGCAAATTTTGAAAGTTTAGGCAAAGTCACAAGGCAAATGACACAGGGGCAGCTCGGTGCACTAAACTCCCGCTATACACGGGGTCCGGGAAAGGGCCGGAACCGCTCTTTCCATTTGCTACTCGTAATGCCGCAATATACATTACGTATGATGAATAACGTCAGATATAGTCTGAAAATCTCAGTGAAACTGCATTAATTAACTTAGCCAATTATCAAATGATAGAATTAGTCAATAAATACACCGTGTCCTTATGTCCCAAGCTTGTAAGTCTTCTCTATAAATATTTCAAAAATCTTAGAAGAAATTATAACTTGCAATTTCACAGCTATAGTCTTAGAAAAAAACTTGCAATTTCAAATGGCATACTCATTGGTTGCTCCCAACACCTTTGCTCTGAAGCTGAAAATACACTGCAAGATTTGTGAGAAAAAACTGAGAAACATACTGCTGAAAATCCAAGGTGTCCATTCAGTGAAAATCGATGAAAAGCTTGGAAATGTAGTCATTTCAGGCACAGTTGATCCTGCAACAATTCTAACCATGTTAGAAATACTTAGGAGAAACACAGAACTTTTATGGGAACAAGGACACCCGATGAAGGGCAGCACAGTAGCATCTAGCGTTTACTCTGGATTCGGGTAAGGACCTCCAATAAATGACTAAAAATGTTCAGATTATCATACAATCAAAACTGATTAATCCGCTAAATGATTCGGAAAGTATGACTCAGAGCAATTGTCCGGGATTCCAGGCTTGCAGACTATAGAGGTAACCAGAACAATTAAGTTGACTTTCCAAGGAGAATCAAGAAGTGAACCTGGTGATAAAGTCTTGGAAATTAGCACTACCGACAATTTGAACTAACCTCATCATCAATTTGAACAATTTTGGTGGTGGATTTTGTGCGGCTTCTTCGTCGTGTTGTGGTGGTCATGCTGCTTCAAGTCATAGTCATAATCTTCATCGATGTTGCCACGGTAATACTAGTAGAAATTTTGGTTCTTGTTGTGCGAATAACAGAAATTGTTGGTACGGTCATTGCCCACCCCCAATGGAAAATTGGGGTAGGGCGTGACACTCCAATTCTCAACCTCCACCTGTAGTGACAGCATCGTCGTGGTCAAGTGGTAGTACTATTGCACTGGCCCCTCCTTTGCCATCCGATTATTATCAGGAGCCACCATCATCATCGCCAATACATCACACCTATTACAATGCCTTAAACGACGAGAATGCAAATGGCTGCATAATCCAATGATTGCTGTCATATGTGTGTGTTTGCGTGTGTTTGTTTCATGTCAATCTGTGGTTAAGGTACAACTCTTGGAAAAGGAAAAAAAAAGAGAAAACATAGGGGAAATACAGAAAAGTAGTAGTTCTTATAAAATCAGTGATGTGATAGATCTATTGGTCAACTGCTCTTGTAACTACTTCGCAAAGTTTGCTCATCGTTGTGTAAATATTCTCGTTTTGTAAAGTTTTTAAGGGTATCTATTACGATCATGATCAAGAAAAGCATTATTCTAGTATTTGGAAGCTAACTGGCTTAGTCCATGGGTATTACCAATATTAACATTTGAATTTGTCAATGGAAAGACCAAAATCCAGTTTTTAAGGGGATTTAGCCCCAAACTTTCACAGAACAAAAATGAGTAGTAGATCAAGTGGGGCTATACCAAGGATAGAATGGAAGCAGGGACGGAGCTAGAAGCCAATTTACGGGTTTGGCGCACCAATAACTTTAGTTCAAACCTTATACTGAATGTGTATAAAAGTTAGATTCAAACCCCAATTACTAACACCTGAGTTGCTTTTCTAGAATTTAGAACCCATAAAGTTCAAATCCTGGTTCCGCTCCTGCCCGGAAGGATGGTCTACTTAAAATTGTCAAATCTTAAATGATCAACTTTCTACAACTTTTTGTTGTTCATATTTCCATTGAGTGACTTACTGAAAGATTGACATCTATTCAGATACATATCCTTGATCAGTTCCATTGATGTAAGAAAGCTATTTAAATGTCATCTCTTGTAATATCAAAATACTAACCTCGGAAGATTTATTTCATGAGCTGAACTAGTCCTTTGGACAGCTCGTTCACTACATCTTGGGCGTGTTACTCCATCAGGTTCAACTTTCAACACCTTCTCGATCAACCTTTAGGTTTCACGGCATGGATGGCAATCACTAATCAGGCTTAAGTAGCAGTTACATTACAAAAGTTTGAATGTGAAAAATGCCAATGGCAGGTTTACTTTAACACAAGAAATTGATAACCTCAGAGGGAATATTTCTGTTCAGTTTCCAAACATCAATCGAAAATTAACAAACTTCCGCTGTTTTCTTCCATTAACTCTTCATGAACAAAGATTATTTTTTAAATTCACAGGCAATCTGCAGTACCGAAAAGAACAATATAAGATCTAAAAAATGCTCCGAAAAAGAACTCAGCTTACAACTTATAGTAAATATATTCCAGACAAATATTGACCAGGCTTAAAGAAACAGAGTCACGGTTCATGTGATCTCAGTAATTACCTCAAAGCCAAGTCTTAATTAACTGATAATACTGAAGAATTACTTGATAAGAACCTCAAATTGAAGCTAACTTCAAAATGAGAACTCAAACATAGAAATGTCAAAAAAGATGCTCTTCAATGATGAAGCGTTACTTATTTCCTCACACTGTAGACAAAGAAATATGATTTTACCTTTAGAGGAGTTTAGAGTGAAAGTAGGTGATCAGATCCAAAGTAACAGATATTAAAGACAAGCTCCTCTGGCAAATCTTGTTTGCTCCGCCATATTACCCAACCAACACCAGCAAACAGAGGCGGATCCGGGATTTAAATTTTATGGGTTCGGGTTCAAGGATTCTATCACACAGTCCAAATGATTTTCTGGGTTCGAAATCTTTATTTGAACTTATTTATTGAAGCTTTTTAATACATACATATATAGGGCGTGAAACAAAACCATTGCGTTCAGATGAACCAATAATGTTCAAATAGTGGATCCACCTCTACTTACACTGTATTCTCGTCTATCATCTCTACTGCTTTAACAGGGTCCATAACGTAGTATTCACCCTTCAATTCAACCTCAAAGCACCTTGTCAACTTTTCCCAGCAGACCTATGTCCCATATATTCAACCAGAAAATTTTCAGCAGAATTGAAAACAAAAATAACAGAGAAACTTAACTTGAGTAATCAGGAAATTCTACAAGACTAATGGGCTTTAGTTAAGCTTGTCCTGAATTGGCTTTCATGGCAGAGGCGGATCCAGGATTTAAACTCTATGGGTTCATTCTTAAGATTCTTCGCATTGAACATATTATATTTTTAAAGTTATGGATTCATATATACTATTTATTACAATGTCAGTAATTTTTAACCAACAAATTTATGCTCCGCGTCGAAAGTTTGGGGTTCAATTGAACCCCTACCTAGAGTGCTAGATACGCTTCTGTTTCATGGCCACCCCTCCCTTGTTAAGACTATAAAACAATCTTATGCTGCCCAATATATGCATCATATTCTATGGGATGATACCATTGGAAGCGTTGTGATGTTTGTTAAAAAAATAAAACACAAACATTGGGACATTACCACACAAGAATGAAGTTGTATATATTGCCAACCTGAGCGTAGGAATCTGATGAAGATTATTGGCTGATGCATTGAAGGGGAAGATAAAAAAGGATTTATGAGCACTTGCCAACCAGGAGTCTAGACTCATTTATATACAACTTCTCCATCCAATAGTTCAAATAACAACTATGCCTCGCTTCTTCATTTACATTTACTTTATTATGAGGATTCATCACGAATTGGCAAGGATTACTCTAGCTGCCAGCCTACCGCAACCCTCCTCCTTTATCCGGCCTTGGGACCAGCAATGTGAGCAAGCTCACATAGGCGGAGTTATGCCTATAGGAGTACCTCACTGATGTTCCTCCAATTTCTAAAGCCCCATCAAGCAGGAAGAACATGTAATGAGAGAAACTAAGAACCTCACCGCAATATACGTATTTAGCTTTGGTATCTTAGTATTGGAAATAGTGAATGGGAAAAAGCAACAGAGGATTCTCTTGACAATAACCCGACACAAATTTTCGGAAGGCTAAGGAACTTACAGTCCCCCTTTGCTTAATGTAGGAAGCCACACTTTTCATTTCTTTATTTCCAGAAGCATAGGCATTCCTGATATAGTTATCATCTAAAAAATTTAGTTCCAGTAAATTTTAAACCATTACTCCAGCGAAATAATTCATGATAGGGCTTATAAAAAGTCTGAAGCAAATACAGAACAAAATTACGCAGACGAACTATCAGTTACGGAGTGAATGTCAAATTCACAATGGCCATTATGGTACAAAAGAAATAAACAACAACAATATTGAGATGATTTAATAAACTAAACTTGACTATCAAATTACCCTGAGAATTGATCTGTACTTCCAATTATGCAAAAGGAATTGATCTAAAATAGAAATTAAACATATTATTTTTGGTAATGCTGGAATGGAATTAGTACAAAATCTGGCAAAAATAACAACACTCGTAGATTAATGTAGTTCACAATAAACACCCTATGAAATACTCAAATGCGAGAGGGAAAGAGGGAACTCACAGCAAGAACAAAGAAATCATTAAACATGCACACGGGAATTAGCTGAAAGAACCAGAAATTGGGGTTTCAATGAAGCCATTTAGATTCTACTTATTAGAAAAGTGCTTTTCTTTATCATGATCGTAATAGACAAGGTTAAAAATTAATTGCTGGATTAACAGGGGATAAGAGCAAACTTTTTTATTCTTTTTTTTTTTTGAGAAATCACACAACGAGCAAACTTTACAATCGTCGAAAAAGAAAAGCACTCTACAATCAAAGTGGTGACAACATCACAGATTTTACATGAACTGCTACTGCTACACTTTTCTGTATTTCCTTTACCCCTTGTTTATTCTTTTACTTTTGTTTTGCTAAAAACTACACCTTTACCACATATTATAACATGAAACATACACACACGTGCACACACGCATATCATTGGATTCTAGTCATTCATGTTCTCTTCACTTAAGACACTGTAATAAGAAGGAGGCACATGAGGGTGCAGGTGGTGATGGTGGTGCCTGATGAATATAGTCATGCGGCATAAGAGGGGCTGATGGACTAGGACGATCACCTGACCATGGTGGTGGTATCACATATGGATCAGGGATGTACCTATTCTCCATTGGCGGTGGCCGCGGGCAATGGTAAGAATAGTTGTTTCTGTAATTCGCACAACAAGAACCAGAACTAGTATAATTACCACCGTGGCCACCGCAACATGACGAAGAAGCAGAACAAAATCCATCACCACCGCCGCCGCCATGTGGAAGCACTTCCGATTGTGTCATCGGTACATTATGGTAAGAATAGTTGTTTCTGTTATTTGCACAACAAGAACCAAAACTAGTATTACCATGATGGCACCCACAGCATGACGAAGAAGCAGAACAAAGTCGACCACCACCATCACCACCACCATGTGGAAGCACTTTCGATTGTGTAATCCTGGGGTTATTACTTGTTGATTGTCCTTGGAAAGTCAGCTTAGTGGTTTTGGTCACCTCCACAGTATGCAATCCTCGGATATCAGACAGTTGGTCCAGTTGTGCCATAATGTCCGAATCATTCAACGGATCATTCACTTTTAATTGTTCACATGGCCAGAGCTCTGCTTCTCTCCCACACTTTTCAAACTTGCTTAGGATTTTTGCAGGGTCTACTTCGCCTGAAATGACTACTTTCCCAAGTTTTTGATCAATTTTCACTGAACGAACCCCCTTAAATTTTAGCAGCTGTTTTTCCAGTTTCTTTCCACAATCCTTGCAGTGTACTTTCAGCTTGAGAGCAAAGGTGTTGAACGGATGAGACATTGTTTTACTGATCTCTATCAGCAAGTAAGTATAAACCTTCTTGTTTTTGCGTTTCTTCAAAAATAATCCTGTGGAAAAGAAAGACAAGAATAGCTTAGAACAGTATAAACATAACTGAACTATTATCCAATAGAGAGACTAAAAGAGATATGTCAATCCCCTTTCTCAAAATCCTCTATTTAACTTCATACGTGGCCTTTTTTCTAAGAATATCGTATTATGAAGCTTAACACAAAGGTTGGAGTAGCAAGTAAAGATAATTATAGTCAGCATAATGCTATCATTAATCGTCCACCCGCATCAAGAATTTCTACCAAGTTATACGATATGAAAAGGATTTATGCATTGTCTTAAAATATCATTGTTTACATTGCCATGGCATAAAATCAAGCTCCTTCACTTACTACTTTTTTTAAGGAAAATGGATAGTGAAGACGTGGAGGAAATGAAGTTTTGTTTCCTTTTGAATCGATTGACTTCTAAAATTTCTTTATCTACTGTAATACTTAGTTGAAAGATTGCATCATTTACTTCGGATCCACTCCTTATCTACTGTAATACTTAAAGTAATTGTATAATTAGTAACAGTATTAAAGTTTGTCAGAAGAAGAACTTGATTCTTTCCCTTTGTTTTTGATGAAGGTATGGAAGAAATATAAGAATCAAACAAATGAAAACCGAAAACCACAAACGCAGCCTAACTATTAGGGGGGGGGAAATCGGATATCCGAAAGTAAAGAAATTGTGATCCGTATCCGATCCGATTTTTTTCGGATATCCGATCCGAAATATCCGAAACTCAAAAAAGTCCGATTTTTCGGATCAGATCGACCGGATCTCGGATAGGATCGATCGGATTATTATGAACAGCCCTACCTTGGACAGCCCTACTAAGAACTGACAGTAGATCAGATCTATAAACAAAACACAATAAATTTTAGTTGCCATATTTTTCTGAGTTCTTCTATTCAAAATATTAGCAGACATAACGGATCATTAATTCCTCACAAAAAATCACTAAAAAGAAGCAAATTCCAAGCAGAAATTTCTAGGAAATTGACTCGTCATGGATTTTTCCGATGGAAGTCTGCCAATTTCCGACGGATTCCACAGGAGATTCTCCTTTTTGTTAGTGACATAACAAATCTGGCAGAATCATATTTTTCTATTCAAAATATAATCAGACATAACAGTTCATTAAGATCACTAAAAACTGACAGTAGACGAGATCCGTAAACAAAACACAATAAATTTTGTTGTCATATTCTTCTATGAGTTCTTCTATTCAAATTCAAAATATAACAACAAAATCGCTAAAAATTAACATCAGGAGATCCGTAAACAAAACACAATAAATTTCGTTGTCATATTCTTCTATGAGTTCTTCTATTCAAATTCAAAATATAAGCACATATACAACAAAATCATTAAAAATCGCTAAAAATTAACATCAGGAGATCTGTAAATAAAAACACAACAAAATCTCTTTGCAGGTGATATTCTTCTACTGAAAAATAAACGACTAATAACAGATCCAATTCCTCGTAATTAAATTAAAAAGAAGCAGAAATTTTCGACGGACATCCCTCGGAAATTGGCTCGTCAGGGATTTTCAACGGATTCCATCGGAATTTTCTGCTCATTGAGATCACTAAAAACTGAGTGTAGAGGAGATCTATAAGCAAAACGCAATAAATTATCGTTCTCATATTCTTCTAACAACAAAATGATTAAAAAAATCGCTAAAAATTAACATCATGAGATCTGTAAATGAAACACAACAAAATCTCTTAGCAGGTTATATTCTTCTACTGAAAAATAAACGACTGATAAAAGATCAAATTCCTCGAAATTATATAAATAATAAGCAAATTGGAAGCTTACCAGAGACTCTTTGTTTCGATCGATATACACCAAAGAGAGATCTGAAGATCAAATATTGTTTGGAGTGAAGTTGCTTTATTTGGCTCTTTATATAGGCAATAGGCCCAGTTACGCGGGGTTCACTAAGAGATAAAATGACAAAAATGGTCTTTTATGTTTGAGGGTATAGCCTTGTAGGTTCACAATCCCTCAAGTATGCATTAAGCGGTTTCGGTCCTTTAAGTTTGTTAAAATTAACACTTTTAATCTTTGTTAAATATTTGTTCATCAGATTTAACCGAAATAATAGAGAAAATGATTTAACCATGAAAAATGAGAGAATCTCATCAAATTTTAAAATATATAATACAAAAAATTATATTAAACACTAAAAGGACAACCTGGTGCACTAATAAGCTCCAGTTATACGCGCGGTTCGGGGACGGATGGATCACAAGGATTTATTTGTACACAATATTACCCAGCATTTTCCGCAAGAGACTTGTTTTAACATCTTGAACTCATGACCTTCTAATCATATCGCAATAACTTTACGAGTTACTCCAAGGCTCCCTTCAGAAAAATTATATTAAACACTAAACATATATAAAAGAAATAACTAAAATTACACCTTATGAGTTTATATCTAACTCTAGAAATGTATCAGAAATAGTAAATACAACAACAATTGTATCGGGATCATGTCGATACTTGACACGTACCTCCTCTTCAAGGTCCATCACAAGGAAAAAGAAAATCAAGATTTACTTTATCTGGTATCAAACGAGAACTGCAAGCAAATAGAACACCTTTTAAGTAGAGATGACAGTGGATCCTGGATCCGGTCCGAATCCGGTGGATCCAGATCCGTTTTGTAGGATATGGATCTTCAAAATTTGGACCCGACGGATCCGGATCGGACCCGGATCCATTTCTGGCGGATCGGACATGGATCTGGATCTTGTGTTTGAGATCCGTATCCGGTCCAGATCCGACATGTGGATCCGTTCTTTATTAAATATATGCATAACCTTGAATGTAATTTTATACGTATTTTCTTAAATTTTTTCATAATTTCTGTATTTTACATTCAGGTTTGGAGTAATGGATATTGGAAATTTTAGGAATAATTGGTTGGAACATCAATTTTATTACTCCACTAATCACCCTCAGCTTTCATTCTCACACCTCTTAGTTTCCTTGAATAAATAAATTAACAGACCTCTTAATTTATTCTATAGATATAAATTAGTGATGTAATATATTTACTTTCCATGTTTGCTTCAATATGACTTTAATGCCTTTCTACTCCAAAATGGTTAAATGAAATAACTTTTTAAAATACCATGCATTCTTTAACATACTCAAATTATCTCTTGTTTACTTATTTAATTTTCTATCTATCATACTGAAAAATGCATTTTGTTACAAGTATATGTACATGTTTCTCAGATTTAATTAGGTCTTTATCATTTTACGAGACTTCCTGATTTTTTTTTGCTATTATAGAATCAAGGAGACATTCATTTGTCTACAACAATATAGGCAGGCCAAAGATGTCATCGTCCAATTCTCCATGTGCAGCATGCAAATTATTGCGTCGAAAATGCACTCAAGAATGTGGATCCAGATCTGATCCGTGGATCCGGTGGATCTGGTGGATCCGGATTTAGATCTGATTTTTATGGACCCGATGGATCTGCATCTAGGTATGAAAAACGGATCTGGATCTAGTAGGATCCGATTCAGATCTGATCCGTTGCCATCCCTACTTTTAAGAGTATCGATATTGTCACATGAATATGAATTCCGCTAATTTCCTTTCTTTTATATTTCCCGTCAAACCTAACGAACATAGTTCGCTAATATTTGATAGAGAATAAGAATTAGGCAAATATAAAGGATCAAAATTAATCAATGCATATTTTAAGGACTAGTTTGAACCTACCTCTAAACATAAGGGGCTATTTTTGTTATTTTCTCATCATTAAGAATTAAGATATGTGTTCTAGGCGAATTTAACGGTATTGGTGATGTGGGGTTTAAGGTCATAGTATAGATATGGGATATGCTACACGTGTTCTTTTATAACGGTTCAGATTTAATTTATCTGCTAACGCAAAATAATTTTAGCCATGCTTAATAACAGTGTGTATGTAGATGTGGGATATGCCAGTCTTAATACGCGTGTTTTTTTTAAATAAAAGAAAGTACTCATCTTAAATAATTGAGGTGATTCGCCAAGATTTTAAAAAAAAAATAAGTACTTTTGAGTAATAGCTATTTTTCAGAAGTAAAAAATTTAAAAATTGCATGGATTCCCTTCATACATGCTGGTCTTTAATTTTTGCCCCTTAATTTGTTGGTCTTTAATTTTTCCCATATTTTTCATTTAATGAAAAGTTGTCTAAATCTTTTTGCCCACACTTTTTGCATGGATTTATTCGTGGGTCTACTAAATCAGAGATTCGGGGTTCGAATCCCTGCAGAGGCAAAAAAGAAAAAAAAATGTAAGGCAAAATTTTCATAAAAATTATACATATTCAACCAAAGTTATATAGAGACTATGCCCCTTGGGGCATAGTTTCTATTTAACTAGATGGACAAGACATAATCTTAAAAAAATTCTTTTTGACTCTGCTGGAATTCGAATCCACAACCTCAGAGATATTTTTGGAGGCATAATTACATAGAAACTATGTCGCTTAAGACATATTTTCTAATGAAATCTTGCCCTACGATTTTTTTTTCCTTTTTGACTCTACTGAGATTCAAACCCACAACCGCAAGAGTATTTTCGATAATTTTTTTAGGCGAAGGACAAAAATTAAAGACCACCAATTTGAGGGGCAAGAATTAAAAATCACCCTAAAATAGGGGCAATCGTGCGAATTGCCCGTAAAAAAATAAGTAGTTCCCCCACCCACCCACCCACGAAGCATTTTTGAAACATTGCTCAAGCACGAGCTTTAATATTGATAAAAAATGTTTTTTTCAATTGATTAGTCAAACACAAACTGCTACTTTCTAAAACACTTTTTCTAAAATCACTTCTGACAAACACATATTTTTAAAATAAGTAATTTTTTAAAGTTTGGCCAAAATATTTAGAACACACTATTATTGGATTTTTTATGCAATTAAAACATTTTTTAGATAAGGTAAATTTATATCCATTTTCTTTCATAAATTGACGCTTAAAATTACTTTTCGGAAAAATAACGAAACTCAATTTGCTTTTTAGTACTAACAAAATAACTTTTCAAATATATCTAGTCGCTAGTTTATCTAAAATATACATTTGACACTTAGTGACAACTTTAAGTCTATTTATGTATTTCACCTAATTAATTATAAGGTGGTACAATTAGTTAATAAACATGGGCGGAGATAGAGTTATGAAAGGATGGTCTGTTGAGCATAGGGATGGCAACGGATTGGATCTGGACCGGATTCTACTAGATCTAGATCTAGATCCATTTTTCATACCTGAATCCAGATCCGGATCCAGATCCATCGGGTCCATAAAAATCAGATCCAAATCCGAATCCATCGGATCCATCGGGTCCACGGATCGAATCTGGATCCACATGTAAAAAAATTTGTCTTGCTAAGATTTTTTTTTTGAACTGACAAACGATTTTTACTTAGCTAACAGTTTACTGTGTTTCAATTTTGAAATGTTCATATGAGATATTTTGTTCGTTGTCTCGTTTTGATTGTGAGCTATTAATTGAAAATGTTGGACAATGACAATAGTTGTGAAAAATGCTGACTAGTATTTCACAATGCAGAACTTGCATTTGCTTGGAATCTTCACAAATGAAGTGAATATAATTTTAACTACTTGTCTATGGAGATGTTAGTCATTCACTAATATAACATTGATTTTATTATCGAAGTTACCTCTTTATTTTTTGGTTTTTGAGTTAACGCGGGGATAAATTAAACTTGTTTTGAGAATTAAACTTGCAAGGATGTGCTTAGCAATTTTAAGAAAATAGTTATATAAAATTACATTCTAGGTTATGAATATATTTAATAAAAAACGGATCCACGGGTCGGATCTGGACCGGATACGGATCTCAAATACAAGATCCATATTCAGATCCGATTCATCAGAAACGGATCCGGGTCCGATCCGGATCCGTCGGGTCCAAATTTTGAAGATCCATATCCTATAAAACGGATCCGGATCCACCGGATCCGGACCGGGTCAAGGATCCATTGCCATCTCTAGTTGAGCATCCTATACATATATAAAAACATAGGAAAATTTCATAATAGTCCTATTAGCGATCATTTTTATAAAATATAATGAGGTTTCGTTTTAAAAAAAAAACGTAGCAGCATTTTCCTTAATTGTATTCGCGCGCATATAAAATCTAATCCTAACTAAAATTTCATGAATAAAATATTTGTTTATAACTATATGTGTATATGTATGTGTAGCAAGCTGGATACCAATGTATTAATTTACAAATTGTATGTGCATAACATTAGATCCACCATATGTATCTCTTTCTTTGCTAGATTTCTGTTAACTGAAATATCGACCAACTCCTGCGATAGCAAATGGATGAGTTTGGAGCGGCTAGGATTTTTAGATACTATGCATGCATAAGTGTACATATATGCTAAAATTACATAATCTCACTATGGGTTTGTAATTGCTTAAAAGAACAACTATAAAAAATAATAAGGGAGTAGAATACGCTACATTTTCCCTATATTATATCTTAAACATGTTTGGGTTATTTACACTTATTTATATTCCTTAGTAATTATTAGCATATTTTTATTAGTATTTGTATATACGGTGTGATATACATTATTTGATAAATAAATATACATTATGTGATCTACATTATTTAATATACATTATTGAGCTATTAGATGCCAAAAATTAAAACTTGAGCTATTTTGTGCCAATAATTTTCCCGGATTATATTCTCACATAATGTTTCTGACAATTGAGAGAAGTAGCCCAAACAGTGAATGACACTTTCACATTCTATTTAGATATTTTTATTCATGTACTACTTGTTTGGGCCTCAGTCTGCAGGCCTACCTCAGTCTGCAGGCCTTTGTTATGGCCTTTTGTGTCCCTCATGCTCCTTCTTAGTGGCCCAATATCAGAAAGTTCACCTGGCCAATCTTCGGTAGCTACGAATAACGAAATAAAATCTACCAAAAAGTGCTACTCTCTATTTATTTATTTATTTATTTAAAAACTACTTGTGTTATTACAAAAAATGCTTACTTTTTTTGTAAGACATTGACCAAATACCAGGGGCGGCTCAAGCAAATTAGGGACCTAAACCCATAATTTAATGGAAGGCTTTAAATTAAAAAAACATTTAATGTCTATCCTTTTAGTTTTTTGAGATGCCAGTACATGAGTTTTTTTTATAATCGACTCATCCTAATAATTCTTTTCAATTGATAATATAACCGATCCATTTAATCTTTCTGACACATTATTAATCTTAGGTAAGATTTTATCAATTTTAATTTTGAAAAGAAATTTTCGCTTAGGCAGTCGTTACAGAATTGTTAATATTATTCTATAAGCAATACAAGCATTTGAAAAAGAATCAAGCTTTTTTATTTGATTGAGTATATTGATAGAATATTATCTTCTGCTTGTACGATTTCTCTTAGTAATTTTTAATTCAGAAAATAAGTCTAGATCATCAATATCAGGGTGAGTGAGTGACTACTACATTTTATACAACATTCAAGATTAAGGTAATATTTTAAAATTCTTATAATCTAATTATCTCAACTTTTACCCCCAAATAGAAAATAAAAAAATCCATTCACTTCAATTTTTTATTTTAAACTTTTCCTAACTGAATTGACAAAAAATAACACGCCTTACCAAATAGTTATAAGGAATAAAAACTCAAATTATCAAGTTCGGATATTGCTTAACAATTAGCTTTGCTTTTAATTTTCTATTTCTCACTAACTTTTACTAAAAATATCTTTTATCGATAGAGTTTAAAATGTTATTGCTTTAATGCTTTCAATACGACTCTTCTTACGTGTTTATGGCGATAATTTAAGAGTTCCAAAAAGTAGTGACAACAATTACTTTATTCACAATCAAAAAATTATCTTATCTTTTTCTATTAAAAGTACTTGATATATATATTTTTAATTTTTTTTAAACCTACTATCAGTAAAAATGGGCCCCCAAATTTGGGGCCTAAATCACTTGCTTCATTGGCTTCACCTTGGAGCCGACAATACCTCGACATTTTAAAGGTAACGTTTTTTATAAAAATAATCACTTTTAATTTTTAATTTTTCTTTGGTCAGCGTTTATTTGTTGTTTCTATTGTTCCTTTCTCCATTCTTTTCGACATGACTTCTTATTCAATACTATATATCGACTTTTTCATACTATTTTTTATATTCTTTACTTAAGCCGAGGGTATATCGAAAACAACGTCTACCTTCACAAGGTAGAGGGTAAGACTATGTAACACATTACCCTCCCAAACCCCACTTGTAAAACTACACTAGGTATGTCATTGTACTTTTCATTTTTCAGCTTAAACATATTATTAATTTTCTTTTTTAAAATCATTTCTTTATGGTTCAAATACTTGTTAACTCCAATCAAGAAATCACTAGATATTAACAGAAATCTGGGGCACAAATAATTGAGATTTGGGCATATGCATGCATCTGATGGAGCGTAACATGAACAGAGCGGACCTAACTAGCATATAGGGGGTGGGTTTACGTGAACTTAGTCATTTTAGTTCAAATTCTATATTTATATTAAGAAATTTATAAAATATTTATAAATATCTGACTGCATATAAATTCAGTTATTAATATATACTATTAACTTAAAATAATTATAAAATTCATAAATTTCAAATCATGAATTCGTCTCTGAATACAATTATTGGCGGAGAAAGGAGATAGAAGAAAAGTAGAAAACTACTATTACTGCTAGTATTGGAAGAGCAGATACAAAAAAGCAGAAAGAGAGAGATTGAAAAGAAGGAACATATGGACGTTCCCAGAAAAAGTGAAAGCAACCGTTGAAACAGATAATGTTTCACGCTGATGCATGTGATGTGGGCATCAACATGCACTAACGCATATACTTTATAGATGTATGTTTGTATGCCGACTGAGAATTTGACGAATTAGTCTCAATAAACCGTAAAATTATAGGCTTATTTTAATTAATGCTGATATGTATAATTAAAACGTGTGACATAATTTATTTGTTTTAACTTATCAATGTAATCGACGTTTGAGAACACAAATAAATATTTTTTTATAATTTAAGTCGGAAGTGTCTAATAGCTAGAACATTTTTCATGAGTTCAAATATTCAAATAAAACATATTGTTATTCGAGTTTTTTTGAAAAAATACACTGTAAAATTGAAGGGGCTGTCATGTATTTCACGTAATATGTAGTTATATCATATATGATCACAATCACAAATGACAAGAGCACTTGGAATTCTGTGCCTCATGGGCTTTCTTTCTCACTTGCCATATCTCTTGTTTATCCACTCGATCTTTCTTAGATACCTCCAATTCCTCTACATTTTATGGGATCTTTTACTAGTACACTCACTCCACCGACCAAAAATTATCACTATCATTCTCGGATGATTAGTCTGTTCATTTCAATTTATATGACACCGTTTGATTTAACACAAAATTTAAGAAAGAAAAATTGACTTTTAAAATGTATGATCTAAAACAAACCTTAGATAATTGTGTGGCTATAAATCATTTCATCAAGGGTAAAAGGGGAATTTTAAAGTTAAAATTTTTCTAATTATAAAAAGATAATAATTTTATTGGGATAAACTAAAAAAGAAATGATATCACGTAAATTGGGACAAAAGAAATATTATTTTTTACTAAGTTTTTTTTTCTTGGCCATCTTTTTGTGTTTTTGTTGGGGAGGAGTGGGGCTAAAGGAAGTACGTGATGGATCATGCAGGGCGAAGATGCTTTTTTGACTGTTGGTTCGTTGTAGCTTTATTCGTAGTAAAACTTATTTCTTGGTTAATGCAAAAGCAAATTCCATTCAGATTCCTCTCCGAAAAAAAGAAGTAAAACTTTAACTGTTTTAATTTTTGTGATGTATTTTTTTTTTTTTTTGATAATCCAGGTTTCCAGGCTTGCGCCTGACTACTTCACTGGTATGACCCAGACGTCCTGGAGGTAATAGCACCGGTCCTTCAACACTATTACCAGGGTAAATCGCGGGATGTGCTCGGTGGCCGATTTTCGGGAGCGTACAACCGATCAATGAGACAAGGTCAAATTCCCCAACATGCAGAGTTTCTTCGTGCTTGCGGGGAATCGAACCCACGCTGTCCATGCCAGAGCGCCTTATAGCACCCAGGCTTTGCCACTGGACTATGCCCCGGAGGACTTTTGTGATGTATTTTGATTGGGTATGAAGTTGAATAAAGAATGTAAAAAAATTAAATTTTGTAATCTAAGACAGGTATTACTAGGAAAAATGTTTAAAATACACCTCAACCTTTGCCCGAATTTGATGTAACACACATAACGTTTACAGTGGTCCTATTATCCCCTTAATATATTTTAAAAGTATTTCTTTAGCATTTATCTGAAAATTGAACCTAAATCCAACACGACACAAGTCAAAACTCGATTATGAAAGAATATAATGATTCACATGATCAAATTCCAAAAAAATCAACCTCTCTCCATGAAAAAATTAAGAGTATAGGTGAGAAGTCTTATTTTTTGTTTTGTTCGAAAGGGTGAAATGACCTGAAAATGACCGGACTCTTTTGTTTATGGTTTTTTATTCAGCACATGTTTGAATTGTTATTCAGCTCATTCGATAAATACCAAAGAATTTTTTTAAAAATATACCAGAAGGATAATAAAACCCTCATAAAGATTAGACGTTTTACAACAAATTCGGACAAAATTTAGAGTATATTTTAGACATTTTTTCGGTATTACTATATAATTTATCAATTCATTAAAAGTAACATGAAAAGTTTAAGAAATGTATTTTCTCTATTCTACAGAACAACAACAAAAAAAAAAGATACTGCTATACTAGTTGTAGTGGATGGAGTATCAATTATGAGGCTACAGTTTTTTTTCTATAGCATTGTTTTGAGTGAGAATTTGGCGTTTGTGGCTTTCCCTTTTGTTCATCTCTCTACACAATACAACAAAAAAACAAGTACAACTAGTAGTTGTATGAAACGAGAGAATGGCAAATTACTTTTTCTTGAAGTCTAAGTTATTGGCATTCAAGAAACTGTTTTCTTGGAATAAGGGTGAAAAAAATAACCAGCACCTTTGTTAATAGTATTATTCCCTCCGTCTCAATTTATGTGTTATTATTTTTTTTTATCTCTCCCAAAAAAATATCATCTTTTTATATTTAGAAATAATTTAACATTATAAAATAATTTACAAATCACACATTTGTATAAAACTTATTTTGGACCACACATTTTAAAAGTCTTATTATCTTTTTTAAACTCTGTGTCAAGTCAAATTGTGCCACATAAATTAGGACGGAGGGAGTATTAGTTAGTGTTTTATGGATTAGTATTTGAAAAGAGGATATTTATCATCATTTGAATATATAATATAAGTGTTTATTTTACTAGTGATCGTAGTACTATGCTTATAGCTTCTTGTCCTTTGATTATGTTACTATTTATTGTTTCTTGTATTTCGATTATCATATTATTTTATTGTAGTTAATGTTTCCTTTTCAGAATGATTTGTCATGTTTATTATAGTATTTTGTCATGCCTTTTTGCCTTCCGTTGTTTCTTTTTCCTGAACTGCTTTTAGTTGCTAGCCTTGAGCCGAGGGTCTATCGGAGACAACCTCTACCTCTAAGGTAGAAGTAAGATCTGCGTACACTCTACATTTCCCAGACTCTACTTGTGGGATATTGTTATTTGTTGTAAGTGTTTATTTAATAAATCTTTTTAGAATTTAAAACATTTTCAAATTCTCAAATTAAATAGACGATTGATAATAAGTTTTTATTGAAAAAAAAATAAGTTTGTGGGTGCTTCTTAGAAATGATTATAGGTTTCTTGATTCACATATACTTAAATGTATTTTAAATATGTACATGTCAAAAAACAACGTTAACTAAAAATAAAAAGTGCTTTGAAAGATGCTAGCTACCTTCTCACTGACAATACAACTAGATACTGGTACTCAATTAGTAGTGTCCTCTTCAAAAAGGCCATTATAGTTGGGAATTCTACATCCTTCTCTTTTATATAGTTATCCTTAAATTACGAACTTTGAAACTTGAATTTCATTGGTTTCAGAATTTTACCACGAATCCTTACAACAACATAGTGGGAGACTTAATTCTCTTAAAGAATAACTCTATCAAAGTCGGATTTTTTTAAAATTTCCCTAACATAATCTCCAAAAAACATGAAACATATAATCATCTGGGAATGTGTAACTTCCAAAATTAGTGACTATATATATGGTGAGAGTCTTCCTAGAGTACTGTACTAGAATTGTCAGTAATAATTAAGTGATGACACATTACAGATTTTGAGACTGGCTAGCTATTGGAATATTTACCCATTCTAAGCATTGAGGATTTATGGCTATTCAGTCTGACAGACTTATTAAGATTGAAGTGGAAATTAAAATTAACCACTGAAATATTGAAGAGGAGCCTGTTGGCCTAAAAAAAGCAAATGAAGAAAAATAGGGCTTTTTCTCTAAACAAAAGGTAAGGTAATATAGAGAAGAAAAAAAAGTTGCAAAGTATGGGGGAGAAATTGTAGCATTTAATGAACTTAGTTTGGACGGTTAGTTCAGTATCTGTTGCTCTGCTTGGCTAAGCAATCATCACTGACAGTATCCCCCTCTCTCTCTCTCTCTCTCTATATATATATAAAACCACTCAATAAGTACAAATAATAGAATTCTATATCAAATGAGTTTAGGACGGCAGATTTCTGAGTTCGGCTGAACTCGTACTACATGGCCTTAGGGGCGGAGCTATGTCGAGACCAATTAAATCCCTTTCGTCTGAAAATTATATTAATTAAATAGGGTAACAAATATATATATGTAGCGGTAGAGGGAGTTTAAAATATTTTTGGTCATGATTCAATTCTCAAGTGTGACATATTAGTAAATTTTTCTGAATCATTTTGTATAAATTCATGGCTCGGACAAGGAACGCATGAACATGAAATTCTTCTCGTTTTGTTACGAATATAATGAATTGAGGAGGAGGTGGAGGTGGAGGTGAAGGTGGAGGTGGAGGAGGAAATAATGGTTCAACACACTTCCATTAAAATCATCAACTTAATGATCAGCCCCTTCATGTTAGATAATGTTTAAACCCCATGAATTGGATAAAAAAAACTACAATTTCTAAATAACATCCATAATACAATACTCAAATAACCAAAAAATGAGAACTAGACATTAAAGCCTGCCATTACTAAGTTTTCCAGCAGATCATGAGAATCCTCAAAAAGAACAAGAGAAAAACTCCACACTTCCACCAATCATCGTATCAACTACCTTTCAAGTTAAGAAAGTTGCTTCAGGATTCCATCTCATAACTATAATTAAATAGGGTAGAACCTGGATGAGCAGAATTCTCCGATAACTGTGTTGGTGATAGATAGCAGATACTTGGCAAAATAATTGAGGTACGCACAGATTAACCCGAACAACACTATTATCTAAAAGAAGAAACTCAAGCTTGATAGGGTTTTCTCTCTGAAGATGGATCAAGAAAATCACAATAGCTGGCTAGTGGAAGTAGAATTAGTATTATAACCAGACAAATCTGTCCAAAATTGATTACTTGTGACCCCCAAATTGTTTCTTTGTAAATTCAACCCTTGGCTGTTCCTACTTCTATTCTCTTCCACCTTCACATTTTCCACATCAGTAATCCCAGATTCACTATAAATTGGATATAAATTACTAGGCTGTTGTTCCAAGGGGGAGAAGAAAGAAAATTGTTGCATTTGTTGAAGTCTAAATTGGTCAACAAATCTAGCTGACAAATTCATTTGGTTATTTCTTCCATCACCCTCATGAGGTTGAATTTCTCCAAAATTCAAGCCATTTTGTGTAAATGTGAAGTCATTATTGAAATTATGAAAAGGGGTACTCAAGAATGACAAATGTGTAGTTTGAGGCAAATGGCTAGGGATTGTAGTAGTACTATTAGAGGTAATAATATTTGGACAATTTCTTGATATTTCACTTCTAATTGGAGTTTTTGATCTAGTTCTCTTACTACTCTTGTTGTTCCTCCGGCATCCCCCTCCAACGGGGACGTTCCTCAGAGCGCCACCTCTAGTCCAATACCTCCGGCAAGTCTTGCAGAAATGGCGCGGTTGAGAAAGGTTGTAGTTGTTGAAGTAACAAAACTTAGTATTTGTGGACTCGCAACGTGGACATTTCAAGGCCGTCTCTGGTTGTGTTATCTTTGCTAGCTTGGCTCGTTCTGCCATCGAGCCAGGCCTAATTAAGCCAGTTGAGCCGCCACCTCCTCCTTCTGTTGTTGGAGGTGGCAGCACAACTGGCGAGAGATGAGTGGGGTTCTCATTCACAACTCCGAGTTGTTGTTGATTTGCTTGCTGCAAAATTTTGCAAGAAGAGATTAAAAATCAAGTACTACTATGTGGTACATAGTATATTCAAATTAAAGATCTTGGAAGGAAAGTGGGAATATTTATCTTTTTCCCAAATTACTAGTTTTTTTAGTGGAGAAAGCTAAGATGAACAAATTATTATTACCTCATGTTGCCAATTGGGAGGATCAAGATAGAGAGGAATAGATGAGAAAGCCATTTTGCTAGTGCTTCAAATATTTCTGCTCTTTTGTAAAAGGTTGAATGGTGGAGAATATCACACTCTACACTAAAAGAGGATTGCAGAAAAGAGAGAGAGAGAAAGTAAGCAAAGAAGAAAGAACAAAAGAGAGGAGACCGGAAGAAATTATATAAAGGAAGAGACTTTATTTTCTCTGTTCATTTTTGCTTTACCTAGCTAGTTAATATTAGGGTTTGAACAAGGATATTGTGTTTCTATTTTGTAACCTACAACCTTTTTCAATACCTTGTTTTAATCATGAAAGAGAAAAATATTTTTTTGTAGAGTTTAAGATATGTACATCGTTTGTATGAAGTATATTTATATTAGGTCTGCCAAAGGATATTTATATGTAAGCCTTTCTCAAAATGTGGGATCTGTAATCTTGAAAAATAAGACAAGTTACGGTACTTACTACAATAGGTAAAGATGACATGATGTTATAAAAAATTCTTCGTCACTTTTATGGGCGAAGCATGTTTGATAACGGATGTTAATGAGACTCGAACCCAATATTTTTGTCAATTCTAATACTATATTGACAGATATTTTTGATTGGGAGTATTTCTCTCTTAAATGACCCTATACAACACGAATCTAAATTAGTCTGACCATGATTTTGAAAAAAGAGAGACAATTAGCTACCAAACAGACCATGCATATTAAGATCAAGCTAAAATGCTTATATTGATCAAACTAGAAACCCTAAATTCTAACAATAAACTACAGTACATTATTCATACAAATGTTTATATTTTATAACAATAAGGAAAAGGCAAACGCTGGTGGGATGTCACCATCGAAAGTATCTTTCTTCTTTTATCCTTGTCTCCTACGCTTCTTTATGTACATTAACAAGACCCACTCTCAAATGTGTGTGTGAATTGAAAACATTGCACATGTAACATTATAAGAAAACATGTATTTTCCACAAGAATGTCCGTCCAAACGCCGTTGGGAATATGAGATTTTAATTCGAACAAAAGTCCATCGAAAATGTTTTCAATAAGTGAATTCCCGACGAATTTTGTCGGAAATTTGCATTTTGTTTAGTAGTATACCATTTTAAGTTTTACACAACGGCGAAGCTACCCTCATGGAAGGTGTGTCATGATCAATTGACAACTCTTCACCAGAAAATTACACTATATAGTATATATATAGGTTAATTTTTTTTATGTTTATATATTATATATATATGTTGCATCTCTTGATTTGTTTGTGTGTTTATTTCTATATATTTTAACTTCCTTTAGTGAAAAATCTAATTCTACCACTGATTTTATGTACCGATAATATTCAACAGTAAGTCTACATCTAATAAGGTAACGTGAAATAAAAAATAATAATTTGTTATAATCGATTAATTTATGTTGACAGTGTAAAGATCGAACACATTATCAAAGTGAATACCAGTATTTGCACTTGATTAGATCACCAAGCTGTGTGTTATCCAACAAACAGTACTCCATAGTCCAAACTTTTTAGAAGTTCGCAACTACATGTGGCCCTGATATTAAATTAAATGTTACTCCAAAAATATGAAAGAACTGAAACAGAATATTGTATCACCATACAAACTTGTCGATCTCAACATAACAAATTAAGTAGCTACTGTTCAACTCTCATCAAATATGTGGATTCTTCTAATTTGTATTGATAGTTCGCCGGGTCAATTTCACGTATAATCATCGAACTAAGATATCATTGTAACAAAGTCATAAAACCAAGTTTTGTAGTAAAAAGTACATAAACTATTCCAATATATTTCGATAGAATGAAAATCGTTGAAAATTCTTCAAGAGAATGTCATCAACATAATTTAACATGTTATAATAAGTCACTTACCATAGATTATAAGCTACCCATCAATACTATATATTAAGTAGAATTATCTATATATAATTATCTTTTAAGTGATCTGATTATGTAAATATTTTTTACATAATCAATATATAACTCCATTATGCATATATATAACTTAAACTCAAATCAAAGTATGTGGACATAGAAATTAAAGAGGATAGGCAGATACTGGTTAATTCTCTTTGACAAAGCTGGAAAAAAGATATAATGTAATCTTCTAGCTAGGTAGGAGCTGTATCAGTCATCTAAGGCCAAAGATAAAGTGGTCCAACTTCAACTTTGTGCTTTTGACACATAATTTCTTCACACAACACCTAAATTTTGTTATAGTAATTATCTATTGTTCGAATTATTGATCTTACTAATTCAGATTCTTTTTTTTGTTAAAGACTAAATCAGATTCACGCGTAAGACTTGTAAAAGAGGAAAAGCGGTCTCTAGTCAACAGTTATTTCTCCATTTTGGAGACTAGAACCCACCATTGATTAAGAGTGAAAAAATCTAGCCCATAATCACCACATCCCTTGGTAGGACAATTAAAGTTAAAGTAGCAGGGAACAATAACATCTTCTTTCAATCAAGGATGATTAAGATTTTAATGCATTACACAGAAATCCCAATTAAGATCGATGAGATTCAGTTTGTACTATTTTCCAAATGAAAAGTACCCTCCATATATAGTCTCAAACGCAACATATGTACCAGGTTTATAGTCTAGTGGTATCGATGAAAGTATTCTTCTACATCATAAGTTGTTGAAGTTATACATCTATTTACATTACTATGTTATTTCAAGTAATGCAAAGTAAAAGAATCTTTGAGGGTCTCTTTTATTATCTCTTTCTTGACTCTTGTGAAAAACACTTTGTACCACGTTGGTGGTGGAATTCTTCCCTCTTATATTGAAATGTGTTTTATTGGGTTAGTAAATGGCTAGAACAAGAGAGGGGCCTCGCGCACACAAGAGTTGGGCTTCACAGGCAAAACCGGTCGATTTGCCCCCCTCCCCGCTGCTCGCGAGGTATACGTGAGGCCTAAATCAATTTTGATTTTGCAAAATATTATTTTTCTATTTTTGAGCTTACCCGAAATTATTCAAATTCATACTACCTGATTAAAGTCCGGCATAGCTCTCACATCTGGAAGTAGTTGTCATACCTCCAAAACTTATTGTTACGAATTTGGTAAAGACATATTCTTCCGGAATTAATTATCTCGGTACCGGTCAAAGCTCATTACTTAATAATTAATTATTACAATGGTCATTACAATAAACGCTCTGACTTAATGAATTTCTTAATTTTCTGAACGTTATGAGACGTTGAAGAAACATTCATTATTCTTTGAACGTTAGAGACGATTCAGATTTCAGCCTTTACTACCGAGACGTTGAAATCTACCTATATATATCTTCATTTGTTGACACACCGAAAATATATATCATATTCTTCAAAACTATTTTTTCCATCTGTTTTTTGTACAAATTATTTTGTGCAAATTCCAAACTTCCAGCCACTAGTGCAAGTGTCCGGAAGTGATGTGGAAACTTGGGAAGCGATCGGGCTAAATGATTTGCACTTAAATCGGTCTGAAACTGCTTTCAAGACAGTGGCTTGCCACGACACAACTCTGAATCGATAAGTTGTTCTTTACAATTTTATTTGTTATTAATCAATATCGTCCCGTATTTTACTAACAATTTGAAAGAGATTTTATACACTATTGATAAGATGGTTGTTTCTTTGAACAAAATTCTTCCAGATTTATCAAAACTTGAGCCTTTGAATGGAAATAATTTTAAGCGTTGGTCTCAAATTTTTTTGATTTTCTTTGAACAACTAGAAGTTCATTATGTTCTGTTTGACGAACCAATTGTTGCTAATAATGTTTCTAACACCACCGGTAATTCTGCTGCTACCGGTAGTCCTACTGCTACCGCTAGTACTACTACTACCGTGGTACTTGATGATGATGCTAATAGGAAAATTAAAAAAAAATAACAAAACTGTTAGAGGACATATGTTGAGCCATGTGACTAACCATTTATTTGATTTATTTATTACCAATAAATCTGCTAAGAAAATTTGGGACAGTTTGGAAAAGAAATATAGTGTTGATGATGTAGGGAAGAAGAAGTATGTTGTTTGCCAGTGGATTAAGTTCCAAATGGTTGACAATAAGTCAATCATGATACAGGTCCACGAGTATGAGAATTTGATTGTTGATGTTCATAGTGAGGGTATGAAATGTTCTTCTTGAAAAATTTCCACCATCCTGGAGTGATTACCGAAATCAACTGAAGCATAAGAAGAAGAACTTGACTCTTCAAGAACTGATCAGTCACATGAGGATTGTGGAGGCAAACCGTCTCAAAGATAAGATAGAAGCTCTTTTCGTTAATTCTTCTAAAGCTAATATTGTGGAAACTTCCTATACTTTTGTGAAAGACATGTTCAAAGGCAAACAGAAGACAATCCCGAAAAAGGGAAATGGAAAGAAGAAGAACCACTTCAACAAGCCAAAGATTCAAATTTAGAAGTCAAATGGACCTTGCTTCATTTGTGGGAAACACGGTCACTGGACTGCCAGTGCTATCAAAGACAATGGCAAAACTCAAAGCTAGGAGGACAAGGTGTTGCCCAAGCTAATCTTGATACTGGAAATAAAGTGATTGATGCGGTGGTCGTAGAAGCAAATCTGGTGGCTAATAATGCAGCTTGGGTGCTGGACACAGGGGCTTCGGGGCATCTCTGTGCAAATAAGAAGTTGTTCCATAATTTTGAGGATTCTACTGATGGCGAGTATGTCTACATGGGTAACTCCACTACTGCTGGAGTTATGGGTAAAGGAAAAATCCTCCTTAAGTTAACTTCTGGAAAAACTTTAGCCTTGAACAATATTTTATATGTACCCTCCCTTTGTATAAACTTAGTTCTGGAACACTTCTCAACAAAGTCGGTCATAAACTTATTTTTAAAGCTGATATAACTATTATTTTTCATAAAAAAGACTTTATTGGGAAGGGATATCTTAGTGGAGGTTTTTTTTTTACTGAACATTGTTCAAAAGACTATCAATAATAATGTTTTCAGTTCTGCATAGATTGTTGAGTCTGTTGATTTGGCATGGTAGATTAGGTCATGTTAATATTGCTTCTATTAAAAGACTTAGAAAATGGAATTAATTCATGTGATAAAAGATGAATTTTCTAAGTGTCATGTGTGTGTAGAAGCAAAGCATGCTAAGAAACCATTTAAATCTGTTACAAGTATAAAAATAGAATTGCCTGAACTAGTACATCTGACTTAGCTGATTTCAAGAACACTTTTAGTAAAGGTGGAAAGAAGTATTACATTATTTTTGTTGATGACTTTTCTAGATACACTAAAGTATATCTTCTTAAGTCTAAAGATGAGGCTGAAAGTATGTTTTTGAAATTTAAAGCAGAAGTAGAAAATCAACTACACATGAAAGTCAAGACACTTAGATCTGATAGGGGTGGTGAATATATTACTAATACTTTAGAAGCTTTTTGTGAGAAAAATGGTATTATACTTGAGGTTAGTTCTCCCTATACTCCCCAACAAAATGGTGTAGTTGAACGTAAAAGTAGAACCCTTAAGGAAATGATGAACTACATGCTTCTAAGGTCGGTTCTATCTAACAATACGTGGGGGAAAGCTATTTTGACTGCATGTTATATTCTTAATAAAATCCCTCATAAGAAGTTAGACAAGAATCCATATGAGTTGTCGAAAGGTTTTTTCCTAATTTAATTTTTTTGAAAGTGTGGGGGAATTTGGCTAAGGTTGATCTACTTGATTTTAAATGGATAAATGTAGGATCTAAGTCTTTTGACACAATTTTTATTGATTATGCTCAAAATAGTGTTACTTATAGATTTATGTGTTTGAATGATTATTCTATTCGTGAATCTAGAGATGCAAATTTTTTTAGCATGTTTTTCCTTTGAAAAATGATGGGCCTAGTGATATGAAAAATATTGCTTCTATATCTATGCATGTTAATTCTCATGTTGTGCCTTCTTCTAATGTTGTTAATAATGAACATTAAATTGAACTTACAAGGAGTAAAAGATGTAGAATTGAGACTAGCTTTGATCCTGATTTTATTACTGCATTTTTTACTTAGAATTGTGATATTGACATTTTAAATGATGATTTAGTGTCTATTTACTTAATGGAAGAAGACTCTAAGACTTATGATGAAACAATGAGGTCAATAGATGCTATGTTTTGGAAAGAGGCCATTAAAAGTGAATTAGATTCTACAGTTTCTAATCATACTTGGGACTTGCATGATTTACCTAACTGTTCTAAACCTATAAGTAGCAGGTGGATATTTAAGAAGAAATTGAGACCTGATGGTACAATTGATAAATATAAGGGTAGACTTATAATAAGGAGTTTTAACCAAAAGAAATGTGTTGATTACATTGATACTTACTCTCATGTGACTAAAAATAACGACCATTAGAACTCTTATTGCCTTAGCCGCTATTCATAGTTTAGTGGTACACCAAATGGATGTTAAAATGGCTTTTCTAAATGGTAATTTAGAAGAAGAGATTTATATGACTCGACCTGGGGGTTTTTGGTCCCAGGACAGAAAGATAAATTATGTAAGTTGAGGAAGTCCTTATATGGTTTAAAATAGGCACCTAAGCAGTGGTATGAAAAAATTAATGATACATCAGTGGATGATAATTTTATTGTTAATGTTTCAGATACCTGTGTTTATTCTAAAATGATAGGATCAAGCTGTGTGATTATATGTTTATATTTGGATGACATGTTAATCTTTGATCATAATGTGAATGTTGTAAATGGGACTAAGTACTTTTTGTCTTCTAAATTTGAAATGAAAGACCTTGGAGAAGCATATGTGATTTTAGGAATTAAAATCAAAAGAACTGTTAGTGATTTTTCTTTGTGTTAGTCTCATTACATTGAGATTGAAAAAGTTTGATTATTTTGATGTTGCTCCAGTAAGAACTCCTTATGATTCTAGCGTACACTTGAGAAAGAATAAAAAATCTAGTGTTTCTCAAACTGAATATGCTAAAATAATTGGGAATGTAATGTTTCTCATGAACTATACTCGACCTGATATTGTTTATGCTGTTAGTAGATTGAGTAGATATACACATAGTCCCAGTAGTGAATATTGGACTGCACTTCATCATTTTTAAGGTACTTGAGAGGTACTATGGATTGGTGTTTGCATTTTAATAAATTTTCTACTGTTTTAGAAGGTTTTTGTAATGCAAACTGGTCAACTGACAATGATGAAGATAGCTCCACCAGTGCCTATGTGTTTACTTTGGGTGCATGAGCTATTTCATGAAAGTCTTCCAGACAGACTTGTATAGCACGTTCTACTATGGAATATGAGTTTATTGCTCTTGAGCTGGCAGGGCAAGAAGCTGAGTGGTTGAGAAATATTTTGACAGATGTGCTATTTTAGGGAAGACAAGCTTCACCAGTCTCCTTACATTGTGATCCACATGCAGCAATTGGTATTGCAAAGAACAGTGTATACAATGGGAAAATGAGACATATTCGCATCAGACATGGTGTGGTTAAACAGTTGTTGAAGCATTGTGTTATTTTCTTGGAATATATAAGGTTTGAAAGAAATTTGGTGGATTATTTAACCAAAGGTTTGACAAGGAAGATGATCCTTGAAACATCAAGGGGATGGGGCTAAAGCCTATAAATTGAGGTAATATGGTGGATAGTCATTTGTGGTCAAACAAAGCCATATAGGCCATCAATATACACTACATTTCCTATTCATATGGCGTGTGGTAGTGTTTATAAGGTTGAGCATATTTGCTCTTAATGATTCCATAGCCTTAAGTTGGTCTATGCTGAGATAGACTTGATAAAATCACCTACGTGAGTGTAAAAATGTGGTCGCCTTTTATGAAAGACTTTGGCCATTTTCTAGAGCGCTCATTAGACCCAATGTGTGTGTTCATGACCATAAACGCACTTTGTTAGTATCGCAGAGTTCGCATAAATTAAAGGATATAGTATGTGTTGTGGAAATCTCAACTTATGTCCAATCAGTTCAAGACTTCACTTTTTGGATATTAATTGTTGCCTCATTTCACTACGTGTTAATTCAAATCGAAAGATATTAACACTTAAGTACATGTTCCTTCATTTTGCCCAAAATTCATTCATATTCTTCACATTTGCATTAGTGGAGGATTGTTGGAGTTATATATCTATTTACATTACTCTCTTATTCCAAGTAATGCAAAGTCAAAGAATTTTTTAGGGTCTCTTTTATTATCTCTTTCTTGACTCTTGTGAAAAGCACTTTGTACCACATTGGTGGTGGAAAAATATTTATTCCCTCTTATATTGAAATGTGCTTTATTGGGTTAGTAAATGAGCTAGAACAAGAGAGGTGTCTCGTGCACATGAGAGTTGGGCCTGCGCGCGAGGTATACGTGAGGCCTAATTCAATTCCGGTTTTACAAAATATTATTTTTGTATTTTTGAGCTTATCAAAAATTATTTAAATTCATACTACCGGATTAAAGTCCGGACGTAGCTCTCACATCCGGAAGTAGCTCTCACATTCGGAAGTATCTTTCATATCTTCGGAACTTATTGTTATGAATATTGTCAAGCCTTATTCTTCCGGAATCAATTATCTCAAAACCGCAATTGTCTCGATACCAGTCAAAGCTCATTACTTCATAATTAATTATTGCAACAGTCATTGTCATAAATGCTTTGACTTAATGACGATCTTAATTTTTTGAACGTTATGACATTGTAGATATCATTCATATTTTTCTAAACATTAGAGACGATTCAGATTTTATCCTTTACCACCGAGACGTTGAAATCTACCTATATATACCGATAGATACTTCATTTGTTAACACACCGAAAAATATATCTTCTTCTTCAAAGCTATTTCTTCCTTCTGTTTTCTGGGCAAATTACTTTGTGCAAACTCCAAACTTTCAGCCACTAGTGCAAGTGTCCGAAAATGTTGTGGAACATTGGGGAGCGACCGGGCTAAACGATTTACACCGAAATCGATCCGAAATTGCTTCAAGACAGTGACTTGCCACGACACAACTGTGAATCGATAAGTTATTCTTTACTATTTCTCACAGTTGTCTCTCTTACCATTTCCTTTTAATCTCTCATATAATTGGGGCCAGAAAAAGAGGTTTTTATCTTGAGGCAAAGCCTATTCTCGATGTGAATGTACGTATGAAAGGATGAGAAAACAAAATTAATTATATGAACGTCGTCGTTGAAAATATATAGTTTAGATAACTTGTCGGAACTAGTCAAATTATAGTAATCGTGAATGTAGGAAAAAATAATTCAAAATTATAAAAAACTAAAATTAGTTAGGATTTTATATTGTAATTCATGTCTAAATAAGATTTATAGTAAAAAATAATATAAGAATACGTTTTCCTATTTTGTGTTAAAGTAAGTTTCATACTATTATAAATAGAGGTACTGCTAGCTATTTTATAACTAGAGATATTGTGGTGATTGTAAAGATTCTTTCCGTTTTTAATTAACGATAGTGGGGCATAAATTTTAATTATAAGATTTTCCACACAAAGTTAATTTTAATAAATCACAACTTCCATTACTGGTGGCCTTGATTTAGATTTTAGATTTTGATGTTGCTTGTGCATGGCAACATGTTGTGGATCAAATCTCATCTGCACATGTGATGCAGAAAAAAGATTATTTTAGGGAGATGGTGGAGTAAGAATCTAATTCCTTAAATTAAATTAATGTACAATATAATAAATGTAAGCAATCTCTTTAAGGTAATATGTCTTTTAGCTCATTTTCATGCAAAAAAGCAGATTATGTCAATTGCCATGCACGCATTATTAGTTGTAAAGTAAGCAAATTACCTTTGCAGCTTTTTTCCCATGCAATTATTTGTTCAATTGCTGTCACATCTCCTCTTCCTTCAAAACTAAGGATTTGGTAGTTGGGACAGATCCAAGGGGTGGATCTATCATAGAAGTTACATGTTAGAACTCAGTAATTTTAATTTTATTTTATATCAAAAAAATTATTTAATATATAAATAAACTATTAAAAATTTAAGAAGCAAAAATGTTGTAATCTAAATCATGAAACGTACGACAACTCTCTTGTCCGCCTTGTATCATTTGTGCTCTGGTATTTTTAAAAGCCATTTATGTATTCAATCATGTTGTTAGAGGCGAAAACTTGATTAAAATTTGATGAGTTTCTACTTAAAATCTTACCAATGAACATATTGCACTTTTAAACATATAAATGTGTCGAAGAAGTTGAGTTCGATTGAACTCATAACAACATGCTATATTTGTCTTTGAATGTGGCACAATGATCAATGAAGTGGACGATTAATAATAGACCGTGATTATTTCTCATCCTCTAAGTCTTGGTATACAAAATTACTAATACATGTATTAGTGAGATAGTAAGTAATCGATGAAATAATCAAGGTGCATGTCCTAACACTGCTGATATTAAGAAAATATCAATAGTACTTTCATAAACTAATTACCTATTAACAAGGGACTTTCTTTTTTAAGCTGTAAATTAGGATTGTTAAATTGTCTATACTTTTGGCTGAAGTACAAATAATGTTTTCGTTGTTTTCAACTCGAATTATATATACTTATACCAAAATCAATTCATACACATTAGCACTAATTAAGGAGTAACAAATATGTAAAGATATGACATCTGGTCTAACTCAACCCCAAAAGCTAGCTTGTAGGGTGAGCATTGTTCAAGTCCATATAAGGAGTTCATGCTTTCCATATCCGATGTGGGACTCTTAACACTCCCCTTCACACCCAGACCTTGTTAACTGGAATGTGTATAATATAATTTTGGGGCTCAACATCGATGAACAAAGAATTGGAATGAGCCTGACTCTGATACCATGTAAAGATATGGCACCATGCCTAACTCAACCCCCAAAGCTAGCTTGTAGGGTGAGAATTGTCTAAGTCCATATAATGAGTGTATGTTCTCATTTTATATCCGATGTGAGACTCTTAACAAAATGTTGTGCACTTTAGTACTACTTTTAAAATCTTAGATCTATTTTTGGTTGCTGACACTCACACATGATTCTCTAAATAACCTCACGTGATTAATCCTTGTAGATGCTTCTGCTGCAGATTTCAAATTAATTGTTTAATGAAGGCTGATGACCTGATAATGTTGTTTAATGGATCTTAATAACTTTTTGCATGCGTGCATGCATAATCAGAAAAGAAAATAATAATTAATATCTCTAAATTCTAATAGAGACACAGTGCATTAAATAATTAAATTCTTTGTTGGAAGGAATAGACAACCATCTAATTTGATTCCACCAAGTGATCTAGGACCCCTTCAAGATGGTGGGTTAAGTGATCTAGGACCCCTTCAAGATGGTGGGTTGGGTAGTGAGACAAATTCAAAATTTAATTTCTATGAATTTAATCTATAAGATTATAGTATTAAATTTATTATAATTCAAAAAGTATTGAGTTAGACCCACGCTATATTGTAAGTTTAGTGAACTTATATACACATATATTTAGTTTCGCATCAAAAGTATACGAGTTCAGATGAATTTGGTGTCACATTCACTATAAGAAGAAAAACATTTGCGAGGCAAAAAAGATCGCTAACACCCCTTGCATTTCCCTCTTTGAGTTGGCCTATCAAGAAAAAATAACGAGTGTGAAGCGGAAGTAAAGGGCCATTTACTACCAACGTAAGAAAATGACTGACTACAAGACCTGATTTACCAATTTGGAGAAAACCTGAGCAAGTGCATAAATATACTCCTGAAAGATAAGTGGATATGCTAATAACATCTTTTGTTATCATATGTTAGATGTTGTTGTCAAAAGTATTTTTCGCAACAATAAAAATTGTTGCATTCTGTTGCAATAACCTTCGATGTGAAAAGTTTTCGCAACAACAAACTTAATAAGTTGTTGCCATTTATGTTTTTTAGCAACAATATATTAAAGTTTCGTTGCCATTTACGTTTTTCAGCAACAATATTTATTGTTGCTAAAGTTTTATTGTCAATTCTATAATTACTGAGTGGTGCTAATGCATTAAGAAGTTGACATATGTATATAGATGTATGACATGTGTTCCACTTATATACATCTAGCACTTAACTACAGTTAATTAATATGCATTCGCAATTCTCATCTCACTAAATCACTTAACTATAGTAAATTTACATGGTTTGGCGTGAACAACCATGGATAAGTAGTTAACACCTATCAACATATTGATTTCCAGCTCAAAATGGAGCCTACTTTATGTTCTATAAAATCAACGGAAAAGAGCCAAATATACCCCCGTACTATGAGAAAATAGCCAAATATATCATCGTTATACTTTGGGCCAAATATACCCCTGCCGTTATATTTTGGGGTCAAATATATCCCTCATCCGTTAAAGTTATTCAAGATGGACATCCAATCCTACATGTTTGACACACATTCGATGAGGTGGATGCCACGTGGGCATGCCACCTCAATACCCCTAACCCATTTTACCTCCCTTCTATTTGTTATTCCCCCACTTAAATTTCCTTTCCCTCCATCACCATTGCCGTCGTTACAGCCACCACGACCAACTGATCTTTTGGGTCACCGAAAATTCTCTTTCTTTTGCATAAAAGAATCAATCTGATGTTTGTAATTGATGTTTTTGCTTCGTTAACAAATGGGTTCTAATTATAATTTTGTTTTCTTGTTTGGGAAATGAAATGGGTTCATAGAGCTTAATAGTTAGATGATTAAGATCACAACTGACAACTAGTAAAGGATTAAAAGTAGTTGATTGAATAATATAGATAATATTTCTTTTTTGTTTCTGTAAAACTAAATTTTACTTGTTTGGAAATGAAATGGGTTCAGATAGAGTGGAATAGTTAGATAATTTATATCACTAGTAACAACTAGTAAAAGATTAACATGTAGTTGATTGAATGGTTTAGATAACATTTCTTTATTTGCTTTTAGGTTCAGTTGAAAACTTTAGTAAAAAATGGGTTCTTGATGCATTTGATATCAAATGGGTTCTTGTTTTTCCATTTTTCTTTCTGAAACTAACATTTACTTGTTTGAAAATGAAATAGAGCAGAATAGGTTAGATTATTCAGATAACATATTCTTGATTGAATGGTTTAGATAATACTTCTTTGTTTGCTTTTAGGTTCAGTTAAATATATTGTGGTGGTGGTAATGGCGTCAATGGTTGGTGAAAGAACAAATAGAAGGGAAGGGTAAAATGGGTTAGGAGTGTTGAGGTGGCATGGACATGTCACATCCATCTCATCAAATGTGCTAGAATCGGATATTTATTTTGGACAATTTTAACGGATGAGGGATTTATTTGACCCCAATATATAACAGCATGAGTATATTTAACCCAAAAGTATAACAAGATATATATTTGACTCTTTTCTCCTGGTACATGCGTATATTTGGCCTTTCCCCTAAAATCAATGGCCTACTTAACAATTGCCAATAAGAATGGATGAATGATATTCTATAAATTTAATTTTTCCCAATTAGAATACTAATAATCCTTTATACATCAAATAAATACGGCAATTCGCACAATTACCCCTATGTAGGGTGGTTTTTAATTTTTTCTCCTTAAATTGGTGGTATTTAATTTTTTCCATTCACTCAAAGAAATGACCGAAAATATTCTTGAGGTTGTGGGTACGAATCTCAGCAGAGTTAGAAAAATAAATTCACAAAGCAAGATTTCATTAGAAAATATGCCTATTTAGCCAAAGTTGTATAGAGATTATGCCTTCAAAAATACCTCTGAGGTTGTGAGGTCGAATCCAGCAGAGTCAAAAAGAAAAAAAATCGGAAGGTAAAATTTCATAAAATTTATGCATATTCGGCCAAAAATGTATAGAGATTATGCTTTACCTGAAGACAAAATTTTATTGAAAAATTAAAATTATGTCTTGTCCGGCTAGTTACATAGAAACTATGCCCCAAGGGGCATAGTCTCTATTTAACTTTGGCCGAATAGGTAAATTTTCTATGAAAATTTTGCCTTGCGATTTTTTTTTTTGGCTCTATTGGATTTCGAACACATAATCTCTAATTTAATAAACCCGCAAATAAAGGATACTTTGGCTCATAAATTCTCATGAGGGGCAAAAATTAAAGACCAGCATGTATGAAGGGAAATCCACACAATTTTTCGAATAAATACAAGTTGGAGTAATACTCTATTTCCTAAGACGGCTCTTTTGCAAAATATTGGGTGGATTTCCCTTCATATGACTTGGTATTTAATTTTTACCCCTCAATTCGTTGGTCTTTAATTTTTGCCGATACTTCTTATTTAATGAAAAGTTATGGGCCAAAATATCCTTTATTCACATGTTTACTAAATCAGAGATTTTGTGTTCGAATCCCAATATAGGCAAAAAAAAGAAAAAAATTACAATCGACCAAAGTTATATAGAGACTATGCTCATTGGGGCATATTTTCTATGCAGCTAGCTGAACAAGGCATAATCTTAATTTTTCAATGATTTTTTTCCTTCAGGCATAGTTATATAGAAACTATGCCCCTCTAGCCATAATCCTACACAACTTTGACCATATAGACATAATTCTATGAAATTTTGCCTCAATTTTTTTTTCTTTTTGACTATGCTGGGATTTGAACCCACAACCTCAAAGGTATTTTCAGCAGCATAATTACATAGAAATTTTGCCTTAAGGGCATAGTTTCTATACAACTTTGTCCCATCTACAACTGCAAACTCCATACCAATAGCAATTTCTTTCTCCGTCTCCTTGGCAGATTCAACCACAACAACATCGAATAGGCATATTTTCTAATGAAATTTTGCCTTGCAATTTTTTTTCTTTTTGATTATGTTGATATTAATTAAAGACCACCCTTTTTGAGGGACAGTCGGGCGAATTGCCCCTCTTTTGAAGTTCACGGAGAAGCAACATTATTGATATTGAAGCAAAAGGCCGAAATTGGGGAACCCAATAATTGTTGCTAAAGTAGTTGGGCCAAGAACATGCTTTGGTTTCCTTGCGGGTCATTGGCATTTTTGCTCCTATTTTGTGCTGGTCTTTACTTTGTGTCCCTCAACGCAAATAACTTTTTAACGAGACATAAATTTATATTTTGTACATAATATTTCAGATCTTGTGAGGCATAAGTTCAAGGGAAAATGATATGATGTGGCTATCAGGAAAAAGAAATGATCTAAAAAAGCCCAAGTTTAAGTTAATGGCCCGAAATAGACTTTAAGCCCAAAATAAAGATAAGATTTAGCCCGTTTATCAAAAAGAATAGGGCATCAGATTTTTCTCGTCTTCACCCTTTTTGAGTTTCACTGCGCCGCCGCCATGACCAGCAGCTTCGTGACGCTTCTCCGGCGAAAACCTCTGCCTATGCCGCCATAAAATGGAAAAATTCCGGCAATGTTACAGTGCAGAAAAGCAGTGTTCCCTTTTAGAAGGTGTTGCTCCGGTAAATGTCGTGGTCCTGCTAATGAAGAGAAAGAAGAAGAAAGGTGTCCATATCTTTTATATCTTCACGAACCTTCCATTTCTACTCTTCCCGCTGATCCACCCGTCGGAACTCTAATGACTTGATCGACGACAATGACGAAAGTAAAGAGAAGAAATTCAAGCTATTGTGCGTTCAATTTCTGATTCCGACGAAGAAACGTCAATTAAGTGAAGGAAAATCGACCCCGTGGATCTCAGATCTGACGACGTTGTTGCTTATCAGGTCGTCATTTTTGGACTTGGTTCAGGGGTTAGACTGATTTGTTGTTCTTGTTGCCGGAGAAAACAATCTCCGGCAAACTCCATCTAATGCTACTGCTGCTCAGATGTATTGGTCATTTATTCTTGTGTAAAATAGTGTATAATACATGTATTATTAGTGTGTATACATTATTATACGTTGATCACACATTTATTATACATAAATTACACAATAATAATATATTTTTTATACATATACCTAATAATATGGTTGTCCACAAAGAGTTCCTCCCCATATAGAGTATTACTTTAGCTCATCAACAGGTCAACAACAACAGCAGCAGTAGTAGGTCAAGAGAACATTTGTTTGATACTATAATATTTAACTTTATGCTTCAAGAAACTAAAAACAAATGTGTACTATATGTATATAGTATTTGTCTGTTAAAAAAGTATGGAAACAACACGAAGAGCAAACATGAAGAGCAAGAACAATTGTAACGGATTGAAATATGATAAAAGGACCTAAATGAATATACATATTGAAAAAGAAATCGGAGTAAGTGACGGAGCTAGTAAGGCTGAGGGTTCATCCGAATCTCCTTCGGTGAAAAATTACACTATATATACAAAGTTAGAATTATATTTTATGTATATTTAGTAGACGCCGACCCCTTTAGTTTCTTCGTATGTTTACTTATTTATACTTTTGAATTCTTGAGTAAAAATTCTAATTTCACCACTTATCAGAGTTACAATAGGCTGAAGTTTGAGTTATGAGAATAGAAAAATATTGATAGAAAGAGCTTCTCCTACAGTGAGCCTTTACATGGCGATTGACATAAATAGCCGTCTATCAAAATAATAAATAACAAATGTATATTTTTGTATATTAGTGTGTGATATATATAAAAATATATTTCTAATACAAGATAGTATATATATATATATATATATAATTTTTTATATATTTAATTAGCTAAATTAATTATTTTTGATCGATCGGATAAATGTGTAACTTGCCAAAATGATTACCCGGGTGGAAAAACCAAAAGAACAAAAAAGAGGGCATAACAGTCAAAAAGAGAAAAGGAAAGGAAAAAGCTAAAAAGAAAAAAGGAGCTTATTGTTTGGGTATGCAGTTCAATTTTTCTAACATTCAAGGGCCACTTTTAACAATTACAACAAAATACTGAAAACCCCTCGACTTCGCCGGAATTTTCTCGCCGCCGGCATCGATCCCTACCATGGCGGAGGAAGACGATGCGTTTATAAGCTTATCCGATCTAGATTCCGAGGATTCAATCCCTATGTTCTTCGATAAAAATCGTCATATTTGCTATTTAGAGATGATGCTGGAGTTATTACCTTCACCTTATCAATCGCAAGAGATCAATCGCCTCACTCTCGCTTCCTTCTCTGTTTGCGGTCTCGACATCCTTCGATCGCTCGATCGCGTACGTATTTCTCTCGTACTTTCAATTCACCGTTACTTTTAGATATTTAAGTATTTTTATTCCAATTGATGTCCATATTTTGTGTAGTATGTTCGCAATTTCGCTCGATCGCCATATTTGTATTTAGGATGCTTAATTCGTTTAAATAGGTAATTTTATTCCAATTGATGTCCATATTTTGTGTAGTAGGTTAGCAATTTCCTCATTTTTAGTATACTTCTATCTGTGCTGATTATATTAGTACACTTATTTGTATTTTAGGATGCTTAATTCGTTTAAATAATCAAATTTGTGAATTTTGATGTGATATCCATATGTACATGTTTATCTCGACCTTTCAATTCACGTTGCTTTTAGATATCTACTATAGTTGTCACTACTCTCTGAGAAGTGAACTTTTTTGTTCTATGTTGTCTAGTTAATACCAACTATATTCTAATTGATGTCCATATTTGCTTGGGAAAATTACGCTATGTCTATTTTTGAAAATATTTACGCCACGTAGCTCATACTTTGTGTATAAACACTTGATTTTCAACATATTTGTGTATAAACAACTTTTATACACTTTATACAAGGTTGATACATTATGTATAATGTTTTTCTCCTGGTATATTGTTGTATAATATTGTATATTGGGTTATGTGGCGTAAATATTTTCAAAAGCTGTATATTTTTTGAAAATATTTATGCCACGTAACCCATACTTTGTGTATAAACCCCCGATTTTTAACATATTTGTGTATAAACTCTCTTTATCTCAATTGAAGTCCGTATTTGTTTCTCAATATCTATTGAAATAATTCTAATAATAAAATTGTTATATAGCCCACACCGTGCTGATTATATTACTTGTTTTAAAATTTTAGGTATCTTCTGAACTTAGTGTGATATTTATCGATCAAGTACGTGTTTCAGTTCACCGTTGCTTTTGATAAAAACAATATTTCACTACTCTGAGAGAAGTGAATTTGTTTTTGTCCTAATTGGCTAGTCAATACTTTCTTTATCCCAAATGATGTTGATATTTTGAAATAATTTTAGTTATAGTCTTATGTAGCAGGTTAGCAATGTCCCTATTTTTTAGTATACTCCATCTATGCTATTTATATTACACTTTTTTGCTATTTTAAGATGCTTCATTCATTTGAATTATCAAATTTCTGTACTTTGCTGTGATATTTATCAATATAATTTTTCAACTAGTACATTTTTTGCCTACCATTAGTAGAATAAATTGGTCAAAATGAACATGTTAAGCCTGTCATATAAAAATGAAATGGAGGGATAGTATTTCTATGTAACCTTTTCTATGTTAATTATGTTAAAAATAGTTCTTTTAACATTATACCAAAAAATCAGATGAATTGAGCCTATTATGATATGAGCTCCTCCTTTTTGGGAGGAGGTAGTACTTTTTTTTTTCTTGTAAAATATCTTTCTCTGTCAGCCTTAATATAGTTTTCTTTTGATTCATAATTAGAATGACCCAGCTATGGTGTTCTGTTTGAATGCAGCACTCAAAACTCCCCCTACTTTTGAGAACTGTATAACTGGAAAAGCCTAAAACACTATAGTTATATTAATTGTAAATGTTTAGAAAAGTTGGCTAGCAAAAGTAATCTTTTTGTCGATGCCAGGTTGACAAAGAAGGGGTGATTAATTGGGTTTTATCACTGCAAGCTCATCTGCGAGACAAAGCTGAACTGAGCAATGGTATGGTTCAGTTAATGTCCAGAAGTGACTTTCATTAGTCAAGCAGTCCTTAAGGTGAAGACAGTAGAAATTTATTGGGGACTTCTGATTTTGTGCAGGACAATTTTATGGGTTCCATGGTTCTAGAAGTTCTCAGTTTCAACCAAATGAGGATGGGGTACAAGATCATGGTTATTGTTAATTGTTTATTGTTGTTGAGGATAAACAAGCCGATCTAGAAAAACTTATTCCCCTGGATTTACCGGTGTTGTGGTCTCTACACAGGATACAATCCCCAATGGCAGTCACTTGGCGAGTACTTACTGTGCGCTTCCATATTGAAGACTCTTGGCTATGACTTTTCACTACTGGATTCCACATCAATCGTCAAATCAATGAAAAATCTTCATCAACGTGATGAGAGATACACGTTGCTTTTTCTCTTCCTATGGATTTTAACTCCTTGATCTATGATACATTCTGTATCTAAAATTGTTGCCGTATTTTTACTCGAGCAAATTTCTGTGTTACAAAAACAACATACCCAGTGTAATCCCACAAGTGGGGTCTCCCCTATCTCGAGAGTTAGGGATGCTGTTTTCGATAGACCCTCGGCTCAAGGAAAAGCAACTCAAAATCGGTTGGGAAAAGAAATAACGAAATGAAGAAGCTATGTCAAAGCATTTTGAAAAAAGAATAGTAACTACAATAAAATAATACGGCAATCGAGGTACAAGAAACAACAGATAGTAACAGAAATCAAAGGACAAGAAACTACAGGAGTAATACTACGACTACTAGTATGGGAGGATAAGCGAGATACCACTCTACTACGTACTAACCTTCCACCCTAATCCGTGTCCTCCACAACCTTCTATCTAAGGTCATATCATTAGTAAGCTGAAGCTGTCCCATGCCTTGTCTAATCACCTCTCCATAGTACTTCTTCGGCCTACCTCTACCTTTCTAGAAACCATCTATAGCCAACCTCTCACACCTCCGCGCTGGAGCATCCATGCATCTCCTCTTCACATGTCTGAACCATCTCAGCCTCGCTTCCCGCATCCCGCCCTCCACCGAGACCACTCCCACTTTGTCTCGGATATCTTCGTTTCCAATATTATCTCTACTAGTATGGTCACACATCCGTAACACATAAGGTAGAAACGCAAAAATCCTCATCTCAGCGTGTAAAGATCATGTGGTGAGCACTGTTATGGTCACTAGAACCATGGCATGTTCGATGGGTGCACAATAAGTTTTTAGTTGTTCATGATTGTCAAATATTAAATGGATTAATTTTTTCAAGAATACTAAAATGTGATCAAATAGGATGATGGGCTAAAAGGTGAGTGAATGAAATAGAGGGACCGATGATGTTACTCAAGCATGTTTGGGATTTATCAGTAACATTGATGACAAGATTAACCTGCTCAACCTGTTTCCTCATCCTCTTCCAATCACTTTTTGATAGAGAATTTATATTTCTGAGAGTTCTACCCTTTATCCTGACTGCTTCCCTGAAGCTAAAAAGCTCAGAGGTGTGGCCTCATCAGGCTCCTTCACCCTTCCTTCTCACGGCCACATCAACTGACCATACTGGATGACTTAATTGTATCTTTCGTTCTTGTATCCTGCGAGATCTAGGAAGCAGAGTTATCTTTTTCTTAGCTCACGACAGTACTGTTTCTTCAAATTGTTGTGTTTAATAGAATTTCCTGAATCATCCCCTCCTCTACTAAATAGGAGTATGATTTTCTTTTGCTTATTTTCTATGCAAGCATGATAAAATCCAATAAAGTTTAGACCTACTGGAATGGGCTTGATTTAAATGGTCAACTGATTCTACATCCTTGAGAAACAATTGTTCTATAGCCAGAAAGGATTGCTCCTATCGTCCGCTCTCCGATTATGTTGTTTTGTTATTTCTGAAGGTCATTGATTTTCTTCATGCTAACATATTATTATCCAGTAGAATGTGCAGGCAATGACCTTATATAGGAGGTTATGGAGGACACAAATTAGGGTAGAAGGCTAGTAGGTAGTTGAGCGTTGTCACACGTATTCTTGCGTACTAGTAGTCGTAGTATTACTCTTGTAGCTTCTTGCCCTTCGATTTATGCTATTATTTGCTGTTCCTGGTTCTTTGATTATCGTGTTAGTTTGTGGTAGTTATTGCTTCTTTTTTCCAGGCTGCTCTGTCATGTTTTATAGTGTTTTGTCATGGCTTAATCGCTCTCGTTATTTTTTCTCGTTTTGTACAGCTTTGAATTGCTTGTCCTTGTGCCGAGGGCTTACCGGAAACAACTTCGCTACCTCCCAAGCTAGGGGTAAGGTTTGCGTACACCCTACTCTCTCCAGACCCAACTTTGTGGAATTTCACCGGGTATGTTGTTGTTGTTGTAGTTGTAATGTGCTGGCAATGATAATTCCACCTAATCTCTCCATGAAAAGAAACAAGAATAAATAGGGAAATGAAGGGAAGCAAAGAAAAAGGACAAACGCTTACTGATTTAAAAAATTAAAAAAGAAAATGCTGAAAGTAGTTAAGCCATGGCATATCTACCTTTTTATATATTAATGCATCTCCTTATGTATGGATACATCAATCAATTGCTGTTGGAAAGCTAGGACACACAGATTGTTATATGCATATCATTGATTCTGCCAACACGACTTGAGAGCTATACCGCTAGATGCATCTTTTACATACTAATATTGATAAAGCTCCTGTACACATGTCCAAACTGTGAAATTAGTATGTCATGTTCCTTCCACTTCCAATTCCATATCCACAACTACTTGAAAACGTTTGACATGCAAAAGAGTGTGCCATTATCTTGATCTCAGAAGATATGAGGTGTGTTAATGCCTATTTAGGTTCTTTTTATTAACTACTACTTTTTGTTCATTTTCCAGCTTTATGCCCATTCATAGCGGGGCAGAGACAGACCTCTGCTTTGTATATTGTGCAGGTATGAAGATACTTTCCTATTGAGCTTATTGAACTTAAACACTTTAGAATGAAAATTGATTATTGCTGACCTGCATATCAGCGGCAATCTCTTCCATGTTGGAAAACTGGAGTGGCATTGGCAAAGAGAAAGCCAAAGAGTACATTATAAACTGTCAGGTATGCAGAGCACGAGCATCTGCTTTCACTAAACTTCTTATTCTGTATCTTTGATATAGTTAGCGTTTGGATGATGTAAACTTAAATAAGTTAATCATATCTCCTATTTGGCATAAACAAAGTTCATTCCATCTACAAACATCTCTATATTTAGTTTATTGGTTGTTGCTGCCATGTGACCAGGAGGTCATGAGTTCAAGCCGTGGAAACAGCCTCTTGCAGAAATGTGAGGTAAGGCTGCGTACAATAGACCCTTGTGGTCCGGCCCTTCCCCGGACCCCGCGTATAGCGGGAGCTTAGTGCATCGGGCTGCCCTTTTAGTTTATTGGTTGCAAACAAACCCAGTCAAGTATTAACTTTTGTATAGTCAAGGTGCACACAAGCTGTCATAGACAACACTGTTATTAGGGGAAATTTTTACTTTCTTCAGAGAACATTTGAGCATTCACATCCTTATTTTGAAATTTTAGATTTTATTCGATGTTTGTGCATTCTCATTGCAATTTAAGGCTGCCACCTGAAAAACATTGCCAAACTTTTCAGGGTTAAAAGTCTTAGAAATGTTTTAGTATTATAAGTGACACCTTTATGATAAATAAGTCTCTCGTCCCTTAGATTTTAAATGATAAGAATCAACGTTATAGATGCATCCCTTTTATTTTCAAATTGCTAGAGATTTCTTTTGCCATGATTCTTGGTAATGCTCTCATGTCAAACACTGTTGTCTGGTTCATGCAGTCATATGGTGGTGGCTTTGGTTTAAGTCCTGGTTCAGAATCGCATGGTGAGTGAATACTCTCTCTGATGCATCTAGTTAGATCCTTAGTTTTTACCATTCATGCGGATGATGTTTTACTCTTTTGAAGTCTCAATAAGGATCTTCTAATTTGAAGATTTTAATTACTAGAAACTGCTTCTTTCTTCTTCTTTTTTGTCTGGTTGACAAATAAACCGTTGCAAGTTTATTTGAGAAAAATTAAAATGGGTGATAGAATTAAAAGGATATAGGCAAGCAGTTAAGTGGTTTCCTTCCATTTGCTGAAAAGTATGTGCATCGTTCAATATGTGGATTGTGAGAAAATATTATTATTGAATTGTTGTTTCTACATGATTACACTGAGCTCTATTTATAGACACTCTATTACAATCCTTTTCCTACTAGGATATTATATATGAAATCCTATTCATATTCTACATTACAATCCTTTTCCTAGTAGGATACTATATATGAAATCTTCTATTCTAACACTCCCCTTAAGCTGATGCATACAAGTCATATGTACTGAGCTTGTTATAAATATAATTAGTATGAGGACCAGTGAGGGACTTGGTGAAAATATCCGCAATGTGAAAACAACCTCGTGCAGAAATGCAGGGTAAGGCTGCGTACAATAAACCCTTGTGGTCCGGCCCTTCCCCAGGCCCCGCGCATAGCGGGAGCTTAGTGCATGGGGCTGCCCTTTTTTCTTTTTGTATTTCTTTGTTTCTCAACAGAAAGCAGAAAGTGAAATATGCTATTGCATGTTCTTAAATCATCTTTTAGTTTTTATTGAAGTGGTATTATGATAGTTCTCAAAGAGGGTGATTGTTTAGTATCACAGGTGGTGCCACTTTTTGTGCGATTGCATCTCTCAAATTGATGGGATTAATTGAAGATGATATATTGTCGAAGAATGTATCCTCTTGCTTCATAAACGTGCCCTTGCTTCTAGACTGGAGCCTACAGGTAAAATTTCATGGAATACTGTGTATACAGGGTCTGCTATATGCTTTTTATTCATCCGAAGAATAAACTCCAGCAGGGATGACTATATGTATAAATCCACTCTTTAAAAATGGTTCACATGATCTACTGTCGTGCATTTGGCGTGACTGAATCTTGCCTTCTTGCAGAGACAGGCAGCCATTGATGGTGGATTCCAAGGTAGATTAAACAAAGCTACTGACGCCTGTTATGCTTTCTGGTGAGTTCAAATTGCTTTATCTTCAATAGATGTCACTTCTATTTCTTCTGGCCTGATAAGTTGATGTCCTTGATTAGGGTGGGAGGAGTTTTAAAGATTTTAGGGGCTCACAAGTTCATCAACTATGATGGTTTACGTAAATTTCTTTTCACCTGTCAATCCCAGGTCCTACCGCTTCTCCTCTTTCTTTTCTCTCGTCTATGATTCAATGAACGTTTTCACTTGAATTTTTTTGCAGCTGCTATTATTCAAAGATGTTTTTGTTTTGGTTCTACAGTACGGTGGTTTTGGTAAAACTCCGGATCAGCTGCCAGATCTCTATCACGCCTATTATGGATTTTGTGCATTTAGTATGTTAGAGGAACCTGGCCTCAATTCAATCTGCACTGAACTGGGTATACCAAATGGTGCCTCTCCCGGACTTTGATCCAATTGCCATTTGGACCTGTGGAGCTACTATGAATCTCGCTTCGCTCGCATGATCACAAGGTTTTTCTAGGCCCAGGTACAATTAAGTTGCACTCTTAGTTGCTTGGAGATAGAAGTTGGATTGTATTATGAAATTATAACATATTTGATTCAAGATAATTTTTGGCATAGATGGTATACCTTTATTATCACCTAGGTATGTTCATTATCTTTGAAGGGGATCGCCTAATTGTTGTAGCATTTTTGACATAATGCTCTGAGATGTTAATGATACACATAAGCCATCACTTATCCTGACTGTTTAATTATGGATTCGATTGCCCCAGGGCTTTGGTCTAGTGGTAAAAGTGTAGTGCGTGATGTTTAAGTTAGGTGCACGTCACGAGTTTGAACCCTACAACAAACAAAAACCTTGTATTTAAGTGGAGAAGAGAGAGGGTATTGTTAAATAAACATACACATAACCGTTTGGGTGCCTCATAAAATATGGATGACATCAAAGCAAAGCTTTGGAATGATGTACGAGAAGTCACAAAGTTTCATCAAGGTATTTTGCTTATTATTAGTAAGTACATCAAAGCATGCGGTCGTTAGCCATGGTTGTGTGCTACGGGGTCGCCATACTTTTTTGTACTTTTTTACTTTTACAGGAGAATCCCTCCAACTCCACAAAAGTTTCGTTTACATTGGTTTTAAAATCAGGAATGGGCAAAATGAGATGAATTCATACGACCCATCACCAAATGAGACTAAAGTTTGTGATTTTACTTGAACTAAGATCATTAGCAAATCTTTGAGGAAAACTTCTATAGTCACTTTGAGTGATTCTAAATGACAATTACTACGCCTTATTTCATATAAATTGAGCTCGTCTATGATTCTTCAATAGTCGTGTTTTTCTATTAGATTCATCTCAGGTCAATCATGTCTATAGTTAGTTCATCTTTCTAGATTGAGAGGCCTTCTTTTGTTCCTTTTCATGATGGGAATGCCGCGTCATCTTGCGCAAATATGACTAATTTCATCAAATACTTGTTACCTTTCCCAAAAGGTATCGAGTAACTTCGTTCAGGCTTAAGCAGATGAGAAACAATAACCTAGTGGTGTTTGCTTATCGAGAACTTGTTTGCTCTTTTTTTTAGTTTCCCATTCGATGTCGAGTACCCGTTTTGAGGCCTAGCGTTGTGCAAGACCTAATAAAGGGGAAAACTCTCCTTACTATAACTTTTTCTATTTCCAAGGCTAGAACTTCAAACCTTTGTTAAGAGTGGGGGATCTTGTTCACCTCACTGTAACCCTAAGCTCGAATCCAAACTTCTGACTAATCCTCAACCCCTTTGTCATTCGAGATCTATAACTTTTATATTGAAAAAAAATCTAAAAATTTTATGGTCAGTTGACCATCAATCTCATTTGATGGTTGATACTATATACTTAATATACTAGAAAAAAAGTAAAAAGGCTCGTACGTATAGGCAAATGGACCAAATGATTCTTTAAGGTGATTTTTACCTTTCGGCCTGCAACACTTACACGAGATATAATCACGGGCAAGTGTCCATTTTTGTTCTTTACTGAAAACTCCAATTCATCACACACACCACAGATTTATTTATCTCTCTCTTACTTTCGTCATTATGTTTTAGTTGGTACCTTTTCCTTGGTCCAACTTTCTATAATCACTAAAGAAAAGAACTTGAAAAACGACAATCCCAAATTTCATACACATGAATCCACCGAGAGGTGTGATTAAAAGAGTCAAGTTGATCAGGCAGACAATTGGGACTGGGAGAAAGCAAAATGAAATTAAGATTTGGTCGAAAATGAACTATAAAAGTATATTGATCACCATCAATAAAGAAGAATCTTTTTAAATCATTTCATGTTAGTGGGGTTTCAAACATCTTAAATTTGTCGGGATTATAAAAATGCATAGCGTTCCTGGAGATATTATGATCCTTTTATTATTAACTAGACTAGTATTGAGTTCGAGCTCAGAGAATAGTGAATCTTTTGATAGAGCGTATTTTACACTTATGTAAAATTATTTAACACAAGTACAAATTAGTAGGATCGGTAGATTTTGGAAATCTAGTATTAATTAGAGAAACAAAAGTATTCCCATCACAATCACTAAAAGAACTTCCCAAATTTAAAGTAGATGAATGCTTATTTAGCATCGAGGATTGATGGGATCATACTTGAACTTTTTTCATTTTTGATTAAGAGGTTTCGAGTTTGAAATTCGGAATAGAGAACTTTTCGGTTGAGAATGCTTGAGCACATGATGAGCTTACTTACCTATACAAATTTAAATAAGTCGGATTAATAGATCCGGTACTCCGGGTATTTCAAAGAAGAACAAAGGCATTTCCATTTTAAACATTTTACTAGTGGGGAAAAATCTAAAAAGTTAAAAGGAAGGCTTTTCTTGATCTCTTTGTCTGGGTAAAAGAAACTGCTTTGTGGTGGGTCAATCAATTTTCAAATGAAAATGTTACATCTGTTAAAGAAATTAGTGAAGATCATCATGATTCAATAGCATGCATAAAAAGATGGGGAAGATCATGACTTGTAAATGAGATATTAACACAGAGCCATATAGAAAGTAAAATGCCTTACCCATGCTTCATTCCCTGTACTTATACGAGGTGAATTCTGAATTTGAAACCTTACACCTATATTGCTCGGATTCTTTAAAAATGTTGTTATATCTGTATCGAATATTTCAAATATGCAATTCTTTTAGAGGATTCGACACATATCCAACAACATTTTTAAAGAATGCGATAAACATATTTTAGACTATACAATATCTAAAATAGTAGAATAATATTTTGTTTTCAATTTTTTTTCTCAGTTAGTGTTGTCATTATCTCCTTGAATGATTACAGGTGTATTTAGACAGAAAATTGAATAGAAACAAACCAACCTCCTCCCCCACCCCCAACCCCCGCCAAAAATAACATCTTCCCCACTTGCATCAGACAGACACAGTGGAATCTGAGACATCATTTGCAGTTTAGCAGTCTGCAAATAATGTTGTTCCCCTTAGAAAATTTCAGAAAACATTGCACTACGAGTCTATGACTAGGCTTTTGTCATTACCTCCAACCTATATTTCTCCAACTCTATAAAAATGCTATCGTATTCATATTGAAACTTTCTGAGAATTTGATTACTCGAACCCTGCAAAAATGCATCATATTCATATTGGGTGCATTACTTTTAAAGAATTTAACATATATATTACTATATTTTAAAAAAAAGTTGAGCAACATAACCTCCAACTTATTTCAAGTATGATCATAGAACTTTATTCACTATAACGGTTAAATCAAAGAATTATTTATCTTTTATCACATTGAAGTAGTTAAACTATGCCTGATTCGTTCAGAAAATACAAATGATCGGAAGGCCAACTTCCTGGCATCAGGTTATGACTCGTCACGTTAACGCTTTGCCACTATAAATTTCATATCAGCAAAAAAAGAACCGAGGAATTCCACTAATATTGCACTATGACTAGGCTTTTAGTCATTAACTTCACCTCCAAAATCACCAAGTCATGATAATGCAAGCAAAATAAGCTCTAAAATCATCCACTAAGTAAACAAAGAAAAATGAGTCATTTCCTTTTAATACAATCAAATGAAGGGGGGGGGGGGGGGGGAGATGAAACAAAATTTACTCTTGTTGGTTCACCAGCTGAATTGGCAACTTCAAGATTGTAGGTGAAGAAGCTAAAGGGAGTACTTGTGAAGAGCTTGAGTGTTGTACATGATGCTCATCAGGTTGGACCTCTTTGTTCTTAGGAAAAATCAATGTAATGAATGGACCATTTTCCTCATCTTTACACAACTTTGAACTTGAAGAAACTTCAAGATTTTGATCAACTTGAAATGACACATCATCATGATCATTCTTGATAATTTTTTCCTCCACAAATCTTCTACAAAACTTGTCCTCAGCATCCCTCAAGAATTGAAATGTTGGTGGAGGTGAATTAGACCTTATAAACTTATTGAACTCAAGATCACTTGCTGATTCAAGAAAAGGATTGAAAGTGAAACCATTTTTTTGAATTATTGGACTTAAAGGAGGTGTAAAACATGAAGGTGAAGCAAGTGGAGTTAAAAAAGGAGTTTCAATACTTAGACACAAATCACTCAAACTTCTAGTTCTTGATCCTTTTCTACTCTTGTTTTCACTCTTGGATTTTCCATCTTCACTCTCCAAATCCTCTTTAGTTTCCTCTTTGATAGTAGATAAAAATCTTGGGGGCCCACAAAGCCCCATAAACTCATTATCCATAGCATCATCTCCAAATGGTTTGAACCAAAAATCACTATTTGAATCCACATTTGATTGAACTTGAACTTGAAGTTGTGTTGGTTCATGGACTAGTTGTGTATCAGAGGAACAAATTTCTTGGGATTTTAAAGTATTGGGGTTCAATGAAGTTCTTGATTTCCCACAAAACATGTAGCAAAACTCTCTTACTTTACCATCTTCAAGATTTGTTTTAACAATCCTATTTTTCCACCATAATAAGTAGTAGAGCTCAGCCGCAAGAGCTAGTAAAAGACAACCAAATACCACACTTAGAGCAAGTCCCACTGAGCTTAAAGATTTCATCTTTACATCTATTTGAACCAAAATCAAGAAATTAAGACAAATAAAAATCCAATCTTTCACCTACACACAACACACCCAATTTAATCCTACAAGATGGGGGTCTGAAAAGGTAGTATGTACGCCGACTTTACATCGACCTTTATGGTAAGAGAAACTATTTTCAATAGAGCTCGGCTCAAAAGGATCTTTCACCTCAAAATGACAAATAAAATTCAATCTTTCACCTCAAAATTGCTTCATATTCTTGAATAACATCTCCCCACATTGCTAGAAATGGATGCTTTGAAGAACTTTGCTCTCAAATTTTCAAGAATTGGTTCAGAGAGAAGAAACAAATAGAGTCAGCAAGTTTTTTTTTAATGTTTATCTGAAGTTGAAGCTGTAGTGAAAGTATATACTTAACAAATTCAAACCAACAATAAAGAAAAGGACTAAAAGTAAGAAAAGATCTTGCCTTTTTGCTGATAGTCAACTTGTTGAATGATGATACATGTTATAGAGAAATAGCTTAGGTTTATTACTAAAACATCCATGGTATCTATGTAAGCAGATGTGGACACTTTTAAACTTTAGTTTTAAAATTAGAGAACTAACAAAATGTGATTTTGGGGTTTTGTTTTAAAGTGTTTTTATGTCAAGGTAAATCTTAACTAAAGAACAGTACATGTCACTGTTAGAATGAGGGGCTTCTCCTTTTCTTGTTTTTAAGATTATGGTGGCTTATAGCGCCGTGCTTTGCCATTGGACTATGCCCGGAGGACTCCTTTTCTTGTTTTTAAGATTATGGTGGTGTCATGTTAGAGATTTATATGCCAATTGAAAATATAGAAAAATGGTATTTTTATTTTTATTTTTATTTTTAATGTTGGATTGAGATATGTTTAAATTGAGCGATATGGTCAGTGAGAATTCATATAGCCAACCGCACTTTGCTTGGATTGATTTCAATTGTTGTTGAGGGAGGTAGTGTTCGAACTAGTTTGTGTGCACCTAAATTATTCTATTGAGTATATTTTACTTTCTATCTGCATAAATATCAGATAATTCTTTTCATCGGAACTTAAATAGATAAAAAACAATTACCTAATCTTTTTTTTATCTCTATTAAAATTTAGATTCTAATCTCCCATAATTTTTAATCACTACTTTGATTGAAGTGTCACACATTCATTAAACTCTAATGAGTAGTAGAGTGGGGGTTCTCAAAAGGGTAAGGATAGAGGGTTGGAGAGAGGGGGCAAAAGTAGGTAAAAACCATTGTCTAGGTTTTTTTTTTGTTGTTTTTGGTATAAGAAAAATATTGTCTAATTTACACTTTATAATAGCAAGGTCACATCTCTCTAGAGATGCTCACATGGGATCACTTATAAAAGTGTCCTGTCTTTCATCAATAGTCTCTCTCTTCTCCTTTCCTTTTGCCATTTTCTGTTTCTTTTTTCATTTCCTTTTTCTTATCTTCTTTCTTTTTGTTTTTGTTTTCCACCGGTGTCAATATTCATTTAGGGGTCTGATTAATTTAAATTTATATCGAAAAGTCTTATTTAAAGGAGTAAAACGCTTTCTATCAAATATGATTTCATTCTCAGCTTGAACGAGTCTTCTAATAAGAATAGAAAAGTACTTACACCTGCACCATCCTTTTAAGGGGAGTAGCTATTCTAGTTCATTTGGATAGTATTTGAGCAAAATAATGGGGTTAAGTTATAGGTGAGAATGCAAGGATTTCTGACAAATGTTCAACTTTTATTGCAAAGAACATATATATACTTGGAAGTTAAAAATGTGATGATAAGAGTGAAGTGAGGTACAAGATTTTCTTTACTGGGCTCTACCCGAAAGGGAATTAGAGGAATAGACATGCATGTCTTAAATATGTAGTTTTATCAATTAAAAAATAGAATTTAGCAACGGATTAAATTTGTCGCTCAACTACTATTTCGTAACTAACTGCCATCCATCTCTAAGTTTAACTTAGACTTAGCTGCGTTCTTCCTTTTTGGAGGTGTGAACTATGAAGCATGCCTCAAAAGGTATAGTACTTGACGCATCGGGATAAATGAAAAAGCTAATACCTATAAAGGATTCAAACGTGGTACTTGATTATATGCTTCAACAAGAATCACACAAGAAAACAATGCAAATTTATTATTGTATAGTATTAATTTATTGTCCTTCTTGAAACTTTAAAACTTCAAATCATGGATCTGACTCTACAAAGATAGATTATAAACCTATGATAAAATGTTCGTTTGTAACCCAACAAATGAAGTACATTACATATGTAAAGAATGAATCTTTGATCTAATTCAACCCCAAAAGCTAGCATGTAGGGTGATGATTGTTCAAGTCCATATAAGGAGTTCATGTTCTCATTTCATATCTGATGTGAAACTCTTAACAACATAGTCAAGTCATTGATAACTTACTTATTCAGTGAGATTTACATTTGACGTCCTCAAAATGGGGGCTAAGAAATCTATATGTAATTAGTGTATATGTGTATTATACGCTTATTATATACTAAGTATACACCAACCACAGATATAAATTATTACGACTACGCATGTAAAAGTTTTTCTAGCTAGCTGATTGAAAATGTTAAGATCCCGACTAACCTAATTTCTAAACCTATTAGACCCTACATAAGATACTTTTAGGGAATGTTACTTTAGTGTGGCAACATTTATAACACTCATTAAAATGGACCATATGATCCAGCTGTTTTTCTTCCTTATTTTGCTTTCATATGCATGCATTTACTCATTTGGCTCATTTACATTGTCTTAT